>OX940729.1:19108775-20308775 GCA_954870855.1 Scutellaria minor | reverse complement strand
TTAACCAACCTAAGGTATGACCGTTTTTTAATTCTCAATATAAAAAATTTCTTTTTTTTTTCGATGACACCTCCAATTTCATGATTATTTCAGATTGTAACTTAATGTAATATTTAGGCCATTTTTTCAGCCATAGTTGAAATTAATGTCTTAATTTTTAAACCAAAAACATGAAACCTACACCAAATACTCCACATTTGAAACCAAACAAAAACCCTAAATCAATTTCCGATTTCCAATCAATTCAATCTCAATTTGATCAAATATCAAACAAAAATTACACTTTGGCCAGAAAAAATGGCCTAAATCTTACATTATTTTGCAATTTGAAAAAATCATGAACTTTAGTGAGCATTTGAGAAAGAAAAAAAAAATTATTGCAAATTGAAAAATGATCATACTTCAAATTAGTTTTTAAAACTAACCCAAAAACATATTCATAACATTTTGCATTCTAAGTTCCAAATATATATATATAACAGAAAAATAAAAAGTTTTTTTTTTTTTGAACCAAGAAAAATAAAAAATTAAATAAATACTTATTGAAGTCATAGTGTATACCCAATAAAAATAAAAGTAAAAATACCATATCATTAGATGGTTGTTCATCCATGTGAGCAAAACCACGAACTCTTTTAGTCATGTCTCTTTCTTTTTCTTCATTTCGTTTGTGGCTAACTGATTGACCTAATTTCAACTCCAGGTCAATTTCACTTTGATCATCATCAGAATCCTGGTTCTTTTCAGACTTTCCTTTGTGGTTGTCCATTATTTTGCAGTGAAGATGAAATGGTAAGCTGCAAAAGAGAAAATAATATTTATTTCTTTGCTTTCAAATAAATTAAAATTAAATGACAATTAACAATTTGACTCCGAAAGAAACTAAAATTGTCTTATATATATGAATGTGCTTATTATATGTTAATATTGGCAAAAAGTAATAAATGAATATTTCAGAAATACTACATCTTAAATGACTTAAAGAATTTCCTTAAAAGCTCAAAATGAGATGAAATAATTATACTTGGTCTCTTGTGCACTTGGTGCATGGTGCACTCGGGTTGGGTCCGTGTTTTTATTTTGTTTTTTTTGTTTTGTATTGTGACCTTTATATTATATTAGTCATACATTTATGTGGTATTAATCATACATTTATGTTATATTAGTCATATCTTTATGTGCAAATATCATAATTTTTTTTTTGCGCATACCTTTATATTGTTGTATTAGTCATACCTTTATGTACAAATATCATAACCTTTATATAATAATTTAACTTTAAAAAAAAAATCAATTTCAGCACAATTTGTACATATATACATTTATGTGATATTACTTATACATTTATGTAATATATACAAATACTTCTAACATAACTAAAAGGTATAAAATGTTAATATGTCTGTCTAATAAAGAATGTTAAGATACAACTAAAATTATTAAAAGTATGACTAACACTACTAAAAGGTATGACTAATAAGCATAATATAAAAGTATGACACTTGGGAGCATATTTAAATGAGTTTATGCATGGATTTAGAGGCGTGTGGAGACGCGAGGCTGCGCGTAGCAATCGGATCGACTTGAGTGCACGAATCCTATATTTATGCACTAAATGTACAAGAGTTTTGGCGAAGTAATTATATGGAGTAAAACGCTTTACCTCTTTTGAAAATAAAACAACCAAATAAGTCAAGTTAAATAATTTTGTAAGAACACATAGATTGCATTTTATAATTAAAACCTCAAAATAGTATTGTGTAGTGGCATCTACATCCATGAAAAATATAAAATTATCCAGATTTAATATACTCTTGATAAAAAAAATGTAGAAGCCCACATATACTAATTTGTTGCTCCAAACAGTAAAACAATCTGAATATACTAAAGTTAACTCACAAAATTGATATATTCATTTCATACCACTCATTTGAATAAAATAATAATAATAATAATAACAAAAAGGATCAGTTTAAAGCAAATAATGGAAGCACAACAAAATTAAAGTGAGAAAATTTTGTAAAGCCACAATCGTGTAAATCATGAGCAAAGGCCTAATAGCATCTATAATAGTATGCACTATTTTAGTGCAAATTCTACACTAAAATAGTGCACAAACAATATTTAATCTCCAACAGTTTGTACTGAAAATTTTACACTAAAAAGGTTTCTAATTATTAATTTATTTTGCATATTTTTAAACTTTGATTATAATTGATTAACATATTTACACACTTAAACATTATTTAAATCAATTATTTATTTTTTATATTTTAAATTTAATGACCTTTAATGTAAATTGAAGAAAAATCATATGTTTGGATAATTTCTAAATCTTGGAGGGTCTATGCTAATCTTTCGGATTATTAGGTTTTATCGTTATTTTTTCAGTAAGTTTATGTTTTATTTTCTTGTATTTTAATTTATTTTCAATAATTTTATGTAATCATTTCCCCTTTTTCATATATTTACTATTCATGTTGAGAAATGACCAACGATGTTAATTTTAAATTTTATGTTATTATCCATGTCATTCAAATTACCATTTGTATTAGTCTAAATTTTTTATATTATCATAATAGTTGTTCAAATTATCACCCGTATTAATTTAGATTTTTTTTATATTATCATTTACATTGGAAAGTTAAAATTTGTGTTATCTTATTAGGTTAATAGAATACACAAAATATTAATTGAAAAAAAAAAAAAGGAAAAAATATAGCACTGAAGACAGCGCTGTGCTGGGAATGGAATTATGGCGGTGGCTGCTAAGATGAATCAAGATCTTTCTATGGAGATATAAACTATTAAAAAGAAATTCATAAAAAATTATTTGAAAATATTAGAATAGATAACAATTCACCTTCTATTTTGCTAGAAATAAAATGTTGAATTTGAGCTTTGATTTCTAATTATTATCCCCCTGTGTAAATGTTTTATTGCTAAGAAAATTTAATTTATTGGATCCCTTTTTATTAAATGAATGCTGACAAATATTCTCCAAGTCACTCATATTCATGAGAAGGATCCTGCATTTACTGATTATAATTTTGAGAATGTTTCAAAATCCATCAACAAAAATTGGTTTTGGTGTCTTCAAAAAGTCAGATTCGTTGTTAATTACATAGAGTCGAGAGATGAATAAAGTTTCTCTTTACCCTTATTTTTGTGTGTTTTTTTTTGTGGGTATTTTAGGAATTTCCATGTTTTTCCAACATGTTTTTCCAACTTACAACTTTTTGTTTTAGTCAGATAATTAATCGATGTACAACAATTTATGATTCATCAACATTCTATAACCATATCCCTTCACTTTCTTTTAATATCCATTAAACTTATCCATTAGCCTAAACAATTTGCTTAATTTAGTAGCATCTCCATAAAACATTTGGTGATTTTCTTCTCCAACAATATTGTATAAACTTGTGCTAACTTATTTTATTTGCCAACGTCTCTGCACTAGGTTACCGTAGACTGAAAATATATGGTATTTTTTTTTCTTTTCTTTTTCTTTTTTTTCATTCATTTTCTTATCTTTTTATTTTATATTCATTTTTTTAATACTGGCAGCTGTAAATGAATGATAATTTTTACATTATAATAATTTATAATAAAATATCGTGTAGTATTGAAGATGTCCTCATAAAATTGCATCTAAAAAGAATCTTTTGGCTTTTCAAACATGAATCTTGTTTTCGGATGAAATATTTCGGTAACATGATTTTTATTTTTATTTTGGTTTTTTTTGGTTTTCTTTAAGTATTTATTATTATTATTATTATTATTATTATTTTCTTTGGAGCGCATTCCAGTTTCGAATTGTTCAACATCCATAATTGTTAATGCTATAAATAATTGCTCAAAGCTGTGAGCATGTATACTTTTTCCATTCATGTTATAAGTTTTTAAAACTATTAATCTTTTTAAATATGAGTAAGCCTTTTGAGAGACTGTCTTACGGAATTTTAATGCATTGTATGAGACGGATCAATCCACAACTCAATTATCCATCACTCAAACCCTACAATTCATATGTTGTTTGTAGATGATAGAGCTACGTCTCACGGAAACTATCCGTGAGACTGTCTCACATAAGTTTTGGTGCTTAAATATATGTAGATTTTGCTCATGAATGTATAATATATAATTGTAATTAAGAGGGCATTCGTAAAATATCTGTCTTTTTTTTCTTCGATCTCTCTCCATTGATCATAATTTAATAATGTTAAGTATACGTGTTATCTTTTTACAAAATGTATAATCATTATATAATTCCTAATTATAATATGGTAATAAAAATGAATTTGATATAAATAATAATTATGAGTTACTAATATAAATACTTATCACATTTTAGTGATAAACATTTGGTAACTTATACTGTTATACATGTTTGATTGATTGATATTTTGACCATATTTTTAATAAACGTTTATTAAATGTATAAATTATACATATTTTTAATTGTATAAAGTAATTAATATGTATGAGATCTATATAAATAAGAATTATATGATCAGTTTGCTAATATACTTTTTATTTACATAGATTTTGGTCAAAATATAATATAAATATATGTATATATCTTAATTTAAATGTAATTACTACTTTTTAGATTCAAATATTGATATTGATTTTTATATTGTATATATATATATATATATATGTCTAAGATAATTTATATTAAACAATTTTTCTTTCAAAAAGGAAGAAGAAAACACGACATTCTACTAACAAAAAAGATATACATCGATCCTGTTTCAAAAAAAAAAAAAATTTAAAAATAATAATAATAATAAATTTAGGCTTAATAGCAAAAAAAAAAAAAAATCCAAAGCTTTACATTGTTTTTCTATTTTAGTCAATTCTTTTAAAATTGTCAATTTTATCCATGAATTAACCAATTGATTTCAATTTTAGTTAATTCATGATTTTGGTCAAAATTATATTATGTGTGTGGTGATCAAGGACAAAATATCGGTACTTGTGGATATATCAGTACTTTGATTTTACGGATATATCGATATCGATAGAAATATCGATAATTTCGATAAAAAAATAAAAAATTTGAAATTTTTTTTTGAAAAATATATCTAGTACTTTACATAGTATTATAAGTAACATTAATAAATATGTTTAATTTTACAAACATATTGAACTTTACAAACATATGGTCTGATTCTAAATCATATCTTAAATAAACAAATGTTAACTTTTACACTGTTGAAAGTCTACAACACAATTCACTGCAAGATTCAACACAATTCACTGCAAGATAATGATCCAAGTCCAACCAAACTCTCTCCTCTCTCTCTCTTTTTGGGGCCGCCGCCGCCGGAATCACCCTTTTCTCCTCATTTCCGGCCAATTCCGACATTGTCTCGAAGCTCTCGCCGGGCCCATTCCAAATCCGGACCTGGATCGGCAGTCCACCACCTACTCCACCGGCTACGGCCGGTCAAAGCTCCGGGGAGCCGCCGGAGCCACCCTCTTCTCCTCATTTCCGGCCGATTCTTACATCGTCTCGAAGCTCTCGCCAGGCCCATTCCAGATCCGGGCCTGGATCGGCGGTCCGCCTCCTCCTCCGTCGGCTACGCCGGTCAAAGCTCCGGATTCCTCATCTCCTTCCTTCTCCTTTCTCTCTCCGAAATAAACGATAATATGGTGATATATCAGCGATAAAATCGCCGAAATATCGCCGACAATGCACAGAATTGGCCACTGTTTTCCGACACCGATTTGCCTCCGATTTTTCGTCGATTTCTCGGCGATTTTTTGACGAAAAAATGACATCCCGTTTTTCTATCGATGCCCTCCAAATCGCGATATTTCGACGATAAATCGCCGAAATATCGTGATTTTTTAGTCACTGATGGTGATGAGGGTGTCACATAGACAATATATAAATGATACATCACTTAAAATTAACCAAGTCTAATTAATTATGGATTAACCCACTATAACCTAAACAAATGAAAAAAATATTTTGAAATAATAATTTAGGAAATCAACACAATATAACAAAAATATTTAACGCAGGAAATTAACTATAGCGTTATTAACTTATACAAACAAATCAATTTCAACCCAATTAAATTTAAAATATATAGATGCAAAAAGAAAAGGTGATCAATATTTCAAATATAAATAATTGAAAATGTTGGTCCCAAGTGGTCAGAGGTTCAGAGGGGTGAATGAACCTCAATCAATTTTTCGAACTTTTAAAACTATCAATTTTTCGAACTTTTAAAACTATCAGAGTTGCAGGTTCCTGATTTTCAAGAGAAGCAGCAACCTGACTTTTCAAGAGAAGCAGCAACCTGTTGCTTTTCAAGAGAAGCAGCAACCTGACTTGATCAGAAACCTGGTAGTATGTTGATTCAGGTTTCTGACCAACTTTCTCAGTATGCAGCGGAATAAACAACGATAGAGTTTCTTTTGGAAAAACAGTTTCTTTGCAAGTATGCTCTTTTCAAAACTCTTTATGCAGTATGCTTATGATATGCTCAACAAGATAAGGTATAACAAGATAAGAGCAATATAGTAAGGAAATCAAAGTAATAAACACATATGGCTTATAGTGGTTCAAAGGTGGTGTAAGCCTTCTACGTCCACTCTACTCCTTCACAAGGAGGAACTTCGTTAGGTCAGTTCGAATTACAAGCCTCGCTTTACAAACCTCTTCTTAACAAGTTACGTCTACTAGAATCCCAGACTCTAGTCGAAGGCAACAACCCACAAAGGGTTCAATCCCACAAAGGGCAAGTAGCCTATTTCTAGACTACACACTTAGCAAGGATACAATCCTCTCAACTAAGTACACCTAAAACAACCTAGCGCACACAACACAAATGGTTAAAAGAATAAAGGGTTTCTTCAACTGTGTAAACTTGAATCAGTCTTGAATATGAAGGCTCCATAGCTATAGTAGACTGATCCTTGAAGGTTGAGTGACTGAACATGGATTAGCTTGACAACTTTGGAATATATCTGATTTTCCTCTCGACTCTGTCTAGTCCAGCAATGTCTTCAGTCAGCCACACCTTCTATTTATAGACCTTGAGAATGTGTCAGTTGGGAAAGTATCCGTTGAAGGAAGATACTTCTCCATTTTGAATTATTGTTTTGCTCTCCAAGATCTTTTCCTGTGGTCACATTAAATGCTTCTGAGTTGATCTTGACATATGCATTTAATGCGTCCACTATTAGCTTTTGGGCCTCTCTGACATTCTGGCTGACTTGTCAAGTCAATTTGGGTCCAGAGGTGAAGTTCATGCAACGGTTACTTGATGTCAGTTAGTTTTGCTCCTCTTCTTATTGCATGATCCTCTTAGTGTTGCTTCCTGCTGTCTCTGCCTTGTTGCTTCCTTCAGCTTGCTGCTTACTGTTGTCTGCTGGAAGCTTTTTGTTTATAGATTTCTACTTTCTCCGTGCAGCTTTCAGCATGCTGTTCCTTACAGCTTGCTGTCTTTATCTTGCAGCAACCTATCTGCTCCAAGCAGATACTTTCTTCAGTTTGCTGTTTCCTACAGGTTGCTGACTCCTAGAGGATGTCTTCTTTTATCTTCTAAGGTTGGTTTTCCTCAATACTTGAAAAATCATTACATGATCTTCTTAACTTAAGATCATATCAATCAGCATGGAAACTTAGGTATTGACATCCCTAAGCAAATTGAGTTGATCTTATCAAACAAACTGTTTTTGTCTCATCAATATAACTACTGAAATATCCCAACAAAAAAAAAAACCCTTTTATAAAATTCAAATCCTAAACTAATAAAAAAGATAAAATTCTTTTATAAAATTCATATCATAGTATAATTAAAAAGATAAAATAATTTTGAAGCTCTGTGGGTGTGGAGCAGTTCATATCGTTTGTTGTGCTCGCATGAACATGTTATTGACAATATTTTGAAGTGACTGCTTTTGTTGTACGTGTGATTTTGTTTATTAATTTTTCTTTCTTATGATTTTAATTTGTTTAGGTTAATATAGTTAAATCATAATTAATTAGGCTTAAATCAAGATGTATCATTTATATAGTAGCTACGCAACATTCACATCATAACACACATAATCCAAATTTGACATAAATCATGAATTGACTAAAATTCAAATCAATTGGTTAATTCATAGTTAAAATTGATAATTTAAAAATAATTGGCTAAAATTAAAAAAAAACTATAAAGATTTGGATTTTTTTGTCACTAAGCCATTAATTTATTATTATTATTAATTTTTTTTTTTTTTTTAAAGAACTACTATAACAACAACAACTTTTTGAGTACATACATGAGCTAATTGTGTAGAAGACTTTTTTTTCCATTTTTTTTTAATAAATCATATATAATTTTTCTATTATTTATTAAAATGCATAAATTATTTTTGTTTTCAAAACATATCATTGATTGTATTCAAAAACTCTAACATTGTAGTTTGTAAAAATTAAAACCTATACATTACACGGAGCTAAACTGATATATATCATGTTTTTAAAACTGTCCCGCATATATAGAAATAGTAGGATGTAAAAAAATTAAAGATAACTTAATATTCATATATAACATATATAAATACTACATAAATATTCTAGAGATAACTTACATAAACACTTTTGTTTTTTTTTTTGAAATATTTTTTCATTGAGGATTTTTGACAACTACTTACATAATCAATTTGATTGCAAAACTTTTGAATCAAATGATTTTATTGAGAAAATTTTGACTTTGAATTGCAAAGTTTTTGAATTAAAGATTTTTATTGAGGATTGTTTGATAAATGATGAAATAGAAAAAAATTACAATATTTTTAAATCAACGAATTTTGTTGAGAATTGTACTATTCTAATTTCTTGATTAACTTAAGTGTTAATTTAATGTCATGAAATTGTTGTGTACAATTTCATGACAGTCTGTTTAATCTATTGACAATCCTATACTAAAATTTGGATTAATATTTCCAGCGGTCATATCTTTCAACTCTCCAACAGGTGCACCAACAAGTATATGATTAATATCATCGGACATGTCTTTTACATTTCTAAAAAAAAAATAGTTCACGTTGTTTAACTTTCATTCATAAATATCGAATTAATATGTGACTTTCCCTCGACAAAAAAAACAAAAACAAAAAAAAACAAATCCTCAATTTGTTGTCTATTTAATCTATTTTCAATTGTTATATCGACAAAAGTATTTTTTAAATTATTCACTATTTCTCAAATTATCAACAAATTATAATGTTTTTACTTGGATTTAAAAAATTATAAGATTGTTACACTTCATATTGGACTTGCTTAATATATCGACAAAAGATTATTTTCCAAATTATCCATTATTCCCCAATTATCAAAAAAATACTACAATTTGTGTATATTTTCCAATAAGTCATATTGATATTTATATGGACATGTTTTGATAATGGATTTTTGGCTAAGAATAGTGTTTTTTTTTTTTTAACTGAGCTATATATATTTTAAAATAAGTTAAATTTATGGGGTGCTAAATTTTCTTCAAATAATATTAATTGTCACATCCTAAACTAGGTCTCAAGTTAAGACAACACTATACGTCATCCTAAACTAGTGATTGTATAATGGTATTAAATGATCTTGGTCCAATTAAAATTGAAAATTTCCAATAGCTTATGGGCTAAGTAGTCTTCATTGGGTCATTGGAGGGCTTTCTGATAATGGTTCATCTGCTAATGGGCCGTTGGTTGAAGTTTTATTTATCAAACCAAGGCATAAATTAATGCTTGATAAGTAGATAATTTAAATTACATAATAATTTTCAATGATTTTAATAAATTTAAGATTAACAATATATACGATTTAAAACTTTTTTTTTTTTTTTACGAAATCCTCCTTTTAATTTGTGTATTCATGGCATACTTTAATATATATTACCCGATAGTTCGACGTATGATCCTATGATACTTTGTAATCTAACCAACAATTTTTGGAAAAAAAAAATTAAATGATACTTTAATATAAAAGACATGATATTTAACATATGAGTAGGTTTTACGTGAGACGTTCTTACATGAAATTTTATGTAAGACGAAGTTTATATAAATCAACAAGGCAGATCAATCCATTTAATATGATTAATTTCAAACTCACATAAAATTATAAAAAATTTCATCTCATGTAAACGATCACGTGAATTTTTATGTTAATAAACATATTTCAACATATATGACACGTGAGGTTACATTAAAGAGTTTGTTGACACACAAGTTCCATAAATTTAGTTGTGTGTACACTTAAAACTTAGAATGTTAAAATTTACCACCCCTCACTTTTCAACTTAGTGCAAGAGCACAAAGTGATGGGAATTTAATTTAATATACAGACTGCGATTGATATGTTGACGTAGGTAGTAGTGTTATAAAGATAATTATAAATTGTTGATTTTGAAAATACATGAAAAATAATAATAATTTTGGAGAATTTTTTTTTTCTTATTTTATAAATTAATCAATTGTTTTTAAATCATAAAGGTAAGTCATATTTATACTAATATAAATTTAGAATCCTAAAAGATAGAAATAAGATTAACATAAAGATATTAATAACTATGAAATTAATTTGTGTAAATCTCTATTAAACATGTTTATTCTTGATGGAGCGAACGAGATAACAAGAACGAATAACAAACAAGAGGGAATAACCCTAAATCTATACATATAAAAGAAGACTTTGGATCTCTCCAGTGTTGACAAGTAGAGCTCTATAATCTCGCCTTTTTAGAAGAGTTCTTGCAAACAATTCAATGCTCTGAAATTTTGAAACGGCTCATTTAAAGAAGAAACCGTAAACAATTCAATGCTCACAAATTTGGAAACGACTCATTTCGAGAAAAATCGCACAAAACGGCTGAAGAATTCTATAGCAAAAAGGACGAAAATGGTAGCAATTCAAGCTTTGGTTTCTGACTGTTTTTCTCTTTTCTTCCCTTACATCTACTTCTTTTCATTATGAAGAGGAAATGGATGAAGTGATGAGAAAAGCGAAGCCATCTCCAAAGGGGCAAGAAGGACATGAGAAGTCCTTTCCACTTTCTCATCTTCAGAAACTTTTTAGAAGACCACCTCGCTAAGCAGTTGTTTCAGAAGCAGCGTAAGTAAATGATCCTGTCCTGCCTGCAATCAATCACAACTGGAGTCTGGAAGTGACGTTCTGTAGGTCTGTTGCTCTCCCTGCTTTGGTAATCCAACATCTAATGACTTCTAGGTAAATTCATCTTTCATGTAATTATAATCTATGTTGTTTTCGAATTGTTTCAGATTCTTTTTTTAATTGGTGGAACGATATTGATTGTAGGGTTTGATTTGATTAGTAGGTTGTTGTTTCAATGTTTTCGATTTCTAGTTTGATGGGAAAATTCTGGGATTATTAGAATATGTTCATATATGGGAAGACAGTTAGAGTGAACATGTTGAGATAAATAATCTTCTTCGCCATTAGGAACAAATTATTTGAGGTATGTTGAGTTTTCAATTTTTGTTCTAATTATTTGTTTTTCGAGAAGCTCTTTGGTATGTTGAATAAATTGATTTGTTCTATTGGTTTTTGATGGGTTGTATAACAAGAATGTATGAAAATATATACATTCAAGTTTTTCTTGACTGAAATTATCAAAACCTGGAACTCAGGACCATGCAACAGATGCTTGGAAAAAGAAAAGAGGGCAAGAATTTAAGAAAAATATAGTCTATTCTATTTATCTATGGGAGATATGTGAGAATGCATTAGAATCAGATGAGTTGGTTTTTTTTGTTAAAAATTATTTGTATGCAATCTTTTCTAAGGTTTATGCACTATGATCAAATGCGTTTATGCAGGGTATATATGTATCTACAAAATTTAATACAAATACTTATTCTGTCAATGCATGTTTTAAATCGTAGATGTATTCATTCTTCCATTCAGAACTTTGATTTAATTTCAGTTTAGAAGAATGTTCATATTAATTATTGACAGATCTGGGGGCTCAAGGATGAGAGTGATGGAGTCAGTTTACCATGGGAGCCATCTAAAAAATAATAGTAGATTACTTATATTGCATTAAATTCAAATAGGTCGACATTGGTTGTGTCTACTTGAAAGATGGACTCTTGGCCTAAATCTATACTATACTAATAACAGGTAAGTTGGAAAAATTTACCGGAATGCCATTTTCCCGCTCAAAAATGTCACATCACAATGCTGACTGTGTAAATATTTTTTTTTCTTTTAATGTTTCATGACTCAATAATTTTTAATCTATCTTTCTCTCCAAGCCTCTTGAATCAAGCTTACCCTACAAGCCATTAGATTGTCTTTTCTCCAAGGATCTTAAATTAGGCTTCTCCTACAAGCCATTGGATTGTCTTTCTCTCCAAGACTCTTGAATCAGGTTTTCCCTACAAGCCATTGGATTATATAAGTAAAGATGTGTGTGGTTGTTTCAACAAAAACACTTTCACATATGTGAGATGGTCTTCTAAATTTTCGTCGTTATACTAATAGCAAGATAGTTGAAAAAATTTACTGTATTGCCATTTTACCACTTAAAAATGTCACATCATAATGTTGACTGTGTAAATAATTTATTTTCTTTTTAATTTTATTTTGATTTTCTAAATAATTTTGAGTCAGTCTTCCTCTTCAAGCCATTTGAATGATGATTCCTCTCCAAGCTATTGTATTATATAAGTTCTAAGTGGTTGATTAGAATACACATTAAACAATTGAGCAATTGAGCAAGAAAAGAAATAATGGAGATGAACATTAAACTGAAAATAAGAAGAAAATTCATGGGGCCTCAAAATGTCAAAATAAGAAGAAAAATTAGAGATGGAAGCCATCATCTACATATCAACTAAAGAATGAAAATGAAGAAATAAAGAAAGAAAAAATGGGAGCACGAAATGCACGAAAATGAAGCTACTCTTTGCCGCTTAAATGATGATAAAGATTCACGATTCGTAGTTTATGAAATATTTTCAAATTATTATGGTCAAATTATTTATTAAAAAAATAATTTAATTCATTTCATTATTAGTATTTCATTGTTGTTTTTTTGGATGTATATTCATGTATTAATTATATTTGTAATTTTATTTATGTATCAATTCATATTGTATATAAAGAAGTCTTCAATTTTTTGTAGTTATTAAAATATTAGCTATTATTATAGATATTGTTTGTTTTATATTTATGATGGATTTTTTCTAATTTATTAAATATAAAGTTTTTAATCCATTAACATGATAATTTTAAAAATCAACTATAAATATTTTAATTCGTGCAACGCACAAGATTAACCATGAAATAAATTTTAAATTAATTTTTCATATTGAACCATTAACTTTTAAAAAATATAAATATCAACAAATAAGATCTTCAAAAATATTTAATAATAATAATGATAGTACTAATGGGCTTTTTTTTTTTCTAATTTTGTCGAAACTAGCAGAAAGATTTAAGTAATCTTATAAGTTTTTTTTTGTTTGAATGCAATAAAAAATTGTTAAGAAATTCGAAGTTTGTTTAATACTATTTTAAAATTTGTTTCAAAATATAAAAATAAATTGGATTAGCTATAAATTTTTAAATAGTAATTCAAATTTGGAATAACTACAGTTATTATATCTTCAAAATGCTTATAATTAGTTACATTGTATTATCACATATATGATATAAACCACATATTATATGGCAAGACGCGCGGGTACACTGCTAGTTCAGACTAATAATGACATTATCCAGATCTCTAAGTACATGTAGAATTGATTCAACTACGTTTGTACGGAAATGCAATATTTTCAGATGATAAATAAACGTGGTGGATTAGGCATGAATAAGGTTCAAAGGATGAGGATTAAGACTAATGAGCTTTTCACTTCTAATATTCAGATATGCACTGTTCGGGTACTTATATTGTAAGATAGGTTATGTTGGTTGTTGATCCAATGGGTGTACACCAGAAAATACATTAATATGAAATGCCCCTGGACATGGAATCAAGAACTTGAAAGTAGCATATCTTTTCAATTCTCATCTGTTAAATAAATAAAGTATTTTATGATCATTCTTATATCTTTTGGATTTGTAGTTTCTTATTAGGATGTTGGTCTATGATTGGATGAGATAAATCTAGCTATCGCCAAATATTTAGAGAAAATGAGGTCAATTAAGACTATTTGGAAGGGATGACAATGTTTACAACTGACCAAATCATTTTGTTCATAAGGCAGTGCCACAAGAAATGCCCTTTGATCACAGTTATAAATCTTGATCATTTTACTTAAAATTTGAGAATTTCCATGTCCATTGTTCACTGCACGGAAAATACTCTCACTTGTATATTAATATTTAACAATAATGTGCTTATATTGTCTATGAGTAGGCTTATTGGTGATTCTAATTAGTTTTATGTTTTTCATAAGTGGATGCTTCTGCTCAATACCAAGAAGGGTATGGCATTCTTTGCTCACATGGGCTTATAGCTCACTGGATCAATATCAGGTTTTCGCCACTATAGTTAACAAACTTTTTATTCATTTGCTTTGAGATGTTATGGTGTGATCAGCTCAATATTATCTTTGTGATGAGAATGAGAGAGTTAAATTGCAAACCTTTATAGTAGCAACAAAAGGGAAATGTTTGGATGGAAGTAGAGATCAAAGTTGTAGAGCTTTGTTCTCATTGGGATAGTTACAGAAGGAATCCAAATTGACACTCTTTCAAGATCATTAAAGATGGTACAAGTTGCAAGGTATATTTTATGCAGAATAATAACATAAAATGTAATCTACTTTCTTTCTTTTAATGAGCATTTATTTGTTTGTTTGATGATGAAGATGAGAAATTGACAGAATTGAAAAACGAGCTAGGAGAAGAAGCATACCAAGCTGTGGGAACAACCTTGATGGATATGAACAAGTACAGCCTGAGTGGAAGATATACAGTTAGAGAGCTATGGAATAGAGAATGAATTTCACACTTACCTTCATCAGTAGATGTTAGTTGTCTTTAATCTTATGTTTATCTCTCATTAAGGATAAAAATTTCATCTTGAGAAACACAATTATGCATTTTTAGCATTTTAGCATCTAAATTTGACTTTTCTTGAAGTGAATATCAACGAGCAAGTTTGGCTTATTTTCAATCGTAGGTTTAAAGTTCTATAAATTCCAATGCTTCTAGAATAATAAGGGATCTAAATGATTTTGCAAATGCTATTATTTGTTTATGCTATTACAAAAAAAAAAAAAATCACAGAATTATAATTGTAGTATCCAATTCATTTTTATTTTATCATCTTCCATGCTCTATTCATCGCTTACTAAAAATGGATAGTAGTTATGACATAAGATATGATATATGAATGAGTCATCGATTGATTAGTAATTTTTCTATAAAATTATATGTTAATCTAACACAAAACAGTAACAAACAATACCTTTTTATAAATTTCATAACAAGATCTAATTTATAAATGTAAATTAGATGAGTTATCAAGTTGATCAAGCCCGTGCAATGCACGGGTCTAAACCTAGTTTAATTTATTCAAAGCCAAAGTTGTGTCCAAAACAATAATTAAACCATATTTATATATTCTAAACATTCAGCTCCATATTTGCAAAACAACCCTTACGAAATAAATAAACTTCATAAATAGAAAGCAATATAATTAAATTAACTGGCACGGGCTTGGACTTTGTCGATCAATAAACGATCATACTTATTGAGAAATAACAATGCTGACTTCATCTCCATGATGTGTCTCTTATTGTATATATTTTATCATCATAATTATCCTTGGTTATAGTCTATTTGTGTTTTAATTGATTTAATTATTATTGTTATTTGTAGGAATGGACTTTGATGGGTTTGGAGGAAAATTGGGCTTAAAAGGATCAAATTATGCTTAAATTGTGAAGATGGACTCAATGGGCTTGAAGGAAGATCATTTCAAATGGGCTTAAGTGGCTTGGTGGAAAAGAAATGACATATAAGAGATTTATCTCTTATCTTTTGTAATGACTTTTATGTCCTTAGTATTTAGTTTTTTAGTTTCATTAGGTTTAGAAGATATTCTCCCATTCCATAATTCTCTACACACATTTTTAGTTTCTCTCTCTAGTTTTTCTCTTGAAGATTTACATGGAGATGATTAATCAAAGAATGAGTGGCTAATTTTCTCTTCGATTCAAGGGTCATTTAATTCGATTGCTATCAGTGTGAGGTTTTGTGTTTGATTTTATTTCTTACTTTATTTCAAGTACTTGTTAATTCATGATCTAATTTCATATAGTGATATATAGTTTGGGTTGATCTGACAATTCGATTTGAATTATACATTACTAATGTTATCCATGAGTTCTCCTTTATATGTTGCTGGGATGTATGATTGTTGAATGAGTGGTATTTAGTAGCAATAGGTTGATTATACTTTTGCTGGGATTGTGTAATTACCTAATGAATCAACAGGAATAACGGAACCATAGGCTTGGTAATTGCAGCTATCTCGATTATTAGGTTCTAGGTTTCAGTTTAGGTTTAACTGTTTTCATCGGAGCTTAATGTGGTTGTTAATTAATTTGGAAAGCGCGTCAATTAGTTAATAGCTAGTTTTGATTGGATGCTGGGTTCGATCAATTAAATTGGGAAAACATGGATTTCTCTACGGCTTCGTATTTAGTCTAAAGTTAAATGTTTGAATGTGCAAGAAGATATTTGTAGCCTATGATCGGTGATGCAATCGAATGTCGACTCCTTGAATCGGAGTTTCGTGAGGTTAATCTCTCTCCTATTTCTTTTCATCATTAGTTGCTTATTTCATTCGTATTTTATTTGATGTTTTCTTAGTTTAGTTAGTTTAGCTTCATTAGTTTAGTAGATATCAAATCCCCCCCTTGGGTTCGTTTTATGCTCAAGAGAATTAAGCTCTGTTTCCTGTGGATCGACCCTGCTTGCCATTATACTCATTCATTTGCTCATTTTGGAGTAGGAATTTATTTTTGTTGGTCTGACATACCAATCACTCCACCAATTCTCCATTTCCCGTCATTCTTCCTGTCTTCGAAACGATTCATCTTGTATAGGAATCAACTTTAGAAATAGACAAGAAATCCGCATGGGGTCCCAGGGACATAGCCAAGTTGGTAAGGGTTGTGGTGATGTGGAGAGTAATCCCCCCAAGTTCAATCCCGCGTGGGGCAGATTTCCACTGAGATTTCCACTCAAATATTGAAATATTGTGAAGCTGCCTCACTGAAATATTATGGAGGTTTGTCTTGAGATTTGTACCTATTGGTTCTCTCCCACAGTTGTTTGCCACTTGGGCACATCCCTCGATTAGGGGAGTTCATCCCTCCTTAATCAAAGAAATCCATGTGGGGCATATGGAATAGCTGACAAGAAAACAGATTGAGTACCATCATCAAAATTGAGTAAACAAAAAGAAACACAATATGCTCGACTTTTGTAAACAGCTCAATATTCTTGTTTAACCTGATCGCGCTTGTTCATCTATTCATCTAATGTGTTCATCAATTATATGATCTCATCTGTTTTATTCATCCATTCATCGAGATGTTGGTGGACCATTAAAAAATCATAAATAATTCCTAATAATGAATCATCACTTTCCTTGTACAAAATTGGTAGATGATCATAATCACCACTAAATGGACTGGCCCATTAATCACTGTCTGTTTAACATCCTTGGGTCCAATATGGTCGTAATGTACCATTTCCATTTTCCAAAATTCTCCTCAGAAGGTAAAATGTGAAAATTACAACATTTATATGACTAAGTGCAAAGTTTCAATATTTCTATGATGAAGTATCAAATCCTAATATTTTGGATGAAAAAAAAATGTAATTTACCTGCTAAAATATAGATAGAAATACTATACTCTTCATTTCGATTGAAGTCGTTGAAAACGTTCTTCATGTGCAAAAATCTAATGTAACCAAAGAGTTAGTTTATTGACTTATTGCATCTTTGGTAGCACTTTTAGAATAGTAATCTATTTTGAAAATAGTCTCTCAAGAAGTGGACTTGACGAGAAAAAGTTTCCAAATTTTATAGTTATTTGATAAAAATAATAAATTAATATTCATCCACAAGAAATGTATGAAAAACAAAAGGTTTAAATTTCTACAATTCTCCTAAATAAATTATTGGAGAATTAGTCACTTATTCCAAATATTCTTATAAAATAACTATGATATTAAACATATATAACATTTCCAAATCAACTTTTATATTTAGAAATCCATTTAAAATGGATTGCCAAGAAAAAAAAAACACTTACACCAAAGAAGATAAATATGTAATTTAAACTTAAAATATTGTATTATTGATGAATCAATTACTAGTCATAATCCTAAGATGCCTAAGAAATTTAAATGAGTAACACATTCAAATATTTGTAATATTTATTCAACAGTACACTACATGCAAATGCAATGCACACCAAAATTGGCAAAGAAACATAAGCCATGATCAAATGGCTTTCTCTCTCTCTGAAAAACCTAACACTCAAATTCACAATAACCATTTGATTCCCCTCTACAAATGAAGAGACAAGTCAAGCTTCTGATCCTTATTATTCTCATACACATGGCTACGAATCTCTTCTTCGCCTGAGGCCCCACTGCTTCTTACCATGCTCCTCTGCCAGTTCCCAAGTCTCTGCCGATCAATGACCACGTTCTGATCAAACCGAGGGGGCCCGTTTGATCGGAAGCGATCGGAGATCGGAATTTGGCAGAGACTTGAGGCATGAGCAGTGATGCATGGCTGAAAAGGGTTGAAAATGCTGATTGGATAGTTGCGAGAAAACAGCAATGGTGACGGTGAGAAGGTGGTATTCATGAGAGGGTATTCGAAGCTCCTCTTGTTCCTTCTGGCTGCGTTTCGTTCTTTCTTGTGTGCGTTTTGGTGGCCTCCTAATGCTTGTGAGCTGTGGAACTTTCTTGAACAGTAGAGACAAGGGAACCACTTGGTTGTACCTTCTGCAGTGTTTGTTGTACCGTGGCTTACACTCTGATCACACTCCATTTGGTGGAGAAGAAGGGTGAAACAAGAAAGCAAGTACAAGATACAGAGAGTTCCAAGTGTCTCAAGACTTGAACTATGTGTTGTGTGTAGAGAGAGAGAGAGAGAGAGAGAGAGAGGAAGAGAGAGAAAGGATCCCATTTATAAAAAAGAGTGCCTTGGCATTGGTTTTTGGCATGGGCTTGTGAACAGAAGAGATAAGAAAGGTGAAATAGTACTGCAGAGAGTGTGATTGGTGAGAGAGAGAGAGAGAGAGAGAGAGAGAGAAAGAGAGGGGGAGAGAGATGAGGTAATAGGTAGCTAGGTGAAATAGAATCTATCCTTCTAAACACACACTGACAGAGATGAGAAATGGGTGTTTTTTTTCCCATTTGTAGGTTTCTTAAAAGAGTTATTTCTTGTCTTTCTTGATTCAATCCATGAAAGTAGGTTGGGTGTTTTTCATTGAGTAATAATTCTTGTGTTATATCACTCCAATTGCAGTGGTCAAATAATAATAATAATTATTATAATAATAATTTGGGTTTATCAGGTTTCCTTCTCAAGAGATTTAAATGGTGTGAATTGGAACAGTACCTTTGTGGCACACATTTAAGTAGAGCGATAATGTTGGTGTTATCAGGTTTTCTTTTAAATTGATGTCCAATGGAACAGTAAATTAGTGGCATACAATAATTGTAGGTTTTCTTCTTACAAAGAGATTTTAAAATTGGTGTCCAATGTAACAGTACATTAGTGGCACACAATAATTGCAGGTTTCTTCTTACAAGGTATAAATGATGTTCAATGGAACAGTAATTTTGGTCCCCTAGAATATAATTTTTGCCAATCAAAGAGCCTAGTTATAAGTTATTTTCTTGCAGTTTACATTATTAGTACATATATTTTATTTGTGTGTGTTAATGAATAAGAAACAATCAGACAGCTAGAAAATGAGCAGGAAATTAAATGTCTAGGTTTTATTTCTATCTAAACATATGGGCTAAAATTTAGTGATAATTCTCTCTTTGCATATTACATATACCACTCGTTGTGTAACATGTAAGACATCATTAAAAATTCAATGAATTAAAAAAAAAAAAATCATTTTCTTCCAAATTGTCACGCCACAAATCCAAATATCCAAATATCCAAAGATCTAGTATGGCATTTCTCAAAATTGTCCGTTATATTTTCATCTTAAACACTAGATCATGATCCTACACAATACATGTTGTAATTAAAGTCGGTCATGAGCTGGAGCAAGAAGGATGACAGCCTAGAACCCCATTTTTTAAAAAGCTCCAAAATTTCGTCCAACGTTAAAATAAAATAATTGGTAATAAAATAGAACCATCGGTGAATAGATGACTCAAACTCAAAAACAATTTTTCTGTGATTAAAAATCAAAACAGTCATCAGATATTTTACTAAAAATGTTTACTTTTTTCTCCATAAAATCCATTTTATTTTATTCCACCGTTGGCCCCCAAAATAAACTTTTTTCTATTTCTTTGTGAACCCCAAAATGCGAAGACACGACCCTGATTGTAATTTTACTCAAAAGAATCGGATAGAGTTCAACACAACAAAAGATCCTAGTCATAAACTATTAAAAATCCCAAGTTTCAACCTCTCTCTCTCTCCTCTTTCTCTCTCTCTCTGATAATAAAGAGTTATGGGGGGATACCCAGAAGAAGCAGTATACCATATGTATCTGACTCCACCGCCACACCAGAGTGTGCCAACTTGGTTCTTTCGATGCATGTTTTAAGTGGTCCATTTTCCCAAATTTGGCATCTTTAAGGCTTCACTCTCATACTTCACCACTGAAAACCTCCACACTTCTTCCATCACAAACCCACATGAATTTGTCAATTTCATCTGCACCTTTCTTCTCTCTCCAATACCATACATACCTTCTCTCAATCCCAATATGCCCTCTGACAATCAGTAACAGATAATATTTCATTTCATGTTTCAATAGTCCTGATCAATACACGTCATGTGTATATTAATGATATCCAAATACTGGAATAAGAAATGAAACGACTGTTAAAATCGGGGAAATATTAGGTCTTCGATTTTCGAAAGAAGAGCTTGTATGATGCAAAAGCAGGACAATGATTCAAAGCTACCATGATATTGCAGCCAAAATTTTGAGACAGCCAAGTACAATGATAACAAATAAAGACAGCATTCAAAATAACATAATTTTCTGCAACAAGCTCTATATTAACACAAGTGCCACTCAAAAACTTAAGAAACTAGTTGAGTGGATATGTAGATCGCGAAAAGAAGTAAATGATTCTTGGTATGGGAAAGGAAGTGTGTACTATAAACGAATACTAGCGAGCCATAATACTAATATGATAGTAATACAAATAAAGAATAAAAGTTATCTACACTTCTAGGAACAACCAAAGCATCTCCTAATGGAGAAAAAGTTTGATGGAGTAGGTTCAGGGTCAGGGTCGAGTTTTTTACGTGGGAGATGTTTGAAGAATGCCTTCACAGCTCCGGTAACCCCATCCTCGTTTTCCATGGCTTTAGCAAGCTCGACTGCACGCTCCTTCACCTGCACAAATCGATCCACTTTATGTTCCACCAAAAGCATCCTATCTTCTATTGCCAACTTGGTTCTTTAGCATGTATTTACAAATTAAGGTTTTTCATATCATGATAACAATGCTATAAATGGCAAGAGAACGAAATGGGATTTTGAATTTGTTCTTCAAAACTTTGATCATTTCACATTCATCACTGTTCACACTTCACAATCGTTTTACTCTCTCTCTCTCTCTCTCTCACACACACACACACACAAATACATCATTGTTATTTTTATAATATATTCATATTAAATTTTTCTATAAATGATATTATACTTATTATATATTTAAATATTGTTTGTATATAAATATTTTATAAATACTGTTATACTTATATACTAATTCTATATTTTATTAGTATATATAGAGACATTTATCACTATCCATAAAATTAATAACCTTGAAACATAATTTAGTAAATAAGACAAAAATTTAAGATTTCAAATACTTTACCAAGGTTTGTAATAAATAAAATGAAATTGAAATCCTTCAGAATTCCACATTAAATCCAAACAAAGGTTTTTAGATGGGATAAATTTTTAATTCATCAAATTATATCCATTCATTTTAAATCCATTGGAATTTAAAATCCTTCAAACTTGATTCATCACTTTGTCTTATACTGGGAAAACTTTTGCAATCTTCAGCTAAATCATAGAAACATGTAAAGCATGTATGTACCTTTGGGTCTAGCATATACTTAATTGCATCAACCAACTTTTCAAGGGAAAACTCATCAACTGGAATTGGTTGAGGCCCTACACCTCTGACATGGACTCTTTCTCCCCAAAATGGTTGGTCACCAAAAAACGGAATGATAGTTGTTGGGCACTGAATTACCAACAAAAAATTAAATCAAAGCAAATTAAGTAATGAGAACAAAGTCAAATGAAAAGAAAATGTGCAACTCCACTTCATGTAATTATGTAAACCATTACCGCAGCTTTAAGACCAGCAGCTGTTGTTCCTGCACCCCCATGGTGCACCTGCAAACAAATTGGGAAACAGAAAGAAACCTCAGTGCTCGAAACAGATTTGTCAAATTTGGTCCCTCGAATTTCCAACATTTACACGACTTTCTCGGATCCTCTAGTGAATTGAACATGAAAATTAGCAGAGAACACAATTTCCAGCAGGTGTCTCACTACCAAAACCAAAATTAGCAAACCACACTTCCACAGGAAATAGAAAAATAAATTTGGCAGTGTTTGGTTGATGGAATTTTTACAATTTTCCCACTTACAGTTGATTTCGAGGTGAGGGACCATTTGGTTATGAGAGAATAATCTCATTTTAAAAAAAATTCTCAGTCCATTTTCTTCCATCCTTCAGCACAATCTCAGAAGGACATGTCACATCCATTAAAATCATTACATTTTTATCTCCCATCTAGTTTTCTTTTTTCCAGAGAGAGAGATTACATTTTCATCTCACATCCAAGCACATGGGCACACAGAAAACTCTGTTTTTTTTTCTCCAAACTATTCATAGAACTCTATAATTACATATCTTAAATATAAAATCACAATCAATCACGCCCAAAATCATCATCTCTCTTTCAAACAACTGTAATATAATAGAATGATAGTCATAAGAGAAAGGTAAATAGTCCGAAGTGCAACAACTTACCACAGCAGCACATTGCAGAAACAACCAGTCATGAGGACAATTATCCAGAAGATATACAAAGTCCTTTTCTTCTGCCACTGAGAAGAAGTAATAAATATCAAATGAGCCAGATTAGAAGGAAATACATGGCATAAATTCTTAAATAATTGGTAGAAAGAATCAAGGATAAGGGAACTCACAGTCACCAAGGCCACCCCAGCCTTTGTTAATGATTCCCCTCTGTTTAGTTATTTCTAAGGCTTCAACAATAATTTGTGTCATTCTCTCAGGTTCTTGAACAGGCTGAGATAAAAAGTAAAAGCTAAAGTTGGAAAATAAAAAATTTCAAGAAAACAGAACCAAAGTCAAGGAAGCTGAAATCATAGAAATCTCAGCAAAATTATCGCAAATGCATATTTGAATGACCAGAATGTAGACATGGGTAAACATAAAGAGAAGCATAAATAAGCCTAAAGCAACTGAGCATATACAACATAGACTTGTAGATACTCCATGCAGAACAAGTTGTAATGGATGTCTACCATCAGGTTTTAAATGTTAAATACCCTTCCAACAAACTGAACTGGATTTCTCATTGACTTGCTAAACTTGGTGCAGTCCCACAATCAGAGTTTAAACTCCAACATTGCAGAAGAAAACTTTAAGTAGTCAAAGGAATCTTTTGTCAAACGAGACTCCCCCCCCCCCCTCGTTTTCCTCTTATCCTTTGGAAGAGTGATTGTTACTTTGGGGATATAAAGGAGCTTGGAATACTAACCAGACTGCCAAACCCAATATATATAGGCTTTGGACCAGCTTTAAGCCAGTTTAAAAGTGACTCAGGTGGCTCATAATTTGTTGCAAGATCGAGGAAGCAAAATCCGACGACATCAACCTTGGGTCCCCAATCTGCAAGGCAATATGGCTACAAAGCTCAATTAGCACTATCAAAATACACATGCAGTTAATAGTACTTGGAATGAAGTCATGAAACAGAGTCAGAGTCCATGAAAAGATCAACATTCAGATCATGGTTTCAATAGGCACAAGCACTATAATTTTCTAGAATAACATATTATGAAAATGAACACCTTTTGGTTTAGGAACAAGGTGAGGACTCCAAATATACCCATGAGGAATATCTGATTCAGACCCTTGTGAACCACTCAAATATGTGACTGGCCGTAGCTTCAGCTTTTTTTTCCTAACATCATTTATCATGTCTCGTATTCCTAGCCAAATCAAGGAGTCGACAATCTGGTATGATAACTGCAAAATCATGTAAGAGAAGATATCACAATGTGCAGAAGTATCATGATAATGACTTTGTAAAATATGACAAACGGCAAGAAGTACAAAATAAACAGATTCTAGACGTACTCGGTATCCAGCTGATTGCTTAACACGAGACAACGGATGGGGAAATTCACTGGTTGGCCTGCATAAACACCATCATTTATAAAGAAGAGGTCAACAGGGACAAAATTGTTAAGAGATCAATCAGAAATTATTTCTCAATGAAATCAGAAACGATACAAAAAATACTTACGTCCATGGCATTGTGAAAAATATATGAATTGGAATTTTTAATGCTTCGGCAACATGGGTATGCCCTGCAATGTTCATCCAGTTAATACATAGAACTATTCTTTAAATATTAAAATTAGGAAATCATGCAGTATGCTAATGTGTATGATATAACTGAGTATAGTAAAGATAATATCTCTCAATCTATAATTGCATGGAAGTTCAGTTACAAGCCAAATTATTTATGAATTTTGTTGGACGCATCTGATAGAAGTAGTCGGTCAACCAAATAACGTTGAAACGAAAACACATGCAAATTAGCAACCAAGCGATGAAATTTTGAAATTTCCTATATCCAGAGAGGAAATCGGAAAAATAAGTTACATATTCTAACCATATGCAGGAGGATTAGCAATAATTGCATCAGCTTTGAAAGGAACGCCAGTGTCGGTATCAGGTTCTTTGCATGCAGGAAGCAGTGAATATATTATCTCCTTCATTTGATTTCTTTGTATCGGTATTTCTGAAGGTCCTGAAGGCAAGAACCCTTTGTTTTTTACCATGTCTGCAGAAATGAAAGTATGCGTTAGTTGCATTATTATATATCATGTCTGGAGAATTAACTGGATCAATCTCCATCATTCCTAACACACAAGGAAGAGCAAGGTTCAAGTAGCAGAAAGTATTCATCATAGAATCATGATGACCTCAATTAAAATGCAATATCGAAGTCTACAAATTAATGACAATGTTGCCATTGCATGTCAACAATGTGTATAAACCTCGCATTCAGAGATAGAATAATCAAGCGATTAAGCACTTTAGACCATTAGACCATATTTTAAAAAGAAACAGATTGTATATTCTTATTCTATCAATGGCAAGCTACCAGTGACAGCCTCACAAATAATATTCCAATCTATTATCTAATAATATTTTGGACATATGTTTTCTTCAGGTTCTATGTCATGCACCCCATAAACTACAGGAGAGACTTGCGGCAGCAAAAATGCACCCTTAGAGCATGATGTTCCAAAAAAAGATCAAGAAACCAAGAAAACATCGAAATGCACAAAGCACGGCGACAGCACACATCATTGCATTTTCAGGCTTCTCAAGCTCTTTCCTTTCTCACCTTTAAATTGATAATGCCAAGACATTCTCTAATTGCTGCAACAAATTCTGAATTAGTTTTTGCAAAGAAAGGTTTAATATATAAACTAAAACGTGGTTATCTGAAGAATCTCCTACATGTATTTAAGTCACAATAAGCTTAGGAACATGATGTTCGTTGCACATGGACCATTAAATAAAGAAAAAATGTACATTTGGATTCGTGTACTGGCTATTTTTATTTAATTTTTTTTTTGTTTGGACATTACTTTTTTTGAAAAAAACATTGAGTCTTGTACTTCATATTCATTAAAATTTGGTTCCCTATACTTAGTGGTCAATGTGTACAGGATCTAATTTAATTGCAAATAAAAGTACAGGACTTGATTTTTACAAACAAAAAGCTCAGGGACCCAACTTTAGTGCAAATGAAAGCACAAAGACTCAATATTTACAAGTGATAGTAGAGGGACCAATTCAAAAAACAAAAAGAAAAGAAATGGCAGAAAGAGAGTACGGGACTCAAATATGTTCTTTTTTTTTCCTTAATAATCTTGATTCATATTTTCTTTGATCTTCTAATCTGTTGAAGAGTCAGTGGAACATTAAAAAACTCTCGCATCATAACAAGGTCAATCATAGTAACATAAGGACTCTCATCTAGAATCGACTGAACAATGAGGTCAATGAGATTGACTAAGCATCATAACCAAAAACTAAAATTAAAAAAAACTAAAAAAAATGTCAACACAGGTAGACAACAATTAGGACCCCAAGAAATCATAAGATCAGCTGCAGGAAAAATATAAGTACTAGAAACATACATCCAGCGAGAACTTTTGGATCGCCACCAAGGGGATAGAATTCCAAGCCAGATGTCAATACAAACTCTTTAAAATTGCAATGAGTAGCCAATCTAACACGATGGCCATAATCCTGCAGCAAGATCCTCATCAACAACTTCATAAAAGGATTTTCAGCCGTAATAGTATAAATAATGTGCCCTTAGATATATACTAATTTCATCATTTCAGAGCAAACAACTTTACACCTTCATTTTGCCTGTGCTTAATTAAGTTAGTGCCTTCCTCACATAATAAGCAGCAGAGCTCACTCAATGCATGGGCAATCAAAGAAAATTATCATAAACTATAATTCACCAAAAAAAAAAAAATGAAAAAAAAAAAAAGGCGTATGAGACACAATTAAAAATAAGTTAGACAATTGTCTTGGTCACTGAGCTCCTTGATGGCTGGAAATTTTTATTGGAACTGTGGTTGTGAAGATATAATTTCACAGATAAAAGTGAGAAGAAATGAACAAGTTGAAAAAGATAATGATTACAAAAGGGGAGGGGGGGGGGAGGATGGAAAACGGCATATAAACTAAAGGAATCAGATTTTCACCAACCATAGACCTTAGATGGAGACTTGGAGTGGAAGCAAAAATGATTGGTTACAGAGAGGCATTGGAACTTTTAAATGACAGGCAAAAATAGTTTGACACAGCAACACAGCCATTTTCAATTATATAAGAGTACTGACAGATAATATAAGTTGATAAGCATGTACAGTTGCATCTGATGCAATATTGATACAAATACCTGTAGTCGTTTTCCAATTGCAACAAATGGCTGCACATCTCCACGAGTTCCAACAATAAGCATTACAATTTGTAATGGAGGAATATACTGAAGTTCTGTTGCATCAAGTGCCTCTTCATCAACTTCATTACATACGTTCTCAGAACCAGCTCCGAGGATACGAGGTTCAACATCAACAGGAACTTCAAATTCTACACTTCCATCATCTTTTACAGTAGCGATTCTGTTCAACAATTTGAGCTGCAGTGTTTTAAATATTTAACGAAAAAACACCCAGGCATTTTATTAAGTTTAACAATTTGAATAGAATATTCTAAATATTTATTAAAAATCCTAGGCACATAGTGCAATCTAACAAATTATTTGTTCAAAAGTTTTTGCAACATGCCAACATCATACTCCTCTGAAATTGACAAAAAAAAAAAAATAATAATAACAATAATAAAAATCCAGTAATTGAATGATATGGCATCTCCAGAAATGGATTATGAGAAAAGTTTGCAACATGAAACCCTGGCCAGATACCACATTATATTTGGCTTTAACATGTCCAAATTTCCTGGATTGGGTGGTCAATTATTTTTTATTTATGCAAGAATTTGACATAAGAAAGAAAAGCAATCGAATAACCACATATGTGCTTCTACATCTAGGTAAGCCCAATTGCTAGTTTCTAAACATGCTAGATCTGAAAGTAAGTAGTTAAGAAGATGAAAAGTTACGTTATGTAATGTGCAATTAAATCAAAAATAAAATTATATTAAGAGCCAAAATTAGATGAATAGCTACTAAATCAAACTATAAAACTAATTAACCAATCTCAAGCACAAGCAATGAGAGTTCGTTAGCTGTAGACAGATTCATATGAAAAGCAATCCTTTTTCGTACTGAAGTATGCATGTTAGATAATAACATGAGAATTTACGAGAATATTTGGTTGATACTTATTTAACCATTTAGCAGGAAATTAATGTCCTTAGCCATGGACAAACTTATAATGGAAGGCATTCCTTCTTCATATTGTAATATTTATTTTAGATGTTAAAATGAGAGTTTATAATAAAAATTTGATAGCATCAAACAGAAGGAAAATTTTCAAATTAGTGCTAATGGTGCCAAAGTTATTACGAATGTTCAAACAACACTATAAGGCTCGGTAAATGAATCTTTACCTTCTGCTGTACAGGAATTCGGTCATCAAAAATCTGTGCAGCCTCTTCTGCAAGAACATTATTATGTCTTTGCCTCTCTGTCTTCGATCTTTCCAATCGCTCAGGCAATACTATCTTCTCAGAATTTATAATTTCCGGTGGCATCGTAGCCACTCTAGGAAAAATCGCCCCCAAACTCCCTTCCACCATCAATCACAGCCAATCACAAATTAGCAAATTCATATAATTTAAACGAAAATAAACTCATAATTTGAATACAGTGATCATCCAATAACTCAAACATAACTAAAATTTCATCATTCACTCGTGTTCCGAACTTCAACTTCATAATTCTACAATTCAACAATTCATCAACGTAATTCTCAAAAGAAGAACCCTGACTCACCAGAAGAGTTACTTCCGCCGCCATTGGAATGATTGGAAGGGGCAGCAGTGCTACTATCCACTGGAGCAGTGGTCACCTCCTCCGGAGCATTTTCCTCGAACTTGACGGAAACTTCGCCGGAACTCGACGAAGAGCCGGAGATATCTGCCGTCGGCATCGGCGGTGCCGCCGTCTCCGACGGAGTCCGTTGTTGATCCAGATCTGCAGCTACTTCCAGAGAGAATCAAATGGGTAGGGATTTAGGAATGCGAAAATTTCACATAGGTGCGAGAGTGAGTAGATGCGTGAGGAGAGAGAGAGGGGAGACGGGGCCACGTACACGTTCAAAGGAGTGGAAAGAAGAAATAAAATCAGCGCAAATTCCTTGTCCGGGTATTCGGTAGTTCAACGCGACGGTCAAGCGCGTGAAGAAATGTAGTCAAGCTTCTAAATTTAGGTTTGTTTGCCCATTTTCGTTGACTGATTATGGTTGGGAAAATATCGAAAATATTGATGCATCGTATTTATGGTATTAATATTGAAAATTTTCATTATGATGTTGACATGATAATTTAAAAATTTTGAAATACCAAATTATTAATGTTAATTAAATACACATATATATATATATATATATAGTAGCACTCATGTACACGTGATGCACACATGCACCTGGATCGGATTCGGGCGCGGGTTGATTCGTATCAGCGCCTTTTTACTTTTTTTTTTTTTTTTTTTTTACCCTGACATCTATGTTATATTAGTCATACTCTTATGTCCAGATATCATACTTTTATTTAACTAGTAAAGAGCACATGTGTTGCACGTGAAAAACAAATTTTGTTGTTATTGTTTAAGAAAATGAACAAAAATATTGTTGCGTAATATGGATATACATTTTTTTGAAATAGTAATTGATATTATAATCATTTATATGCAGACATTAAAAAATTATAATAAAAAATAGAAATATGTTGTTCATGTTGCAATTTTTAAAAAAGAAGTTTAATATTATATAAATGTGAAAAAAAAAACTAAAACTAATCTAAAAAAAAAAAAAAAATCCAATTTCTTTCTTGGCTTCCAACATTTTCTTTGTTTGTATCATATGTAATCTTATTCGCTTATACTATACACATTGCAATACACAAGTATGGTCCTATGTCAAACATTTTCTGAATATTAATTTGCATAATAAGTTAATTGCAAGTTGATAACTGGTGAAGATATTTCATATAAATTGAATTTAAAAATTGTCCACATTACTTCTTGAGTAGAGAGTCACTGAGCATTTTGGAATTGTTTTATTTCATCAATTGTATCTTTATTATGTTTTTAGATCATGTTAATTGTCACTCGGTCATGACCTTTTGTAAATATATTTGTACAAATACTTCACAATTGTCACTTTGGAACATATCTTGACATTGATCTGAGAATTACATCTAGATAAAAGATATGTATTGCATGGTACTATTCATTAATTGTCAAGTTGTGCATTATGTACATTAACATCAATGTCTGTTTTTCTTCTTTTGTAAATGAGATATCCATCTTTGTCGTGAAGGGTAATTTCACAATATGTTCGTGGGAGTGATATTTACATTTTTCTTTGAACATACATGAATTTTTTAGATTTTTATCACAACACAGCCATGAATCATGTATTTTTACTAATTCATATAGTTCTAGAAATTTTTCTGTATCTGTAGGAAGTTTGGTGGAAACTAATTTCTCATATATCACATTAAAATATAGATGACTTATATTCAAATCTCAAAGCACCACGATAAATGCAATCAGACACTTCTTTTAATTAGTGTATTTTAAAAATAAATTCATGAATTGAAAATTGTAAGATAATGAAAAAAATATTATGAAAAATTAGTAAAGAATAATACAATCAAGACATCAATGCTCGAGATCAACATAAAGTTCACATTTTGAGAATTCATTCACCAAACTTTAGAGTATTATTATTAGCAAATACACAGAAAGAAAAGTCTAATCCCTTTCATAAATAAAAGAGAAACCTAATTAACATACAAAAAATTTGTTGAATGGAAAACTGAAAAACAAAATCTCCACGTGGCATCACTTAATAAAGGCCAAATTGTGAATTTAAAAGCTAATTAAGACATGAAATGAAATGCAAATCCATAAAACTCAATGTTCCTTTGGAATGTAGGCTTTTTTTCTTCTTTTTATCAATATATTCTTGTTTTTGAATAGTACTCAAATTTGAATATTTTCTTTTATGCCACATTTCTCCTTTATCTATATACTTCTAACTTAATAAGCATAATTATGTGAATACTAAAAATATAAAAACTACACCAAAGAAGACCAATCAAGAATTTATGAATAAACTAATATAATTTAGTGACGGTGGAAAGTAGAACAATCAAGTATTTATAAATAAAATAATATAATTTGGTGAAGTTGGAAAGCAGAACAATCCAAATATCTATTAAGAAACTAAAATAATTTGATGAAGGATAAGAAACAAATTAATATTCATTGTCCTTTGAGGAATGCTATTATAAGTACGTACACATAAGTTTATAAGCTCATTAAATTTATTAAAATCATTTGGAACTTAATTATTGATTTTGTATTTTTTTATGAAGAATAAGATACAAATTAATATTATTCCTCATACGTATATTTAATTTATTAAAATTAGTTGAAACTTATTTGATATTATATGTGTTTTTTATGAAGGATAAAAAAAATGAATTAATATTGTTTCTCATACATACACATATATTTTTATAAGATCATTAAATTTTTGAAAATTAGTTGAAACTTATTTGCTAATTTTATGTGATATAAAATCAGATTAAATATAAAAATTTTAAGTGATAAAATATGAAGGATAAAAAATGAATTAATATTTTTCCTCATACACACATATGTTTATAAACTCATTTAATTTATTAAGATTAGTTGAAATTTATTTTCTAATTTTATGTGATAAAAAATCAGATAAAATATAATTTTGTAAGTGATAAAATATAGTTTTATGTGATATATATAAAAGAAACAAAATTAATATAACGTATTTATAAAATTAAATAGTATTAGATATACGAATTAATATTCCTTGTCCTTTGAGAAATGGTATTGTAAGTACATACACATATGTTTATAAGCTCACTTAATATAATAGGCATAAGAACATATATTTTTTTCAAAATAATCTCACTTAATATAATAGGCATAACAACATATATTTTTTTCAAAATAATAAGTAAACAATTATTTATGTTTCCTTACAAATGCAACATATATTTTAACAATCAGAAAAATATATTAGTCAGATTATGTTATATTTAATACTAAATTAGACGATACGTATTCCATGATATCCCCAATATATATTTTTTCGTATATAAATATAATATTTAATTTTTATCAATTTTACTAATTTTTTTAATCTCATGTATTAGATGGTCCTAAACTACTACATACTAATATATATAGCCACATCTTTACATCATAGATATGGGTTTTCTGTTTTGAATAATAATATGATTAACTTTTCCGAGTTAACAAACTTAAGTTTTGATTAAGTAATCAACTAAAATGTTATTTTTAATTTGGATAATTTTTATTTATTTTGAATTGATAATCTGCTAGGGCTTTTAAAATTTTTTTATTCATTCATTAATAGAATGTTAGCATCGATTTCAATTCAAACAGAATAATATTTTCAAGATCAAATTTTTTAATCAAATCGTAAATTATGGAATGTAGAAAAGAATATAATGCCTACGACAAAACGATGCATAATTGGCTAATTAAATAATTAAACCCCTAATTGTTTGATTTAATTATGTGCGTTTCAGAAAAATGAAATAATGCATGATTAATTTATCTAGTGTATATTTTAATAGAAAAGCATAGGTTATATTTAATAAAGGTATCGTAGTTGAAAACCGCAAGTTAAAACGTTAAAAGATAGCGCGTTAAGGGTTCGTGGCAAAAAACACGAAGAATCGAAAAAGAGATATTTTCAATCAAAAAGTAAAAAGTAAGATATTTTGTAAAAAGTGAGATATTTTGTTAAAAGTAAGATATTTTGAAAAAGTAAAGATATTTTGAAAAAAATATCTATATATAGTAGGAAACGAATCATAAACGAGAGATTATTCTCGTCTCTCTCTCTTCTCTCTTCTCTGTTTTCCAGCCAGCGGACGTCACACCATCGTCATCCCACCGCTACCTCCCCCATTTTGGCTGATCTTCACACCACTTATAGATTTCGACGAGCCCGTTTCAGATCCGGGCTCGATTTTGTGTTCCGACATCTCCTTCACCGGATAATGGTCGGTCAACCATCGGAAAACCCTTTTTCCCTCTCATCTCTCTTTCTGTTGCTCTCTCTCTTTCTCTCATTCTCCCTCTCTACCTCGTTGGAAACCTTCCCTTGTCCGTCGCCGTTCGCCTAGGTGTGTGTGTGTGGGGTGGCACCGCCGTGAGTGACGGCACCGTGGCTGTTGTTGCGTGTGTGTGTTATGTGTATGTGCAAGTGCGTGTATGGCTGTGTTGTGGGCGGCACTGTGTAGCGTCGCCATGCTCGTTGGTGGCCGACATGCGGTGTCGTGCCGGCGTGTAGGGTGTCGGAGGTGGTCGGCGACGGGTGGTCGTCGACCGTGGCTATGCTGGGTTGTGTGTGTATGTTTGTGCATGTGTGTGTTGATGGTTTGGGTGTGGTATGGGCGGCGCTGTGCAGCGCTGTCGTGCTCGCCAGAGGAGTGGTGGTCGGTGCAGGGGGCGCCGGTGGTGCTGAGTTGGTGGTGGTGGTGGTGGCCGGCGTGTGAAGTCGCCAGCGTTGCTGGTTGGAGAAGACAGGCACGCTGTGTCGCACAGGGCTGGGTTGCGCGTGCGATGCGCGCGCCAGGTGATGTGCGCGTGCGCGTGAGTGTCGGGGGTGCGCTGTGTGCGCGCCGGGCAGCGACGGGGAGCGCCGTGTGTGCGCCGACGTGCGCGTGTATGCGTCAGTCCGCGTCGTGTATGTGTGCGTCGTGTCGCCGATGGCGTGAAGTCGTCGGCCGGGAGTTGGGGGTCTCGGTCAAAGTCAACCCTTTTCCGATAAATTATGAAAACGCCCCTACACCTTTAAACGCTCTGTTTGAGCTCGTTTTCCCTCCGTTTAAGCCCGTTTTTCTTCCGTTCAAACTCTAATCTTTCTCTTTTCACCCTATGATCACATGTTTAACCTTCCACACTCGTTTCTCCATCCTTGATCGCTAAAGCTTTCATTTCGTTTCGTTTCGTTTCGTCTCGTCTCGTCTCGTCTCGTTTTTCCTATCGTTTCTTCTTCAAGAAAGTTTATATAATTAATGTATACGTAATTAATGTAATAAAGAAACTAAGAAACCTCTTTACATGTGTAGGCTCTTAATCGGAACAACCACTCTAAAAGCTTGATACTTTGTTTTTACACGTGGTTACCATCGAACAAGGTGGGGGAACTTCTAGTCTCTATATGTTTATTGTTTTCCGTATTTGATATATGAATTGTTGAACCCTACGTGTTGTGATTATATGTTGTGAATACTGTGTTCATACTATTATACTGTGAAAGGACTAAGGTCCACATTTATGCCTCGGAGGGACTGGTGGTCCGTAAAAAGCACCAACAGTATAAAAACCGTATTATATGCCTCGGAGGGACTGGTGGTCCGTAAAAAGCACCAACAGTATAAAAATCGTATTATATGCTCTGAAGGGACTGGTGGTCCGTAAAAAACACCAATGGTATAAAAATCGTATTGTATGCTTCGGAGGGACTGGTGGTCCGTAAAAAGCACCAACGGTATAAAAATCGTGTGTAGGGTAAGACGGGAAATACCCACATCTATTTGTAATTATGTGTTATGCATTTTACGTGCTGTGAACTCACATATTTTTGATTCGATTAACTATTAAATAAATGTTAAAACATGGAAATTACTCCCACGAGTGTATTCAATGCACTCACCCCCACGTGTATTCACGCTACAGGAAATAATGAAAGTGGAGAAGCATAGCGAGAGGGGTGCCATATCAACGGTGTCCTTTTTCATTTTCTGTCTTTTTGGTTTTGCCCTTTAAACATCGTTTGTAAAAGTTAAACGGTTCTTCTATGTTAAGGATCCTGATGATTTTCCGCTGCTATGTTTTCTATGTTTTCTCCCGGCTATGTGCCGAAGGTTTTAAACGTGTAAAATCGTATGTTATCTGTTTCCAAGGTTTCTGTTTTAAAATGTACGTCTCTTTCCCTTTCTTCCTGCACACCCATAAAGAAAACTCTGATATTTTAAGTACGAAAACGGGGCGTGACAAAGAAAGATCTTAAGTCAACTGCTAAGTCTTTTAATCCTCTTCACAACGCCAATTTATTTACCTAAACAGTTCTTCTAGCTTCATGTCTATGAATAGATTATATTTTACATGAGTTGATACTATAATTAATCTGCCACATGTAATTGTAGTAAAACCCAAAATTTTTCATTTCATTGAAGTGAATTTAAAATTTAATTATAGTTTCCTAAAAAAAAAATGATACATCGATTATTTTTTAACTTAATATAATTTTATATGTAATAATTTTACTAATAAAAAACATTAAATATGTATCATATCCTTAAATAAATATAAAAACGACGTACTCCAAACTTAAAAATATGAAATAACAGCATAATATTTTTTGGGTAATCTAATTACCATCACTTTACAAAAAGTTATTATAAGATATTAATTAAAATACACTTTATTATTAACTTATTACATGCACACAACTTTAATAATAATGATGAATAGAATTCTTATTAGTATTATTGGAAAAATCAATTGGTTTTTCAAATATCAATAATTAAGTTGATTGATTTGCTCCTAAATGGTTTCTATTGATGAATTAACAGTCTTTGTTGTGCAAGATTATTTGATGTAGATGGATTTGGAAGAGTCCATACAATACAAAAGTACTAAATGACAATTATTAAAATTGTTAATTACTAAATTATTATTATGACCTTAAATAATAATATTTAATAAGGATATAGGCAATTCAAAATTTATAAGAAACATTCAATTATACAATTTTTAATTCATATTGCAAAATAGATCATTTACCATATTGATTCAATTGTACAATATTTTAATTCATATTACAAAATAGATCATTTAACATATTATCATGCTTTAATTTGTCATTTTCACATGTCTTTAATTAATGTATCAATAAATTACTTACGTATCAACAATTTTGATAAATATTTAATGAGATTTAAATGTACATATGAAAAACTGGAGGAAATTTTAAAAATTATCTATATTAATTATTGCCTTCATTTCAAAATAACTACAACTTTAAAAAAGAAAATTATGAGTTTTCTATCGGGACAAATCACTCACCATATTGATCGTACTTTAAATTTTGATCTCCAAACATGTTTGTAATTAATAAGTGAAGATATTGTTTACGTCAATTATCTTTATTTAACTATAATGGTACACATATATGGAAAAATGGAATTACGTAGATTTGTATGAATTAATAATCTTTGTGTGCAAGACTCTTAATTAGATTAGGATTATATAGTGTAGATGGATTTGGAAGAGTCCATACAATGCAAAAGTACTAAATTACAATTTATTAAAATTATTAATTACTAAATTACTATTATGACCTTAAATAACAATATTTAATAAGGATATATTAGGTAATTCAAAATTTGTAAGAAACATCCACACTTTTATATAGGTAATAGATAATAGATATTTTAACTCTAAAAGAACTCTAATTTCACCACAATTTGTACATGTTTACCTTTATGTGATATTACTTATACATTTATATCAACACAGTCATACCTTTATGTAATATATAAAGATACAACTAACATAACTAAAAGGTATATCTAATATAACTAAAAGGTATGACTGTTATAACTAAAAAGAATGAAAGGTTAATACGTTTGTTTAAAAAAATGTTAAGGTATAGCTAGTCTTACAAAATGTATGACTAACACTACTAAAAGGTATAGTTAACATAACATAAAGGTCTGACATCTGGAGCATGTTTGGGCGGATTTTGATTGTGACCTAGTGGCACGTGCAGACGCGTACAGGCTCATGGCGAGCCGGGTTGACCCGAATGTACTCCGTACACCAGGTGCACAAAAGTTTTTGTCATATATAATGGTATTTTTGGCATATCGGAAAATCAGGTATGACTCAATATGAGCTTTCTATAATACCAAAATTTCTGTATACGAATATATGTGATAGATGAACTCGACATTATATATTTGGAATGAGGACACACGCTGAATAAAAAATTAGTTTAAATATGATTAATTGGCATAGTTTATACATGTGTATTTTTGCTTTATTGATTAATATATGATGTGCTTATATGTATTGAATGATGAGTTTTTAAGCTCAATTAATTATATTTGAAGAAGATGCTACACTACGTGAGTTTTTGTAGGTATTGCGTTTAAAGAACAAAATGATTTGGAAAGTATTGGAGCTTTGTATGAGCCATGAGATGAAGTAAAGATGAATGGACAAGTAAATCAAGGAAAGAAGGCCGTGTTGAAAAGGTCAAAAAAAAAAAGGCTTGGTGAAAATTTGGTCTTTAGAGATTAGAAATGACTTAATTGAGTTTTGTGATTGTCTTTATAAGAGATAAAAACATCTCAAATTTGAATTGTCTAGATAAAAGCTAAAATATCTTAGCAACCAACATCAATCTACTAACTTCACTTGATATGAAATTTGCTTATTGAAAATAAAATTACATATCTTCTATCATGTCCCATTTTGTGTTCAAATTTCATCACACAAACATGGTTCATCATTTTGCATCCTTGGACAAGTAGATTGCAGTGGTTGCTCGTGCGTTGGAGAGGTTGTCGACGCAATCCCCTCGTTCAAGAACAGCAGCAGCACCCATGCCTGAACCTGCAAATCCGACAACCAAAGTTACAAACCTTCACCATATCAAACTGTCCAAAGTCCCTCAAATTGTAGTACAATTTACAGCAAAGAAGAGATTGATTACCTATGCACATGGATATCACACCAAATCGACAATCCTTGCCACGACGTTTCATCTCATTTAGCAGCGTAGCAACACAGCGTGCGCCTAAAAAAGTACAAGTAAGAAACCGGGCTATTAACAAACTATTCAATAAGGTTATATGTTTGGATAGAGAGATTTGAAATACAAGATTATGAATGAATGGATTTCAAATCCGTTCAAATGTGAGTGGATTCAAAATCCATCCATATTTTAGAATGAAAGTCAGGGATTTCAAATTCATATCAGTCTAAACACCACCAATTCATTTACAACCCTGGATTTCAAACCCTTCTTCAAATTCCTTCATCCAAACACAACCTAAGACTTTTTCACTTGGTGTAATATCAGATCAGATGCTAAGAGATTGTTAGTTAATTCAGTTTATTACCTGTAGCTCCCAATGGATGCCCAAGGGCCATCGCCCCTCCATTGACGTTAACCTTTTCGGGATCAAGGTCTAGTTTCTTGCAGCAATACACATACTGGGAAGCAAATGCCTGTAAATTTTAATGGCAGAAACAAGCGTTTTTTAAGTTGGTTCACAAAATTTTTAACTTCCAAACTACTTCCATAGAGCCAACCAAATACCTCGTTTATTTCGAACAGGTCAATGTCACCAAGTTTGAGACCAGCCGACTTAACTGCAGCCGGAATAGCAACAGCTGGGCCGATACCCATGACACCCGGCTCCACACCCACAGCAGCAAAACCCCTAACATGTGTGACAATTTTATTTTATTTTCAAGAAAATTAACATGATAGATACTGTCTTCAATGTAGCTTGACCAAGACTACTAATATTAATTCTGCCAAGTTTAATAAAAAAGATCAAACGTGTAAGTATATTTTCAGGACATGTTCACCTGAAAACACCAAGAATAGGAAGCCCCTTTTGCATAGCTAAACTTCGTTTCATGAGAAGAACAGCTCCAGCGCCATCACTTACTTGACTTGCATTCCCTGATCACTCACGTGAGGGTCATTTTAGTCATAATCCATACAACTAAACGATACTTATACATCCACCAAGTATTGTGACGTAATAATAGTTAACTACTTTACCAGCAGTAGTGGTTCCGTTTTTCTTGAATGCAGGCCTCAACTTCGCCAGGTCTCTCAAATTTGTGTTTGGCCGGATTCCGTCATCTACTGAGATTGTGACAGGCTTTGCCTCACCGGTTTTAGGATCCACAATCTTCGAACCAAAATCATCAGTTGTAATAATTAAACCACATGAATGTTGTATTTGTTTATCACATAAATTGCACATATTCCAGGTTCTATTTTACCTTTGTATAAACTGGAATTATTTCGTCTTTAAATTTCCCTGATGCCGTTGCAGCAGCAGCACGTTGATGAGAGATAACCTATTAATGTAATTTCAAGTGAGATACAGAGTGTGTTTGGGTGAGCTTATAAACTCCTGTTAATAATTTAAAAAAAAAAAATCTTATTTCATCCTCAAATAAGTTGTTAGAAGACATCCCAACTTATTTACTTAAATCAACCTGTATTTTTCCTGTTTGTACACTTTTCAACCTAAACTTTGTTTTTTGACAGGTTGCAACCTAAAGTCCACAAATTGTACAAGTTGCAACCTTCGACGAATTTTTCCGATCAAATCTCACATTTACATGCCAAATTGGGGGTGATATTTCCATGAATTGTTGAGGCTATTTAAAAAAAAAAAAAAACAAATAATAAGTTTTATTATTTTTAGGTTCTAGTAATTTAATTTTGATTTTTTTTAAATGCTTCAACAATTCATGAAAATATCAAACCCCCCTTCCCCCAATTTGGTATGTGAATGTCACGTGTGTGAGATTTGGCCGAAAAAATTCGTCGAAGGTTGGAACTTGTACAATTCGTGGACTTCAAGTTTGTAATCGGTTAAAAAACAAAGTTTAGGTTGGAAAGTGTAAAAACAAGAAAAGTACAGGTTGATTTAAGTATTTAATCCTTTAAATTACACAATTGTCATTACTATCATCTTATAAGCGGTGAATCTTATTTATTCAAACACTTCAACAACTTATTTTTAAAATAAGACAAAACACCTAAAAGATGTAAGGTTATTTATTCAAACACTTCAACAACTTAGTTTTTAAATAAGACAAAACACCTAAAAGATGTAAGGTTATTTATTCAAACACTTCAACAACTTATTTTTAAAATAAGACAAAACATCTTATATACTCTAAAAACATCTAAAAGATGTAAGCACTTATAAGTTCTTTTTAAATAAGCTTAGCCAAACACCCTCATATTCTAAATTGGCATACGAAGAAAACTCACAGCAGCTTGATCTTGTTCTTCCCGAGTCACTCCAAAGCGTTCAGCAACATTTTCAGAAGTAACACCCATTGGAAGGAGACAGTCATGAGCTTGAGCAAATTTCTCGACCTGAAAACAGTATATACCGAGAGAACTTGTCAGTTCTCAGTCATCATAATATGCTTGTTAATTTCAGAAAGAAAAAAAAAAAAGAGAGAGAGAACTTTTTTTCTAATTTGCACATACTTTCGGATTAACCGTCTTAATTTTGTCCATACCATCGACTGTCATGGACTCCACTCCAGCAGCAATGCCTGTATGAAATCCGATGGTCACAAAAAATGTGTCTTATGTCTTAACCATAAATTCAAACGACTCAACATTACCTATATCATAATATCCGGCTTTTATGAAGGCAGCAACATCAGCAACAGCTTGGAGACCAGACGAACATTGCCTATTCACAGTTCTTAAAGGCACAGTATCTGGAGGAACAAAGAATCAAGAATCATGAGAAACCAAAACGTGTAAATGGAATGAATACGGGATTTAGATGGGATGAAACGATACCAGGAAAACCAGCATAGAAAGCTGCCATTCTGCATTCAATAGCTCTGAGTGAACCGGGAGCCAAAACTGTTCCTACAACTATATCTCCTACCTCCCCAGGATTTACATTTGTTCTATCTATCAATGCCTGCAATCAGGAGAGAAGATATACAAACGGCTGACAGAAGAACACTAAAAATGGACAAAAGGTAATCTATCATATATGTCTAAATGTAGAAGCAAACGAGAGCTATGTTTTTGAAGCGAAAAACTCACCTTCAGCACAGAGGCAAGTAAATCATCTGGAAGCGTATCTTTGAAACCCCCCTTTTTAGATTTGCAAATGGCAGTCCGAAAAGCTCTGCAAGACATGATAGATACACATAAGCATTTAGAAGGCCGTACTCTATTACAAGTCCTCACCATAGGAACCAAAAGAGTAACAAATGTTTAAAGTGAGGTAACTCACGCGACAATGACAATGTCGTCTCCAAAAGCAGCTGATCTATGATAAGTACCATTATCCACACCCGAACATACTGAAGGCTGTCAATGAAATCATCAAATAATCAAAATATTTCACATAAATCAATAAAGTGTTTTGGAACTTCGACACATTATCTATGCAAGCGAATTTCAAACAATCATACTTCTCCTTAGATTACAGCCAAAAGTCAATCATACTTCGATTGATGCAAGGTTAGGCCTTGTATATAACTAATCTCCCAATTTTTTTTCTAAAAAGATAGCTTTTAGCATGCAATGATGCTACCAAAGAACATAAAATTTAATCAAGTAAAATCTAGCAAACATGACTTTAAAAAATGTATATCAATTTTCATTTACAACATGAACTTTGAAACAATATCATAATTCACCAACTTTAATTTTGTTTCAATTTAATACACAGATTCAGCTCCAATTAGAGCCCGGAATTATATTTTCTCCTAGTCATCCACACGTGCAACCAAAATCCTCGAAAATTCGCAGCTCATTGCTAAAAACACATTATATACATTACGTAGAAGATGAGATAAAATGAACATCATCTAACTAAACGAAGCCTGAAAATCTAATCAACGAATTAAATTGAAACAAAATTGGATGGTTAATTATGATTTGAAGATTTAAATTCATTTTCTAAATGAAACCCGCCCAATTTTTTTTATATAATTAACCATAAAAAAGAAGAAAAAAAAAACATTGAGTGAGTTTTTATGAAATCAGAGGACAAAGCGAATCTTATGAAACAATCAAAAGCGGAAAATAGAAGGAAAATAAATAAAATAAAAATGAAAGAAGAAAGACTAACAGAAAGATGAGTTTGATGGGGAATCGAAGAATTGGGTCGCAGATGATCCAGCAGAATTCTCTGTCTGTTAATAGCTTTCTCCATCTCTCTCTCTCTTCTTCTTCTCTGTTGATACACACAGTTGATCCACTTCAAAAGTTTTGTTTCATAGAATGAGTGTATATAAACTTATATAAAATTGCAGGAAGTTTGAGATTGATTTTGTAAAGGACAGTTGCCGCGAAAGCTCCATGAAAATACTTCTTCACGTTTACCACATGAGACCCCTTTCTGACTTGGAAAAGGTGATCTTATTGGTTGAATAAAATAAACCCATTAATTTTCCAATTCTTCTCTACACTACACTAAAATTGAGTCCACTTGTGTTCCCATTTTTGTTGGTAAAGAGATGAAAATGTCGTTCAAGTTTGTGTTATTAACAAAAATACCATTATATACATTTACAAGATCGAGTTGATTAATTTCAGACTATTGTTAGGGTGGTTTTCGACTCAAATAGAGAAGATTTTCTATATCCAGAGTTTTTTTTTTTTTTTTAATAAGGCTTGTTTAAGATGGACACACATTAAATCAAATCTTGTGGGCCATTGTGAAATTAAAAGACATGATATTAATCTACACTCTGAGTAGATGATTGTAATGTGTTTAAACGCTCAAAACCGATTTTCGGTAAGTGGGGAATTAATGCACAAAATATGTGGGTTGAAGATGGAAAGTTTGAAATTGTCTCACATGGAAACTTTAGCTTTATTGACTACACTATATAAGTAATAATGTCTTAGAGGTTTACAAAAGTGTGTAGACCAAATAATGGGCCCACATGCACGTCTTGGGCTGGCTGCTTTGGATAGTAATGTCTCTCCCATGATCTCGGGTATTCATTGGTATTCATTATGCACGAAAAAGTCTATAAATACAATTGGTATTTATTATGTTAACGTCAGGGTTGATATTCGTTATGTTGACGTCAGAATTTGTCTAAGTACAAATTTCTAGCCTAACACCAAAAAATAGACCGATTCAAATCGAACGAGCTGATCCGGATAAAAACAATAAAAGTAGGTACAAATTTCTAGCCTAACACCAAAAAATAGACCGATCCGGATCGAACGAGCTGATCCAGATAAAAATAATAAAAGCAATTTAAATGAATAAAAATAAAAGCACTTTAAATGAATAAAAGACACCAATAAAAGCAGTTTAAATGAATAAAAATAAAACCGATTCAGATCGAACGAGCTATACCGGATAAAAATAATAAAAGCAGTTTAAATGAATAAAAGATGGTGTCTGGTGCCTACGGGTAAATTAGTTAGGCAAAGCAGTTTAAATGAATAAAAATAAAAGCAGTTTAAATGAATAAAAGATGAATAAAAGCAGTTTAAATGAACGAACGAGTTGTACCGGATAAAAATAATAAAAGCAGTTTAAATGAATAAAAGAAGGTGTCTGGTGCCTACGGGCAAATTAGTTAGGCAAAACAGTTTAATAAAAGCAATTTAAATGAAGGGCAAATTAGTTAGGGCAAAGCAGTTAGGCAAATCAGTTTAAATGAATAAAAATGGTGTCTGGTGCCTACTCGGGCAAATTAGTTAGGCAAAGCAGTTTAAATGAATAAAAGACGGTGTCTGGTGCCTACTCAGACAAATTAGTTAGGTGTCCACTCGGACAAATTAGTTAGGCTTATTCTGGTCGGGTCAGAACACTTTTCATGAGGCTTAAGACCCTATATGAAACTTGGAAAATAAGACTCAAAATCCCAGGATTTAGATAAGAAAAAATTAGATTTAATCCTATCTAAATCGGATATAATTTGATCTTGATTTATTTCTTTTTCTAAAGATCTTCTTTTGAGATTCTCTATACCCCTTGTGCTCTTATCAAATGAAGACCTTAATTTCTAGTCATTTTTATACCTCTAGATTTGTCTTTGGTGATATAAGGGTTTTTGAGCTCCCTGGTCAGTTTGAGCATCACCCCTGCTTTTCGTGCCTTCCTTGATTCTACCATACTCAACCCTACTAACTCTAGACTCCGGTCCTCCATTCCAACCCTAAATGGTTTTGGTTCGAGCTCGGCTTGGTACCCCCTCACTATTTAACCTTGTATTGGGATATTTCTGTATAGATTTTGATGAGACAAAATAGTTATTGTATAGGAATTTGGAGTACCCCATTTTTCCATGATGTTTATGTGGAAACTTGATTTTTGTTAAGTTTTTGTTTTGAGTTGAAGTAAGAAGATTCGTGGAAATCAGAAAGATGGAGGTTTCTAATAGCAGTAGGATACTGCAAAGGAACGCTATCGGTTACTGCTAATCAGGAAGCAGTAAATCAGTAAGCAGCATACAGTAAGCAGTAAGGAGGATTGGGAGTAAGGAGGACTATGAGGCTTTCTGCTGGTTTAGAACAGTAAGCAGTGCAGAACAGTAAGCAACTCAGAACAGAAAGCTGGCGCAGAACAGGAAGTAGTTACTGCATCCTGATCAGAGAACAGGAAGACAACACTTTTAAATGTTGTAGTACGAGGAAGATCAATGCATATGAGGATTGAGCTTTATCAAAGTAACCGGTAGATCGATGGAAGTTAGCAATCAGCCAATGATGTGCTGCCATCTGGACCGAGAACCTGCAAATGGCCTGTTGCAGAGGAATGACGCCATTAATGCCCTGCAGAGAAGGACATACATTTTTCCTCAGTTTTCCAGAAACATTTAATGCGAAGATTAAATGAGATCAAGGATTTAAAATTCAAGATAGAGTGTCTCTTTTCAATGGACACATTTTCCTACAAGTATATAAGAAGGTAGAGTTGACTGGAGAAAACTACTGAAACTACTATCTCTCATTCTCTCTTAAGCAAACTCTCAAGTTTTAGTCACTCAATCTTACTGAAGCAACCAAGCCGACGAGTTCCTAGAACCTCAAAGATCTCAAGGCTGTCTCGAAGCACCAGTTGAAAAACCATATACTTTTAACCATTTGTGTTGTGTGCTAGGTTGTTTATCGGTGTCCTCAATGGGAAGAATTTAGATTTCATTGAGTGTTAGTCTTAAGCGTTTTTAAAGCTTGTAACTTTGAGTGAGTTTGTTGACCCTGTGTGAGATAAATCCAGGAATCTTTCTAATTCTAGTAGGTGTAAACTTGTTAAAAGTTGGTTTGTAAAGTTGAGACTTATAAAACAAATTTTCCTGATTGAAGTTCCTCCTTAGTGAAGGAGAAGAGAGGACGTAGAAAGATTACACCACCTTCAAACCTCTATAAACCCTTGTGTGTTTTATCGCTTTATATTTACTTGTTGCATTATATATCTATCCTGCTCATACTGCATAAACAAGTTTGAGAAAAACATACTTTGAAAAGAAAACATTTTTATAAAAGAAACTCTTTCTAAGTATTTCCGCTACATACTGTAAACTCTGAACAGTAAGTTGAAACAACATTCTGCCAGCTTACTGATTTGGCTAAGTTGTTGTATTCTGTTATAGAATTCAGTAACTAATTTACAGAAAGTTTTAAAAAGTCAAAATTTGATAGAGGTTCATTCACCCCTCTGAACTTCTGACCACTTGGGACCAACACCTTGGACCTTGGATCGGCCCCGACCTAGTCGGAACTTGAGCTTGGGTCAGACTTTAGCTTGGGGCAAGCACTTGCTCGGTACGGTCCCGGTTCAGCTCCACATCTGCTCGAATCAGACCTCTGCTCGGGTCAGCCTTCTGATCGGTCGGACACCTGCTCAGATCGGAACTCTTACCCTGGTCAATCTCTTAACCGGGCTCGAATTGTGAAGGACCCACACATTATGCACAATTTTTTTTTATAAATAGGGTATTCATTGGTGTTCATCATAAAAATCATATCATTTTCACAACTTTTGTATTCTTGAGAGCTTCATTTATCTCTCATTTTTGTTGCATAAAAGCTCATAGCATTTTTGTAAAATAAAAGTGCATGTGCATTTATTTTCCAAACAAATTATACATTCTAGTCCTTATATTCTAGTTCGCTGGACCTTTAAGTTTTGTGGTGCTACTAACTTGAAGACGACATTGTTTTATCTTTGGGGACATCATGTCATTCAGTGGGCAATAGCCGGGACGTGTTTGTCTTTGAGGGAAAATACCTATCCTTGACTCGACTTATTACCTTGTTCGTGTGTTGTTCTTGTTGCTATGTTGAAGGTCTGTTCGTGGTTGGAAGTTGTTGTGAAGACGAAGAAAGAGGAAGCGGAAGACTGCTCGAAGGAGTTTCTGTTGTTGTTGTATTGCTGACGGTGTCCCAGCATTTCCGGCAATATTTTTTGCAGATTAGTGTTGTCTGCTTTATTCCCAAAATTTCTTGGAACATTTTCCTTTTGTAACAGTTTACTTTTCTACAATCATTATAATTTGACATTGTTTGGTGTTTTACCACAACATTTTATTTTATCTTTTAAGAAAATTATTTTAATCAATATTATGTTTGGAATGAGTGATTAAAATTTGGTAAATTTGAAATTTTGAGATTGCTCCTCTTGGAAAAATATGAGAAATATATATGGTAGAAAAAAAACACAAAGTAAAGAGTAGAATTCTAAGCAAAATAGCCAACAAGGCCTTAGTCCTTCTGAGATGACGAGAATCAAGTAAGAAATCTCACTGCAACTATTCATGTAAGCATTTAAGTTTATTTTACGAATCTGATTTAGTAACATATGTTAACTTACAACTGGTTAATAAATATTGAGTTGTGATATTGGATTCATAAGACCGTTTTACCGAAGAATATATCAATTAATTTGATCAATGAATAAGAGAGATTCATTTCCTTACCGAGCAAATCTTATTTGAATCAACCTAAAATGGATCATTCACCAAAAGTTCTCTCTAGACATTGACATGTTATCTATTTTACATTAATTAACCTTTACTTTCCAAATATCTATTAATTGTATTTCATCCAACTTACTTGGTGTGCATCAATTAAACATCAACAATTGCTTCTTTTAAGCTTTTATAATTATAGACTTAATATTTATTAAACTCGCAAACAACTGATACGAGTCAATTAAGTAGGTCATATCAATTATCACATAATAAATCAACCTGCCTAATTATCGAGTTATTCAACCCTCCAAATTTTATATAATTCACTTAAAATGTGACTCACTCCTATCCCCTCAAGTAGGTACACAAAAGAAATAAATAAATAAATAAATAAATAATATATTAAAAAAAAAAGAATAAAAGAGTTTCACACCTATAGAAAATGGGACCAGAGTTGGTTGAAACAAACACTTGGTCTCTCTTTAAATATTTGCTAACTTATTGCCGGTTTTCATCAAATAAAAAGAATTAGTTTAATTTATAGGTTTACACTTCGAAAATAGATCAACTATCAATTTAAAGTTTTAGAAAAAAAAAATTGATTCAGGATGTAGTTTAGATCATTTAAAATTATCAATTAAAGACCTTAAACTAACAGTGTTAAATTTTAGATCTTTAATTGATGATTCTGTGAACTAGACCTTAAATTGATATAATTTCTTTTTCAGTTTTTAAATTAATAGCTGACCTATTATTAATGATTTTGGACCCATAAAATTCCTCAAAAAATAGAAAATAAAATGCTGGCAGCCGTCACATTAATTCATAGTTATTGCAATTTGCCAACAATAATAAAAGTTTACCTAATATTAATTGAACTAGCTTTATTTATTTATATTTTTGAGGAATTGAACTAGCTTTATTTGAATCTTAACTTTAAGTATGTTGGTGGGTAATTCTTCCGTGATTCCCCCACAACTTCATTAGTCTACTTTCGTGTTTCTCAACAGTTGACCAAACATGCATTAATTATTACACTTACACGATCACCACACTTTCAAGGTTCAATATACCACACCTTTTCGTGAAATTTTAATATTCACTCGAGTGATCAAATGATTGTGAAATTTGATGTTTGAAGTTGAATTTCCAATTAATTACAATTTTAACAAATGTACTACTTGATGTTGATGGAGCCTGTCACGTATCAGATCGGATCCTCTGTACCAAAATCTCTATTTCATTTGTGTGCCACATTAAAACTACGTAGTTTTGATATTGGAAAAAAACTTATAATTTGTAACCGCTTTTAATTTGAAAATCAATATAACGTGTTTTGGGATGTGATACACGCGTGGTACATGAATATTTGGTACAGGGGATCTGATTTGGTCACATATAACATGTCTAGTATAATTTACTTCTTTTAGTGAGATTTTTTAGGCTACTGTACAGGAACAAAGTTTATCCAATACACACTTTCAAGTAGGAATGATAATGGTTCGATTGGAGAATAGTATTGAGAATATCGTCTTCATACAGTTTACCATACCAAATATCATCTCCACTAAATTCATCGTTTGAGAATTTTGAAAAGGGATTCAGGTTCCCCATTTAAAATGAAAAAAAAGAAAAAAACTTAAATTCCTAAATTTTTGAACAAAGATAAATTAAAGCAACAAAATTCAATATAACAATAAGTCTACGCATCGAAATAGTTACTATTTTAAATGCTGTCTTCATGAGAGTGAAGAAAGAATGAATAGATAAAGAACTCAGCAAAAGTAGCATCCATCCACACACCAATATTTAAAGAACAGCCAAAACTATGGACAGAGAAGAAGAAGATACAACACCACAAAACTTCGATCACAGAGGCTATGCAAGAAGATACTATACAATATTCCCGTCTAAAGAACGTATATATGCACACTTTCGATACGCATCTCTTTCGACTTACATGGAAATGTTGGGCTTCAGCTGTTTCCCGCCTGGCTTTGATTGAAGCGCGGCAAAGAGAGATCGTAACCTGTGTGTGATCTCCGTAAACGAAGGCCTGGCTTCAGGATTTGCTGACCAACAGTCTTCCATAAGCTTTCTCCAGTCGGGATCACACCGCTCGGGAATTGGAGGACGCAGGGTATTCTTGACAATTCCTCCTGCATTCATACTTTGCAACTAAGTCCACTGATAAGAAATCAAATTTGGGAAGAAATATCTTTTCTATTATAGATGGATGCTAATCAGTTCATCTGATTTATTTGTTGTTTATTTGCACAGAGAAAAAGACTTCAAGAAACAATAACAATTTGTAGTATCACACGAACAGTATGTATAATATATATCCCTCCAAAAAAGTTTCTGTTGAAGTACAGTCCTTGCATATTCGAGAAGTTCTGCAAACACGTCTGATTTCTTGCCAACTATAACTTATCCCTTCATACTAACCAATTGCAATTTTCCCTCCAGTTCATATTGAGTGGCAAAACTTTCATTTCGTAGTAAGGGGAAATATTTTTTATGAATAAGTTTGAAGAATTACTAATTGCCAGAAACGGGCCTGGTTTTGGCCTTTCATCTAAACTTTTATTGCACAAGACATACTTTCAATTCATTCAATTAAGAAATTACAAGAATTATCAAGACATCTCTCCATATATTTTCTTTTAGCTCCAAATCCAGAGAGTAATTAAAGCAACTTGCTGCAGAATACTTCGTTAGTTTACCAGTTCAATGTCAAGACCAAATAGTATCCTACTAGGGGCAAGATAACACTTATCATCATTACATCTACAAAACCCAGGAAGTAATCTATCTTTCAGCTTTATCTTCCTAAGCCATGGAAATACAGCCCAAGCTTCACCCTTCTTGCTTCCTCAAGCTAACCTCAGTTATCTTCATTGTGTGAACAATATTTTGGAACAACCTTATGGACGCATAAAACTAAGCCCCAGTCAAAATGTATCTCCTTGCCGCGCCTTATTTTCCATCAATTGTAAAACCAACTACTCTTGCTGTTCTAAAACCTTACACCACTTAATAAACCACATTTCTCAAGTAATGCTATTTGATGCAATAAACGCAATCTCAATATCCCAGAGCACGAATCGGAATCTATAAAGTCCAGCGCCATCCAACCCAAACAAGCTACTTTCATAAACTGTCAGTTCAAATCTTCTGTCATTTGTTTGATTGCTAAACCAGAATGCCAATTCGTACATAGATAATTGTGAACATACATATAAATCTCAATCACACTCTTATAATAGACAAGGATATCTTAGAAATTGGCCAAATGCCAACACAAAATTGATATCTAAATATTAGTAAGCGCTTCAACTTTTTATATGGGCCTCCAGCATAGATGTCATTTCAGACAATAACAAAAATATTTAGTGAACTAAAGATGTTTTTGGTTGATATAGTTTTAGGACTTACCAATGATTTCCCCACAATGCATATTTGAATAAGGTTCCTCACCGGTGAGAATCTCCCACAATGCAATACCAAATGAGAACACATCAACCTGTTAAAACCAGATTAGCTTTTAAATTCCTCTATTTTTAGTGATCACTTACAATAGGCAAACACATTGAAAATTATTACAGTAGTCCTTGCCTTTTCAGATACCCGGCCAGTACTTCCATTCAACAATTCTGGTGCCATCCATGGAAGGGTTCCTCGAACACCGCCAGATACTAGAGTATTGCGTTTAATTCTTGAGAGTCCAAAATCTCCAACCTATTAGCAATTTGTTAGTCAACAGAGAAGACAAAGATGAATAAAACATTTCTCAGAAAATGGATGGGTGACATTGCTATGTGGAAAACTCCTTTTGCAATCATTGTACTTTCACCATATATCACAAAGGAATGCACAATCTCTTTTTGTGATAATTTGTCATTTACAACACCAAGAAGGGCACATTTTGATGTTATATATAACATATTCCATGGGTATTTCAGTTGATATATTGGTGCCCTGTTTCTCTTTAAAATTATGATACATATCATCTCAAGTCTTGAGCATTGATAAACCCAAACTTCAGTATCAAGTTGTGGAGAAACAGGAAATATAAAAGTGACTTATTTCAAAATACTGTTCCTACATTCTCAATTGGCATGAGAGGGCCTGAATGACAAATACAAACTGCTGCGTGAAAGATATAGTTCCTTAAGATATGGTGCGGATAGGGGGTGAATTTATTCAATAATGCAGATTCAATTCAAATTTGTGAACTAAGATTTTCATTAGCCATTACAGGTTTGTTTTTGGTTATAGTTTTGCTGGCTTCAGAAGGACACATTGCACTGGAATTCCTACTTCAGAAGGTACTTTGAACATGAAGTTCACAACCTGTCACTATATAATCTATCTAGAAGTACCTTGCACTGGAATTTCTTATTAATCTGAAGCTACTTTTGAACATGAAAATCACAAGTATCACTATATGATCTATCTAAAAAAGTACCTTGCATATAGGTCGCTGTGGATCTCTCAGGTTAACTAACAAATTATCACATTTCAAATCAAAATGGACAATGTTTTTTAAATGCAAGTACTCCATGCCAAATGCTGCATCCATGGCGATAATAAGCTTTTTACGATGATCAAGAAATCTGCAAATTAATTTCAGAAAGTCAAGCCCATATATAAAGGAATATTGCAAAAGCATTTAAGGTACACTTCTGTACCTATCCTTTTTAACTAGAGCAGTCCTAAGTGATCCATTCGCCATGAATTCTGTAACAGTTGCCAAAGTTCCCCCTGCACCATCAGGTACCACCCCATAAAATGCAACAACATTTGGATGGTGCAGATTTGATAGAATACGAGCTTCTCTCCAGAAGTCTTTCGTCTACAAAAGGAATTAAAAAATATTTATACATATATAACAATTTTCATGCGTATTCCATTCAAAATTTTCTGCCAAGTGTACAAGACATGATATATGACAGAAAATATGTATGCCCTACCAATCGTTCTTGCTCAGATGATCTCCCAGAAAAACATGATTTCTTTATTCTTTTGATGGCAACGTCTGTTCCTCTCCATTTCCCATAATATACCGTTCCATATGTACCCGATCCTAACTCTCTTAATTCTTCAAGATCAGCATTTTTAATTATCTAGAGACAATCACTGATAAGTTAAGATGGGATTCGACAAAAAAAGGAAATAAATGGAAATATTAATAGGGAAAATTCACTGAATAGCAATCTTTTACTAGGTGTATCAAATCATCTGCTTAGTTATGAAGTTGAAAATTGAAACAAATTAGTCATGTAATTAACCAGGCAAAGGCATATATAGAAATGCTAACATAAAATTCAGTAAACATAAGCAGTCCACAGTAACGTCAACAAGGAATGAGTTTAGTATGTTATGGTTGATGAAATTACCGAATAAGTGAAGTTTATAGCAACCCAAATCCATCCTATATCTTTTTTCCAATACCAAGTGCTTCCCCAGACCCCACAAAAAAACAAGAAGGGAGACACAAATTGCACATGTCTGTCCTTCCACTCCTCCCCAACCATAAACAGGATTCAGAAGAAAAAATAGAAGACTATACATATTAACTAGATCAAAAGCGTAACTTCAATTGCTCTTGAAAACAAAGAGAGAAAGCATACCTGCAGACCATATATATCTGCTTCCATTTCAGCTAGCATTGCATCACTAAACAATTCATCTTCATGATTATCAGCAGTGACATCCTGTATCAGTTAAAGGCAATCACTTGATATAATGTATAGATAAAGATAATAAAAAAAATGCTAAATTAAATAAAAGACTGAGTATTGCCTCAGATTCCATATTCTGTAAAGCACTCTCTGATTCGTCGCTGGTAGATAATATTTTCACGTTATCAGCGACTGGTACATCTGAGACAGTAGTGGGGGGAAATTCTACAGGCGACAAATTATAATTCACAGGCTTCTGTTTACATTGCTTGCCACTATCAATTGATAAACCGTCTTTCTTTTGCTGATGCTCAGTAAAAGTTCCAACACTGTCTGACTTTTCAACCAAGTTATCAGTGCAATGGGACAAGTCATCAAGGAGGGAAACTTCTCCTCTGAACAAACCAGAGTTATGATGGATCTTTTTCCAATCTGTATTACCAACACCTGTAGGTCCATACATGTTTCCACATCCTCTTACCTTGGGTTCTTGACAACCAATATTCACTGAACCCTCAATAGATTGACTAGAAATGGTCTGAGGTGAAATTAGGCCATTAGATAGTCCATTAAGGAGAACTGCATTACTACTATCATGAGACAGTCCCTGAGAACTATGGATAAGCCCTACAACTTCTGAGTTATTGGCCAAAGATGAATGGCTTTCAGGGTTGTGCTTTGTGACCCCAGCTGAGGTTTCCCCAAAATAATTCTTATGGGCTTGCTTCAACTCCGAATCATTAAAATGTGTTGTATCGACAAAAGATGATGCAGGGGCAAAGCTACAGGAAATTAGTGGTTCTTCCTTTGGTGTGTAAAGGCAAACACGTGGGCCAGGTTCAAGGTTAACATTCTCCAATCCCTTTGTCAGCTCCTTTGGTATTTCAAAATTCGAGATGTATTCTTTGTTGAGAGGTTTCAACTTTGAATTTTGATTTGTTAAATCTTCTTCACCCAATTGGCCTTTCCTGGAAGTACTAGTGATGTCCTTAGTTTCAAATTTGCTCAATGCCTCGAAGCCCAAAGGAGAGTGCACAAATGGTATCCCTGAAACAGGAATGGTTGGCTCAGCAATCAATGGGTTGGTTTGGAGCTGAGTATTGATGAAGCCAACATTATCATGCAATTGCACTGGCTTTTCAGGCAAAGCAGTAGAAACTCTGTAAGAATCTAACTGAGGTCTTCCCAAGTTTAATGAAAATGATCGAGCCATATCTTCTTGATAGGTGTAAGCAGGTTTCTCTCCCTGTTCCTGAAGCTTTGAATCAGAAAATGCATGAGGCATCCCAAGGTAGCAATTAAATTGTTCACTAGATCCAGGTACTATTTCCACCAAATGATCAGGTCGAGGAGGAGGAGTTTCCAAATTTGATGCTTTTTCCATAATTGCAACCCCATCCCAAGAGCACAATACAAAGTTGCTATTGTTCTGCTCCAGTCTTTGAGGAGCCAAATTATCTCTTTCAAAGATTAATTGAGTTGTCATATTTGGCTGGAGGACATTACGTTTATCAATTGAGACAGGTGACTTCATCAAATTTACATCCAACTGAGGATTGTGGTAACAAGCACTGTAGCAGATGGACTCTTCAGGTGGTAGTGGTAAGTTGCTAAATAATGTTGGACCTTCAGTACTACTGAGTGAAGAATTGTTTCTGTGAGTTGTCGTATTAGCATTCCTCATATCTGTTTGCTGAACAGGAAATGGAGTCGATGAAGGAGACCTAAACAACTTCTGTGATTTTCCACCAATGGAATCCTTAATTTCCAAAGGATGCAAGGGGAAGATTTTTTTACTTAATGGATTGTTTCCTGCATTTGGCATCAAATGACCCATGTCACTAGCAGAAGATTGCCCATTGTAGTACTTCTGGAGGTTCGCATCAGTTCCAACCATGCCATTTACAGTAACACCATACTGATAATCCGTGTCGCTCTTCTGAATAATGTTGTTATCAATGGTAGAAGAGGTTTCAGATTCAGCCAGAGGAATCAGGAAAATACGAACTCGTTGAGAACCCTCAGGTTTGTCAACCCCATAATATTCATCAATCATATTCTGTAGATCCTCATCAGAAGACACAGATATAAGGGCATCAAGATCCTCCCCTGGAAGCTGGTACTTAACCGCATGAGGCTGGTAGAATATTTTGGAAGTTTTCTTCATCAATTCCTCCCATGAAAGATGTTTCCCAATAGAGACAATGCGTGTCTCTCCCCCAACGTATTTGAGTTTTCCATCACTTGGTCGTCTCACTATTTTACCACCAAAACTACAAAGAAGCTTTAGCTTCCCAAACTGAGAACCATCGGAAACTCCTAATCCAGAGGAGCATAATGATTTCGAGGAATCAGATTCACTTAATAATGGAACAGTAGACACCACATTGGTCTGGTCATTGCACACTTCTGATGTAGACTTGCTAGGTTTGTGTCGATTAGCACCATTATCCATGTAAAGCATGCTTTCGTTATTCAAATAAGCTCCATTATCAAAATGTGTAGTAGATCCTCTGGCAGAAGCAAATTCCGTGATATCAGAGCCACACTCAGAATCCATTCTTCCCAAACCAAGAACTCGAGCAAGCTCCTCATAAACCAATTGCTGATCCTGAGCACCAGGAACCCCAACCCTCTCCTCATAGTTGGGAGCAACACTATGCACTGCAGTGACAACTCGAGAACCAGCACACTCCTGAAGAAATTTCATGGAGAATTCCTCACCAGTTTGAATAGAAATGTTGTTATTTGCATTTTTCCACATTGGCACACCATTTATGGATATAGGATCCAGTGAATCTAGCTGAGTACAATGTGCCTCACCAATCATGTCTTCAGCATTATCAGAGGGCCTATTTAACTGCATCACTAGAATAGCTTCTTGAACCTCAAAGCCCAATTTTTCGTTGCATTCCCGGTTGTCGATTGAAAAGAATAGGCAATAATCTTAAAGATATTCAATTGAATTCCTATAGTTTCCTATATAAACTCCTAAAATTATACTCAAACTTTTCCTATGATGAAAATTTGCGAAATACGAAAATAACACAAACACTTCTAATTTCTTCTAGCTATGTATTTATTGAGATCTTATTTTCTTTAATGGCTACTCAATTTGACACTGTACTCTATAATAACACTTTCACTGCAATGAATAGGATTTAAATGCATCTACAAAACTAAAAATCTGCAAATGATATACCAAATTGAGCAGAAAAAAGAATCTCTACAGTATTTACGAGGGAATAAAATTTAGAGAAAAGCCTACGAAATTCAACCGATCAGCGATCCCTTCCTCAAATTCATCTTTCCTCTCCAGATCATCAATCAATTTTCATCATCTCGAGCAACTTATCTGGAAATAAACAACCACAAACGAAACAAAATATTAGCATAATCAAATCGCACTGAAAAAGTAGATAATTTAACTAAAACAACCGAATTCCCAAAAGAATCGCGGAATTTGGGCAAAATATCCATCAAATATCAAAATTCCGAAGAGTAATAAGGAAGAGGTATAACATTTTAGTCAGTTTGCTCACTTTTCTTCGATTCTCTGGCGACTGCTCTCTGATCGGTAATCAAAATTCAACTATAATCGGGGGCGTGAAATTGAATTTACAGGCATAATAATTTAATAATGGATCGATCAAAAATACATGAGAGAAATGGGAGAGAGGAGAGAGAGGGTTGCTTACTTTGTTGTCATCAATGTCTCGGACATGCAAGAGCGCCATTGCCGATACAGGTAAATCCGGGTCGGCCCATTATGTAAACGGGTATTTCTGTTAAATTGGAATCAATTAATACAATTATGCCAAAACTTTTATACACTTGTTACATGGATCTACGGGTCAACCAAACCCGTGTGCAGATACGCGCTAGACTTGGATTTACGGGTCGACCCAACCAGTTTTCAGATACACGCCACCAAATTTGCTCACAAACTCACCTAAATTCACTCCAAATGATGTATCTTTATGTTATGTGAGTCATATATTTTAGGGTGAAAATGGTAAAAATACTCTGTATATTACTCCTAATTATGACCTTGTCCTTTAATTTTATGGATTTTTTAAAATATCCATATGTTACCCCTTCTTGTCAATAATACTCATTGACCTATAGTAACCAATTACACGCCGATGTAACCAGTTAATTATGACTTGGATATTGTTTTTTGAATTTTTTTTCACTAAATCTCACACTTAAAACATTTTTGCTGCCAAGTCACACTTAAAAATTAAAAAAAGGGGGAAGAAAATTAGGGCTCGTAGTCTGTCACCATCTTCAACCACTCTTACCACCACCGGTGAACCACCAGCGTTGCTTGACCATCGCAGCTTCTCTCCACCATCACCAACGTCACATTCGCTCATCTTCGAGCCACCGTCTCCATCTGTCTCACGCCGGCGATCACTGCTCACCCGTCCGACATCCTTTACCACCGTCACCCCCTTCAACCATCACCCATCACTTTTCCTCATAATCCGACCACCACCATCACAACTCACCATCTCCATCTCCCTTTGCTTCTCATCTCCACCTCCATTGTCGTCTTCACCTTTATCTTCACCTTGAACCTTCATGTCTCCAAGTCCTATCTCTAGATCTGCTCCACCACCATTCTCACCTTCATCGGGCGCCGTCGCGCGCAGCCACCTTTTCCACCTCCAGATTTGCAGCACCATCTTCAGTCCACCATTCGTCGCCAATCTCTTGCTCCGTTGCTACAACATCGGCCATCTCTCTACCATCATCTTCATCTTCTCTAGCTCCGCATCCTTATCCAATTCACCGTCGATCTGTTCTCCTCTGCTAGACCGCCCACCTCTATTGACCGATTCAACCTCCACCTCTTTTCAAATTCATCTTCCAACTTACATAACAAATCACTGTTCGTCGTCCGCCGCCAATCATCCTTCCAACAATTCCATCCCCATCTCCTCTTTCACACACACCACTGTAAAAATACTTTCAATTTGAAGAGGTAAGAACGAGACTCTTAGTAATGGGAGGAAGGAGGTGTGAAATGTAAGAGTTTGGGCCCCAATTTATTAGGTTTTAATGATAAATGGGTTTTTCAGGGATTTGGAGGGAAAATTAATGACATTGTTAAGTAATATGACTATTAGAATTAAAAAAAAAACTCTAAAATTGACTCCACACCAGAATATAACCGGCCACGTTAAACTATGACCGATTATTTACCTTTTTTTTACAGGTAAATGGGTATTATTGACAAGAAGGGGTAATATACAGAGTATTTTCAAAAACCTAAAAAATTAAAGGGTAAGGTCATAATTAGGGGTAATATATGAGATATTTTTGTCATCTTTCCCTATCTTTTAGGGTTCTTAGTTGTACCTCAATAATTTTTTAGACAAACATTAATACATTTCATACATTTTAGTTATGTTAGCTATACATTTATATATTACATAAATGTATGACATTTATACATTACATAAAGAGTTGGTCTCTTGTGAAACCATTTTTTGTGTAACGAAATTCAAGTATGTCTTTTACAGATATAAGTATGTATTTTTCAACTATAAGTATATTATTTACAATATAAGTATGAGTTTATTCAAGTATGTCTTTTACAGTTATAAATATATATTTTTATTTTAAGTGCAACCGTCTCATGTGAGTTTTTGTATTACATAAATGTATGACTATGTTGATATAAATGTATAAGTAATATCACATAAATGTATGAGTAATATTATATAAAAGTATATATGCATAAATTGTGGTGAATTTTTTTTTTTTAAGTTATAGTATTATGTAAATGTATGATAATTTGTATATAAATGATAAATGTACAAATAATATCACATAAAGGTATATATGCATAAATTGTGGTGAAATTATTATTATTATTATTATTATTATTATTATTATTATTATTTTTGATGTTACAGTATTACATAAATATATGATATTTGTACATAAATGTGGGACTAATATAACATAAATGTATTACAACATAGTATAGAGGTCAACTGTTTTTTTAAGTTAAAGTATTACATAAAGAGTATGATATTTGTACATAAATGTATGGTTAATATAACATAAAAATATGACTAATATAGTATAAAAGTCAAGAAAAAAAAGGAGCAGATTCAGGTCAAATCTCGACCGACTCGAGTGTATACACATCGGGTGCACATGAGACCTTCTCATACAATTAGGGCATGCTATATACAGTCTTTTTCTTGATTTTGAAGTTTGGTCATCACAACATCTTTATAAGAGTGATATTTGTGATCAATAACAGTGTCTTAAATTGGTGCATTGTAGACAGGACAAAAAGTTATGTTTTGCTAGAAATATCGATATCTTAATTTTATGGAAATATCAATGAAAATATCGATAAATTAAAAAATATATATGAAAATTTTGTAAAAAAAGAGGGAAGTCGGACATGATATTTTACAGAATATTATAATGCTATAATATTTAACTTATAATTTCAAATAAAATGACATATTCACAACAAATATGAAGATTATAAATTATATAATCATTGGCATACATCCATTAGAAATTCATAATATTTGAACATATATTATTATTAATACCAAAATGAACTCTTATGAGGTTTAAATGAATAAGATGATATGTCATCTAGATCTAAACAATATTGGAGTAAACATGCATATGTGTGCAAACCAATTATTTCAAGCAATTATTCAATTTTCATAAACTTTTGATCTTGTAAACACTATAATTAACAATTAATTTAACTTTCATATTTTTTTAATCTTATATACATTACAGATATAATGTGTAAATTATAATGTTATTAGGGTACAAAATACATTTTTTTTATTTAAAAAGTTGGGTCATTCATTATAAAATTCTATTACAAAATATCCATATATTAATTTTTTTACTGGAATTGATATTTATCGATATTACCAATTTTCCAATAATTTGTACTGTGAAGCCACCAATATAAAAATTGATATTGATGTTTACTGATATTTTATCGATATTTTGACGAAACTTCATGGCAACCTATTAATCTATATAGATTATGTGAAAAAACAATAATATTAAGGAAATATCGTGCCAACTTGTTTCTATGGTCTTATGTGAAAAAACGGAAATATAAGAAAATATCGACAATATTTCAAAATATTTTATAATAGTAGGCAAGGAAAAAAATAATTGCCACTCACAAGTGGGGGAGATTGAACTATAATTTGGATAAAGAAAAATAAGAAATAAGTTTGTCTTAATGAGACGAAAGAAGTTAATGATTTTCAAATAATCTCTATTAAACTATAGTCTATACAATGAGTTTGATTGGACTCTTAACTAAAACGTAAACTATAAAGCAAATAAAATTATCATGATTTTATCTAATAATATGCATATTTTTATATCAAGCATACTATATATCATGATACAAAATATAAATCATCAAACATAATTATATAAATTAAAGAGTAGGTCTTACGTGAGAGGGTCTCACGTAGGACCTTATGTACGACAGAGATTATATGGATTAAAAAGACCGGTCAACCTATTTAATATAATTTATTTCGATCTCATATAAGAGTATAAAAAGCTTCATCTCATGACCTTATATGAAATGGTTTCAGATGAGTTTTTGCGTAGACTAAAAGACACATTTTTATTTAACCACCATAGGTTTGTGATGATTTTTATTAAAAATAAAAAGTTTGAGACGAGGACTTTTCTCAAAAACATAAACATAAACAAAAAAGAAAAAGAGATGAGGAAATTTTCTATAAAAAAAAAACAAGAAGAAAAGTTGGAGATGAGGACCTCAAAATCTGAAAATATGAATCGGGTCATGGGCTTAGACTTGGAGCCCGAAAATGATATACGGGCCATGATGGATTTTGAATTTGAAAGCCAACTCAAAAGTCGTCGTTGTCTCATTTAAAAATTGCTGGCGGTTCCAAAAATAAATATTTTGCGAAAATGGTCTAGCACTTTCTCAATGATTATTTGTGAGAGACATTATACTTAATTTACATTATCCTACTATTAGGTAGAAAAAATAATTTATATTTGAATATTTTAAATGAAATTCCGTCTTACGAATTTATTCTTAGAAACGAGTTCACAAGAAATTACCTCTTATTTTATAAGAAAAAAAAACCCAAAAATTAACCCGTGATTAAGCTTATAATTATGTGTCATTCTTTATGCTAAAATAACGTGTATTGTTATTATGAGTTGATGACTACAATATTCACAAATTTTGTTAGAAATTTGGGTCATAATCCATAACTGTAATTTGATTTTCAAAAGTTGTAAATTAACTATAGGTTGTGCATCTTCAGGTTAGTATGAATCTAGATTATTTGAATCGAACTTATATATTCAAAGTCTAATTTACTCTACCGTCTCGGTGAATTAACACATTTAATGAATTGAATCTAAAAAGCTTATTCATGTAACGATAAGTGATATAGATTTCTTATGGTTTGGTCAAATGTGTAATTTTGCTGGTATAGTTTTTAATATATCCAGCTCAATCCTAATCATTAATTACTCTCTAATTCAATAAGACCTAATGCCCAAGAAAAAAAAATCATCATTTAAAAAAGAAATTACAATTCAATCCTAACTTTTGAATGTAACGCTAAAAAAAGTAAGATATTATTAAAACTCAAATCACAATTATATTTTTTGACTTCCTAAACCCGTATTTTCAACTAAATAACCACACAGATCTCATCCATCACACAAATAATAGAATGCTGACAAGACCAACTACAATATCTGTTGAAACTTACGGTGACTAATTGATATACTAGAAAGATCAACATTAAAAAGAGGAAATGTTAATCAAGTTCCTAAAGTTCGAATATGACTGATGGAGACATAACTGCTCAATAGACTTCCCAGCAAGTAGGAAGGTGACTATTGAATCTACAAACTACTCTAACATGTAGCCTCCTGCAGAAAAGTACCGGTTCTCCTCTGCAAAACTATAGAGACCTGCAAAATGTAAATAATATGGTGTAGTCCAAACCTGATCATTAGTAATAGAAATTTATCTCTCTTCTACAGAAAAAATTCATATTCTATAAAGAGAAAGAGTGCACCTAAGAAATAATTTAGACTTACTTAAATCATCCTTCCGCCATCCCATGATATTAACATGTAAAACAACTAACCAAGTGGAACCGCTATCTATAATAAGTAATAACTTTTATAAAAATAAAGTTATAAATATTTGATACCACTACTAATACCTTTAGATAAAACAACTAACATCATTACATATAACAAGTAATACCTTTTAGTAAAACAAAATTAATACTTTAGGGTATGTTTGTCTAGAGATTATGTAGGATTGGGGAAATCCGACTTTGGAATCCTGGATTTTGTAAATAAATGTGAATAGTTAAAATCTATGTTTGTTATAAGATTTTATAGGATAAGATTATTACTGTAGATGTCAAATCAATGCTGGAAAAAGTATGTATATGTAATATTATATTGTTAGTTGATGTAATGGTAATAAGTAATTTGTTATGTTGAAATCAATTGGAAAAGTTGATATGATAGTTTGTTATTGATATATTAAAATCAAATTATGAAACTCAATATATTTCTTACTTTGGTTTTTTTCCTAATATTTATAAACAAAAAATTATTTATACATATATAATATATACTATATATTACATACACTACTATTTAAAAAATCCATGTTTATCTATGAATATAATTTATACTATGTAAAAACACACACACACACATATATATATATATACTATACTATAAATTTTCTAATACGTTTTAAAAATTGAAATAATAATATTTATTCTATGTAATTATATTCGTATATTATTATATTCAAAATAAAATGCTTATATATAATCATATATGTATAAATTGATTAGTTAATCACTAGTTAATTAATTAATTATGTTACGGAATATATATATACACACACGATTATAATAAATTATATGTATATATATATAAAGTTAAATATAAAAATTGTCACCATAATCATACTACGGTTCATATACAAAGTTAAATATAACAATTGTCACCATAATCATACTACAGTTCATATACAAAGTTAAATATATAAATTGTCATCAAACACATTATTAGCATAGTTTTGGACATCACAAAAACTTCTAACGACGATAAAAGCATACCCAAGAAAACAACATTTTTAAGAAATTGCAAATACTTAAAAAAACACCATTTTCACTAATAGTACGAGTACGAGCACGTAGACTGGTATTGCAAGCCAGAATATAAAATCTGCCTCACTCTTGTTATCTGGTGCGCGATAACCACTACCCAATGAACTTGCAACCTCACCATCCTCAACAGTGGATGTCTGACTATATAGCTCAGTGCCGCTACGATTTAAAGTGTTGTTTTGCATTAGGCTGGTCTGACTCCTAGATATAGTAGAAGACGTACATCTATAAATAGTCCATGTGTCCAACCACATAAATGATCCAACATGTCTAACACCACATGGACATGCGTAAAAATAGCGATCCCTGTTCACAATATTCTTACACTGTAATAAAATCATAGGTCCTGCCCCACATGAACAATTCGGATGCTCCTGAAACATTTGTTTGTATGGAAAAGAATGAGATTGATTATTCATAGAAAAACATATAATTTGTTAAGTAGGTATTGCTGATCAGAATAAACTCAATTAGTCTTATCATAAAATAGATCATGAAGTTGTTTAAACATATAGAAAGTAGATAAACATAATCCTGTTACACAGAGAAATTAAAACATAATTTAAAACATTGTTTGAACACAGTGGTAAGACAACAAAGAGCTTAATATAAAATATAATAAGTATTTGAGATGTAAATATGTCATTTTAGGGGTTTCTGTTCTGCTACATTGCATCCGTTATAGAGTCACGAAACTCAGATTGCTGCTCAATGTGTGCAGCTGTGGGATGGTAGCGATGAGATATAATATCGACGTCATCCATCAACTACTCCGAAGTCCCCTCAAATAGAGCATCTGGTAACCCGCTATGACGTATGAAATTGTGGATCACACAACATGCAATCACAATTTTCACTGTGTCCGCATCTTATAAGAAGACATCCCCCATCTTAGAATGAGAAATCGACTTTTCAACAATCCAAAACACCGCTCGATCACATTCCACAAATGTGAATGTCGATGATTGAAAAGCTCCATTGGCGTATTAGCAACTGTTCCATTTTGTCGAAACTCTTTGATATGATAACGAGTCCCCCTGTATGGTGTTAGGAAAGGTCCATAATTGGTATACCCAGCATCGACAAGATAGTACTTTTCTAAATATATATGACTTTTTTTAGTTCTTTCATTTTTTTTCTTCAATTAGATATCAATAAAACATGTAAGTTAATTATATATAATACCTTCTGGAAGCTAAGGAAAGTTGGGGTCATTTTGAACGACATTGAACAGAACATTCGCATTACTAGAGCTGTCTTCCCAACCGACATATACGTACATGAACATCATATTGAAATCAACAATTGCAAGGACATTTTGGGAGACGGTTGCCTTGCGAGATCGAAAGGCATTCTGTCTAGACTGTGGCATCCATGTCGGGATTAATGTCCCATCCATAGCTCCAATTACTCCCTAAAATTATTGGAAAATGCATTGAGCAATTTCATAATAAGACATATATATGTGGAATAATTTCAAATAAATTATACCTGGAAATATGGAAAGAAATCGGCATTGTTCGACACTTGTGGTGGGGTCTCATTATAGTTTGGGGACATTATATATATTGGGGCTAACTCAACTATATCATCAAGTACACGGTGGAAGTGGCGGTGTATAGTCTCTAGTGAGTGCTGAAAGCGTTCCATACTCTCTCGATTTCGCACATGTGAAGAAGTAGTGCGCAAAAACATCACAACATCTTCAACTATTGATACCTGTGCATGTGGACCCTGAACGAGTAATCACCTACCCATCAATACCTCCACAAGGGCATAAAAACTTGGTCTGCTCATTCATACTATATCGTATAATCAACCCTCTGTCTCCATAAGGATTTCATCGACTCAATCATTTCCTTGAAGCCTCGATTTATTTCTTGCTACATGATTTGGAGTTGTGAGCATTGGAATTATAATTCCAGTAAGCAAAATTGCAATACTTTCATCCGCTGATGAATAGCTCTCTGTGTCGGATGAATTACTTGTCCCAGAATTGAAATCATATGTTGGTCCCAAGTGATCAGAGGTTCAAATGGGGGGTAAATGAACCTCTATGGATTTTACAAACTTTTTAAAATATTTACTGATTAACAGGTTTCTGTCTCAAACAAAGAGAACAATATCCTATCTCGAATCAGTAACCTGGCCTTAGGCTAGATCAGGTTATTGACCAAGTATCAGAATGCAACGCAGCGGAATAAACTTGATAGAGTTGTTGATGAAAATCAGTTTTCTTTTCCAAATATGATTTTAGAACAAACGTTTATCAGGATGCTTATGATATATGCAACAAGATAGATATGCAAACAATACAATGCAACAAATAAGATAAGTAGTAAACACTTATGGCTTATAATGGTTCGAAGGTGGTGTAACCCTTCTACGTCCACTCTACTCCTTCTTAGAGGAGGAACTTCGTTATGGTCAGTTTGCTTTACAAGACTCGTCTTTACAAACCTCTTCCAAAACAAGTTAAACCTACTAGAATCTAAGATTCCTAGGCCAAATCCCACACAGGGTTTACAAACTCCCACACAGGGAACACACTCCCACACAGGGAAAGATAGTCTACACAAGACTAACAAACTTAGCAAGGATTAGATCCTATCAACAAAATACACCTAACTAAAAAAACCTAGCACACACAACACAATGGTTAAAAGTATATGGTGTTTTCTTCAACTGGTGCAGCTCGAAGACAGCCTTGAACTTGAAAGCTCGAATGCTTGACTTGACTTCTTCTGAAGGTTGAGTGACTGAACTCGAAAGTTTGAGAAAATATAGGATAGCAAGATAACTTAGAGAGCTCAATTGTTCAGTAGTCTTCTCAGTCCTCTTTACCTTCTATTTATAGATAATGGAAAATGCCCATTGAAGAGAGGCATGATCCAAGTTGCAATTCAAAAAGATCTTCAAATCTTCATAATTAATGCGGCATGAAAGATCAGAGCTTCATAGCATGTCATACTCTGCTCCGCATTAATGACGCCATACTTTAGCTACAGTACTTTACAGAGCCGCTTTCCACGTGACAACATCTCATTAGCTCTTCACAAACTTCTATCTATTGGTAACTAGTCAGGATCCAATCCTCGTATAATATCCAGCGTTTTGCTCGTACTGCATTGAATAGACCAGAAAGACTTACTGCATGTTGTTCTGATTGCAGTAGTCACTTTCTGTTGTGCGTCAGGATTCTATTTCAGAACAACTTCCTGTTCTTGAAACCTGTAGTCAGCTTCCTGACTCGCGTATCCTTTCTGACTTACTTTATGATTCTGAACAACTTCCTGTTTCAGAATCCTGTTGTTTGCTTTCTGATTCTGACTTCAACTAAATCTTACTGACTTCTCATGTTGAGAATCAGTCTTCATGGAAACTTTAAGTCCAGAATCCTACTGACATAAGTTCTACCTATTTTTATGGTATAATCAACTTTTTAAAGTACAACTTGAAAGATTAGATAAGCAAACAAAAAAAATCCACTTATAAATCGTGGAATATGGGTAGTCTAAAAGATCATCTAATATTATATTGTCTCATCAAAATCTAGTCAGAAATATCCCAACATCTTCTAATTCTTGTTCATTGCACGAAGGTGATTGCGATATAGTCCTTACATGATCAAACAACAATTTACTCATTGAGTGACATATGGTCATTAGATATAATTAATAGAAGATAAAAAAATATAAATATAAGAATAAACTTGCAACCACAAACAAAATACCAAAATAGGGCATATGATATAACATAGAATACCCAAATCATTTGTAAGTCTTGCTCATTATGTTTGAGCATCAAGATCACATAAACATGCTTAAAAACTAAAAATATCAGAATATGCATATAACAGTTGTCTTAATACTACCTATAATAATTAAGATAACTAATATTAAGTAGTCTTCAACCATTCCACATCCTCATCAACCCAGTAGGCGAATCAACCATCGACGACACTCATCCTCACTAAAGGACAAGAACATAATCCTTGTAGTGGTCTTGCGGAGGCGCTCACCAGCGATGACACGAGAGTCCAGTGGGATATTCTCCATTTCTCTCATCAGACGGATGCATGTGTGGTACTCATCACACATTTGCTCAGCTCACGATGTCTTTGTCCTCTTATCACCAAAGTAACCTTTGATGTTAGCCATGTTCCATCCGTCCGGCACCACCATTTCCACAAGGCATCTAGATTTCACGTGTTGTTAGTGCAAGGTTTTTTTGTTTTGTTGAATTAATCATCTATATTACAAAAAACTTCATTTTTATAAATATTCTCTAATTAAAAGATGTTTTCCATTGTAAATTATTTTTACTTAATTAATGTATGTAGTGTTATGAACCATTAAAACTTGTGGAGCATACTAAAATACATCATAAATAAAAAATTTATTTTTGATATATTTGTATATATATAATTTGGATACTTAAACTTGGTAAAAAACTTTACAATTGAGCTAGGCTTAGTCTGTCTCCAACTTATTCCTTATGATAACGATGTACATTAGTAAATTTATCATTTTGTCACAAAAAATAAATCAATTGTCTCAATAAATTTTAATTCATAACAATTTAGAAACAACATAAATAACATGTAAGATAAAAAAAAAACACAAGTGTTCAGTTTATTCATTAACCATTAAAGTATACAAGTGGCCAAATTATCGCCAAATACAGGATTAAGAAAGTACTTCTATACAACAGTGGTGCCTCCATTTCAATTTGATTTTCTATGAAAGTTATTATAGAACTTCTAAAATGTCGAATTGTTCTAATAAGGAGCAAACAATAGATTTTTTTGAGCTCTTACAATGAAAACAATCCTTTTAATATAATGTCATCATTAAACAATTCCTTCAACTAATAAGAAACACTTATAAAATGTCACATAAAGGTGAATAAGACATCCATTTACACATCAACAACAATAAACACACATAAACCACATTAAAGAACATGACAAAGGACTATGCCATGATATACATACACCTAAGACAATAAAAAGGATTGTTGTCTTATTTTATGATGACATATAGTAGTGCTCATGCTCCATTCCAAGATAAAATGACAAATCTAACATCATTATATATCATGCATACATATAAATGATTTATCTCTAGAAGCAAGTCTAAAACCTCAACTTATATGGTCAAGTTAATGATCTTCCTTTTTTATATGACGGACAGATGCAAAAACAAACAGATTTAGAGATAGAGTCCTCAAGAATGGCAAATAACTTCAAATAAACATCAAATATATATATTAACAGTAATATAATCTACTTTTTTACACCTATATTTGCAATCAAATCTTATTTGTCTATATTAATAGTAACCTATATTAACAAACAAAAAACATTTCAATAATCTAACTAATTGAAGAACGAGCCAGTAACTAGCAACAATCATTTTCATCCTATAAAATTCATCAATGAGTTATCTTCTAAATAGAGAACTACTCACCATGATCAAAGTTTAAAAAAAACAATCTTTTTATTAAAAATCGTCAAAGATAGACCAACACTCATTTTCATTGAAAATTTTCAAAAAAAGAAAAAAAAACTATATGTTGAACATATACCAACATAAAACAAAATTTCATAACTTCACTGAACAAAAATATTATTTTATAAACCAACAAAAAACTCATTTTATCAAGATAAAAGTCATAAACCAACAACTTAACACAATTTCATAACTTCGAGAAACAAAAAAGAATAGAAAACTCAGTTTATCATTTCATTATGCAGAAAACCACAGTAGTAGCAAAACCAAATGAATAGACAAAAATCAATAGCAATCTCTAAAAGAAGCAAAATAACAAAAACACACATGATATAAACCAACCTTCTTTCGACGAGGTAGATAGGGTACACAGTTGCTACCCACAAAACTCTCATCTAAAGTAGACTCGACTAACCGCTCGACTTTTTGCTCCGGAGCTGTCTTTTTTTTTCTTGATTCCAGTGGACCGTGACCTCTGGTGCGTAGTGTGTGGGTTGTATTAACATTCATTGTAAATATCTCACTCTATTTATACACAAGACTAGAAATATAAAAAACATACAATGTAATAAAATACAACAACAGTGTACTTCAAATTTTGAAGGAGTCAAATATTATAGAAGAATGGAGTAGAAGAGCGAGATCTCGAGATCTACTTTTCAGAGTCAAACTTGCTTCAATAAAACTATCCACATAACTCAAATCACTGCAAGAAATAGTGAAGAATCTCTGCACCAAAAGCAGGGGTGTAGTCACATAATATTCAATAGCAGATTATATATCTACACATACACTACAAGAAAAATAGGATACAACAACCCCCAAAAGACAACGCTTTTTATGAATTTGTGTAGTCTTTTCGAAATTTACAACCCTTTTTCCGAAAAACGTTGTCTTTGTTAAAAAAATTCAACCAAAGACAATGCTTTTCTTGGATAAGACAACGTTTTTTTCATAGGGTTGTTAAATAGCGAATTTTTTTAAAAATAGACAATGCTTTTTTTGGATAAGACAATGCTTTTTTCATAGGGTTATTAAATAGCGAATTTTTTTAAAAATAGACAACGCTTTTTTTGGATAAGACAACGTTTTTTTCATAGGGTTGTTAAATAGCGTATTTTTTTTAAAAATAGACAACGTTTTTGTGCAACGCTTTTTTCAATGTGTTGTCAAATAGCTTATTTTTTAAAAAATAGACAACCCTTGTATGCAACGCTTTTATGCGTTGTCTTTTCATAATACTTTTTCGCCAATAGACAACCCATTGTGCAACACTTTTTTTATGTGTTGTGTTAATTATAAATTAATTATTTTGTAATTTAATTACATTTAAAAAAATTAATTAATTTATAATGTTATCTTATATTATTTGCATTAATATTATCTTATATGAACAAACTCATAATTTTAAAAAAATAGTATTTTTATAAAATACTATTTTGAATTAATTACGAAACTACACCTAAAATATTACTCTCACCCTTTTATATAATAATACAAAATTTATATATTATTTTAAAACATAATTCAAAAATTATGTTTTATAATTCATAATTCATAAATTATGAATTTTTTTCTAAAATAAAAATAAAGATAAAATGAGTTTGATTTTAAAATTAATACAAAAAACATAAATTATTTTAAACAATTATTTTATAAAGCAAAAAAAAAAAGATATATATAAATCATACCAATTATATATATATATATATTGTTAACCTTTTAAAATATATTAAAAACACAAATAATAAAAATTAACAAAAAAATATATGATAATAGAAAATTGAAAAATATCAAAAATTGAAATAAAAGAAATGCATGTAGAATATTATTACATAAAGCACTAGTGGTTGGAGTTCGACCATGGCACTCGGGTTCGAATCCTAGGCAATGCGCAATATTTGGCATGATGACGTGTCACTACTATGGCGATGTGGCATGATGAAATCAGCACTTTGGTGACGTGACATGATGATGTGGCAGCACTTTGATGATGTGACATGATGACGTGTTAGCGTTGTGATGACGTCAACGTCCTATTTAATATTTAATTAAAAAATATTTAATAAAAGCACGTGTCACCACTATGGCAACGTGGTATGATGACGTCAACACTTTGGTGATGTGGCATGATGACGTGTCATCACTTGGATGACGTGACATGATTAAATAAGACAACGCTTTTTACCGTTGTTAAATAGCGAATATTTTTTTTGCAACGCTAGATACGACAACGCTAAAAAAATAGAAACGACAACGGGTATTACCCGTTGTTAAAAGCCAAATTTCTTGTAGTGATAGGTGAAGTATAAATCTCATTTTGGTAGAAAAATTGATTTATGGAGGAAAGAAGAAAGTGATAGGAGTTGGCGTATTTCACTTTTGCAGAGAGTAAAAACAGAGATAATTTAGAGGGGGAGGGAAGCGAGAAACAGAGATACAATGGGGCAATATGTATAATAAGAGGGGAGAGAAGAGAGAAGTGCCGCATGTGAGAGAGAAAGATAAGAGAGGAGAGAGGGGAGAGAAGAGAAGTGCCGCATGTGAGAGAAAAAGATAAGGAGAGAGAGAGAAAGATGAGAGAGGAGAGAGGGGAGAGGGGAGAGAAGAGAAGTGCCGCATGTGAGAGAAAAAGATAGGGGGAGAGAGATAGGAGAGAGGGGAAGATGGATGCATTTATTGAGAAGGTGAATGCATTTATTTTAGATGAAGATGAATATCTTTATTGCAGTAAATGCATTCACCTTGGACGGTTAATCAATTTATTGCAATAGATATGTATTTTTAATTTTGGATGGTGGTGATGCATAGGGAGAGTCATATATATTATTTTAATTGTATTTTGGAATTTGTGTAAAAATAGGTTACATTATAGATTACAATATAAATATAATTATAGTGTTTTTTTTAAAAATAGGTTAGTATTTGAGTTGATTTCATAGTCATAATTTAAAACTCATAACAAACGAGGATTTGAGATTATGAAATCTCAAACCCTGGCTCACGAGTCTTGAAACAAACATACCCTTAGAGATGGAAAGGCACATCCATTTGCAACAGTATATAATAGAAATAATATTCTTCATATGCCTTTTCATATTCTTTTCAGTTGGCTATAGTAGGTTAGAGTGGTGCCCCATGTTACTCCTTTTTATTTAAAACAAATAATACCTTTGAAATAAACAAATTTTACATTTACATATAACAAGTAATATATTTAGATAAACAAGTAAAATATGTTTTATGTACACAAGTAATACCCGTTGATAAAACAAATAATATATTTAAATATACAAGTAAAATATAAACATATATTTCAGTTATAAAAGTAACTAATACTTTGAGTAAGAAATATATAACTAATACCTAATAAATATATATAGTTATATATTTCTTACTCATAAGGTATTAGTTATATTATATACTAATAAGGTATTATTTGCTTACTCATAAGGTATTACATAAGATATTAGTTACTTTATTTTAATAAAAGATATTACTTGAGGTATTAATTGTTACATATAAAAGTATTACTTGTATAACTTAAATGTATTACTCATATACTCAAAAGGTATCAGTGTATTGTAAGTTTAAAATTTCAAATGTGATTTTTTATCATCTTCTTCCTCAAATTTTCTGCAATTAATCTTATAATTTGACTGCAATAATTGATTTTCAATGTGTTAAAACATTGTAAAGGAATCGTGATTTGTAATCAATCATCTAAATTTAAGAAGATGAAAATAAAAGGAAGAAGAAGAAGCAGTAGCAACAACAACATATAATTTAACTTGCTATCATAAACATACACATAGATCTCATATTAAATCTCACAAGCAATTCGTAAAATCACCATCACTAAATTACAGGAGTCGTTGTGAATAAAATACAATATTAAAAAATTCATTTGATTAAAGAATTTGATGTCACCATTTGATTAAAGAGAAAAAAAGAGAAAAAACAAAATAAAAACCACAAACATAAATCATGATTTGAATAAGGAGGAAAAGAAAAGTGAAGAAGACGACAATGTACAGAGGAGGAGGAAGAGAGTGCGCGTTGTGAGGAGAGAGAAAAATTTTAAAAATAAAGAAAAAAAATAGTGTAGATGGATGGGCCGAGCCAAATCAGGGGCACGGATCCTAGAATCCGTATGCCCGGTATACATAAGACTCACTCTTAATATTAATATAATTTTTCATTTTATATTTCAATATTTTAAAATGTTACATTAGGCAACGGAGGATCCAATGTGGTACATGGGGGTATGGTTGTACCACAAATTTAAATATATATATATATATATATATATAATACTAATATTTCTCTAATCATATATTACAATATTATTATTATAACCTAAATAGTTGCAAGTTCATTTTTCTATTTTCTATTTTCATTACAAACCAAATACTGCTTACAACCTCAGGTTTGTTTTTTTTTTTTTAAACATAGTTTTATCTATTAAAGTTTTAGCACTACTAATATTGTTTGTAAAATTTAGATTATTAATTGATTAATTTGAATGTTTGTTACAATTTAGGGTTTTGTATTTTTTCATGTGAGTGATTGGCAATGAAAATTATTGTGGTTTCTCATTGTAGTTGTTAATTTGTTATAAAATTGAAGTTATTTGTTTTTGTATAATTTTTTTCTTATTATATTCTATTAATTCTATTTCGAAAGAAGAATAATATTCTTAAATCAAAGAAAATCAAGATAATGGAAAATCAACCCGACATTCGTCAGTTTAATGCTACTATTGGTGTGGAATTTAGAAATAGTGATTTCAGAAATTACCTATGTCAAAAATAGATTATGGAATAACATGGATGATCAATTAGCAAATGTCTACTTGGTCACTTTTCTTTGAGTATGGTGTGTTCTTATAAATCTTTGATGATGATGTTGTAGATCGCTTCTAAAAAATGAAGACTCGACAGACCAAATTGTAGCTTGTAGTTACAACGTTTATTTGAATCTTTTGTAATATCTTATATTTTCACATATTTTAGTTGTACAACTTTAATATTAAACTTTGTTTATGTTTGAATTTTTTTTCTTATTATCTATTATTTATTTGTTTGTACCCCAATTTTGAAATCCTGGATCTAGACACTGATATTAGGCATATGATCCACTTTTATTTGAAGCCTGGACAGGTGCAAAAAATCTATTCATATTTTCTGTTATTAATGTAGGCAAGAAACTGGTTCATACATGAAATATATTAAAAGAAAAATTTTCACTTCAAAAATGTTTTCTTTTAAAAGAAATAAATTTTTAGTAAGAGAACACATATTTCTTTGTTCTCACTTCGAAGTTCTCTCAGCACTTAAGTAGTGATCAGTTCGATTCCCTTCCTTCAAAAATGTTCTTTTAAAAGAAATAAATTTATATTGATGATTGAAATGTTAGTTGTTTAGTGATTCAAATGATTGTTAATTGTAGTCCAAGTGGAAATTACTTGGAAATTTGAATGATATGCTCTTCTCTTAACATGTTCTGATTTTTGATTGAGAAGCTGTGGAATGAGACATAATAGTAAATCCTCAATTTTTACGATTTCATAATAGTAATGAATTTCTAAGTGTATTTATTTATATGGATTTCCTAACCAAATGGCTTTGCTAGTAATGGAACCGGATTAACTGTATCATTAGGTAGATTTTCTGAGTTGGAATTCTTCTCATGTAGTACTGAATTGAGACTGCAATCTGAAATACAGGAGAATGAAACCAGTTTGCATGTCATTCACTTTTAACTTTACGCAAAAACTTGCATGAGACGGTTTCACGGATAGTTTTTGTGAGACGAATTCTTTTTATGCACAACTCTAATCCATTTTCATTAATTTACATGTGAATTGTGTAATGTGGATTGTGGGTTGTCTCATGTAATATGATTCGTGAGACGGTCTCCCGTAAAACATATGTAATTCTTTAATGGTTTTTCCTTTCCTTTTCTTATTTTCTTTTCTTAATCACTCCCTCGTATCTTGTTCCACACAAAAAAGTCACTAAAAGAATAATAAAAATCCAAAACACATCTCTCTTTATTGTTAATAATTATATTTTATAAATTGTGTGAAAATCTTTCTTTTAATTGTTGGACTCTGATGACCAAATCCCAGAAGAGAAACGTCATACCCATGAAAGAAGAAAGGTATTGAACTCATAATCTAATTGTTTCAGTAAAGAAAAATGACATGTACAAAGGTTTAATGAGTAACTAGTATAAGTTCCGTGGGATGCACGGACATATAAATTTCACTATTTATATATTTTAATATAAAAATGTTGAACATGAAAAATAATAATTTGTTTTGGAGAATTTCAGTCTGATTTGTTACTTCTGTGACTCACGGCCATAAAATCTAAATATTTCGAGTTTGATGTGAAAATTTTAATTTACAAAAAAAAAAAAATTAAGTTCTCATAATATTTCAATCTCATTTGGTATACCCGTGTCCGTGTGATATATGGACAAATAAATTTGAAGTGTTGGTAATTTTTTGATATAAAAATGTTGTTCATGAAAAATAATATAATTCTTCAAAGTGTTTTCAATTTAATCTACTACCCATATAATTTACGAATTTAAATATTTTTTATTTTCATCATACGTTGTCGTCACTATTGGCCTGAAACAAACTTATGTCAATTTATGTTCAATAATTTATTCATAATGAGTATAAAATGGTGATATTATTGAGCATTATAATCAAGTCTTGATAATATTTCAACCTCATTTGGTATTCGTGTGATGTAGTGAATAAATTTCATATGTTAGTAATTTTTTGATATAAAAATGATGATCATGAAAAATCATATAGTTTTTCAAAGTTATTTCAATTTAATCTACTACTCACGTAATTCATCTAAATATTTATTATTTTCATCATATGTTGTTTAACTATTTTAGTACTTGTTTTTGTCACAATTGACCTAGAAAATACTTGTGCAAATATATATTCAACAATTTATTCATAATGAGCTTAAAATATTGATATTATTGTATATTACCCCAAAATAAAATTTTTAAATTTAACATACCATAAAAAAATATGTATAATAATTTTTTTCAGATGTCTTAAAATCAAAATTTATCTATTAGAAAAATCATATTGGATGACAAACATTTCAAAATTTGATAAATCTAAAACCATTACAACATAAACTAAATATATTTTATCATTGTTTAAAACGGAGGAAAAACAAGCTTAAAACGGAGGAAAAACGAGCTTAAACGGAGAGTTTAAAGGTACAGAGGCATTTTCGCAAAATCTGGTAAAGAGTTGACTTTGACCAGGGGTATTTTTGTAAAATCAGAAGAGTTTTGAGGCCTTTTTAATATATTTAAAACCTTTGAGGGTTAAAACATAATACTCAAAAGCTTTTAGGGTGAAAATATAAAACTCAGAAACTTTATGGGTCAAAATGAGATATTAAAGAACTCAGGGACTAAAATGAAATAAAACTAAATAGGGGCTTTGCAAAAAGGTCCCTGGACTTTTCAAATTTACGGGAGAAGTCCCTGCCCCCCAAACCCCCAACCCCCCGTCACCCGCCGCCGCTACACACACTTCGGCGACTCCATGTCGCCGGCAACCACTGCAACTCACACCGGCACACCTAGCGCCGACCACCACGACGTCCAGCGCCGTCCTCACACACACTCACACATATACACTAAAACACACACACACACACGCTCACATCACCATGGCCGACGACCTCCCATCGTCGGCGACTGCCCACCACACACGGCGATGCAATGAGGCGCCGCCCCAACACACACACGATGCACAACAGCCCCATCGTACGGCCGAGGCACCGCCCTCCATCCCGGCATCGCGCTGCATGTACGAGCAACAACCAAACAGCGCCACTGGCAGCGACGCACAACTCAACACACGCCGGTGCATCCACAGCGCCGGCCACACCACCACAACGAGCTCGACGGCGCCCCCAACATCCATACACAGATCCGGTGACAGAGACAAGCAAGAGAGAGAGAGAAAGAAAGAAAGAGAGTAACAGAAGAGAGAGAAAGGAAGATAGGGAGAGGAGAGAGAAAGAGTTGACCGCGCTTTTGCCGGCCGATTTTCGGTGGATGTGGCGGCGGCTCGGCGATCCGAGCCTGGATCCGGGATGAGCTCGGCGAGGGCTACGTTTCAACGTAAAAATCGAACGAAATAGAGGAGATAGTGGCGGCACGGCGGCGATGCGGCGGCCGCCGGTCGGAAAGTGAGGAGAGAGAAGAGAGAGAAAAATAAGAAAATATCTACCTTTTTACTTTTCGATTCGATTTATTACTTTTTCATTTCGTTTCATTTCGTATTATATATACATATATTCGATTTTTCGTATTCTTTGTGTTTTTGTCTACGAATCCTTAACGAGCCATCTTTTAACATTTTAACTTGTGGTTCTCGACTACGATATCGTAATTAAATTATAACCTAGGCTTTTCGATTTAATTATACAATCGATTAATTAATTATGTATTATATTATTTTTCTGAAACACACATAATTAAATCAAATAGTTAAGGGTTTGAATATTTAATTAGCCAATTATGCATCGTTTAATCCTAGGCGTTACATCCCTTCCCCTTTAAAAGAATTTCGTCCTCAAAATTTAGAAGCGTAACTAAAAACAACAAAACTGGATACTCCGAGTAATCTGACTATCTCTTCTAGATATATTCGAGCTAACCTATCTAATTCGAAAGTCATCTTGGTCGGCAAGAAAAGAGCAAACTTAGTCAATTTGTCCACGATCACTCATACGTCATGATTTTCTCACTTGGTTCTCAGCAATCTAACAACGAAGTCCATGGCAAAGTGTTCTCACTTCCAATCCGATATTTCTAACGAAGTTAACGTCCCAGCTGTTCATTGGTGTTCAGCTTTCACTTGTTGGCAGACTAGACATTTCTTAACGAAAAATCCGATGTTTCCCTTTATGTTTCTCTACCAAAAGCTTTCCTTCAAATCTCTGTACATCTTCGTACCTCCAGGGTGTGCCAATAATGGCGTGCAATGAGCCTTTTCTAGAATTTATTCTCCCAATTATTCGTTCTTTGATACGCACAACCTTTCTCTAAAGGTCAGGGCTCCATCTGTTGATAAAGCAAACCTTTCCACTTTTCCTTTTTCCATATGAGCTTTTATCTTCGTCAGAAACTTATTTCTATCTTGTGCCTCGATTATACGCTTACGGAGAGTGGGCTTCGTGAACAAAACTGCAACTTTGGCTTTGATGTTGCTCGGATGAACTGCCTCCAAACTCATACTAGACACCTCTTCAATTAGCTGGTTCTAGTTTGTGATCATGAATACCCCAGTTTCATTCTCTTTTCTGCTAAGAGTGTCGGCAACTCTTCCCCTTGTTGCATCAGAAAACACTCCAAGCCTTGTTTGGAGGCATCACTATAAATCACGAACTCTTCCATTACATCCGGAACAGTTATAATTGGTGCTTCTGTTAATCTCTTCATCTTTTGGAAGTTATGCTCGCACTTCGTTAACATTCATTGGAGTTTTCCAATTGCTGACAACTTCTATCTTATCAGGGTCCACTTCAATTCCCAAAATGTCAAAGAAAGGTTACTTTGTCGAGTCAAAACTCACACTTCTTAAACTTTGCAAAAAGTTTCTCCTTTCGCAGAGTCTCCAATGCACTTCTGAAATGCTGTTCGTGGTGTGTCTTATCACATGAGTAGACTCGAGTGTCATTGATGAACACTATGATGAAACAATCGAGGTACAGATTGAAAAGACGATTCATCAGATCCATAAAAACAGTTGGTGCTTTGCTGAGTCTAAAAGGCATCACTACAAACTCGTAGTGGCTATACCTCGTCTTGAAGACTGTCCTAGGTATATCAGCATCCTTAACCTTCACCTGATGGTATCCAGACTTCAAGTCGATCTTCGAGAACACATTTGTGTCTCTCAGCTGATCAAATAAATCTTCAATCCAAGACAAATGATACTTGTTCTTGATTGTTCGCTTATCTAGCTCTCGATAGTCGATACGCATCTGAAAACTTCCATCATTCTTCTTTATAAAGAGCACTAGAGCTCCCCAGGATGACACACTTGGACGAATGAATCCCTTGTCCAGAAGTTCTTGTAATTGAACCTTCAGTTCCTGCAACTCTTTTGGTGTCATCCGATAAGGAGCTTCCGACACTGGTGCCGATCTTGGTATGAGACCAATCTCAAAAGCAATCGGTCGATCCAGTGGAAGATCGGGTGGATCTTTCGGAAAAATATCTATATAGTCTCTCACGACAGGCACATTCTCAATGAGATTTGTTTCTTATTCGAAATTCACCACGTTCACCAACCAAGCCTTACAATCTCATTTGCTGAGTAACTTGGTTGTCTTCATAACCAATAGGACCCTCGGGTTGACTTCAACTGGCGTTCCATAAAATGTGAACTCCTCGTCTCCCGGTATCTGAAAAATAATCTTTCTTGCATGGCACTTGATCACTGCATGATTTGCCTTAAGCTAATCTATTTCCAAAATCCCACCGAAGTCTTTCATCTTTAATGCACGTAGATCGACAAAAAGAATTCTATTTCTAAACGCTATTCTTAGACCTCATCAAAGGTATTCATTCTTATTATCCTTCCCAATGAGATACTAACTTCTAGGGTTTCAACAACTACTCTACCGTTCTCATGCTTCAATAATTCACATAGCTCGACAGAGATAAAATAATGGGTTGCCCCTATATCTAATACAATAAGAGTAGGAATATCGCATATTGTTAACATTCCTCTCGTGGTCTTCGATCCTTCAGCAGTCTCTGTATGATTAAGAGCGAAAGCCCGAGCCTTGTCTGTCTTAGCCTCGGTCTTGGTGTTACAACTGTTGGGTGTCTAAACTTCTGATAGTTTTTTACGATATGTCCAAGTTCTCCACACCTGAAACAGTTCCGAGTATTGCTTATTTGTGACCTCAGCTTCTTCGTCATTGTTGTGTTTCTGAACTTCTGACAGTTGCTTACAACGTGTCCTGGTTCTCTGCACCTAAAGCAAACTTTGGTCCCTAAAAGACATGGTCTCTCATGAGCCTTTCCATATTTGGCATACGAGTTTCCCAGCTTCGGAGTAGGGAGGAGCGGAGCACTGTTGGTCCTTGGGCACTTATTCTGATTGAAACTCTGACTCGGACCAATCCATTTCCTTTTTCTCACTATGACCTTCTCAAGCTGTGCAACAAGAAACAATTTCCTGAGCTCTCTCTACAACTTCAGCATATGTCATGGTCCCTTGACTAGTCAAGATAGAACTGATCTCTAGGTGAAGGCTTTTTTCAAAACGTCGGGCCTTCTTAGCATCGATGTCCACCAGATGAGGCACATACCTGCTTAACTGATTGAATCTCTTCTCATACCCTTCTACGGAGGCGCTTCCTTAACGAATATGTAGAAAATCTGCTTTTTTTCGGTCACGGTATGACTGAGACAGAAAATTCTGTCTAACCACTTTTTTGAAGACTCCCTAAGACATAATACTTTTATGTTCTGGAGACATAGTCCTTTCGTATGACTCCCACCAGTAGCTGGCTTCTTCAGTGAGTTGAAACACGGCACAAGCATCTTATGTTCTTCTATGCATGACAGATGTCTAAAAAGTTGATCCAACGACCTTAGCCACTCTTCAGCCTCGGCCGATTCTCCATTTTCATTGAAGGTCGGTGGAATGAAACGTCGGAACCGCTCAATGATTAAGTTCGCATTGTTCCTCCAATGTGATTGGACGGTCTCGAAATATTGGATTAAGCCCCCCAGTACAAACACCAAGTCTCCCATCGTGGCATATATATTGCGTTCAGGTAGATTCCCCATTGACGGTTGGTCTCTACGTAATCGATCTCGTGACATATATTTCTAAAGATGACATACGAAAACTAACCCTTATAATCTATCCGACGTAACCCAACAATATATAACAACAGATAAATAAATAGCAGATACATGGTACATATCAACATTCATTTTATTAAATTTTGTGATTCGAGAGAAAAGTGCATAGGGAGAGGTGCTTATCCATCATGTAGGATAACATATATCCCACTTCCATATACTAACCAGAAAAGTACATCATGAAACATATCATAGACATCCACACATGGTCCCCATAGACCTTAAGTATCAAATGCAACTTTACGTATCACACCCACAAATTGGGAAAACACACCAACTAGCTCACCCTGTTGTAAACAAGGGCCAATGGTAGTCTCAACCACCATTTGTATCATCGATTAACTCTTGTAAACGACCATTTACGCACACGAGCTCACGTTGATGCAGTCAGCGATTCTGTGGCGGTGACCAAAGGGTGTGTCGATTGTAGTGACATCAAGAGGCAACAAGATCATCATCCATAACTTTTTAAAAGATCTTTCCCGTTAAAACACGTTTGAAAAGAAAAACGAGCTTGAGCAGAGCCCTACAAATGGTAGGACTTTGCTCTGATACCATACTGTCATGTCCTATTTTCATACTTAAAATATCATAGTTTTCTTTGTGGGTGTCCAGGAAGAAGGGAAAAAGAGACTTACGTTTGAAACAGAAACTTTGAAAATAGTTTAAAGATACGATATTACATGTTTAAAACCTTCGGCACAAAGTCGGGAGAAAATATTGAAAACATAACAGCGGAAAATATATCAGGATCCATAACATAGAAAAGGTATAGTATAACTTTACAAACGTGAAATATAAAAAAAAAACATAGTTTCGACATCAAGTTTTAGAAAGCAAAAAGAGAAAATCTGATACAACACCCTTCTCTCTACAAATCTTAATTTTCTTCATCTCCTGTAGTGTGAATACAGATAGGGGTGAATGCATTTGAATACACTCATGGGAGTAATTTCATATTTCAAAGTTCGTTAAGCAGTTAAGTCGTTCTAACATTTACAAATACAATAATTAGACACAACATGTAGAATGCATAACACATAACTTAAACGCACATAGCTGTAGATAGGTGCGGGAGTAGCTTATTTTATTCTATAAACAATTTTTAATACTGTTGCTATTTTTCACGGGCCACCAGTCTGTTGGTGCTTTTTACAGGCCACTAGTCCGTTGGTGCTTTTTAAGGGCCACTAGTCCACCCATAACGTGATCGTGGACTTCCGTCCTCATTTAACATATTCATAGCATATGCATGAACAAATAAAACACAACACATAACCCAAGGCACATAAGGTTCAACAAATTCATAGCGATCAATAGCATTCTAATAACATCAAGTTTACATGCATGTGTTCGTTCATCATCACTATACATTCAATATAGAAACGTAAAATATTTAGAGATTCGAAGTTACCCCCACCTTATTCGGTGGTTATCCCTCGTGATACGTTGAATGCTAAGCTTTAAGATCTTTTCTAAACTCGATAGCCTACACATGTAAACGAGGGTTTTCTTAGATCTCGTATTACGATAAAATAGGCATACTTGAATAGAACTATCTCGAAGAAGAAACGTTGAAGGAAAGAAATCAAAATGAAGGTTCGAAACTCGATCATAAGAATGAAGAAATAAGCATGAAAGGTTAAACATGCAATCATAGGGTGTAAATGAAAAGAATAGAGTTTGAACGGAAGAAAAACGGGTTACAACAAAGAAAAAACGAGCATAAATGGAGCATTTAAAGGTACAGGGGCATTTTTATAAAATCTGGTAAAGAGTTGACTTTGACAAGGGGTATTTTTATAAAATCAGAAGAGTTTTGGGTCTTTTTAATATATTTAAAACCTTTGAGGATTAAAACATAATACTCAAAAGCTTTTGGGGTGAAAATATAAAACTCAGAAACTTTATGGGTCAAAATGAGATATTAAAGAACTTAGGGACTAAAATGAAATAAAACTAAAATAGGGGTTTTACAAAAAGATCCCTGGACTTTTCAAATTTATGGGAGAAGTCCCTGCCCCCAAACCCCCAACCTCCCATCGCCCGCCGCCGCTACGCACATGCCGGCGACTCCACGTTGCCGACAACCACTACAACTCACGCCGGTGCACCTAGCGCCGACCACCACGATGTCCAACGCCGTCCTCACACACACTCACACACATACACTAAAATGCACACACACACGCTCACATCACCATAGCCGATGACCTCTTCTCACCGGCGATTGCCCACCACACACAGCGGTGCAATGAGGCACTGCCCTAACATACACACGACACACAACAGCCCCATCGCACGGCCGAGGTGTCGTCCTCTACCCCAGCATCGTGTTGCCTGCACAAGTAACAACCAAACGACACAATTGGCAGCGGCACACAACTCAACACACGCCGGTGCATCCACAACACCGTCACACCACCACAACTAGTTCAGCACCGCCACACACGGTAGAGCCCTCAACATCCACACACAGATCCAGCGATAGAGACAAGCGAGAGAGAAAAAGAAAAAGAGAAAGAGAGACTAACAGAAGAGAGAGTGTAACGCCTAGGACAAAACGATGCATAATTGGCTAATTAAATAATTAAACCCCTAATTATATGATTTAACTATGTGCGTTTCAGAAAAATGATAAAATGCATGATTAATTAATCGATCGATTGTATAATTTAATCGAGAAGCATAGATTACAATTTAATATCGATATCGTAAAACAAAATCCAAGGGTATCGTAGTCAAAAGCCACAAGTTAAAAGGTTAAAAGACGACTCGTTAAGGGTTCGTGGCCGAAAACATGAAGAATCGAAAAGGAGATATTTTCGATCAAAAAGTAAAAAGTAAGATATTTTTGTAAGAAGTAAGATATTTTATGAAAAGTAAGATATTTTATGAAAATTAAGATATTTTAAAAAATATCTATATATAGTACGAAACGAATCGTAAACGAGATATTTTTCTCCTCTCTCTCTCTTCTCTCCCCTCTGTTTCTCCGGTCGGCAGCCGCCACGCTGCTGCCGTACCACCGGTGGCTCCACCGCTACCTCCCCCATTTTGGTCGATATTCTCACCTCTTATAGTTTTTGTCGAGACCGTTCCAGATCCAAGCTCGGTTTTTCATTTCGACAACTTTTTCGCCGGGAAACGGCCGGTCAAACCGGTCAAACCTTTTTTTCCTCTCATTTTTTTCTCTTCTCTCATTTCTCCCTCACCCGTCGGACTCTCTCTCTCTCCCTCGCTGGATCCCCTCTGTCGCTGGTCAGTGTGTCGCTGTGTTTGGGGCACTGCTTTGAGCGGCGACGTCGTGCTGTGTAGGCTTTCACGTTAAGAAAAGACCGTAAGATTTAGGATTTCAACGTGTCACAAGGGTAACCACCGAATAAGGTGGGGGTAACTTCTAATCTCTATATGTTCATTGTTTTCTGTATTTGATATATGAATTGTTGAATCCTATTTTTTGTGATTATATGGTGTGATTACTATGTTCATGTTATTATACTGTGAAAGGACTAAAGTCCACATTCATGTCACGGAGGGACTAATGGTCCGTAAAAAACATTACGAAGGGATTAGTGGTCCGTAAAATGCACTAACAGTATAAAAACTATTTTGTAGGGTAAGACGGGTTACACCCGCACCTATTGGTATTTATGTGCTATGCATTCTATGTGTTGTGTCTAATTGCCGAACTCTTTTATGTTTGATTTGTTTAACTGCTTAATAAATGTTAAAATATGAAAATTACTCCCACGAGTGTATTCAACGCACTCACCCCATATGTATTCACGCTACTGGAAACTATGAAAGTGGAGAAGTGTAGATAGAGGGGTGCCATATTAGCTGTGATCTTTTTTCCTTTTCGTTTTTCTTGATCTATCTTTCTGAACGATGTTGAACGTTTGTAAAAGATAAACTGTACTTTTTTTATATTATGGATCCTGAAGTATTTCTACTGTTATGTTTTTCAATGTTTTCTTCCGGCTGTGTGCCTTAGGTTTTAAACATGTAAAAATTGTATATTTAATGGTTTTCCGAGGTTTCTGTTTCAGATGTTTTAAATCCTTTATTTGTCTAGTATATCTGAAACTTTTAAAATGTACGTCTCTTTTTTCTTTCTTCCTGCACGCCCGTAAAGAAAACTCTGATATTTTAAAAATGAAAATGGGGCATGATAGTATGGTATCAGAGCAAAGTCCTACCCTTTGTAGGGCTCTGCTCAAGCTCATTTTTCTTTTCAAATGTGTTTTAGCGGGAAAGATCTTTTAAAAAGTGATGGATGATGATCTTTTTGCCTCTTAATGTCACTACAATCGATACACTACTTTTGGCCATCGTCATTAGGCCATTGACTGCAGCAGCGTGAGCTCATGTGCGTAAATGGTCGTTCGCAAGAGTTGATGTCGTGTTACAGAGAGTTGAGACTACCATTGACCCTTGTTTACAACAGGGTGAGCTAGTTGGTGTGTTTTCCCAGTTTGTGATTGTGATACGTAAAGTTGCAGTTGATGCTTCAGGTCTATGGGGACCATATGTGGATGTTGTGTTATGCAGGTTTGGTATATGTTATCCTACATGATGGAGAAGCACCTCTCTCTATGCATTTCTCTCCCAGATTACAAAATTTAATAAAATGAAGGTTGATCTATACGTACCTCCTATTTGTTTATCTGTTGTTATATATATTGTTGAGTTGTGTGGGGAAGATTATAAGGGTTAGTTTTCATATGTTGCCTTCAGAAAGATGTCTTTTTCCTTCCTAGGAATTCGCGAAAGTAATAACATATACTAGTTTTGTTTAAAGCATATAATTATATCGAAGATTGCGTATTAGTGTACATAAATCGGAGTTACACATGCAGCTGATTCCTCCTGTTTGATGCGATAACCATTTCCCCCATCTTTTCAACTCTCTCTCTCTCTCTCTTCTTTGTCTTTGTCGATAATGTACTTGCTTGTTTGATTGAGAAAAACAACTCTCCAGCCCCAACTGCTCCTCACTCTACTCCACAAGTAAAATGGTAAAAACAAAAAGTAAATGGGATGATTCGGATATATCACGAGGTCGATCGCATAGAAACCAACCGTCAATGGAGAATCTACCTGAACACAATGTGGATGCCACGATGGGAGACTTGGTGTCCGTGCTGGAGGGCTTGACTCGACATTTCAAGACCTCATGAGCTGTGCCGCCATCATCGTCGAGGAACAATACGAACTCAATCATTGAGCGGTTCCGACATTTCAATCTACCGACTTTCAACGGAAAGGGAGAACCGGCCAAGGCTGAAGAGTGGCTAAGGTCATTGGACCGACTTTTTGGACATCTGTCATGCACAAAAGAACAGAAGATCTCTTGTGTTGTGTTTCAACTCACCGAAGAAGCCAGCTACTGGTGGGAGTCATACGAAAAGACTATGTCACCAGAACATAAGAGTGTTATGTCTTGAGGAGTTTTCAAAGAGATGGTTAGACATAATTTCCTACCTCAGTCGTACCGTGATCGAAAAGAAGCAGATTTCCTCCATATTCGTCAAGAAACCACCTCAGTAGAAGAGTACGAGAGGAAATTCAATCAACTAAGTAGGTATGCACCTCATTTGGTGGACACCGATTCTAAGAAGGCCCGATGTTTCGAAAAAGGCCTTCATCCGGAGATCAACTCCATTTTGCCTGGTCAGGAGACAATGACATATACTGAAGTTGTAGAGAGAGCCCAGGAAGTTGCTTCTCGTCTTTGCTTGGATGTTACACTGCTCGAGAAGGTCATAGTGAGACCAGGAAGAAGGAAATGGATTGGTCCGAGTCAGAGCTTTAATCAGAATAAGTGTTCAAAGACCAATAAGGATCTGCTCCTCCATACCCCTAAGCTAGGAAACTCGTATGCCAAATGTGGAAGGGCTCATGAGGGACCATGTCTTCTAAGGACCAAGGTTTGCTTTAGATGTAGAGAACCAGGACACGTCGCCATCAGATGTCCGAAGTTCAGTAACACAACAACGATGAAGAAGCCGAGATTACAAACAAACAAGACTCGAAATTGTTTTAGGTATGGAGAACTTGGACATATCACAAGTAGCTGTTAGAAGTTTAGATGTCCAGCAACTGTAAAACTAAGGCCGAGGCCAGGGGCAGGCAAGGCTCGGGCTTTCACTCTCAATCACACAGAGGCTGCTGAAGGATCGAAGACCACGAGAGGTATGTTAACAATATGCGATATCTCTACTCTTATTTTATTAGATATAAGGGCAACCCATTCTTTTATCTCTGTCGAGCTATGTGATTTCTTGAAGCATGAGAATAGTAGGGTAGTCGCTGAAATCCTAGAAGTTAGTATTCCATCGGGAAAGACGGTAAAAAAAAAATACTGTTACCGTAATCTAAGGATCGTCTTTGAGAATAGAATCCTTTTAGTCGATCTTCATGCGCTGAAGATGAAGGATTTCGATGTGATCCTAGTGATGGATTGACTTGAGTTAAATCACGCAGTGATCAAATGCTTCGCAAGAGAGATCATTTTTCAAGTACCTGGAGAACCGAAGTTCACATTTCATGTGACCTGAGTTAGAGTCAACCCAAGGATTATATTAGTTATGAAAGCAACCAAGATGCTTAGTAAAGGAAATTGTGAAGCTTGGTTGGTGAAAATGATGAATTTCGAACAAAAAAATGAATTCCATTGAGAATGTGCCTATGATAAGGGAATACATAGACGTCTTTCCAGAAGATTTACCTGGCCCTCCGCCAGAGCGGCATGTTACTTTTGAAATTGATCTTATATCAGGATCAGCACCGGTGTCAAAAGCTCTGTATTGGATGACACCGAAGAAGCTACAGGAACTGAAGGTTCAATTATAAGAACTTTTGGATGAGGATTTTATTCGTTCAAGTGTGTCACCTTGGGGAGCTCCAGTGCTCTTTGTGAAGAAGAAGGATGAAAATTTTTGGATGTGCATTGACTATCGAGAGTTGAATAAGCAAACCATCAAGAACAAGTATTATCTGTCTCGAATTGAAGATATGTTTGATCAGCTGAGAAGTGCAAGTGTGTTTTCAAAGATCGACTTAAGGTCTGCATACCATCAAGTGAAAGTCAGTGATGCTGATATTTCTAAGACAGCTTTCAGAATGAGGTATGGCCACTCGAGTTTGTAGTAATACCATTTGGACTCAACAATGCACCAGCTGTTTTTATGGATCTGATGAATCGCGTATTCCATCCGTACCTCGATCTTTTTGTCATTGTGTTTATCGATGACATTCTCGTCTACTCATGCGATAGGATGCACCATGAACAATATCTCAGGATTTTACTAGACATTTTGCGAAAAGATAAGCTTTATGCAAAATTTAAGAAGTGTGAGTTCTGGATGGACAAAGTAGCCTTTCTTGGCCATATTGTTTCATTGCAAGGGATTGAAGTAGACCCTGGCAAAGTGGAAGCTGTCAGCAATTGGGAAGCTCCGATGAATGTTAAGGAAGTATGAAGTTTCATTGGTTTAGCCAGATATTACCGAAGATTCATAGAAGGATTTTCGAATATTGTCACTCCCATGACTCGTTTGACGTGGAAAGATGTAAAGTTTCAATGGACTGAGCAATGCGAGTGTAGCTTCTAAGAATTAAAGAAGATATTGACAGAGGCACTAGTTCTAACAGTTCCAAACATAACAAAAGAGTTCGTGATTTTTAGCGATGCATCCAAACAAGGTTTAGGGTGTATTTTGATGCAGCAAGGGAAAGTAGTAGCCTACGCATCACGGCAGCTGAAGACTCACGAACAGAATTATCCAACACATGATTTAGAGTTGGCCGCTGTCATACACGCTCTTAAGATTTGGAGGCATTATCTCTACGGTGGAAAGTGTGAGATCTACACCGACCACAAGAGCCTGAAGTATTTCTTCGAATAGAAAGAGCTCAACATGAGATAGAGAAGATGGCTGGAGTTGGTGAAAGATTATGATGTTACGATTCTCTATCATCCTGGAAAAACAAACGTGGTTGTTGATACTCTTAGTAGAAAAGAAAAAGGAACTGTGACATCCATGATCACCAACCAAAACCGACTAATTGAAGAGATGTCGAGGTTGAATTTGGAGGTAGTCTTACCTCCAAGCAGCATCAGAGCTAGAGTGAGAGCTTTATTCGTGAAGCCCACTCTCCGAGAATGAATAGTTGAAGCTCAAGGAAAAGATAATTTTCTATCAAAGATAAAGACTCGTATAGATAATGGAAATGCGGAAGGTTTCACTTTCGCGATAGATGGAACCCTTATCTTCAGGAGAAGACTGTGCGTGCTAAAGGATGAGACATTGAGAGAAGAAATTCTGGAAGAAGCACATTGTACGCCTTTATCAGCACACTCTCGAGGTACGAAGATGTATAGGGATTTGAAGGAAATCTTTGGTGGAGAAATGTGAAGGGAAGCATAGGACTCTTCATCAAAAAGTGTCTAATCTACCAATAGGTGACAGCTGAACACCAACAACCAGCTAGAATGTTAACTCCGTTGGAGATACCGGAGTGGAAATGGGAGCACATCACCATAGACTTCGTTGTGGGATTATTGAGAACCAAACGAGAAAATCATGTCGTGAGGGTGATTGTGGACAAATTGATTAAGTTTGCTCATTTCTTACCGATCAAGATGACTTACAGTTTAGATAAATTAGCTCGGATTTGTCTAAAAGAGATCGTTAGGTTACAAGGCGTACCAGTTTCCATCGTATCGGATAAAGACCCACGTTTCGCGTCCATATTCTGACAGAGCTTACAGAATGAGCTAGGGACCAGATTAGCTTGCAACACCGCTTTCCACCCTCAAACAGATGGACAGTCAGAAAGGACAATTTCGATTCTGGAAGACATGATAAGGGTATGTGTCTTAGATCTCCATAGAAGCTGGGAAGATCATATATGTCTGGTGGAGTTCGTATACAACAACAGTTATCAGTCGACGATCGGAATGGCACCGTACGAGGCCTTGTACGGAAGGAAGTGTCGTTCACCTCTATGTTGGGATGAAGTGGGCGAGAAGAAAGTTTTGGGACCCGACTTGGTCGAACAAATAGTTGAAGTGATCAAGAAGATTCGAGAGAGGATTAAAGTGGCTCTAGACTGACAAAAGTCATATGCGGATAAGAGACACAAAGAGCTGAAGTTCGATGTGGGAGATAATTTTTTTCTAAAGGAGTCTATTGTTTTGGAAAAGGAGAAAAGTTAAGACCAAGATACGTAAGACCGTTCGAGATCTTGGATCGTGTTGGGGAGGTTGCGTACCGTTTAGCTTTGCCCTTTTTAGGTATACATCTAAATTTCGAGGACGAAATTCTTTTAAGGGGTAAGGGATGTAACGCCTAGGACAAAACAATGCATAATTAGCTAATTAAATAATTAAACCCCTAATTGTTTGATTTAATTATGCGCATTTTAGAAAAACAATAAAATACATGATTAATTAATCGATTGTATAATTTAATTGAGAAGCATATGTTATAATTTAATAATGATATCGTAAAACAAAACCTAAGGGTATTGTAGTCGAAAACCGCAAGTTAAAAGGTTAAAGGATGACTCGTTAAGGATTCGTGGCCGAAAACACGAAAAATATGAAGAATCGAAAAAGAGATATTTTCGATCAAAAAGTAAAAAGTAAGATATTTTTGTAAAAAGTAAGATATTTTATGAAAAGTAAGATATTTTGAAAAATATCTATATATAGTACGAAACGAATCGTAAACGAGATATTTTTCTTTTCTCTCTCTTCTCTCCCCTCTGTTTTTCTAGTCGGTAGCCGTCACGCCGCCGCCGTGCCACCGGTGGCTCCACCGCTATCTTCCCTATTTTGGCTGATCTTCTCATCTCTTATAGTTTTTGCCGAGACCGTTCTAGATCCAGGCTCGGTTTTGCATTTCGACGGTTCTTTCACCGGGAAACGGCCGATAAAACCCGACCAAACCCTCAGTTTCTCTATTTTCTCTTTCTTCTCTCCTTTTTCCCTCACCCATCGGACTCTCTCTCTCTCGCTGGATCCCCTCTATCGCTGGTTAGTGTGTCGCTATGTTTGGGGCGCTGCTGTGAGCGGCGACGTCATGCTGTGTAGGCTTTCACATTAAGGAAAGACCGTAAGATTTAGGATTTCAACATGTCATGAGGGTAACCACCGAACAAGATGGGGGTAACTTCTAATCTCTATATTTTTATTATTTTCCGTATTTGATATATGAATTATTGAATCCTATTTGCCGTGATTATATGTTGTGATTACTATGTTCATGCTATTATACTGTGAAAGGACTAAGGTCCACATTCATATCATGGAGGGACTAATGGTCCGTAAAAAACATCACAGAGGGATTGATGGTCCGTAAAATGCACCAACGGTATAAAACCATTTTGTAGGATAAGACGGGTTGCACCCGTACCTATTGGTATTTATGTGTTATGCATTTTATGTGTTGTGTCTAATTGCCGAACTTTTTTATGTTTGATTTGTTTAACTGCTTAATAAGTGTTAAAATACAGAAATTACTCCCACGAATGTATTCAATACACTCACTCCCACGTGTATTCACGCTACATGAAACTATAAAAGTGGAGAAGTGTAGATAGAGGGGTGTCATATCAGCTGTGATCTTTTTCCCTTTTCATTTTTTCGGATCTGTCTTTCAGAATGATGTTGAACGTTTGTAAAAGATAAACTGTACTTCTTTTATATTATGGATCCTGAAGTATTTCCATTGTTATGTTTTTCAATGTTTTCTTCCGGCTGTGTGTCGTAGGTTTTAAACATGTAAAATCGTATATTTAACGGTTTTCCGAGGTTTCTGTTTCAAATGTTTTAAATCCTTTATTTGTCTAGTATATTTGAAACTTTTAAAATGTACGTCTCTTTTCCCTTTCTTCCTGCACGCCCGTAAAGAAAACTCTGATATTTTAACAATGAAAATGGGGCATGACAGAGAGAAAGGAAGAGAGGGAGAGGAGAGAGAAAGAGTTGATCGCGCCTTTGCAGGTCGAATTCCGACGGCGGCGGCTCGGCGATCTGAGCCCAGATCCGGGATGGGTTCGGCGAGGGCTACGTTTCGACATAAAAATTGAACGAAACGGGGGAGGGAGTGGCGGCGCAGGCGGCGGCGCCGGTCAGAAAGTGAGGAGAGAGAAGAGAGAAAAATAAGAAAATATCTACCTTTTTACTTTTCGATCCGATTTATTACTTTTTCGTTTCGTTTCGTACTATATATATATATATTCGATTTTTCGTATTCTTCGTGTTTTTGTCCACGAACCCCTAACGAGCCATCCTTTAACGTTTAACTTGTGGTTTTCGACTACGATACCTTTGAGTTTTGTTTTACGATATCGTAATTAAATTATAACCTAGGCTTCTCGATTTAATTATACATCCGATTAATTAATTATATATTATATCATTTTTCTGAAATGCACGTAATTAAATCAAATAATTAAGGATTTGAAAATTTAATTAGCCAATTATGCATCGTTTAATCCTAGGAGTTACACTAATCCTTATAAATTTCATCATCTTATTTTATTTAAATACTTTAAAAATATATTTTATAATAAGATCTAACATAATTATGAGTTTGAAAGTGGGCTTATTGAAAGTGAATGAATGTCGGTTTTTGAATAGTTTTTTTTGGGACAAATTATGTAGTTTATAGGATAAAATGTAAATAAAATATGATAGACAAATTACAAATATATAAACTCACATAATTTGTAGAATTTATGCACTTACCCCTTTATTTTATAAATCTTCACTACCATCGCATAAAGTCTTTAAGGAAAATTATAATTTATATATTACACTAGTTTGTCCATAAATGGAGTATAAAGAAGCGGTAAATGGTATTTAAATGTTTCCCTTTATGCCTCACGATTGTGCTCTCATGTGCAATTGGTATAAAGTGCAATCGAGTCAATTCGTATCAATTCGGTTTTGTGTACTTTTTTTTTTTATCTTTTTTTTTAATTTATGTGTTATTTTTATATTATATTAGTGTAACATTTATGTTATATTAGTATGATATTTATGTACAAATATCCTAGTCTTTATGTAATATTTTAACTTCAAAAAAAGAAGTTCAACACAATTTGTACATACATACCTTTATGTGATATTACTTATATATTTATATCAACATAGTCATACCTTTATGTGATATATAAAAATATATACAACTAACATAACTAAAATGTATGACTAGATAACTAAAAGGTATAACTAACATAACTAAAAAGTGTAAAAATATTACATGTTGTGTAATAGAATGTAAAGGTAATTAAATAAAAGTTATGATATTTACATAATGGTCATACTAATATAACATAAATGTCACACTCATATAACATAAAGGTAAACTCATATAACATAAAGGTAACATAATTACGAAATTGCCTGAAATTGGTTTTTTTTGGAGTTACAGAATTACATAAATGTTATAATATTTGTACATAAAGGTCATATTAATATAACATAAATGTCAACACATAAAAAAAAAAAAAAAAGGTGTGCAGATCCGAATCGAACCTGGATCAACCCAATTGCATGGATTTAAATACATGTAACTGGTGCACTGGAGTGTTTGTCTTGCATATTTTGGGTGCATCATAATACCAGTTTTGTCAGTATTTTGATCAATGTTTGACAAAGATGTGAGAGATATACTTTAAATTTATAAAACAATCGATGTGATATATCAATATCGAATGTTGATAATGATAAAAATTTGAAAAATAAAATAAAATATTAAAATTTTGAAAATTTAACATTATATTTTAAATATTATAAAAAATTGAAAATAAATAATTTTAACTTAAATTTTCAATAAGACATTATATTTATACTAAATATATAAATAACAAACTATATGACCATTATCTAATAATACAATATGAGTTTAATATCAACATCGACAAAATTAATATGTGTATTTCCAATGTCAATATTAGAAAATTTTGAAAAAAATTGATCAAAACTCAAATTTAAGGATATTTATGATTTTTTAAACCAACTAGTATTTAAAATATCGAAATATGTAGCTTGATATTTCAAATATATCCACCATTATGATATTGGTGGAAATAATAATTATATTTTTCAAATATAGCGATAAATATCAAAAGATAATGATATTAAGGATACCTATATTTTTCAAATATACTCATAAATATTTAAAAAAAAATCGATATTGAGGATTTCTATATGTTTCAAATATAATAATAAACATCAAAAGATATGAATATTAAATATGACTATATATTTTTAAATATAACCATAAATATGATATTAACATATAACAAAAGTTTACTTTCATTCATGTATGGTAGAACATATAAATTGATAGAATAGGATTATCCAAGATTGTTATTTCCCTGTTGAAGAAGAAAAAAACTTTAACTAAATCCAAAAAGAATGATAAATGTTTTAACTATTTATTATTTTTGTATTAATAAAATTATCATACCTCCATCATAGAGACTCTTACCAACAAATACCTTAATTTGTTCACCGAACATTTTCATTCAACTAATCGGTATTAAAACAAATCATCATCTCATCTATTAGAATCGCGCTGCTGACCTCAACAAATACCTTAATTTGTTCATTGAACATTTTCGTTCAACTAATCGGTATTAAAACAAATTCTCATCTCATCGGTATTAAAACAAATAATCATCTCATCGATTAGTATTGGGCTGCTGACCTCAACAAATACCTTAATTCGTTCACTGAACATTTTCGTCCAACTAATCGGTATTAAAACAAATTCTCATCGCTGGTGACCTCCCTTATACTTATTAGTTTTGGTCTAACACAAACACGGATTGAACTTACCAACATTATAATTCCAAGGTAACGTATCTCTCAATTCACAAAGAATATCTTCCTATCAAATTAAGAAGACAAATATCTATATTGATTTCGATTTCATTGCTTGATTGTCGGCAGGAAGCTGGTGACAATCATTTAAGTACAGGAAGCTTTGAGGATAAAAGAAAAACACTTGATGCATTCTACTTTCACAAATAATAAACAATATATACAATCTTATATTGATGAAAATATATACAATAATATTTATAATATTATATCGACGAAAAAATATATAATAATTAACTATGTATATATATTTTGCAAATTGGGGACAATTTTAAAAAAAAAATATATTGTATCAAAGAAAATATTATACTTTTTAATCAATTGAAATAATAATCAATATTCGGAATATCATATCAATGAAAACATATATAATAATAAACCATAATTATATATATTTTGTGGACCATGTTTTTGAAATATTATATATAATAATAAACTATGTACATATATTTTGCAAATTGAGGACGATGTTTTATAGTATTATATTGTATCGAAGAAAACCTTATATTTTTATTAACCAACCAGAATAATAAATAATATTTGAAATATTATAACGATGAAAAAATATATATATATATATAGCAATAAACCATAATTATATATATTTATCAAATTGGGGATCATGTTTTTGGAATATTATATTATATCAATGGAAATATTATATTTTCATCAACCAACTTTGTAATATTTAGAAAGAAAAACACTTATTCAAGAAGCAGTCAAGCTTTAGTTTGAGTTCAAGAATTCTCAAGACTACTTCAAACCCTGGTTGAAAAAATCCTATATACCTTTTACTTATGTGTTGTGTGCTTAGATTATTTTAGGTGTCCTTAGTTGATAGGAATCTATTCCTTACTGAGTGTTTAGTCTTAAGAGTTTAAGGTAATAACTTTGTGTGAGTTAGTAGGAACCTGTGTAGGTCAGTCTTTGAGACTTGAGTAACATATGTGGGTCAGCCTTTGAGACTTAAGTAACCTGTGTGGAAGTTAAGTCTCGGTAGGTGAAACTTGTTAAGTTGATAGTTTGTAAGGTTGTGTAATGTAAAACAAACTTGTTTAACTAAGTTCCTCCTCAGAGAAGGAGTAGAGTGGACGTAGAAGTATTACATCACATTCGAACCACTTCAAGACCTTTGTGTGCTTTTTCTGTTTTGATATATCTGTTGTTCTTATCTTGCTGCATCATTTTGCATAAAAGATATTTATAAAACTCAAATCTCAAAAGATTTTTCAAAAGAAACTCTATCTTAAAAGTTTGAACTGCATCCTACACTGTAAGCTTTCTTGGTACAATCCAGAAAATTCAAAAAATGTTTAAAAATCGATAGAGTTTTATACATCCATTAAACCTCTCTGCCACTTGGGACCAATAATTTATATATATATATATATATCAATTAATTCATTTTTTATATTGTTATATTTTATTAATTATAAATTTAATTGAATTTTATTATTATTTAATATTATTGTAATTTTAAGATTTCGTAGAAAAAATTAACAATAAAAAAATAGAGTAAAATATTTATAATAAATAAGTTTGGGAACACATAAAATCTATTAACTATAATGGATGTAAATTAAATAATTAGTTTATAATTTATGTAAAACAATGCATAATATATTTAAATTCAAGTTTATAAATACATTCAAATTTTAATATGAATTCTAATATTTATTTACATTTTAAAAGAAATTTTTTTTTATGACCGATTATGAGGTGTAGATCAAGATTTTGAAAATAAAATTTGAAGAAAATTTTTGGAAATATAATCTTTTTTTTTTTTAGAACAGACGACTATTTTAATAATTTGTCTAGTCTATAGTATTAATTTATGACTTATTTTAAGATTTAAATTAAGTAATGATGTACAATATATATATATATATATATATATATATATATTTTGCATTTCGTTGAATAAATATTTATTTAAAATTGTGAAATTATGAATCCCCAAACTCCGAATTGATCATCTCCTTTATACCCCAATCTCCGAAAGAGTCAAACTGATTTGATAGAATAATTTCGGAGATTTTTTTTTTTGTTTTTTTTTTTTTGGTATTCTATGAAAATCACTGAATGTTATAGTTTTTTTTTATTATTTGCTAATATTGCAAATACATAGAAAAAAAATTAAATAATCACCAAAAAATGCATTTGAGAATGTTTAGTAAAAAAATTTAACTAAAATAAGCATTATAGATTAAAGAATTTTTTTTACTGGTATAATTGGGTTTGAACTGGATCCATAATCAACTTAAAATTGATGATAATGTTGTTTGATTTTCTTAAATAAATAAATGTAAAAATTTATTTGAGAATGTCTCATGGATCTCCTTATATAAGATGGAGCCCTATACAAACCATTGTCAACATGGTCAAGGCCGATTAACAACCAATTTATATGTTAACATAGTCATAAAATTATCACCAAAATTTATATACAATTGTTGCACAAATCTGAAACCGTGCACTTGGTCCACCATGCATTGCCAAGCGCCCACACGTGCCACTAGGTCGCGCACAAATTCGTCCAAATTAGCTTCCAAATGTTGTACATTTATGTTATGTTAATCATACATTTATATTATGTTAGTCATACTTTTGTGTTAAGTTAGTTATACCTTTTAGGTTTTTAACTATACCCTAACATATTTTTCGACAACTATTAATACATTTTAGTTATGTTAGTTGTACCTTTATATATTAAATAAAAGTATGATTATCTGCATATAAATGTGTAAATAATATCACATAAAGATAAACATGTACAACTTGTGTCAAAATTAGGTTTTTTTTTGGAGTTAAAATATTACATAAAGGTATGATATTTGTACATAAATGTATGACTAACATAGTATAAAGATCAACGATTTTTTTTAAAGTTAAAGTATTACACTAAGGTGATGAAATCTGGATATGAAGGTATAACTAATATAACATAAATGTATGTCTAATATAACATAAATGTATGACTAACATAATATAAATGTTAGGACAATAAAAAAAAAAATTGCACGGATTTGGATCGGATCAGGTCTGACCCGATTCGAGTGCATGGACCTAAGATACATGCACCAATTGCATGGAACACCTTCTCTAAAATTATTAGTAATATATGTAAAGATATTCATTTTATGAAGTTGCAAATAAATATCATCTCAATGTTCTAGAAGTTTATAAATATTTATCTATAAGTTTATAAAAGTACTAGTAATACATATATTATTTAGGGTTAATTTCAATTTTGGTCCTGTATGTATTACCCTTTCCATTTTGGACAACCAAGTATACGTTTTCCACTTGTGGTCATATATGTTTCAACTTTTTCCAATTTTGATCCTATATATTTCAAAATTTTCCAATTTCAGTCAACTTTTTCCAATTTTGGTCCCGTATATTTCAATTTTTTTCCAATTTCAATCCAAATTTGGTTGGATGGCCGTCGGGAAATCTCACGTGACATCGGTGATTTTGGGAATTCCGATCAAAATTTAACTGAAATTTGAAAAAAATTAAAACATATAGGATCAAAATTGGAAAACGTATACTTGGTTGTTAGAAAATGGAAATGGTATTACATGTAGGATCAAAATTGAAATTTACCCATTATTTATACTTTTATGAACCTGCAAACTGATATATTAAATTAAATTGACCATATTGACTACACCGACAAGAGTTGATTGTGTTCACTATGGTTGACCCGCATTAATTATGTTTGACCCACATTGGTCGGAATATGATTGACACATATGGAACTCCATCTCACATAAAAAAATCTATGAGATAATCTCAAATAAAACTAACTCATTAATAAAACTTCAATTTAATTAAATTTGACCAATATAAATGGTTGAATTAATCAACGGTTCAGATTATATATAAAATATATTGCTATCAACATCATATTATTCCACTCTAGAATCGTCGACACTATATTTTCACGTAATTTTGCATCGATGACATCCCGACATTATAACCTTAAAATTCTTAATCATTAAATGTGTGCGTGTGATGTTTACAAGAATCTATACATATATAGAGAACATATATAAATCATTTAATTTATGCGTATGTTGATATTAAATGTGCTCATCTCCCTAAAGAGAGATAGATAGAGGAACAACGTGGATCGAAATCTATCAACCATAATAAAAACTGTGCACTCATCCATATTAATTTCTGTAAAGTGACAATAGAATATACTTCGTTGAATTCACTTCACGTATTTTTTCATTAAGACTCCAATAAAGTTTTATTTCAAAATTATTCCTATATATTCTTCTCATATTCCATAAAATTGTCTAATTTCCAACCACTAATTTTTTTAGTGAAATTAATTTGGCTCTCTTTAATTTTTTTGGAATATCCTAAATTTGTTTATTATTTGAGGATATACTGGGTTTGTTTAATATATATATATATATATATATATATATATATATATATATTTGCTTCGTTTTTAATAGAAACGCTAAAGAGGTACATATTATGAATCAAATAGAGTAAAATAAATCTCATTAATCATTTAATTAATTGTTTATTTTTTTATGGAAAAAAAAAACCTTCTTTTTTTTTTGTCTAGTCTTTAAATGTTATTCTTGTGTTGAAAGAGACTTGACCGGTGGAGAAGATTAAATATGGAGACAGAGTTTCAGGGTGGAGAATTGAGAGCCCCTGCTCAACCAACATTCTTTCATGTGGGCACAATCATCCTAAATTCCAATATTAATTATAAAATTGAAAACCTATTTTCTGTTGCCGATTATCTACAACAGTCATTTGGTACCATTTACAAAGGTTGCCAAAAATACAATAATGTTTCAATATGTCATAATTTTGCATAATTTTTATAATATACCTATATAATTAAGATCAATCAGAGTTCACCAAATTTTCAAATTATCATATGACCATGTACTCTACACGTAACCATTTCGGCAACATCAACGACATGATTGATATGATGAAATGAAATTAGGTAGGAATGGAATGAACTCAATAATAGAATGGTGATGAGAAATGAATGGTATAAAAATATTGATTCATATGATTAGTATCACAAAGGAATAGGAAATGAATGAAATAATCATTATGATTATATTTTATGATTGATAACTACAAATAAAATGTATAAATATTAAATCAATCTTTATTTGACCAAATTACTTTTCACTATAATTTTATTTAATATTCATATTCAATATATCACTCAAATTTCAATTACTTGGCATATTTAAATTTAAAAATAATTCTTTATACAAAAAAGTAATCATTAATATTAAGGTATATTATATTTATATATTTTATTTTTTAAAATTTAATATTAGTTTACTATTTTTGTATTATTTACATATTCTTAAAGTAGTTAAATAATAAAAATAATATATTTATCATATTTTTTTATTAATTATATTATATGATTTTATATTATTAAAATTATAATCTCTTATTTTATATTATCTAAAAAAATATTTTAGTTACAATTTATTTATATATTTTATATAACCTATTATCTATACTAATATTCATTTATCTTATTTGTATGTATTTACACACACATATATATAGATAAATCTTATGTCAGAACTAAAATGATTTATATTATTAAAATTATATTCATATTATCTTTATGTTTTTAAGATTTTTATATTTAATAATTATTTTTATAGTATTTATGTATTTAATTTTTATTATTTTTTTGCTATTTTTTATATTTTTAATTTATATTAATTTTAAATTATTAATTAATATTATATATTTTTTATAAATAATTTAATATTATTTACACAATTTTATATAATAATCTAACTTTAGGAAGTTAACTTGTGAAAACATAAAATAAATAATGATAATTGTCAAAATTAATAAAAAAAAACGTTCATTTCCTTTAAGACAGCTGGAATACATAATATCATGGGTGTAATGCCTAGGACAAAACGATGCATAATTGATTAATTAAATAATTAAACCCCTAATTGTTTGATTTAATTATGTGTGTTTCAGAAAAAATGATATAATACATAATTAATTATCGGAAGTATAGTTTAATCGAAAAACATAGGTTATATTTTATCAAAAGGTTCATAATCGAAAATCAAAAAGAAAGAAACGAAAATGAGGCCAATTGGAGACTCGTAGCTCAAATCACGAAGAAAATGAAAAATCGAAAGTTATATAAATACGTTGAAAATGAATCGTAAAAGTATAATTCGACCGAAAAAGTCAAAAAGGTAGATATTTTCTCTTTTTTCTCTCTCTTCTCTCTCCTCTATTTTCCGGCCAACGGCCGCCGGTGCCAGAATTTTTTTCTCGGCTTCGATCGATTTTCACACCTCTTATAGCTTTCAATGAGCCCGTTCCAGATTCGAGCTTGATTTTACGTTTCGACATTTTCTTCGCCGAGAAACGACCAGTCAAACATTGGAAAACCCACTTTTCTTTCACTCTCTTCTCTTCATCTCTCTCCCTCCCTCCCCGGTTGCTCTTTCTTCCCCGTTTCTCTCTCTCATCGGTCCTTACCTACTGTCGTCGCTGCTGTGTGGTGGGTGTGAGTGTGTGAGGGGTCACCGGTGATGGGAAGTCGCCAGCGACGGGTCTATATTTTGTGCGTGTGTGTGTGCGTGAGTATGCTATTTGGTTGTGGGAGCGGTGCTGGGCAGCGCCGCCGTGCTGCTGTCGGGTGTTGGCCGGCGCGGGTTGCACCGACGAGTGTGCAGGTGGTGGTGGTGTGTCGCAGGCGATGGAAAGTCGTCAGTTGTGTGTATGGGTTTGTGTTTGGTTGTTGCCGGCGACAAGAGGTCGCCGGCTGGAGTTGGGTTTAGGGCGGTGCCTCGTTGCGTCGCCATTACTGGTGGTGTGGCGTCGCCGGCGATGGGAAGTTGCCGGCCATGGTGGAGTCGGGGCGTGATAGCCCATGTTTTTGCTATTGGGTTGGCGCACAGGTTGCATCGGGTGTGCTGGGCGCGCGCGCGTACAGGCGTCAGGATGGGGTGTGTTGCGTGCACGACGGGAGCGTTGGTGCGCGCTGCGCGCGCAACGGGAGAGCTGGTGCGCGCGACGGGGGCGTTGCGCGCGCGACGGGGGCGTTGCGCGCGCGACGGGTGTTGTGTAGGCGCACTGGGAGCGCCGAGTGCGTATGTATGCTCGTTTGTGTCGTCGTGTCGCCGACAACGGGAAGCTGTCGGCCGAGAGTCGGGGTGTGTGTGACGACAGGGGAAGGGTTTGGTCAAAAGTCAACCCTTTTCTAATAATTACGAAAATGCCCCTACACCTTTAAACGCTCCGTTTAAGCTCGTTTTTCCTCCATTTTAACCCATTCTTCCTCCGTTAAAACTCTAAATGATTCCTTTATATCCTATGGTCAAGTTTCAAGCCGTATGAACTCGTTTTAAACTTCCATGATCATATCAACGCCTCTTTCGACCTCCAAACTCTTCATTTCATTTTGTTTCCTTTAACGCTTCTTCTTCTTCGAGAGTTTTATGTTTAAGTATGCGTATTTTATCATAATACGAGATCTAAAAAAAACCTCATTTACGTGTATAGGCTTTCGAGTTTAGAAAAGATCTTAAAGCTTAGCATTCAACGTATCACGAGGGATATCCGCCGAACAAGGTGGGGGTAACTTCTAATCTCTAAAGGCTTTATGTTTTTATATTTAATGTATAGTAATGATGAACGAATGCATGCATGTAAACTTGATGTTATTAGAATGCTATTGATCACTATGAATTTGTTGAACCTTACGTGTCTTGGGTTATGTGTTGTGTTTTATTTGTTCATGCATATGTTATGAATATGTTAAATGAGGACGGAAGTCCACTATCATGTTATGAATGGACTGGTGGCCCATGAAAAACACCAACAGTATTAAAAACCGTTTATAGGATAAGACGGGCTACTTCCACACTTATTTAGAGTTGTGTGCGTTTAGATTATGTGTTATGCATTCTACGTGTTGTGTCTAATTGTTGTATTTGTGAATGTTAGAATGACTTAACTGCTTAATGAACTTTGAGATATGAAATTACTTCCACAAGTGTATTCAAACGCGCTCACCCCTATTTGTATTCACACTACAGGAGATGAAACAAATCAAGATTTGTAGAGAGAAGGGTGCTATATCAAGTTTCCTCTTTTTGCTTTCTAAAACTTGTTGTCGAAACAATGTTTTTGATATTTCACGTTTGTAAAGTTATAATGTACTTCCTCTATGTTATGGATCCTGATGTATTTTTTGTTGTTATGTTTTCAATGTTTTCTCCCGGTTTTGTGCCGAAGGTTTAAACCATATAAAAATCGTATATTTAACGGTTCTCCGAGGTTTCTGTTTCAAACGTACGTCTCTTTTCCCTTTCTTCTTGAACGTCCAAAAGAAAACTCTGATATTTTTAAGTGTGAAAACGGGGCATGACAATAGGGATATGAAGGAATGATCATTCCTTCATTTATGATAATACCAATTCCTATGAGAATCACCATTTCCACTTATAAAATATACCAATTAAAGAAATAAAAATGAAGGTAAGAGTTTGGGGACTTAATCCATGATGAAATATTAAAATATGTGGAGCTTAATTACTAACTTTAAATTAAAAGGGGACTAAGTTTGTCGTAAAATTATGGTCAATTTTAATTTAAAACATGTACGATCATGTTTTTTTTTTTTTTCACTTTCAAATATCAATTTTCAAGGAACAAGTTGCATGAGAAATTGTATATCAGAAAATGGTATCTACCATTAGCAGAGTCTATACTATTCAATGTCAGTTTCATGTTGAATTTAGGATGAGTGACCAAAAATAGGTTGTTACTATTGATTTTGATCAAATTTGGTTATTAAATAACAAAAATTTTTAACACCACATTAATTATTGCAAAATAACTGACAGGAAAATTGATTGGAGGTTGTATAACAAAAAATAAAGCATGAACTAAGTGTCGCCAACTTCAAAAAAAAAAAAAAATTATGTGATTAATATCATTTAGTTACGTTATATATTCTTTTTAGTTATATCGCAAACTTCAAAAAAAATTTAATTATATATTCTTTTTAGTTATACGATTAATATCGTTTAGTTACGTTAGTTATACGATTAATATCGTTTAGTTACGATTAATATATTCTTTTTAGTTATACGATTAATATCGTTTAGTTATACATTATCTTTCAGTATATTGAGATGATACTTTTATGTGATACAATCAAGAATATAAATATCGTTATTGCAATCTTAATTTTACAAATATATCAATGTATATATCGATATCGCAATAAAATTGAAAAAAATGATGGAAATGCTATTAAACTTTTGGAAATTTAACAATAAATATCAGGGATTATTATAATATATTATTTAACATATATTCCATTAAAAACTCAATAAAATGATATGTTTAAACAAAACATATAGATAATAGACTATATATATTGTATGATGTAAAACAAATGACAATACAATATATAATTCAATACAAAATAAAATTTAGTACATATGAGATAATATATTCTTGCAAGTTGCAACTTTCAACCCAAAGACATTCACAACAAACAAAAAATAAGAGAAAATTTTATTTAGATATGTAAAATCATAAGTTAATAAAATCAGGATTTTTATAATAAATGTGATATCATGCGATTTATCCGTAATATTTCTCGATTTTCATCCAATTTTGTACTATGACTGAACCGATATCAATATCGATAACGATATTTTGTGATATTAGATACATAGGAAAAAAATACAATATTATCCCCAATATCCATATAGCAAAATCCAAATTGGTATATATCCATCGATATATTTTGCAATATTTTCATGATCATTGGATACAATTAATACTTTTATGTAATATAACGAATACATTTATATGAAATAATTGATAGATTGATCGAAGTAAAATAATAAAACCATTTTTAAGTAAATAAATTAATACATTTAATTCTAAAATGTTGCAGTAATACATTTACACTAGATGATTAAGTAATACATTTACACTAGATGATTAATTAATATCTTTACGTGATAAAAGTAATATCCTTATATTAATTTTTAGTAAAATGAGGTAATATCTTAATCTTTATGTAAATGAAGTAATACATTTGTGTAAATGAAGTAATTAATAATTTTTTTGTGATACAACTAATACATTTATGTAATATAATATATATATATATATATATATATATATTTTAGTAAAATAATAACACCATGTTTTAACCTTGTGCAATATCTTCAATCCATATTTTTTCATGTAATAAATAATCTTCTTCATTTCTGCTGAGAATTGGTTATAGTTAAAGAGTATTTTTACAGAGGAAAATAAATATGTGACAAAGAAGATCAAGTGGAAGAAGAAAACCAACCACAAAAGAAGTAACTAAGAGAAGAAGATTGGGAAAAATAAGAATAAGAAAAGGAGGAGCGCACTCATCGTGAGAAATTGTGGGAGATGGGGAGAAAAGGGAAAATAAAACAAAAACATATATATATATATATATATATATATATAATTGAGGTGAGTCGGATCAGTGTAACTGCTGCACATGAGACCAACTCTAGATTACAAAGTGAAAAACTCACAATAATCCATCTTGAAAATTAAAATTAACTTGTGTAAATGTTGAGCAATTTAATTTCCCTCAACAACAACTGTGGAACCAAATCAGTGAACAAATCCTGCTTACTTCCAATTGTTAAGATTCAAGTCCTTTCTAAGCAGCAGCAGTTGCAAATAACGTGGATTATTGTGAGTTTTTTAAATTAAATACATGTTACTTGCTACATACATGTTACTTGCTTTTAACTTATAGACAATATAATATTAAAAGTTCTCTCACATTGAAAAAAAAATCAAAGAAAATATTGGGGATTGTAATTAGGTATGGGAGTGGTCCAGACTACTCGACAATGGCCTATAGACCAGCCTATTATTTGTCTAGTTCGGTCAATCTCTTTAGTAAATGAGTCCAGCTAAGATTTTTTTAAACTTATTTATGAATATAGACTAGACTCAAACCTTAAAAAAAAAAAAGCTTAATAGGCCTAATAGGCCGACCTTATAATATTTAAATATGATATATTTGATATCTTTTATAGTTATATGTAATCTAATTTATATTTTATATTTTTTATATTGTTTTCATGTTTCTCGAGGTAATTTTCTAATGAAAGTTCATTTTTTGAAAAAGAAAAAAAATTCATACTAGATAATTTTGTAGGCTTTTGTTAGGCTTAACTTATCCATAAAACAGGTCAGGTTCGAGCTAAAAAACAAAGTCATTTAATATACAATAGGCTTGACTTAGGCATAATATTTATACTTTAGGCCTAGGCTGACCAACAAGAAGCCCAACTTGGTCTAGCCTATTCTCACCCCTAATTATAATATAAAATGTATGAGTTTGTTCTGAATTGATTAGCAAACTAAAATGAAGCCGAAGACATGCACTATAACAAATGCTAGTGTGCGAATAATTTTTCCTGGCATTGGTTTGTTAACTAAATTGATATTGAAGTCATGTACTATAAACAATGCTAATGTGGGATAAGTTTGTTTCACATTGATGAGCACATGAAAACTATCATTCTAAATGATGCTAGTGCCTAGTAATGTGTTAATCCGACAATGCCTTAATTACTATCATTAAAATGACAAAAACAAAAGTTAAAAGTAGAAAAACAAAAAAAGTAAATAAAAGGGTGAATTCGTTTTTGAGTGACACTCCTGTGTACAAGGTGCACAAATCCAGATTTGTGCACAACAATATTGTTATATTATATGAAGTAATACTGTTATATTATATGAGTAATACTGTTAAAACTATATATAATATAACAGTATCACTCATATAATATAACAGTATTACTTCATATAATATAATAGTATTGTTGTGCACCGATTTGGATCTGTGCACCTTGTGCACAAAAGTTTTTGCCTTAGTTTTTTTGGTTTTAGCCGGTTTTGACTGATTCCACCACAAAAGCAAGCTTTATATCCAATTGGATAGAGTCAACGATTATTTATGTGATATTACTCATCCATTTATATCAACATAGTCATATTTTTATGTAATATTATTTATACATTTATATCAACATAAAGATAATATTATAATAACATAAAGGTTCACTTAATAGAACATAAAAGTTTTAAAATGATATTGTATGTCAGTGTAATATAATGTAAATATACACTAACATATCATAAATATCTATCTAACAAAAATGTATGATAAACGAAACAAAAAGGTATAACATATTTGTCAAAATACAAATACGTGGGAGTGAATTTGGTGTAGATACTTGGGTGCATGGGACGCGTGAGAGCGCATGGAAAATGATTTCGAATCAGGTGGACCCAAATTATATGGATCTAAAATTCATGTAGGAATAGTATAGTAATAATTGTGTATTAATATATAATAAGAGTATTAATCTCTGGAATCCGTCAGATATGGTCCCATGATGCCACCAACACTGAGTAATCAAAAAAAATTAATATTGTAATTCTCAATAACTATATGCATGAAATAAGATTGGTGTACCGTGTATGTGATCAACGGACGGTTTCCATATCATTAATGTTTATTTATCATTAATGTTTAAATAAATAAAGTTACGACTAAAGACAAATTTATAAGACGAATCGGTTTGACTTGATCGATCTAGTCAAAATAGACTAAATAATACTTTTATATATATATATATATATATATACATATTAAATAATATTTTTTTATTATATATTTATGTACATGAGGTAATATTTTATGCGTATTTTGTAATAGTGTATAATACTTTTGTGTATATCAAATTTTACTGTATGTGTATCATGTAATAACTTTGATTCTAATATTCTAAATCCATGATCAATTTGAAAATTTATTATTTTAAAAGTAATATTTTTATTCTCATCATGTAATATTCTTGAATTTTTTTAATTTGATAAGTAATATACTATGCAATACTTTAATTTGTATAAGGAAATACTTTTATGTGTTTCAGGTAATATTTTTGTTTCCATAACTTCAAATCAATAATTAATTTGAGAATTTGTAATTTGACAAACAATATTTTATTCTTATAGTATAATACTTTTTGTGTCTATTATGTAACACTAGTTTATTTTAAATCTGTGAAACGGTGTCGTGCAAAATCACCAATCATATAAATTAACAGATGGAATGTAAAAGGACAGTTGATGCAGTAAGGGCCACTTCAATTAATCCAAAGACCATAACAACGCTACACGTGTATGGTGAAGTGAACTGCCACAAAGCCTCTAATCCAGCATTCTCTCTACTTGCCTCTTTATTCTTTTTGTTGTAGCAAAAGGTTGAATCCCCAACCCCAAAGGCCCCCACCTCCCGGCCCGACAGGGATTGGTGGAGTCTTTATTCTCTTTGTAATGCTTCACAAAATTGACCTTACATTAATACTCTATACTTAACACAACCCATATGATCCAACTTGTATTTTTCTTATAGAAACAAAACACCTAATGAATTTTATTGATCTATAAAAGATGAATATATAAATACAAGGTTTTCCAAAAAAAAAAAAAAAAAAAAAAAACCACTTTAGAAAAGGAAAAGTTAAATATGTGTTTTGGAAGGGGTTTTAAGTAGGTTTGTCAAAATATTAACTTTTAAATCCAAGACTTTGTAGCAAATTCAAAAAGGAAAATTACATGTTCATTTTGAGACTTTATAGAGTAAAATTATACTTTTATTTAGTTATAATATTATTTAATGAAAGGTGGTGTAGTAACGATGATCATGATTGTGAAATGATCAATTTAAATAGATGAAAAAACAAGTATTTGTAGAAGTTATAAATAGTAATAATAGATGATAGAATATATATTTATAATAATAATAATAATAATAATAATAATAATAATAATAATAATAATAATTTATTATTATTATTATTATTATTATTATTATTATTATTATTATATATAGAAGGGTGGGACTATCCACAACCCATCCTTTACTTAACACACCCCAATTTTATTAATTTTTAATTAAAAAATATACAAAATAAATAAATTCTCATATTATTCTTTAAAATTTACAAAAATGAAAAAAGAAAACCATCCCCATTCCCTCTCCCTCCCGTCCACTGTTCTCTCTCTTTCTTTCTTTTTTTTTTTTTATCATTTTCTTCTTCAATGTTTTAGGAATAATACAACAATATAATAAAAATCATTTCATGGGTCAACTAAATACGTAAAAATCATGAAAAATTTGTATAAAAATCACGTTAAAAAATGTTAAAATTTGATAAATCAAAATAATTTCGTTCGATCCTGGTTGGCCGAACATATAGAGGTGTGTTCGGCCACCGGACATCAAACACATACAGGTGTGTTCGGCCACCCGACGTCGAACACTCAATAAAAAATAGTTCCGTTCGACTCTAGTAGGCCGAACACATAGAAGTGTGTTCGGTCACTAGATGTCAAACATGTCATAATGTGTTCGACGTCTGGTGACCGAACACACTTCTATGTGTTCGGCCTATTAGGATCGAACGGTATTATTTTTTTTATTTTTTTACACGATTTCTACATTATATTTATGTATTTAGTCAATTTGTAAAATGATTTTTAGTGCATTATTTGTTATTTCTCAAAATTTCAAGAAGAAAAGAGAAAAAAGAAAAAAAAAGAAAAAGAAGAGGCTGGACGTGCTTGACGGGAGAAGGGGGAAGGTAAGAAATTTTCAATTTTTTTTTTTAAATTTCAAGGGTAAAATAGGAAATAAAATATTTTATATTTTTTTAATTAAAATATAAAAATTATGGGGTGTGTAAAGTAATGGTGCTCGATTTAGTTGTCTATTTTTTAAACACGAAACAAACATACTTTTAAATTTTTTATATACAAAATCTAATTGGAAAAACTCTTCCTTAAACAAATGAAACATCGAGAAAAGAGGAGGACCCCATATGATAAATTGACTCTTATAAAACCAAAGCATTTTCTTCTTTAAATCACAAAACTTTATTGCATAGTTATCTCACTACCTTCTTAGATTCAGATTCTCTTTTCGTTTTCTTCAAATCCAAATAAGCCTCAATTCTCTTTGACAAAAAATACAGACAACATAGATATTTGTCTTGTTTATTTGCTGTCAATATTTGTCCAACAAAAAATTGTCACACACACACACCCAGTTTGAGTCAACTACAATACATCAAATTGTAACATGCAGGTGAGTTATATTTTAAATACATATTTATTTGATCGGTAAGACTTGTCTGAGACAATTTTACGGAGTAATTCCGTAAAACAGATCAATCCACAATCTACGTATAAGTCAGAATAATTCTTTGTATCATTTGGTTATAAATTAATATTTTTAAATTTATTTATGCCAGGTCCTTCAATGGCTCTTCAAGATAGCACCACAAGAGCCTCCAAAAATAGTGAAAAAAGATGATAAAGGTAATGTAACAAACACTATTAATTATATTTCATCTACTATGAACATTCTATCAACATCTTTTACATCATACTTATTTTTCATCTCTTGATTTATTTTTCAGATCAAACTACTAAATCGAAAGGTATAGTGGTATTATCAAGTGATGGTGGGGCTCGAAGAAGGCATCATAAAAGAGTCGAAACGAGCAAATTAAACTGCGATGACTTGCTTCTTTTCCGTTTTCTACAACGGAAAGACGTCTCTAAGCCGTATTTCTACCACACGCTTAATCTGAAACCAGTCGGATGCTTTCAGAGAAGGCGACATTTTGCAAACTCGATGAACACGAAGAATGGAGAAATTGTTGGCAATATTTGTAACAAGGAAGATGTTTCTGCAAGTCATGTGAGAAATAAGGTTTTACCTATCACTGATTTAGGTAACAATCAGTGCTCAGAGAAAGAGAAGAAAGCAAAGGTAAAAGGTGATAAAACCAAACCAATTTCAAGAATAAAGGAATTGATGAGATGGGCTGCATTTTCCAATGGTCAGAAATCAGGAAAGCATGGCATTGGAAATAAGGTATATATATACATAAATACATGCATACAATGATATATATAGAGTCGTGATATAATATATCAATTTGATTTGGCATATCATGCTATTGAAATTGGCTCCATAAGAAACCAGATATCACAGTACAAGACAAAAAAATAATCTCTAAAGTAAATTAGTACAAATTGATTTGAGGTGAAAGAAATTTAATTCAAAATTGTTGGTCGCTAAAATTTATAGATTTTTTCCGTCTAACTTTAGTGTGATTGAATTTTTTGTGTCTAAATTTATAGATTTCGGTCCTATATGTAAGACATTTTCCATTTTGTTGACAACCAAGGATCTGATTTCCAATTTTGGACATTTATATTTTAATTTTTTCCAATTTCTATCAACTTGGTCAAATTTTCAAAATTGTTGATGTGTCTGTCCGAAAATCTGACATGGTAGCCGAATTCTGACAGCAATGTCAGCGATTTTGAAAATTTTGATAAAAAAATACTAAAATTGGAAAAAATTAAAACATAAATGATCAAAATAGGAAAACAAATACTTGGTTGTCAAAAAATGAAAAGTGTCTTACATGTATGACCAAAATTGAAATTAACTCTAAACATAATAATGATACAAAAACCAATGTTGAATTCCTTATGAAGTCCAACTGCAATATAAATTACTAGTGTTGTAAAAGAAATTAACCTAAGATTAGGATCTGAAGAAAAGTGTGGTGTATTTATAGATATTGAATTTGAAGAAGCAAGCAGCTATAAAGGCGGCGCCGGAGGATGATGAGCTGAGCATCGAGTCTCCGAAGATCAGTTTCCGATGGTATATGGAGAGCTGCACCACCACTTCCTCTGTCTATTCCACCATTTCTAGAGCTTCATTTTCATTCAAAAATGATCAAATTGAAATTGGAGATGCATTGGATTCAACCATTGTTTTACATCTCAGAGATCAATGGTCTGCTGCCAAAGGAAACTGGATCACCACCGACTCTGAGTGTAAGTCTACTCCTATATATTACATACTTATATGAACAGGGAAAGGTTCAGTTTTTAATCAATCATATTAACTAATTCACTACAGGAAAAATGAGTGTATATTTGTGATGAGATTTTTGGCGACAACAGAAGTTGTCTCGAAAAATCTATTTTTTTGCGACAAAATATTATAACACAAATTAATAACATAAATTAACAAGTTGTCATAAAAACAATTAAAAAAAACTTATTTGCGACATTAATGATTTTGCAACAACATATTGTCGCTAACAAGTTTTTTTGTTATAGTGTAAATGTTGTCCGAAAATAGTCTTATTAAGTTAAATGTATTAAGTTTAGGCCTGTAACGTCAAAAATATCAAATTTCAGTCTTTTTTTTTTCACCAGAATTATACAAAACTATGAATCAAATTTGGGTGTGGATTTTATATCTTCCGGTTAAAAAGGGATTAATATTGCATAATTTTTTGAGTTATAAGTAAAATTGATATTTTTAACTTAATAAAATTATTTTCGTACAATGTAGTTGAAAGGATTAAATGATTTTTTGTCCTATATGAATATGAAGTACATGCAGTTTTACAAGTGTTTTCTAAAGTTGGTTTTGGCTTTTGACAGTTATTGTGCTAGAATTATGAAGAAAGGATCCAAGAAGTGGCCTAATGAGGATGATTAATCTATCGACTATGGACCAAATTATGTATTATATATTAGTTAAATGAAATGAGATTGTAATAATCTTAATATATCGAGGAATTTTAATTGATTTTTACTGATGAGCATTTGATTATATAAATTGTGTGTATATAATTCTCTAACTAGTTAATATTTTATCCTCTTTAATTTCTTAGCTTTCCAATAAAATCAGCAGGAATAGATTGTCATGACACATAAATTAACAAAGACAGAGAAGAACATCTTAATTTAACTTTGATCAATATACAAAATTATATTCCTAATTATGAATTCACATGTCATTTAGATGAGTAAGTCTCTTGTGAGACCGTCTCACGAAATTTTAATATATTGCGTGAGAAGGGGTCAATCCACAATCCAATTACCCACCATTCAAACCCTACAACTGACATATTGTTTGTGGGTGATGGGGCTCCGTCTCACGAAAACTATCCGTGAGACCGTCTCACATGATTTTTTGTGCATTTAGATATGCACCTTAACAATCAACAATAATAATCATATATGAAAAAACTCTTTTTAATATTGTTAAGATCCACAAAACTACCATATAATAAAGAAAACAAAAAACCAAGAAAATCGCTCAAAAATCGTAAAAAACGTAGGGAAAAAGTAACAAATGACAAATATTTATACTTTTCCATAAGGCAAGGGTAAAGATGATGTTTATGTAAATATAACAACAATAAATGTAAGATTGTGCTGCTTTTGTAAATATTGAAAAAAATTGTTAAAATTGCAATTTAAGAAAATATTATGATTTTCTCAATAATTAACCATTTTTGTTATTTTACAAAGTTTTGTCATCATAATTAATTTGAGTCAATTGATCTTTTTATAATGTTTAAATTAGGTATGTTCTAGTTGATTTATCATTTCTTCTCCATATAACATTGACCCATATTTAAAAATGATTTTGTGTTGAAATGAAGTTTTTTAAAGTTCAAAGTTTCCCTAAAATATTCATAATTTTTTAAGAGACAATTAGACTCTGAAATAAATGTTACTAGTATAAATCCAGTGTGATATGCATGTTAATTATATTAAATTTTAATTGATTTTAGATGTTTCAAGATATTTTTGTCTTCCAATAATCGAGTTTCGTGGATATATTTTACTTTTCTCTTCTTCATTTTTTTTCCTTAATTTGTAAGTTTTTCACGCATCATGAGTCATGGCCAAAAATTATGTTATTATTATATTTTTTTTATAATCAAACTAGTATAGCCCGTGTAATATAGAGGTTTGAAAAAGAATTAAATTAAACTTAATAAAAATTAGAAAAGTTTAAAAATTATTTATATAAGAAAAAATATATTTATTGTTTTGTGTAATAAACATAGATTAATTTAACATTATATCTAATAATGTTATATTAATACATTATTTAATTGTTTAAATATATATTGCATTTATAAAGGAACATGATTATTTTTATTTATTATTTTGAAAAACTATGAAGTGTTATGTCTGTTATATTATTCAACATTTCCACCATTATTTAAGTTTGATTTTAATTGTTAGGATTTAGAATAACCTAAATTTTCATTTTGAATTAAATTATAAAGAAATGAAAATCAAAATTTCCCAAATAAAATTCATAGTCTATTTTAAAATACATATTCGTAAAAAATTATTCAATTATATTAATTAATAAGTTTCGAAAGATTGAATAGTTTGAAAAATCCTTTTTAATCAACCCACCTTTATTTTAGTTTTTTCTTTATTATTTATTTATATTTTTCTCTAAAAATTTTAAACTGACAAATTTCACATATATAAATGATTTTTGTTTTGAAGTCTAACATGTGCTATTTTGACAATTTTAATAAAAATTCTTATATTATTTAGTAATGTTTAGTATCAACATTAAATTTAATATATTAATTAATCATATTAATTAGTTTTAAAATTCTATTTATTATAGATTTAATTTATAAGAAAAGAAGAAATTAATGTGAAAAAAATGTAGATTTCGCATGTAGTACATGTGGTCATACTTTTATATATATAATAATTTTTTTATATAGAAAGATACGTGAATAATCATTCTTAATCAACTCACTTTTTTTTTTCATTTTTTATATTTTTCTCTAAAAATATTAAATTAAACAATTTTGATATTTATAAATGATTTATATATTTGAATTTATCATGTGTTATTTTAGAAAAATTAATTAAAATTAATATATTATTTACTAATGTCTATTATCAACATAATTAAATCAATATCATTAAACAACCACATTAATTAACTTTAAAATTCTAGTTAGTATATTTTTAATTTGCAAAATTAAAATAAAATTTATCTAAAAAAAAGAAAAAAAAACACTTAATGAAAGAATTAAATGTGCAAGCATTGTATGAATGTTATGTGGCTCTTTTGGTCTTACTTTTATATCTTTTATTTATATAAAGATACATATATTTCTAACCGTTTTAACTATGCATACTTTAGGGTTAATATTATTTTCTAACATGTGCAATATAAGTTTTTTCACTTTGGAATTAATTTTTTTTTTTCTGATCATAACCTACATTATACGTTTTATTCAATTTCACAACCTTGATCCAACAACAAATTCCGACCAAAAAGCGCACATGTGAGTTGCACATGTGCATGTGAGGATATTTTTATCATTTTCTCTTTGATTAACTGATTCACCCCCAAAATCGATATTAACCCTAATTTGTTCCCATTTCTAAAATCAGTCGCAAACCCAAAACATTTATGTGTTACTTTACCATTGAAAACTATGCATGTGCAAATCACATGTGCACTTTTTGACCAAAATTTATTGTTAGAGGTTGCAAATTTGAAAAACACGAATAGTATAGGTTATGATCGGAAAAACAAAAGAATTTAAATTTTAAAATGAAAAATCGTATACAGTACAAGTTGGAAAATGATATTAACCCTATATTAGTTATATTTTAATACTTGAATGATATGGAGATAAGTTTTATAATCTTTTTAGTAATTCTTATCCTAGAAAAAAATTAAAATGATACCACACTTTTCTGACTAATATTTCTTGATGCATTAGTTTTTGTTGCTTTCTCCAATTTGTTAAGTATTTCCAATATTATTAAGTCATGTGTAATGCATTCACAAAGCAAAAACTTTCGGATACATAGTTCAGATGAATTAGTACCTATTGATAAGAAAAATGTTTCTATACATACTGTATTTTTTCGATATTTGAGGTATTTTCTAAATATATATTTATTTTTCTCTTGTAATTAGCCTTTTGATATATTAACTGTATCCAAAAAATTGTTTGATGAGTCCTCTTCCCAAAATGTAATTAATTTACATCAAGTACACAATTAAATTGTTTTTTTCAACGAAAAATGCCAAATGTCAAGCAAAATAGTACAACAACAAACACGATCTATAAGCCACATAATTTTGGAATAATGTAAAACTTAATTTGAACTCCATCAAATCCACATAGTTGGGCGAAATTCTACTAAAGAAAAGGGTTTTAACTAAATTCAAACAAACCAATTCATGATGTTTGAGTAGGTTTTATGTGATAACTTATGTAAGATGGAGTTTACATGGATCAATAAAGCGAGTCAAAATATTCAATATGATTAATATTGATCTTACATAAAATCATATAAAAATTTCGTTTGACGTATGGTTTTATATAAGACGGTTCATATGAATTTTTTCAATGATGTTTTGATGCAAACCAAAATTTTAATTTTAATTTTTTTAATAATTATGTGGCTTATAATGTGGCATCTAACATGATTATTTAACCAGAAACATGACTCAAATGACAAAAAATATAATTGTGATTTGAATTGCAATACTATATTAAAGTCATAATATATTTCGCTAAAATATTCACTTGATCATGATTAGATTGTAATTTTTGAAAAGATGATTTTTTTTTTAAATTAAAAAAATCATGATTAAATTCAATTTTAAAATATGATTTTAATTTTTTTTAATTTATTAATATTATTGTTACTATTTTGTCAATTAAGCCCATAAATAAGAATAATAAGGCTAAAATTCTAACGTTTGTGATGACTTTTATTTTTCAATTCGGTTTGTCAATTTTCATATTTCTTATCTTGGATAAAATCAACTTCAATTTTGATAATATAACATCTAAATACAATATTTTATCTTATACAAATGTTGAAAAATTACAAATTTTAATCATTATACACTCTGTAATTTGATTAATAATATCTATATATAATATAAACTTAATTATGAGTAAAATCATTCAATTAAACTTGAAGTAAAAAGCTCTTATTCATCTGCATATACTTAATAATGGAGAAATTTTTATACTATCTTTCACAAAAATTAAACAAAGCACAATATTAATTTCCAGTTGTTGCCCAAATTTCTGCTCACTTTTTGAACAAAAGCTTTAACCTTGTATGTTGGTCCCAAGTGGTGTCCGAGGTTCAGAGGGGTGAATGAAACTTGGTCGATTTTTAAAAATAGATTAAAACACACTGTTTTGCAAGTTACTTGAACTTGCAGCGCCAGTCAGTTACTGCTTACAGCACTAGGATGCAGTGCTACACGCTGTAACTTAGAGTTTTATACGCAACGGAAAAAGGTTTTAAGACACAAGGCTGGTTTTCTCAAACATGATCTTTTTCAAAACGTTTTATGCTTTATGACAGAGATAGATATAAAAGATAAAGCATAGATAAGAAAGCAATAAAACACTTATGGCTTATAGTGGTTCGAAGGTGGTGTAATCCTTCTACGTCCACTCTACTGCTACCTCGAGCAGGAACTTTGTTAAGTAAGATTGATTTACAGGACACTCCTAACAATCTATCAACTTACAAAGCTAAACACCTACTAGAGTCCAGCGTACACACATCAACTGCAAACTCTAAAGGCAAACCCACACAAGGTTTCAAACTCCCATACAGGGAAGCTGCCTATATCTTAGACAACTATACAAACAGCAAGGTTCTATCCTATCAACTGTTCGACACCTAAAACAACCTAAGCACACAGCAACAAGGTTAAAAAGTATATAGATTTGTTCTTCAACTGGTGCGATGAAGTGAGCTTCTGAATCCTTCAAAGGATCTTTCAGCTTTGAACTTGCTTCACTTCACAGAGGTTGAGTGATTGAAACTGAGAGTAGACTCGAAAGAATATAGCTTGAATGCTTGAGAGTTTTTGTGCAAATGTATTCAGTTCTTCAGTAGTTCAGTTATCAGCTTCAGGGTTGCTCATTCTCTATTTATATTTGTAGAGAAGATATCCGTTGAAGGAGATATCTCCCATTTTGAATTTAGGTGTACTTGATCAAAGGCATGACTTGCATTTAATGCGTCTTGACTTTTCTTTCTGGAGCATTTAATGCGGTGGTTGCGGCTCGCAGCTTTTTGCGACGCATCAGTCCACGTGGCGTCTTGGCATTGGCTCCGTGTCTGCAACTTTGATCTTCTCTAGAACGGCTCTATTTATTCTTGCTTGGTACTTCGTTCCTCGTACTGCATTTACCCTTCCTCGGTATTCAGGATACTTATTCTATTTGTCATTGGTGTTGTTGACTGTTTGAGTAGTAAGCTTCGCGTTGTATCCTAGGTCTGCTTGCAGCTGTTTGTTCTTTACAGCGCTGCTATAACTTAGACCTTCTTGCAGTATCTTCGTACAGTACTGATGTATCTTTTCTTGCAGTATTCCTGTATTTTTTTCTTGCAGCGATGCTGCAAGCCGTTCCTACTTACTTTGCTGTAATGCTGTAACTGTCTTCTTGCAGTGTTGCTGTATCTGCTTTCTTACAACAGTTTCGTTCTGAAATCTTCGATGTAGCATTGTATGCATGTGTACCTCCATCTTTCAGCTTCCATAACTAGACTCAATCCTAGTCTATGTTTTCACTTAAACATTGTGAAAAATGGGGTACTCAAACTTCCTATTACATTCTTGGTTCATCTCATCAAAATCTAAACACTGAAATCCCAACATTGTAAAAATGACAATTTAGTACCAATTTTGTAAAATAACTGTAAATTTTGCTATTTTATAAAATGAGTGAAAAATTTAAGTAATGTACAATATTATAGAAAAAATAATAATAGTAACATAGTTTGCACTCTAAACAAATTTTTTATTATTTCTTGAATGTATTACTTACATGGACCTCAGAATCAAATATATCATAAACAATTTTGTAATCATCCCACAAATTAGCCAAAACTACACCCAAAATTATGATTAAATTGACAACTTTAAAAGAATTGACGATAAATTTACACATGCACGGACATTACCAAATCTTGTTGCATCCTCGATCATAGTATGCACAACATTGACATGTTAATTTCATTCACTAAATGAACACTTGAAGATTATGTATATAGAAGCGATGCTAATACAATTTGTAATGAATGATTTTCTATGTTTATATAGCGCACATGTATAATGTATTCATCGTTTGGACCACTAATCGATTGTTCTGCATAGTAGTTGTTGACGTCAGATTTTGTAGAGCATAAAATCCTAGCCTAACACAAAAAAATATCGATCCGGCTCAAAGAAATCGAACCAAATTAAAATATGGAAAATCGAATAAAATAAGAAAAAGACGTGCTCGGTGCCTACTCAGGCAGATTGGCTAGGCTTGTTCTGGTCGGCTTATTCTGGCCGGACAGAACATTTTCTATATAAGAATGAGAGTAAAAAGCTCTCTAAGTACAATGATTTCGGATTTCGAATTCCATCCCTTTGAATGATAATTGAGGCCCTATTTATAGGCTAAATCTAAGATACAAAACTTGGAAAGTAAGAAATAAATCCCTTGATTTTAGGGTACAAATAAGGAGAAAAAACGGATTCAAATCTATCTAAATCGGATAAGATTTGATGTAAATTTGTTTCCTTTTATGAAGGCTTTTTTGTAATAATCCAACCCTTTCCTGTTCGTTCGGATCCGGCCTCCTGAACATTCTGGTCGGGTCTTCCCTATATGGTCGGCAATATAGACCCAGCTGAGTCTCTAGGATCGCTGATCTTTTGCTCGGGTTTGCCATCATGGTCGGTCTCAACCACCAAGTGGAATGACTGGCCCGATTTAATTTCGGTTTTCCTTCATCTCGGTAAGTCGATCTGGTCGGACGAGCAGGGGATCAACACTAGCCCCTCAGGTCACGATGAGAGATCCATTCTAATCGGGATCCGACATCTCCAATCGTCTGCTCATCCAACTTAATGATCTGTTAGGCGCCATTACTCCCGCCAAGTGAGGACACGTGTCATCGTCTGCACGCTTGGAAGTCGAAGAGTCGCGATGGTCTTCTATAAATAGGTGAGAGACAAACTCATTTCTCCACCTTCCCTCTTTACGAACCCTGAATTCTTGCTATTTTCCCTCTCTACTCCGAGCAAAACATACCGTTCTTAAATTACCATTCAAGATTTCCCGTGCTTCGAAACCGTTCAAGGTATATACATAGTGTCTTATTTTCCTAACTTATGGCTTCAAATTCATCTTCCAGTGATTCGGTCCGAGACTACGACCAGGGAGCCAGTCCTGATTTCGAACCATCATTTTCCTGGACGTCCAGCTCGTCCGATCCGTCTTCATCCGACCCAGATACCGTCCCTGCTGGGCAGTTGGTTAATATTTCGTGGGCCGAGCACGACAACCCGAGCCTTCCAACCTGGGGCTCTGGTGAAGTCGGCACGTCAGGGCGGGGTGCTCCGTCATCCCCGAGGGGGTCCCGATCTGGAACATAGCGATCAGGCCTCCGATCCGACAAAGCTCTCTCAGTCGTGACTCGGAGGCCTTCGACTGCCCGACCTATGTTACTCCGGCAGAGCTGAACAAGTGGCGCGTGCTTTTTACCGTTTCGGAGACCGTGACACTCACTGTTCCTCATCCAATTGATCGGATGGACCAGCCGCCAGCTGGGCATGTCGCTATCAGCGTCCGAGCTCTTAAGGCCGAATTACGTTTCCCTCTTGCTCCCACTCTTGTCGGGTACCTCGAGCATTGGGGAATCGCACCGGGTCAACTTCACCCCAACGGCTGGTCGTCACTTATTGGCCTGGTGGTGATGTTTTGGCATTTCGGCCTCGGGGTGCCGAGCCCCTATGAGGTGGCGTGGATGTTCAGACTGAAGCTAGCTCCTGGTCTGAAGAACCACTTCTACTATGCGTCGGTACGAAAGTACCGACCCATCTTAGTGCGATGCTTGCCATTGTCAATTAAGGATTGGCGCGGTAAATGGTTCTGGGTCGGCGGGGCGGGGCGTGGGCGGACGCAGCTGCTCGGGTTAGATGCCCCACACAGTTCGGCGATGCCCAGGGTATTTATCGTTTCTTTTCTCGGTCTGCTGACGTCCCTTCTGATCTTTAACTTTTCTTTGTTCTGCAGAAACTCCACCTAGGAACCTGGTGATCGGCGAGTCCTCGCAGAAGATACGTTATCTGCACGACTTCTCCCCCGCCGACCAGAGACACTACAAAGTTTTGCTTTCCGAGGAGAATCTCCTTGCCGCCGACCTCATATCGTCGTTCCGTATCTCCCCCAATCCAGTGCAAGGTATGTATATCTTGTTCGGGTCGAGCTTATGTCTGTTGTTTGATTTCCATGCATCTTTCGACTGATCGGGCTTTCCAATTTTTCAGTTTCTCTTCCCGGCCAGGGCATTTCTTTGAGGATGGATCCTGCTGAACGCCTCCACCAGCGATTGCAGCGCGCGTCAGCCCCGGCTCGAGGGGCTCAGACTTCTTCCCGGGGACGCGGCTCCAACCGTCCCACACAGCACCGGGACGCTCCATCTAGGCGGCCGCCGAGCTCCGAGCAAGGGGCGAGCAAGCGGGCTCACATTGAGGAGGGAGGATCCTCCGGAGTCGGCCGACCGGCTCCCCGAATGAGGCCCACCCCCGGCCAAGAGTCACATTTGGCCGGGTCTATCAGCGTCACCGGCTGGGATCCTCAACGGGTGACCGAGATCGAGGGATGGTTGGGGAGGAGACCCCCCTTCCAAATCAGCTTTAGCAGAGCCCGTTCCCCAGACACCGACACTAATCTCCCGGACGGGGTAGATGGGACGATGGAAGCCCCTGCTCAGGCGTGGACCGAGGAATAGGAGGGCTACGCCCAGCAGATGACCGGTGTCGACCTCGACATCTGCTCAGCCATCCTCCTCTCCCAGGCTTCTGTTTTTGCCTGGAGGGCCCAAGCCTCCCATCTAGCTGCTCGGGCGAGGCATGAGCGGCGACGGGATGAGCTGAAAAATGTCCGGGCCGAGCTGTCCAAGATCAGGGACGAGGAAGCCACCCTGACCGCTAAGCTGGCCTCTTCTCAGGATGAGCTTGGTGTGGTGACCCGAGCCGCTAAGATCGACAGGCAGCGTGTGGCTGACCTGACGGTGGAGGTGTCTCGGCTCTGTACCGAGCTAGAGGAGGACCGGGCTGCTCAGCCGGATGAGATGGCGGTTTGCCAGAAGTTCAAGATGTCGGCGGAAGACAAGTATGAAAGTATTCTGACCTACATCTTGTCCTTTATGGACAACATCCAGACCAACCGAGCTACTGGTGTGGATGATGGGCCGCTGAAATCTGCTCTGGCTGCCTTCTTGGAGAAGCAGCCCCTTCCAGCTTATCATCTCCGGATGATGGATGAGCTGCCGAAGTTCCTACCTTCTCAGGCCGGCTCCTCCTATCGACTTCATGTCGATGCCCACTCCTCCGGTGGAGGCTGGTCTGGAGGTCGGAGAGGGCAGCGACAACGGAGGTGGTGATGGCGCTGCGGGAAGCTCGGGTGGAGCAGCAGCAAGTGCTGAGGAAATGACGGAACTGGTCGAGGCGGGCGGCAATGAGGTGATTGAAGTTACCGATCTGTAGCTTCTATCCCTCATTGCACTTTTTCTCCGTGTTCGGGACTCCCTTCTGTCCCTCATTGCACCTCTTATCCAAAGCATCAACCCTGTTGCTCGGTCTTAGTTTAGTTCAGGTCTTTCGTGTTCTTGTTATTCGGCTTTCTGCCTTTTGTAAGAGGTTCCGGCCTCCAAACCAGGATATCCTTTGTAAATGAAAACATATTTCTGCTCGTAACTCTTCGTATTTTATTATTACTTTTTTGTTTTTTACCGCATTTTATTAATATTTCTGCTCGGTTTGTATGTACTTTTTGTTCTCGATACCATCAGTCTAGGTTTGCAAGTCTGATGTATTCAAATTTTGCTCATATAGGCTCGGGTTTGGAGCCACTGGTCGGTATCCGAGCTCAAGGAATGAGTTCGGATTGGGTTCGAGCCCCAATTCAGATTCAGAATCCAAGCATGGTGACCGAGCTCGGATTGAGCCGGAGCCCTAATTCAGATTCAAAACTCGAGCTCGGTGAGTGAGTTCGGATTGAGCCAGAGCCCTAATTCAGATTCAGAAGATGAGCTCGGTGAACGAGCTCAGATTGAGCCGGAGCCTTAATTCAGATTCAGAACCGGAGCTCGGTGAACGAGTTCAGATTGAGCCGGAGCCCTAATTCAGATTCAAAACCCAAGCTCGATGAGCGAGCTCAGATTGAGCCGGAGCCCTAATTCAGATTCAGAACCCGAGCTCGGTGAGCGAGCTCGGATTGAGCCGGAGCCCTAATTCAGATTCAGAACCCGAGCTCGGATTCCTGCCTTTTTCTTCTAACAAGTCAAGGCTGATCAGCATAGCAACTTCGTTATTCTGCTCTTCGAAGTTCTTAGTTCTCCAAGTCGGGATGTCAACCTCAACTGGAATGACGGCTTCCGACGCAAAAGCCAAGGAAAAAGGAGTCTCGCCAGTTGAGGTTCTGGTCGTTGTTCTGTAAGACCAGAGGACTCTTGGTAATTCGTCAGCCCAGGATCCATTCAGACTCTCGAGTTTCGCCCTTAAAGTATGTTTGATGATCTTGTTTATTGTCTCTACTAGGCCGTTTCCCTGGGGGTGATATGGGGTGGAGAGTAGCTTTCTGATGCCAAGATTTTTACAAAATTCATTGAAGCCCACCGAGTCAAACTGGCGGCCATTGTCGGAGACCAAAGAGTGTGGAATGCCAAATCGACATATGATAGATTTCCAGATGAAATCTGTAATCTTTGGCTCGGTTATTTTAACGAGCGGCTCAGCTTCTGCCCACTTCGTAAAGTAATCGACGGCAACAACTGCGAATTTCACTCCTCCTTTGCCCATTGGTAGGGGGCCGATCAGATCAATCCCCCATTTGGCGAATGGCCATGGCGCCATTACTGAGTTCAGCTCTTCTGCTGGGGATTTTGTCAACGGGGCGCATTTCTGACATCTTTCACATTTTCTTGCAAAATTAATTGCATCTCTTTTTAAGCTCGGCCAGAAGTATCCTTGTCTGATAATTTTATAAGCCAGAGCTTGTCCACCGGTGTGATTTCCACAAATTCCTTCATGAACTTCCCTTAAGGCGTAATCGGTTTCTTGCTCGTCTAAACATCTTAACAAAGGTAAGGAAAAACCCCTTTTGTATAGAATTCCTCCCTGCAATGTGTAGCGGGCAGATCGTATTCTCAGCTTTCGAGCCTCAATCTGGTCATCGGGCTCATTCCCCCCTTCCAAATATTGGATGATCGGAGTCATCCAATTACTGGTCTGCTCAGTATTGTATATCGTCTTTGGTTTAGGACCGAGTTCTCGATCATTCCGATGTTAACTGACCCGATGTCTTCTGCTCCTTCACTTGTTGCGAGTCGGGCTAGGGCGTCAGCTTGGGTGTTCTTCGTTCTGGGAATTTGTTTGGCTCGGATTCTTTTAAATTTTGTCAAGGCCATTTCTACCGACCTTAGGTATCTCGCCATCTTGTCGTCTCTTGCGGCGTATTCTCCTGAGATTTGGTTGACGACCAGAAGTGAATCACTGAATACTTCGAGGTCGTCTGTTCCGAATTGTTTGACCATCTCTAATCCGGCCAACAAGGCTTCGTATTCTGCTTCATTGTTCGTTGCTGGGAATTTGAATCTCAGAGCCGAGTAGAAATATTTATTTGTGGGGCTGATGAGCACGATTCCGGCTCCAGCTGTTGTCTGTGTTGAAGACCCGTCTACAAACATTTTCCAAGGTCTCTTGACTTTTTCCTCCTCAAGCACGACTGTAGGAGTGAATTCGGCTATAGAATCTGCTAGGGTCTGCCCTTTGATTGTTGTTCTTGGAGAATAATGAATGTCATATTGTCCAAGCTCGACGGACCATTTCAGTAGTCGGCCAGACAAATCAGGTCGGGTGATGACCTATTTCAAAGGAAAATTTGTTAGTACCTCGACCTGGTGGGCTAAGAAATATGGTCTTAGTTTCCTGGTCGAAATGACCAGAGCATAAGCAAGTTTTTCCATGGTCGGGTATCTGAGCTCGGCATCATGGAGAGATTGGCTGACGTAGTACACCGGCTGCTGGGTAACTTTCTCTGCTCGGACGAGGACTGCACTGATAGCGTAGGAAGATACTGCTAGATAAAGCTGTAACTTTTCTCCGGCCTCGGGTTTCACGAGCACTGGGGCCTCCATTAATGATTTCTTCAAATCCTCCAGGGCCTTTTCACACTCATTAGTCCACTCGAATTTTCCATCTTTTCTGATCAAATTAAAGAAAGGTTTGCACTTGTCTGTTGACCGCGAGATGAATCTGTTTAGTACGGCGACCCTTCCTGTTAAGCTCTGCACATCTTTCACTCTCCTCGGAGGTGTCAGCTTTACTATCGCGTCGATCTTTTCGGGGTTGGCTTCGATTCCTTGCTGGCGAATCATATACCCCAAAAAATTTCCCGAGCTGACCCCGAACGAGCATTTCTTCGGGTTAAGTTTCATCCTGTATTTTCGTAATATGTCGAACATTTCTGCTAGGTCAGCCATGTGATCCTCCACTTTCTTTGATTTCACCAATATATCATCTATATATACTTCCATAGTTTTTCCGATCTGGGCTGCAAACATTTTATTGACCAATCTCTGGTAGGTAGCCCCGATATTTTTCAGGCCAAAAGACATCATTTTGTAACAGTATTGAGCTCGATCGGTGACGAACATTATGTGCCGCTGATCGTGCTCGGCCATTGGGATTTGATGATACCCTGAGTAAGCATCCATGAAGCTCATGACTTCATGTCCTGTTGTCATGTCGACCAGGTGATCTATATTTGGCAGGGGAAAACAATCATTTGGGCATGCCTTATTGAGGTCGGTAAAGTCCACACATAGCCTCCAAGATCCATTAGCCTTCTTTACCAGAACTGGGTTAGCTACCCAGACTGCGTATTCACATTCCCTAATGAAACCATTTCCGAGCAGCTTCTGGACCTCCAACTCTAGTCCCCCGTATCTGTCCGGACTGAGCCTCCGTCGTTTCTGTATCACCGGCTTGACAGCAGGATCAATGTTCAAATGATGACATGCATCCTCTAGTCGGATGTCTTCCATGTTCTCATGGCACTAGACGAAGACGTTTGTGTTCTTGGCTAGGAAAGATATGAGTTCTCCCCTATAGGTTCTCACAAATTTCTGCCAATCTTGAGCTCCAGCTCTGGTCTATTCTCATCCAGTCGGACCACGTCTTGCTCTTCCATTGGCGTGGCCCTTTTTTTGGGTTTTTCCATCCTAGGGTCCAAGGTCTCATCTTGGTCGGCTATCCCTTCAGTTGGTTTCTGGTCGACTGTCCCGGAGCTCGTGTCGGCCTCTGAGGTGCTGGATGGCCTTATCTTCACTGCTTGGTCGAGTCTTGGCTCGGGTTCGGGGTTGAGCTCTATGAGTTCTAGTTCGCCTTCTAGCCCCAAGTCTGGGACATTATTCACTATTTCCGCCATTCCCTGCTCTTCAGTCTGTTCAATCATGTTAAGTTCCCTTGGCTTCAGACCTGACTCACATTCCCGAGCTGTCATTTGATTGCCTCGGATTACGTACACCTCATCTCCAACCGAAAATTTGATTATCAAATGATGTATTGATATGACAACTTTTATCTTGGCCAAAAGTGGTCGTCCTTAGATCGCATTATAGACCGAGTTCAAGTCCACCACTTTGAACTCGGTCGTGGTATGAACAGTCTTCTCTCCGGCCCCGAATACGACCTTAAGCTCACACGTTCCGATCGTGCGTGTTATCTGTCCTCCGAACCCTTGGATCGAATCCGAGCATGGTTGCAGGTCCGATTCACGAAGTCCTATTCTTTTAAAGGTGTTCAGGTGGAGTATGTTGGCATAGCTCCCTGTGTCGACCAGGACTCTATGGACCATTGTAAAGCCGATGTTCAGCGATACCACCAAGGCATCGCTGTGAGGTTGTACTCTTCCTTCAGAATCATGCTCGGTGAATGTTATAGGTGCGTGGATCGGTTCTGGTCTCAGAGGGTTGCATCGTTGGTATCCATTTTTGGCCTCCCTGATCTGCTCTCTTCTCATTCTCTTAGACAATCTCTGTTCCCCATGATTATTATTTACCAGCGTGTGAACTTCTCGAATTGCTCCGAGCTGAGGTGGTGGGGAGGTTGTTATGGTCTCTGCTCAGGATTTTTAACGTACTCTTTAAGGTGACCTCGATCAATCAACCTCATGAGCTCGATCAGAAGAGCTCTGCACCTGTTCGTATCATGGTCTGGAGCTTTGTGGTATTGACAATACCTGTTCTGATTTAACCGAGCAGGATCGGCTTTCATTGGTCTTGGGACGGGAAGCATATTCTGGCCTTGTAGCTCAGTAAGTACTTGGGCCGGACTGACTGTTAGGATGCGTCTGACCCGATCCAACTTCTCGCTTTGATAGACCTTAAACTCCCCCGGGGGCTTGAATGGTGTGATCTTCCTTTTTTCCTTCCATTCACCCCTTTCTTGGCTTGGTCTTTCCTCTGGTATAGCCTCTTCGGCCCCGATATATCTTTCAGCTCAGCTCAGGAAATCGTGGTATGTTTTGGGTCCCAGTTCGTGGACATTTCACCAAAACCTCATTTTTGGGCGGAGGCCGGCCATGATTGCCATCAATACCGCATCATCGGAGACGTGCTCCATTTCCAAGACGAGCTTATTGAACCTGTCCATGTAGGACCTTAGGGATTCGTCTTTGCCCTGTTTGTATTCACCAGTCTTTCTTTCGGGGTGGACCTTGTCTTTGAGCCCATGAATTGTGTGAGGAAAAGATCAGTCAGCTCTTTACATCCTCTGATCGAAGAGTCTGGTAACGATCGGAACCACCTCTAAGCTCGGTCGCCGAGCGTCAAGGGGAAAGCTTTGCACATGAGTTCCTCGAATACCCCCTGAAGCTCCATCCATGAGGTGTATTTGTCTATGTGCGAGTTTGGGTCGGTTTCTCCATTATAGAGGTCGATGGGCGGTATTTTGAATTTTGTTGGAGTGATCCGATTTGAAATCCGGTCTATGAAAGGTGATTTCTTCTTTCGCCTCTTGTTTTGTTCGGGTCTTTGTTTTTTGGCTTCAATTTCAGCCAGCCTTCGTTTGAGCCTCTGCTCTTCTTCCACATCATCGGAGTAACTGCTCTCTGTCTGGATTTCAGCCCGCCTATATTCATTCCCGAAATCCAGAGTCTTCTGTCTTCCAGATGAGCAGAGGCCGGACCGAGTCGGTTAAACACACTTCGTGTTTTGGTCTGTGCTGCAGATCGGGTCGGGCAGACTTGGGTTCCTGGCCGACTTTCATCAGGTGGCGGGGTGCTTCCTGGTCGTCGGTCCGTTATTACGCTTTTTCCCTTATCCTTTCATTTATTCCTCGGCTCATCCGATGATTGAGTGTCCTCTAGGTCGTGATTCTTCCGGCTCTTCTACCTAGCCTCAGCTTCCTTTAGTCTATCATTGAGTTGTAACATCATGGCTCTGATCTCTTCCGAGGTCATTTCGATCCCTCTGGGGTCGGCTGCTAATGGAATGCCCACTGGAATCCTTTTATGCGGTGTGTTAGTTACGACTCCAAGGACATCGTGTGGCTGGTGCTTACCCGACTCACTAGGCAGCAGATTCTGGGTTTGGGGGTCGGGTGAATCCCCCATATCCTCATGGTTTTTGAGCATGTTGGTTGTCATGGAGCTATGTGTTATCTTCCCCCCTCCTTCTAGCGCCAAATGTTGACGTCAGATTTTGTAGAACATAAAATCCTAGCCTAACACAAAAAAATATCGATCCGGCTCAAAGAAATCGAACCAAATTAAAATATGGAAAATCGAATAAAATAAGAAAAAGACGTGCCCGGTGCTTACTCAGGCAGATTGGCTAGGCTTGTTCTGGTCGGCTTATTCTGGCCGGACAGAATGTTTTCTATATAAGAATGAGAGTAAAAAGCTCTCTAAGTACAATGATTTCGGATTTCGAATTCTATCCCTTTGAATGATAATTGAGGCCCTATTTATAGGCTAAATCTAAGATACAAAACTTGGAAAGTAAGAAATAAATCCCTTGATTTTAGGGTACAAATAAGGAGAAAAAACGGATTTAAATCTATCTAAATCGGATAAGATTTGATGTAAATTTGTTTCCTTTTATGAAGGCTTTTTTACAATAATCCAACCCTTTCCTGCTCGTTCGGATCCGACTTCCTGAACATTCTGGTCGGGTCTTCCCTCTATGGTCGGCAATATAGACCCAGCTGAGTCTCCAAGATCACTGATCTTCTGCTCGGGTTTGCCATCATGGTCGGTTCCGACCACCAAGTGGAATGACTGGCCCGATTTAATTTCGGTTTTTCTTCACCTCGGTAAGTCGATCTGATCGGACGAGCAGGGGATCAACAGTAGCAATTTGGACAAACAAACAAAGGTACTAGGAAAATCTATATTAGATGGAAACAGATTAGTACCATTTCGGTTAATAGATCACTTGCGCATTACAATTGTTGGAAAAAAATCCTTGAATTCAGAATCTACAATTTATTTTCTTGAATTATTGTTTAATGTTGACGTCAAATTTTGTAGAGCACAAAATCTGAACCAAACACCAAAAATCTCGATCCGACTCAAGTAAATAGAACCGAACAAATGATATGAAAATCGAATAAAATAAGCTCGGTGCCTACTCGGGCAAATTAATTAGGCTTATCAAATTAATTAATTAGACCGAACAAATGATATGAAAATCGAATAAAATAAGCTCGGTGCCTCGGACAAATTAATTAATTAGGCTTATCAAATTAATTAGGCTTATTCTGGTCGGTCGGTTTTGGCCGGTCAGAACGTTTTTTATATCACATCGAGAGTAAAAAACTCTCTAATTACAATGATTTCGGATGTAGAATTCGATCCTTTGAATGATAATTGAGGCCCTATTTATAGGTTAGACCCGAGATATGAAACTTGGAAAGTAAGAAATAAATCCCTTGATTTTAGGGTACAGATAAGGAAAAAACGTATTAGATCCTATCTAAATCAGATATGATTTGATTGTAGATTTGTTTTCTTCTTTGTGGATCCTTTCTGCGAGACTAAGTGTTTTCTGCCCTTCCGGCACGGGTGGCTTTTGGGTCAGGTCGAATTGTTGAGGGCCCAACATTTAATAATAACAGTATATATTGAGAATATTTTATGTTTAAATCAGCTAAAAAAACATTATCCAATTCAAACAAGACATAAACTCCAACTTGATAAAGCTTATTAAAGTAGCAGATAAACTAATTAATTTAAAACCAGGCTTGAAAGAGTTACTCAATTATATTTTTCAAGATTCTTTATCAGAGTCATCTTTTGTCCCACATTTTTTCTGTTCTGACCATCCAAATTCACATAGTCCTTTCTTGATTTCATGACCTTTTTCTTTCTCAACTTCAAATCTGATAGGATTGGTGGGTCAGAATATTCTGCAAGACTTAAAATCAACTGAACAGATTGATAATGTTGTTCCAAATGTCTCAACATTTACCAAAACATTCAGACACTTAGAATAATCAGAATATGCAGCGGAATAAATAAACAAACAAGGACAAGAAGATTTATCCACAAGTATATAAAAAAATACTTGTGGAACACCAGCAGGGTAAAAAACTTTATTACTACAAGAGTAATTACAAAAACACTCACAAAGAGATCTTTTGAAAGAATCTCTTTGAAACACTCAAACACTCTAAGATAATCTCTTGACTCTCAAAGAATGTTAAAACCCTCTATAGGGTTTACAAAGCAACAAACCTAGAATCTATCAAAGGAAAGACTCTATTAAACAGAATGTTGTCACTAATGTTCCAACACTCTGTTGCTTTATAATTGTCCTTAACTCTCACTCACTATGCTCTAGCTTTGCTCTTGAATATCTCTGGAAAGTGTACCTCGATCTGCAGCCTGGATTGTGCTTCTTCATCCACCTTCCATACTCTTCATAACTCCATCTTCTCCATGATGTTCCACTTCTTCTTTCTCTATCTTTTTGCACGTCTTCTCTTCTGTTTTTGACACGTCTTTGATCAGATTCTTTATTGATAAATTCCACGTGATTAATTCTTGCAAAAGAGAGTAAGAGAGCAAGAAACAAACTCCTAGTTTGTAGGAGAGAAACTTAACGTTAAAGACTTCTTCAAGTCTTTCACTTCGTAGATTAAGTTTCCTACAAAATCTCAACAACCAAAGCAAATATATTAAATATCTTATAGTATATAAAATATACTATTAAATATATCAATATATTAAAATTAAATATGGTAATAAAATACCAAAGAAAAGGCAAAATTATTTAGTGTTAAAATATAACACTAACAATCTCCCCATTTTTGGCTTTTCTACTCAAAATCATATTTAATTTTCTCCCCCTAAATACCTGCGAGAAAACATCAATTGCAACTAAACAAATATCATTAAAAAAATCAAAATGCAACAGTTTTCGAACAAGTAAACACAGTAAAGTCAATCCATAGTCAAAACAGAATTCAAAACACCATAAAACCAAACAAATGTTTTAACATCCAACACAACATCCTTTCAAAATATCCAGCAGTCTTCTTCAAACTTTATCCACTTCCTTCATCCGCTTCAGCATCCTCTTCACCTCCAGCAGCTTCTTCTTCACCTGCCTCCTCATCCTCTTCCACTTATTCTTCCCCATTTTAAGCAGAAAAAGACAAAATTAAAACATCTCTAATCTTGATTAATCCCTCAATCTGTAAAGTTAGTTGTTTCACCTGTAATGTTACAACATCAGCAACAACAGTTTGATGGCCAACAGAAGGAGCATCATCCTTGCCATAGAGTAGGTCTATCTTCCTGTTTCCAGTGAGTAAAACTTTGGCAATGATTAACATAGGAACACCAGTAGTGAGAATCTCAGAATCAGATACCTTGAACCCTTGTTTGCACAATATAAAATAGATCAAGGATGGATAAGGCAGCAACCCGGAGGAGGAATATTTTCCAGCAAACTTAGCCATATTCAACATGATATACCTCCTCTAACTAAAAGGGATTCCCAACCCAATTTTGTACAACAACAAGACTTGATCCTCAGTCACAGTGGTAGTGTTTCTAGAGGGTAACCAATTGTGTATGGTTATCTTATGAAGTACAACATACAAAGAGGTTAACAAGGAAATAGTAAACAACTTTGGCCAAGAACATAACATACCACCAGAAATAACCCTAGCAACTGCATCTAAATCTACTTCAGTATCTTCCCAATCACCACAAGAATAGCTCAAAGCTTCATTCACAACTTGCTTAGTAAAATCATACAATCTCCCCCTCAAATGAACTTTCCCAAACTTCCTACTATGCACATCAACCATAGATTTATTCAAATTCGCATAAAACTCAAACACAACAGATGGTGAATAAGGAGATATCTTAGTCACAGAGGCATATAATTTTCTCTCCTTAAGAAACCTATCCACCTTCATTTCAGAAAATTGTCGAGTGTAAATTCTTCGCTCATGAATTAGGGTTCGACAGCAAAGTTTCCTTCAGTTTGCAGAAGATAATCTAAAATAAAATTTTGGGGTTTTGGATGTTACATCATACTCAGAATCAACAAGAATATCCTCAGGAATTGGGGTTGAATCTGATTCATTCGCAGATGGAGGTGGTACACTCGAAGTAGTGGCTGCATCTTTGGATTTAGTGGATTTCTGAGATTTGAGCTTCATCATGAAAGCAGAAATGGTTTCAGTGGCGTCAGATTTTGAGGTGGGGGTGTCAGACTCAACACCTTCATCTTCAGCGGCCTCGGAGTTGGAATCGGAGTCCGTCGAATTAATCTCTACCGGCAGCGAAGGGTTCTGTTGTGGTGGCGAAGGGAGAAGCTTTGGCACCATGGAATCGTATTCCTTATCATCTGGGTGAAGAACAGCAAGAGGAGTGGGTTGTTCCTCAAATGTTGTGCTAACAGAGGGCCAACATTTTCTGGGTGTTTCAGAGGAGTGGATTTTTGCGATTTTCTCTTACCTGCCATGGTTAGGGTTTCGCGATTTGGGAAAGTATGGAGATGGTTTGAGTGTTTCAGAGAAAAGATGGAAGAGAGTAGGAGTGATTTGTGATGTGATTAGGCATGGAGAACCGTGAATTTAAAAGAGCACTAAGTAACTGAAACCCTTAAGATCCTCAACCAAAATTTCAAATTCAAATTTCAAAAATAAACTGATTTTATCCAAAAGAATTTGAATTAGTAAAAATTATCCAAAACACAGAGATATAAACATCATAAGATCAGAAACATTAGGAGACGAACTATCCAACTCAAAATTGTATCAAAAAAAAAAATAGGTTAAAATTCTAGGGATGCCTAAATATAGAATTGTATGCAAAAATTTCCAGATTTTGTGTTTCTCAATGTTGACACATTTGTAACAACAATTCCTTTGAAATTTTAAGTAGGCTCAAAAATGTAACATAGTGTACCATAAACAAAAATTTTAGCACATGTTAATCTCTACCAATCTTTTGAAAAGATGACATCGTCGTAGCGAGCGTCGTATCTATGGTTACTCAGTTGAGAGATTAACTTTTTATTGTGGATTGTGGTATCTCTTACACCTTTTTACAAGAAAGCATCGTCATAGCGAGTGCCGTGCCCCGAGTTACTCAGTGTAAATCACACAACCCTTTTTAAGAAATCACTAGGCTGTCTGAAAAGCATCATCGTCGCGAACGTCGTGCTCCAAGTGATTCGTGATTTTTATCAAAATTTTAAGCAAGATACACTTTAAAATGAGCCATTAACTGAAATTATGAAATTGTTAGAACAAATGTCTACAAAGATTCACACATCATCCAGAAAACACAAGCAAACATATGCCTATAAACCGTAGACAGAAAGCCTGAACAATGGATGTTTTTCAGATTGTGGCAACATTAAGAACAATATCCGTAAACTATAAGTATGCAATCAGATCACACACAAACCAAGAGAGCTTTTCAAAGACGAAAATCTCTCAAAATCTAAGGCTTTGGTAAATATATCAGCTATTTGTTTATCAGTGGATACATATTCGAGTTGAATAAGACCTTTCTCTACTAAGTCTCTAATAAAATGATGTCGAATGTCTATATGTTTTGTTCTTGAATGTTGAACAGGGTTCTTTGAAATATTAATGGCACTCATGTTGTCACAATACATAGTCAAATTATCACATTCAATACCATAGTCATTAAGCATATGTTGTAACCAAATCAATTGAGAACAACAACTTCCGGCTGCTACATATTCAGATTCAGCAGTCGAAAGAGACACACAGTTTTGCTTACGACTATACCATGAGACCAAATTATTCCCGAGATAAAAACATCCTCCACTAGTGCTTTTCCTATCATTCACATCTCTAGCCCAATCGGAATCACTATATCCTACAAGGTTAGGATTTGTATCTTTAGAGAACCATATTCCTAGATCACATGTACTGGCTACGTACTTTATGATTCTCTTAACAGCATGTAAGTGAGATGTTTTAGGACTAGATTGATAACGGGCACATACACAAACACTAAACATAATATCAGGTCGACTTGAAGTAAGATACAACAAGCTACCTATCATTTATCGGTACAGTGATGTGTCAACATCTACGGCAACATCATCTTTTGATATTTTCTGCGTAGACCCCATTGGTATCCTCATATGCTTAGCACTTTCAAGTCCGAATTTTTTCACCAAGTTCCTTGTGTATTTGCTCTGGGAAATAAAAATGCCTTCATTAGATTGTTTCACTTGTAAGCTCAAAAAATAAGTAAGCTCACCGATCATACTCATATCAAATGTCGATTTTATAGCATCTACAAAAGAATCTAAACTTTGTTGCAAATTAGATCCAAATACTATGTCATCAACATAAATTTGTACAATGATTATATCATTATTATTCCTTTTAATGAACAAAGTTCGATCGGCCTCACCTCTAATGAATCCGAAATCAAGTAAGAAGTTTGTCAACCTACCGTACCATGCACGAGGGGCTTGTTTCAAACCATATAAGGCTTTGTCAAGCTTGAACACATGGTTAGGATGGAAATGATCTTCAAATCCTTTAGGTTGTTCAACATACACTTCCTCATCCAAATAACCATAGAGAAATACACCTTTTACATCCATTTGATATAAGGTGATTTTTAGATAGCATGCTATAGCAAGTAAAAGCCTTGTAGACTCAATTCTAGCCACAGGTGTGAAGGTTTCGTCATAGTCGATATCTTCGACTTGTGTATAGCCTTGAGCTACAAGTCAAGCTTTGTTTCGAACAACATTACCCGATTCATCAGTTTTATTCCTAAAAATCCATTTAGTACCAATCACATTGGTATTGGAAGGTCTAGGAACTAGAGTTCATACCTCATTTCGGGTGAATTGTTCAAGCTCCTCTTGCATAGCTTGAATCCAAAAATCATCTTTCAAAGCTTCTAACACATTTTTAGGTTCTAATAAAGACACAAAACAGTAATTCCTTACCTCATCATATGTGGTAATCATACACACATACCTTACCATGTCTTTATAATTAACTGGTTTCTTCCTTCGTGTTCGAATGCCTTCTTATACTCCCCCTATCACCTGGCTTGTAGGGTGATCTTTTTTGATCTGGGGGGTGGATCTCTTCTTACTGGATCATGAATTTCATCATCACTTTCATCAGATTCAATGTTGTTACCAGATGTTCCTTCAAATGTTAGAACATCGAACACAATATCAGATCTGTCAGTTTATGTATCAGCAGGAACAGACGGTTTCTCCACCAGATCCATTACCATATCTTCATATGTCTTTCCTGCAAGATCAGAACAATCATCAAACACTATGTTGACAGATTCCTGAATATTCCTTACCCTTAAATTGTATACTCGATAAGCATGGCTATTTAAGGAATATCCAAGGAAGATAGCTTTGTCACTCTTCGAATCAAACTTAGCAAGATTTTCTCTGTCATTAAGCACATAACAAACACACCTAAAAACATGAAAATGTCTCAAATTTGGTTTTCTTCCTTTCAAAATTTCATAGGGTGTTATTTTGCAATCGGGCCTAAGGAAAACTCTATTTCTTATATAACAAGCAGTGTTCAAAGCCTCAGCCCAAAATCGTTTTGACAGATTTTTAGAACTCAACATAACTCTAGTCATTTCTTGCAAAGTTCGATTCTTCCTTTCGGCAACCCCGTTTTGTTGAGGTGTTTTAGGAGCCGAAAACTCATGAAAAATCCCTTTTCTTACATAAAAGTCAGCAAAAAAACTGTTTTCAAATTCTTTTCCATGATCAAACCTAATTCTCAAAACTTTTGAAGAGAACGAGGTTTTGATTTGAGTAAAAAGCATTTTAAAGTAAGAGAAAGTTTCTGATTTTTCACTCAAAAAGAAAATCCAAGTAAAACGTGAAAAATCATCAACAATTACATAGGAGTACATCTTACCACCAAGGCTTTCTACCTCAACTGGACCCATAAGATCCATATGTAAAAGATCAAAATAGTGAGCAGTACCAGAAAATGTTCCTTCTGATGTTGCAACATTATGTGGAACACGTGTCTGTTTATCTTTCTGGCAGTCTCCACAGACTACTTTATATTTGTAATTAAGGTCAGGCAAACAAACCTTTTACTACTCCAAACTTCATCAGCTTTTGTAAGGTACGGAAATTCACGTCCCAATTTTTGATGCCACAAAATTGTGTCATCAAATTGGACTTTATTACAAGTGACCTTGTTACCAACAAGATAACAATTATCTTGAGACCTCATTCCTGTCATAACACAAGTGTTAGATTTATCAAAGACTTCACATGAACTTTTATTAAACTTTACCTCCAAGTCATCATCACAAAGTTGACTTATGCTAATTAAATTAGCCATAAGACCATCAACCAACAATACACTTTTTAGACTTGGAAAACCTGGTACATCAAGAGTTCATATTCCTAAGATTTTACCTTTTGCTCCTCCTCCATAAGTAACATAACCTTCGGTAAGTTGTTCAAAATCTTTTAAGTACCTTTTTGTTCCCGTCATATGACGTGAACAACCACTGTCGAAATACAACGAACCTGCAAGGTTAGTTCTCAAAGCAGTATAAATAACATTGCAAACAATAGGAGCTTTTAGAACCCAAACTTGTTTCATAACAGTTCTTCGTTTGTTAGAAATGTTGTTCGAAATGTTGGGCAACATTTCAGACAACATTTGATTACTGGACATATCTTTTTTCAGTTTGAAACAAAATGGTTTTATATGCCCTCTACAAAAATAGTAATGACAAACAAACTTCTTTTTCCTACGACCTGAGTTAGAAGATTCACCAACATTTTTAGACTTTTCTCTCACAAAGGTAGTTTTAACATGATTTTCACCAAAGAGGTTCGGAAAGACAAATTCTTTTGATTTAAACCTGATACTTGTTCTATCAGTTTTACCTTCATTCAAGACTTCAATGCTTTCGTTGAACTACTGGTCCATTTTGCAATAGTGGCCTCTGCATCATCCAATTTTGATTGAACTTTATCAAGCTCCATCTCCTTCTGAATGAGGGTTGTTTCTATCTTCGCTAAAGATCCCCTCATGATATCGTTTTCTTTGGAAAGGACTTCAACTCTCTTGCACTGCTTCTTCCAATCTTTAAGTAAGGATTTATAAAGTTCTTGGAGTTCGTCAAAAACTTCATCTCCATCTAATTCTTCATCATCTGGAAGAGAATCTGTATCCACAACATTCAAGCAGGTTACATTAGAAAATTGAACAAGTCATACCTGTCAGATGTGTCGATCAATATGGCCAACACAAAAAGTCTGGTCATTCTGTTCGCAAATTGTTGCAAGCATTAATGACTGGTTTTGACTTTCTTCATAATCGTCTTCATCTTCATCATCGCTCATGGAAACCCAGTGGTTCTTTATCCCATACTTCCGAAGAGTATTGGCACATTCATTTGCGTAATGTCCCCATCCCGAGCAAGCATGGCAATGAATACTTTCAAGATGCTTCGGATCGAATCTGCCATGTTCTGATCCTATTCTTCTGGGATTAGATTGGAGTTGGGCAGGTGTACCAATTGGCTTCCACATAGATTGAGCGGCATTCTTGTTCTGGAAATTCTTCTCTTTCGGATGAAATTTCTTCTTGTTGATCTTCCTTACCATCGAATTGAACTTCTTGGTCAGCATAGCCACATTGTGTCCTTCAGTGACTTCCTTCAGTGGTTCATCATCTTCATCGCTTTCATCATCAGTTTGAGCTTAGAAGGCAATGTTCTTTCCCTTCGAGCTTCCTTCTTGATTCTTCAGATTAAGCTCATAGGATTGCATGATGCTTTGGAGAGTATCAAAGTCCATCTTCGCAAGGTTGTGTGCTTCTTCTATAGCACACACCTTCATGTTGTATTTTGATGTCAATGTGCGGATGGCCTTGGACACCAAATTCTTGTGCGTAATAGAATCTCCGAGCACCACGAACTGATTAGAGATGTCACGAAGTTTCTCAAAATAGGAACTAATGTCCTCATTCTCTTCCATTCGCATGGTTTCAAATTGAGACATTAGAGTTCACAATTTTATCTCTCTTACTGTGCTATCTCCTTCATAATGACTCTGGAGGATGTCTCATACCTCCTTTGCGAAAGTACAATTCTGGATGAGTTTGAAAACGCGGAGATCTACGGAACCAAGGATAACATCGAGTGCCTTAGCATTGTAATTTGAGTTTACAATTTTAGTAGTCGTCCACTCACTTTTTGGTTTGAGTACAATATCACCATCCCGTTCATAGATCTTCTTTGGGTGTTCAAAATCTTCTAACACGACGTCCCAAGCACGGCCTTCTATGGACTTAATGTGGGAGCGGGTCTGGATTTTCCAATAGGCGTAGTTCGATCCATCTAGCACCGGCAACTTTCCGTGAGGATTACATCAATCCATGTCTTGCAAGTACAAAACAGGATCCTATCATGTACAAAGTTGAGTAATACAGGCTCTTGATGCCAATTGATAGGATTGGTGGGTCAGAATATCCTGCAAGACTTAAAATCAACTGAACAGATTGACAATGTTGTTCCAAATGTCACAACATTTACCAAAACATTCAGACACTTAGAATAATCAGAATATGCAGCGGAATAAATAAACAAACAAGGACAGGAAGATTTATCCACAAGTATATAAAAAAAATACTTGTGGAACACCAGCAGGGCAAAAAGCTTTATTACTACAAGAGTAATTATAAAAACACTCACAAAGAGATCTTTTGAAAGAATCTCTTTGAAACACTCAAACACTCTAAGATAATCTCCCGACTCTCAAAGAATGTTAAAACCCTCTATAGAGTTTACAAAGCAACAAACCTAAAATCTATCAAAGGAAAGACTCTATTAAACAGAATGTTGTCACTGATGTTCCAACACTCTGTTGCTTTGAAACTGTCCTTAACTCTCACTCACTATGCTCTAGCTTTGCTCTTGAATATCTCTGGAAAACGTATCTCGATCTGCAGCCTGGATTGTGCTATTTATAGACTCCAGCAGATCGTACTTCTTGGTCCATGATCTATCCATGATCTTCATCCACCTTCCACACTCTCCATAACTCCATCTTCTCCATGATGTTCCACTTCTTCTTTCTCTATCTTTTTGCACGTCTTCTCTTCTGTTTTTGGCACGTCTTTGATCAGCTTCTTTCTTGATAAATTCCACATGATTAATTCCTGCAAAAAAGAGTAAGAGAGCAAGAAACAAACTCCTAGTTTGTAGGAGAGAAACTTAACATTAAAGACTTCTTCAAGTCTTTCACTTCTTAGATTAAGTTTCCTACAAAATCTCAACAACCAAACTAAGCAAATATATTAAATATTTTATAATATATAAAATATACTATTAAATATATCAATATATTAAAATTAAATATGGTAATAAAATACCAAAGAAAAGGCAAAATTATTTAGTGTTAAAATATAACACTAACAAAATCCTTATAACTAACGGTAAAATTATTGTTTGGATCAAGGATGCTGAAATCGGTGGGCGATGACTAACAAACACTAACATTTGTTTACCTTGTGTAGAAGAACTCTTTGAGCTTTCACAAAGAGAAAGAACACCATTGAACAATGTGGGGAAGTTCTTGGGGTGACTTCTTGGAGAAAAGAAGTAGGGGTTGATCATGAATGGATCATTCTACTTTTCATAAATGGTTTCTCGTTGAGATCTGGAATCCGTGAAAGCCTGCAAGATGATTGGCCATTGGAGTTTCTTTCAGCATTTGTATGGCTGCAATAAGCTCTTTTTTGGAGGTATAACAGAACCTCAATCAGCTACATGTGCATTATTAAAAGCATCTATCACAAGAATGAAGATGAGTTCATTTTTTTGCAATAATTATAAATTGTGCAATTTTAAGGATATTGAAAAGTACAGACAAGTACATGAATTCTTACCATGTTGGTTAGGTTGTGTTGTCTCTTCACTTGAATTCCCACTTTAGGAATTCCTTGCATCAATTGTCTCTCTGCAGCCTGCACATGAGATATTCTGTAAGTTACAGATCTAGACAAGGGAAAATGATCGAATTATGTGGAAAAACATAGACAACATTACAAGTCCTTAATTCCACTTGGCAAAAGTAATAAATTTAGATCATGGTTGTTCTTGTTCAGAGTGTCTCTTGAAGTGTGCTCACCACCTGCACACAATAACGCACTCACAATGTTTTTACTTACAGTGCCCAAACCATGCACAAGCATATATACTCCTTTAATTTTGACAATTATATTACTCTAGTAATTTCAGCATATATATATTTATAGTAATGATAAGAAAATGATGGTTCCTTATAGAGCCAGATCTGCTTATGTGGAAACACATTTTGTTTTCCTTATTTTCTTACGTAATTTTTTCTTTTCTTATGTAATTGAATATTTTCTTTCTTATTTTATCCTATCTTTAAATAAACTTTTTTTTCTTATTCATCTAAATTTATTACGTATTCTATCTCTACACATTTTTTGCAAATTCATCTCATTCTATCCCCATTTTTTTCTAAATTAATTATTTTCTCATAGCTTTGATGTATGAGAAAATAATCAAATAATCAACGATGAAAACACCAAGATTTAACATGGTTCAGCCAAGAAAATTTGGCCTACATCCACGGGAGAGAGAAAAGAATCAATCCACTATCAATCAAGCAAGTACAGATCAAAATCAGCAAAACTGTAGATTTAGGGTTTTATAGGTTTAGAACCCTAATCTTAGATCTCACTCGATTCTAATATATCCGAAGTGAATCTTGGCAATTTAGATGCACCTCACACTCACAAATTAAAGCCCTAAGATCTAGTTAAGAATTGGATAAGATTCATGGCTCAATTTTTGCGATTTCAACACAGAACCCTATCAGAAACCCTAACTAAACCCCAGGCCGGTCCATGCACTGTTTCTATGCAAAACCCTGTTCGGCTAGAATTAGATCGGTCCCGTGAAAACCGATTCCGGTTTTAAGCTCAGTAGATCTTCTTTCACCTTTCTCAACTTGCTTGAGTCACCAAATCACAGAATGAATACCATGCTTTGTTCATTAAAATAAAGTAGTTGGGACGTGTTTAAAAAAAAGATTTGAGCTAAGAAAATGTACATATATTTTTGATTATTTTCTTGACTGATTTAATCCATTGCAGTGCTCTTTGTGATGCTTTATGTTAGCCAGTGGCATCCATGGCGTTCGTGATTAGGACTGTTGGCTGCTTGCACTTATTACTAGAAAGATTAATATTGTATGAAAGAATCAACCTCTGTTAAGGTCATTAGTTAGACACTTGATCACTATAAATATCATTACTATCTTAAACAGGCGAGGCTGTGTTGGTTGCTACTGGTCTAACTCTAACAATGATTGTTTCTCTCGAGTTGGTTACATTCTATGCTGCAAAATGAGACTATTGATTCATTTTTGTATTAGAACACATTTAAGTATATATGTTAAAGTTATAACTTGTACTGTTGTGTCGAAATAAAGAGAGTACATATGGAGAAAATTGAGAGAATAAATTTATTGTGTAAAAATTGATTGTTCTAAAGTATTACAACACGTTATATAGGAGAGCATTACTTTGCTCAATAAGAACTTGTCTAACTAATAGCTATAATCACGGGAACATACCTGACTAATAGCGATAATTAAGGGATACATAATATACACTAGCATCCCCCCTCAAACTCAAGGTAGTGAGAAATATACCAACTTTAGTTTGTATATCAAGTTTTGAAGATGGCCTGGAGGGTGAGCCTTGGTGAAAATATCAGCAATCTAGTCAGTAGAAGATGTATATTGAAGCTTCGTTGTGCCTTGAGCAATATGTTGTCGAATGAAGTGACAATCACACTCAATATGACGAGTGCATTCATGAAATACATCAGTATGGGCTATTTGGATAGCACTTTGATTATCACAGTGAAGAATGGTGCTATGTGACTGAGGAACACCCATGTCCGTAAGAAGCCAATGGAGCTAACTTACCTCTTGAGTAGCATCAGCAAGAGCATAGTATTCGGCTTCAATACTAGATCGGGCGACAACATTTTGCTTTTTACTGCGCCAATAAAGAAGAGAATCCCCCAACATAAAGCAAAACCCGGTTGTTGAGTGATGATCAGTAGGGTCACCAGCCCAATCAGCATCGAAATAACCTCGTAAAATAGAGATGAGTGAGCAGAGAAATGTAACCTATAAAATAAAGTTCTTTTCACATAACGAAGGATGCGAAGGACAACAGCATAGTGTGTAGAGTGAGGTGCCGACATGAACTGACTAACCAAGTGAACAGCATAAGCAATATCAAGCCGAGTAACAGTGAGATAGATAAGACTACCCACCAATTGACGATATAGAGTAGGATCTTGAAGTGGTGTACCATCCATTGGAGTAAGTTTGAAATTCTGATCAAGAGGAGTGGAGGTTGTCTTACTATCAGTGAGTTGAGCACGAGTGAGAAGATCAGAGGAATACTTGGCCTGAGAAAGATAATAGCCATCTAAGTCAGAAGAAACCTCAATGCCAAGAAAATAACTAAGATTGCCAAGATCTTTCATCTCAAAGTGTTGCCCAAGAAATAATTTCAACTCAGAAATACCAGCCAAGTCGTCACCCGTAATGATCATATCATCCACATAAAGTAACAACAATATGACACCAATAGTAGAGCGATGTATGAATAGGGCAGAGTCATGTTCACTAGATGTAAACCCAAAATCACCGATGACAGAATTGAATTTGGAGAACCATGCACGAGGAGCCTGTTTGAGACCATAAAAAGCACGACAAAGTTTACACACTTTATGGGGAGGATGCTGATAACCTGGAAGAGGTTTCATAAATACTTCTTCTTCCAAATCTCCATTGAGAAAAGTATTTTTTACATCCATTTGAAATAATTTCCACCGGCGGACAACAGCAACAGCAATAAGGCTCCGAACGGATGTAAGACGAGCAACAGGTGCAAAGGTCTCTTAATAGTCTATCCCATACTCCTGAGTATACCCTTTAGCCACAAGGCGAGCCTTATAGCGCTCCACAGAGCCATCAAAGTGAGTTTTAATTTTATAGACCCACTTGCATCCCATAGCATGTTTTCCTGAGGAGAGATCAACCAAATCCCATGTATGCTTATCTTGCAAGGCTTGCATTCTTCTGTCATCGTTTTCTGCCATAAAGGATCTGAGCTACCTCGCGATAAGTCTGTGGCTCATGAAGAGAAAAAATAGTGGAATAGACAACATAATCACGAAGATAAGTAGGTGTAGTTTTTACCCGTGGAGGAAGAGACTCCGTGACTTCTGGGGAATCTGTGATTTCTGGTGACGCGGTGACTTTTGAGGATGGATGCGGAAGGGTAAAGTTGTGTACAAACCCGCCAGCTGGAGCAGATGCCCCTGGGATGGTCGTTTCTGGTGAAGGACTTGCATCCAAACTTGTTTTTGTAATTATACTTGTACCTGTGTCACTGTCATCATCGGGAAAGAGAGATAGAGTAGGATCAATGAATAAAGGCAATGAAGGTGGATGGGGAATAGAGAATGAAAAGATCAATGAGAACATTTTATGTTCCCAAAATACCACATGACGAGATATGCGAAGGCGTTTAGAGAGTGGATCCCAACAACGATACCCTTTATGTTCAATCCCATACCCAATGAAACAATATAGTCGGGCCCGAGGTTCGAGTTTAGTGCGCTCATGGGGAGGGAGTAGCACAAAGCATGCACAACCAAAAATCCGCAAATGGTGATAGACAGGTGGTGTATTGTGTAAACGCTCATAGGGAGAGAAGTTATCAGTAATAGGAGAGGGCAATCTATTTATTATGTAGACTGATGTAAGGGCAACTTCCCCCCAAAATCGTTCAGGACATGAGACAGAAATAAGGAGCGTGCGAGTTATATCAAGGATATGTCTATGTTTTCGCTCGGCACGTCCATTTTACTGAGAGGTGTGGGGACACGAACGGTGTGAGATAGTGCCATGTTGACGAAAGAGATCAAGAATAGTAGAGTCTTTGTATTCCATGACATTATCTGTATGAAGAATCTTAATACGTTTCAAGAATTATGTGTGTATCATGGTGGTGAATTCAGAATAAATGCGAGACAAATCAGATCTTTTGTGCATGAGGTAGATCCATGTATAACGAGAATAGTCATCAATAAAAATCACAAAATAACGAGATCCCCCCATTGTAGGTGTAGGAGAAGGCCTTCATATATCAGAGTGGACTAAATCAAAGCATGCATGTGATATAAAATCACTTTTATTGAATGATAAAGCTAGTTGTTTGCCAAGTTGACAAGATAAACAGTCAAAATGTTCAATAGAAAACTTTTCAAGTAAACCACTAGAAGTCAAAGTCTCAAGTTTTCCTATGGAAGCATGCCCTAATCTAGAGTGCCAGAGATGGAGAGAGGATGAACCACAGGTGGAATTCGTTGATGCCGCAATGTGAAGATGAGGTGGCAAGCGCAAATGAACAAGTTCGAAGAGTCGTCCAACCTTACGACCTATCCCAAGGGTCTGTCCCGTCTGAGGGTCCTGCACACAACAACAAGACAATGAGAAAGTAACTGTTAAACCAAGATCACAAAGTTGACCGACAGAGATGAGACTAAGAGTAAGGTTCGGAACGAGATAAGTGTTACTGAAAGATGCATTTGTTGTGGAGACAGACCCAATACGGCTAACAGTCATAGATGCACCATCGGCAGTATATATAGATGGGGAATGGGAGGCGGGTGAGAGATTTATTAAGCAATAAGAGTCTGAAGTCATGTGATTTGAACAAGTAGAGTCAAAAAACCAAGTAGACTTACCCGTTGTGGGTGAAAGGGCGGTAGAAGAAGGGTGGCTAGGCTGAGTCAAAACCTGTTTAAGAATATCCTGAAGATCAGACACAGATTGGATGAGGCGGGTGGATCAGAGGCAGAAGCAGACGATCCCTCAATAGCAGGAGCAGCGGCAGAAGTATTTTTGGCTTTAAAAAAACTAGATTTAAATCGATTCCCTTGAGTATTCCTATTGGGGTTGCTGTAACACTCGTTCGGATGATGTCCAGAATTTACCTTTTTACAGAATCGACAAACTCGAGTCGGACAGTATAGGAAAGAGTGTCCAGTCTGATGGCAGTACCCACACTCATATGGAGAAGCTTGATTTTTCTTTGGGGCATTATAAGGAGTTGCAAGTACCACATTGGAAGACCGAGACTTGTGCGATTGAAGACGAGTTTCCTCTTAAATGAGTTCTTGAACAGCATGTTCCAAGGTAGGAAAAAGTGTGCGGTGGAGTAAAGATGCACAAACTGGCTCAAAGTCATCATGAAGAGCCATGAGAAATTGCACAAGACACCCCTGATCTCTCCAAGTAACAAATTTCTTTGCATCCTCATCATCATTCCAAGTGGGCTCTTGGTGGTGAGTTGATCCCAAATGTTATACATCTCGGATAGGAAGCTATTGATTGATCGACCAACTTCGTGTCGCATAAGATGAAGAGCAGTTGTGAGCTGATACCTGCAAGCCCCGTCATCAGTCGTATATCTCTTCTTAAGAAAATCCCAAACTTCTTTTGCCGTGCCGAAACGTCCAAATTGAAGACTAATAGAAGTAGTCAAAAGTGTTGCGAAGCCAGGTAATAATTTGGTGATTTTTGTTATCCCAATCTTTGAGACGATTAACGTATTCTTCCTCTGATTCATCTTTCTTCACCTTCGGTTCCTTCAAATCTCCAGTGATAATCCTCCATAATTTCCTACCTTTGAGAAAGCTGGTCATGGCCTGAGCCCATGGTACATAATTGGTGCCATCAAGTATGAGAGAAATAGGGTGGGAGCCACAATTCGTTCCATTATTCAGGATGATGATATGATGATAGTGGCACAGGCTACCAAAGTGGTAGCTCGGATACCATGTCGAAATAAAGAGAGTACATATGGAGAAAATTGAGAGAATAAATTTATTGTGTAAAAATTTATTGTTCTAAAGTATTACAACACGTTATATAGGAGAACATTACCTTGCTCAATAAGAACTTGCCTAACTAATAGCTATAATCACGGGAACATACCTAACTAATAGCGATAATTAAGGGATACATAATATACACTAACATGTTGAATTCAATATTAACCGTTCGATTAAATATGTTTTATTTTGGCTTACCCTTACAAAGTTCCAACATATTCAATCTAGATTTATTATTTAATATTGTGATTGCAGCTTGATATTGTTAAATGTAGAAATAGCCTAAAATCAAATGTATTGGAGCTACAATAATTTAGTTTTAGCGACGAAATATACAAAAAATTGTTGCTAATATATAATACAAAAAATCCACATTAGCGACGAAATGTATAAATTTTGTTGTTAAATTTACTGGCGAAGGTAACATATTGTTGTCGATAAGAGGGATTACCAACAAATTTATATGCATTGCTACTAAATTAGAGGTTAAATAACCACATTGCATCGCAAACTTAGCGACAAAAAATATATAAGACTTTCTTCGCTAATAATAACATTAGCAACGAATTTTCCAAAACTAGCAACGACATTATTTCGTTGCAAACTTTACAACAAACATCGAATATTTTGTTGCAAAGTGGGATTTGTAACGGCCCATAGCAATGAGCCTAGCGACGATATGTTTTTGTTGCTAAATGATATATATTTGCATCGAAATATATAGGGTTAGCGACTAATTAATTATTTTGTTGCTAAATTCCAATTTTCTTGTAGAAACAAGATTTATCAAAATAAATATTCTTAAGAAATCAATATAAAATGCAATACATTTAAAGTAAGAAATATAATAATTTGAAGAATAATTTTGATTTATATAGAGAAAATGCTTTAATGGTAATCAAATATGTTTTTTAGCAAATAATATTTTTACATTTTATTAAAGATTTTTAAGATCTTTTTTTAGGGAAGTTCGTATACATATATTTTAACTATATACAATATATAAAGAGTTTTTTTTAATAAATTTTTGTTGACATAAATTAATATCACAATTTTTATTAGTATTTCTTATATGTATATATTAATATTAGCAAGAAACAAAAAAAAATTAATTTACTAATGCTAGGTTTTTTTTTAATTTTTTTTTTACAATCACATGGCCTAAAAAGTATTTGTAATGTCAATTTATATACATAATTTTTTTATTCATGTTATGTATAAATATTATTTTTTCTAATTTTAATGATTATATACATTGAATTTTACTATATGTTTTTAAAATTTATATTGTATTTTAAGATAAAATAGTGAGGTGCATTTAAAATTTGATCTTCCCTAATTTTATTTATTTCAAAAATTTTAATTCTATCTTTATGTATAATAAATGAGATAATATTAATGAATAATAAATAGTATTTCCCTTTTTATTTCAATGTAAAAGAAGTAAGTTAATATTAATTGATTATAGATTGATTGAAAAATTATAATTTAACCGTTATAGTTTATTTAATTTAACATTAATCGATATAAAATAAAAAATTAAATATAATTTAATTGAAGTTCTATTTTGGGAGGCCAGGAAACCAAATCAATGAGAGAATGATACATCGAGTTGGGTACCTATCGTTTAGGGAATCTCAAACCCTAACCCCATTAATTTTATGATTTTTCAAACTCATCTCATTCCCATTTAGAATTACATGTACCAGTCTCGTTCTCAATTACTAGTACCTGAAAAGTATCCGTACTCGCCCAATACCGTTTACCAAACATAATTTTTTTTTAATCTAAATGGATATTTTAGATGGGCATTTGAAACGGGTACCCTACCCATTTTAAAATTAAATAACTAATCATATTAATAATTCAAATGTTACCCTATTAAATTTCAAGCTCCAACAAAAATATAACATAATAATTCAAATGTTGACCTATTATGGATTTTATATTATTTTATTTAATTTGCAATATTTGATATATTTATATAAAAAAATTCACAAAAACTCATGTGAGACGGTCTCACGGATAGTTTTCGTGAGACGGAGCCCCATCACTCATAAACAACATGTGAATTGTAGGGTTTGGGTGGTGGGTAATTGGGTTGTGGGTTGACCCGTCTCACACAATGCATTAAAATTCCGTGAGACGATCTCACAAGAGACTTAGTCATTAATTAGTGAATGATTTAACACAAGCTAGTTCAGTATAGTAAATTAATGTTCGTTTTTTTATAGAAAGGAATAGAGTTCAATTCCCACATAATGCATACTATGCACAACTATTATATAGGTTTTAAATGGACCGGTATATGGTACCCATACCTTATTATATAAACGGGTTGGGGTTGAGGGTATCCAAGGGTGTACCGAATTCTAATGGGATTTTTTTTTTCCAAACCCGTCTTATTCCCATTTAGCACTATCTATACCCGCTCTATTAGGGTGGGCAGATCGGGTACCCGCGTCTAGCCACGAGACTTCCATCTGCAGACACATTTTCCTTTAGTAAAGATTAGGATATACAAACTTTCGATAAGAGTGTTATCGAAGTTCAATGCTTTGAAGATCAATTCATCTCACAATGGAGTATTCATCTTCATAGTTTAGTTTCCTCACATTTTTCTTCATCTTTTTTTTTACTTGATATAAAAATGGTTATGAATTGTCTATGAAGATTCATAGAGCTATATCTTGTTAAACCGTTTGTGATTCAAGGACATGATGATAGTAGTTGTATTAGATGTATAATTATTGCATGTTCTATTTTTATGATTTAATCATATGTTCATACTTTCATTTTGTTGTTTGATTATACAACAAATAATCGAGCATACTTGACTTTATTGAATGAACTTTTTGGAAGATGAGATCCAATTAACGACTTTGACTTATGATGAAATTTGGATTTTTAGGAGATGTGAACTTGTGAGGGGATTATATAACTTGTACACTTATGATAGTTAATGGTTAGAATTGAGTAGGGATACTAATCTTAATAGTTAGTCCATTATTTGTCTTGGGAAAAAGAATAATTGATTTATTTGTTTGTTGATCTTATATGGCAAAGGAATAGTTGAACTTGAAAAACTTAATTTGACAATAGAAGTGAAGTACTATAAGTGGAATTTTCAAGAATCCACTTCTCCTTGATGAGTTCCTTCACCTGGCCTCTCAACTTGACTCTTGATTTCTTCATAAAGTTATACTAGATTTTAATATAAAATTTAATTCTTGAGATTCGATTTGTTTAGATAAAATCGGATCACTATAGTTATGGTACTTAGTATATGGATTACCATTTATTGTGGCATGAAGCTTAATCATTACCTCTGTTAACCACATCAAGGCCGGTGCTGATATTTTGGGGTGATGATGAAATAAAAATATGGATAATATGGAGAAAAAAAAATTAATAGAAAATCTACATCAAAAACTCTCATGCATCGGGTGCATAGATCCGTGCAATTTGGGTCCGCGTATTTTTTTATTTTTAATGATATTTTATGTTATATTTATATGACTTTTATGTTATATTAGTATGTCATTTATGTACAAATATCATCACCTTTATGTACCGGAACTTAGAAAAAAAAAAAAAAAAGAATTTTAGTGCTCTTTTGGATCAAAATATCTTTATGTGATATTACTCATACTTTTTAGTTATGTTAGTTGCACCTTCATATATTACATAAATGTAAGAGTATTTGGTGATATGAATATTACATAAATGTATATATGTACAAATTGTGTTGAAATTCTTTTTTTTTTTTCCAAAGTTACAGTATATAAAGGTAAGGACATTTGTTCATAAAGGTGATATAAATATAACATAAAAGTTACATAAATATGACATAAATGTAACATATAAAAAAAAAACTCAGATGCAAGCGGATTCTAGTTGCATGGATTTAAATCCATGCAATTGATGCATGAAAGACCAGCTCAAAATCTATGATTGTTATGTTTTTTTTTATCACAAAAATCTGCTTTTCACTGTTTATGTCATTAAAATAAAAAATAAACCTATTTTATTATCAATTATATAAAAAAAAAAATTTGGAGCACAAATATTTTTTTCAATTATATGATATATTGGGCCAATTATAATAAATGAATTATAACTATATATATACACATAATGTTTGATGAAAATTTGAAGCCCTTAAAAAATTATATCTTAAACCGTCGCTCTTCTCACCCTAACTTAAGATCGGCCTAACCACGTAGTACACTGATGACACAAATATAATTTAGCAAACATGCATGTTGTAACTACATAAACATAACACCATCATTTTATACATAACACAATGGTACCTTTTCTTTTCTTTTTTTCTCTCTTTTTGATGATTATTTTGAGGACCTTTCCAAATATTCGTAAATAATTTATGGTGTTTAATTTTATTAGAAAAAAAAAATGTAGAAGTTTTTGTGTGGCCCAAAAGGTTGAGCAAACCCAGTCTAGTTTAGCAGCAACGTGGTTAACACGCTAAAATATTGGCGCGTGTACATTTTCTTGGGCCAGTTAAAATCGGGCCTTGAAGCCCAAAAAGCCCAAATTAAGAGGGTGACATCTTAACCCCTAATACTCTCACTCTCTCAAGCTTCAGATTTTCCCCCAGCACAAATTGCACCATTATATACTCAAGATTTTCTCCTCCCCTTTCTCTCTCTAGGGTTTTGTAGGGTTTTCCATTTCCGCCAGAAGAAAAATGGATAGATACCAAAAAGTGGAGAAGCCGAAGCCTGAATCTCCCGTGAACGAGAATGAGATCCGCATCACTTCTCAAGGTTTGGTCAGAAATTACATCAGCTATGCCACCACTCTTCTTCAGGTTTTTTTCTGAATCCTCTCTCTCTATCTCTTCTGTGTTTGAAGTTTCCCCAATACTGTTCTGTATTTGCTTCTCTGTGTGTGCTTTCTGTGCTGTTATAGAGTTAATTGATTTGTTTGTCTCCATTGTGAAATCCGTAGACACTATTGGGCGTTGTTTTCTTTTCTGTGGATCTTTTTTTTCACTTTGTTCTTTGTGTTTCTTGTTTTTGATTCTTGCATGTTCTTGCTTTTGTTTTTTTATCTTGAGATTGTTCTTTAATTGGAGTATTCTTTATTTTTTATCTCTTTAATGCTACTAAATTTGGCTTTCTACGCTTGTATCTTTGTATATTGATATTATGAATGTATTTTCTCATGCTGCTATCTGAAATTGAACAATGCACGTATGATACATTTTAATGTCTTTACCATAGATAATATTTGTTGTAATTGTTGGGACATTTTATTTGTTGGTTATCATTTGAGGTTTTTGATAGGTAACAGAATGACTTTAAAAACTATTAAATCACGAGCGATGGTCCGTCCATTGATTATATATTGAGGACCACAGGATCATTGATGTTTGAGGAGTGTCCATTTATCAATTACCAGACCCTATTTGGTCAAGTAGCTTTTTCTTTCTCGATCTTGATCTGCATTTGTCCTTTCTTGTCCTCAAAGGCTCAAACCTTCTGTGGGTTTGTAGTAGTTATTTTTTGGTTAAGAGTTTAGGTGTGTTCTATTTAAGTGCATGCCTTGTATATACATGTGCGGGGATTATGAAATTTAATTTTCTTGATACGTTGTATAATATTGAACAGATAACATCTTAAATGATGCCAGCAAAAAAATTAGTCTTCAATCATATTGTAAGGTGTAAGGTGAGCCCAGAAATTACTGCTTGTCTGTTGAAGATCTTGGCCTTGATATAAATTTCTGAGGATGGAACTTCCGGGTTAGATGGATGTCTACACACTTTATGTATTCTAATTTTGACTGTCATCCAAAGATATTGATATACATTGATTGCCTTGATAATTGAATCTAGCTTGTAATACTTTCCTTTGTATGTTACAAAAGTTACTGAACATTTAGGATAGGAAGTATGATTCTCTTACGATAGTATCCTGTTGGCTTTCACTTTTGAGTGGCACTTGCCTTTTTTTAGAAAGGGTTTTCTCGTACAAGTTTTGTCAGTTTATGTGTATGGACTTGGTGTCTGCTAATTTGTTAGCTTAGAGTGCCTGCTAACAGTCTTTATGTTACTCATCTCTTTCCCAGGAGAGACGAGTAAGAGAGATTGTCTTAAAGGCTATGGGCCAGGCTATAAACAAGACTGTTGCTATTGCAGAGATCATAAAGGTTGCAATTACATTTCCTTTTGTACCTCTCTTTTCCCCCCTTTCATACACTGTGATTTGTGATGGACTCAAGGACTCAATGATTTTCTTTGAAATAGAGAAGAGTTCCTCGTCTGCATCAGGACACCACCATCAGCTCAGTCAGCATAACGGATACCTTTGAACCAATTGAAGAAGGCCTTCAGATGTAAGTTTGAAGTCTTCTTTCTCTTTGACTGTATACTTCTACAATTACACATGTGTCATCTGCTGACAGTTGATATTCTGATCAAGTGTATGCATTATATGCATTGAGGAATTGTAATTCTAGAGCCTCTAATATGGTTTTCTTGTCTACAGTGTGGAGCAGACTCGCCATGTCTCAATGATTTCTATTACTCTGTCGACTAAAGAGCTTAACAAGAGTTCCCCTGGGTATTTTTCTAATTGGTTATGCAAATACTTTAGTATGGCTCTATCTGCTAAGAAATGTGGATGTGATGGTGCAAATTACCTATATATTTGATGCATTAGAGTTGATGCAATCTGTTTTTCTATTTGTTCTGTAACTTCTTTCCTTCAATTATAAGTTATCATCATTTTTGTTGGTTTTTCTTGTCATCCTGTTTCTTTTTCCATTTGATTCTGGTTTGGAGGGATCGCGTTTGGAGGTTCTGTATTTCAATTGTTCGATGTTTATTCTTTGCATTCTTGATATAGGTATCAAGGTCCATCTAATGTGGAGCAAACTAAACAGCAGTACAATAATTATCAGCCACAGCAACATCAACCTTCTAGACAAGCACGTGCTGGCTACAACAACACTGGTTACAACAACAATGGTTACAACAACACTGGTTACAACAACAATAGTTACAACACCGGTAACGGAGGTGAAGAAAAAATACTGATTTTATAGTCGTTAAATATTTGTATGACCAAATCATTGATCGAATTTGATTTGAATTTTAGATACATACGGGCGAGGTGGCAGAGGCCGTGGCAGAGGGAGGGGACGAGGTTGGAACAGAGGTGGATATTCAAATTACCAAGGTACTTCATTCCAACTGCGTTTGTCATGTGAAGCAAGAAACTGATCATAATTTATGCATATCTAATGTGAGTGCATAGACAGCTTTGAGACTGCGTTATTCTCAATACATGATTCTTTTGGCAGAAAATGGTGGGTATGGAGGTGGCTATTCTGGTGGATATTCAAATTACCAAGGTACTTCTTTACAACTGTGTTTGTCATGTGAAGCAAGCAAGTAGGTTAATGTGTGTGCAACCCATGCATACACAGCCTTAGTAGTACTTCTTTGTTCTCATTACATGTTTCTTTCAACAGAAAATGGTGGGTATGGAGGTGGTTATTCTGGTGGTGGTGGTGGATATCCTAATTGGGGTCGAGGTGGAGGCCGTGGTGGTTGGGGTTATCGTGGTCAGTTTACTCTCCACTTTTACTTTTAAAATACCACAATCCCGATGTTCAAACACTTAATAAATTCATGAAATGTATATGAATTTCTTCATGTTGGCTCTTAAGCAAAGCATTGTTTACGATGTATGTTTAAATTGCTAAGATAATGCATTCTTCGACTCTTGTGGAAGTTTAGAATTCTGATGTTTTGAAAGTTGAGTGTTTGAATTTGTTTGCAGGTGCTGGGTATGGAAGAGGTAGAGGCAGCGGCAGAGGGTATGGACGAGGTCGTGGTGGAAGGATGGGGGGGCGGATGAGGGGTGGTGGTGGTGGTGGTGGCAACCAAGCATAGGTTTGTAGTTGGTTGTTGTTTGCTTTGCTCTGGGGAAGAGCTTGCTTGGCTTTCAGTTGTTACTACTACTACTATGTTTACAATTTGATGAAAATTGTGGCTTATTTGTAGAGAGAGAGATAGAGAGAGGGTTGTTGGCAGCTGATTGGTTTGTTGATTTGTGTTTATGGGCAAGCTTTGTTTTCAGATGTTTGTTTTTATATCAAGCCAAGAGCAGGCAATCAATTTCTGACTTGCTATATAAATTATTTTCACCTCCCTCCCTCTCTCTCTCTCTCTCTCATATCAAATGGTAAAAAAATGACGAGTTGGTTTCTTGTGAAATTGTCGCACATGCGACAGGATTCAAGTATGGTTCTTACAGGGTATAAGTATGTGTTTTTCAGTTATAAGTATGTTTTTTACAGTATAAGTACGAGTTATTACAACATGATTGATATGATGGAATGAGGTGTGAATGAAATCATCATTCTTACCTTCATTTTTATTTCTTTGATTGATTAGTACGTTTTATAAGTAGGAATTGGTGATTCTCACCGAAATTGTTATTACCATGGATGAGGGAATGACCATTCATTTCTACCGCAATGGTATTATGTATTTCTGTCTTCAATGAAATTAACGTTTTTTTTTATTAATTTTGATTATTACCATTATTTATTTTATGTTTTAACAAATTAATTTTCTAAAGTTAAATTATTATATGAAATTTTGTAAATAATATTAAATTATTTATAAAAAGTAAAAAAATTAATAATTTAAAATTAATATAAAATAAAAATAGCAAAAAACTAAATATATAAATAGTATAAAAATAATTAATACATATAAAAATCTAAAAAAACATAAAGATAATATGTATATAATTTTAATAATACAAATAATTAAAGTTCTGATATAAGATTTATCTATATATATATATAGTCATAAAATATCAAAAAAAAAAGATAAAAGAATATTAGTATAGATAATAGGTTATAGTTAAATTGTAATTAATATATAAAATAAGATATTATAATTTTAATAACATAAAATCATATAAAATAATTGATAAAAGATATGATAAATATATTATTATTATTATTATTTAACTACTTTAAATATATGTAAATAATACAAAAATTGTAAATTAATAATAAAATTAAAAAAATATAATATATAAATATAATATACATTAATATTAGCACAATGATTAATTTTTTGTAAAAAGAATTATCTTTAAATTTAAATATGTCAAATAATTTAAATTTGAGTGATATATTGAATATGAATATTAAATAAAATTATAGTGGAAGGTAATTTGGTCAAATAAAGATTGATTTAATATTTATACATTTTATTTGTAGTTATCAATCATAAAATATAATCATAATTATTATTTCATTCATTTCATATTCCTTTGTTATACCAATCATATGAATAATCATTTTTATATCATTTCTTTCCCATCATCATTTAATTCTTGAGTTCATTTCATTTCTACGTAATTTCATTCAATCATATCAATCATGAGGTATGTCTTTTACGGTTATAAGTATGTTTTTTTGTGCTATAAGTGCAACCGTGTGTGATGGTTGCACATGAGTTTTGCCAAAAATGAAACTACCTGCAAAAGTCAAAAGGATATTATAGAAACGTTGTTGTTGTTGTTGTTGTTGTTATAGTAACGTTATTTATAGTAATGTTATTATTATTATTATTATTATTATTATTATTACTATTATTATTATTATTATTATTTTTGCTTTTAAATTATTAAATTTAAGATTTGACATTGAATGCAAATCCAAATTGATGCTAAGTTGTAACACACTCACCAAAAGATCAATTAACTCGACTTTGTGTAAAAAAATTCCAATCTTTACAAGATAAGAAGGAATGAGGAGTGGGAACAACTCACTGAAATGACTTTTGATTGCCACACTTTTTTCTTTTTTTATTCGAAAAAGGTCAAAAAATATTTTTATTGAGTTTCGTGATTATGATATTGTTTGGTAGGATGAATTAGTGAAGGAGAGAAGGGGTGAAAAAAGGAAAATCTGGAATTAATGACGTGGAATTACTGTGCAAGATGACGTGGAAATGAGCTCAACTCAGTAACAAACTAGCTGAGGGATATAACTGATCGGTTCCAGCGTGCAATTAATCAGAAACTGCTGTGCATGGGAAGAAAACGGATCCTAGGGCATTTTAGGGTTTTCAGCGCATAGTCAGTTACAATCGATCAAAGTCGTGGAGATTCAGTTGTTAATCAGCTAAATTGGTTGAGGGCTTTGCTTGTATATAAAGTCATGCATAATCCATTTTAGTTTCAGAGAAAGTTAGCGTTAGAATCGTGAGATCAGATTGTTAGGGTTCTTATTTTCTGCATTTGAAAACCCTATTCTGCGCGATTCTTTGTAGTGCTCGATTCTTTGTTGATTTCTGAATAAAATCGTTTGAGATCTTTGCCGTGGATGTAGACTCAAGTGGATAGAGTCGAACCACGTAAATCCTTGAGTGTTGATTGCATTATTCTTCTATTTTCGTTTTCGATTATCCTGCAAACTTGAAGTTCTTGTTCTGCGTTTTTGGAGCTGCGATTGAGGAACTGAATTGGTGTGTTTGTGAACTACGATTAACCTTTAATCGTTTCAAGGGGGAATAACAAATTTCTTATGGAGACATGAGATTATTATCATGTGCTACGTAACAAATTGCATATGTTGTTTGTGGATAATGTTGCTCCATCTTACATATCATCTCATATAAATTTTTGTTACCTCTATCACTAGGAAATGGAGATGATCATGGTTTGAATAAATGTAATGGAAGAAGGAAAGATACTACAACAAGATTTTTACATGAATTATATCGTGAAATTGCTAATGCAGTCGAAATACAATATTATATTGAATTGACAAATATGGTTCAAAATCCATAAAAGTGGAGGGAAAATTATAGATGAGGAACTTGACTAGAAATGACCCACAAATGGAAAACACCAATACATGGTAATTGAGCATCCACCATCTAAGCCTAAATTTGAACCTTTCAAGAAGTCAGCAATTCCGAAGCAACGTACTGTTGAACCTATTTTGAGAAAATCAAGATCTTAATATGAGTTGTCATATCGATATTTTTATTTTTGATTTGGTCTTAATGTTGTTGGTAATGCATAAATGATAAATCAAGTTTATTAACTTTACTCCAATTATTTTCTAAATATCTCGCTATTTTAAAGAACTAGTACTACTTCAAAAATTTCATAAAATTTTCTTATCAAATTTATTTATGATCTAAAAAATACAAATTATGAAAAATATCGATATTTTGCATATATCTACGATATATATGTGGTATTTTCCAATTTCTTTTCCAATTTTACACTAAAGCCAACCGATATTGATATCAATATCAATACTTTGTGATATATTCGAGATATTCTCGAAAAAAATTTAATCCCCATATCCATATTGCGAAACCTTTACGGATATATCATTTCTAAAATGTGATCAAAAATCTTACCCGAGTGTGTTCTAAACTACTAGTAATGTGTTCCATTTGGGTTCATGGGCTCGAGATGGGGTTATCCATTTTTACGAAAACTTTGGACTTTAACATATGATATCATTGTTTAATTATTATAACCTATAGCTCGATATAAAATTACATATTAGTTCGTTTTGAAACGTACATAATAAAAACAAATAATTAGGGATTAAATTATTTAATTAATTCAATTATGTATAGGTTTGTTCTAGGTATTTACGTAACACCTAGGCGTATCTCGTGTATATATTTATAACATTTGTAAGCAAATAATTGTATTCATGAGATACATTGAATTGTTGGCTGGTCTTGACGATCATTAATTATTATAATATTTAGTCCATAGCATGCGACAGCTAGTTCTTAAGTTTTGTCAGTAATATGATTAATGCAAGTTGTAGATTAAAATAATAATAATAATAATAATAATAATAATAATAATAATATATACTTGAATCATGTACTAGAGTTGACTTAAGTTGTAATGCATCTTGGATTGGAAGCAATTGTTTGATCATTTCATCAGTACAAAAGTGTAATCTGAATTTGAGGGGAAATTTGAGAGAGATTAAATGGCGGCTTTTGCTGCTGTGCATACTTTGGGATATATGACAGATAACATTATACAACGTTTTGGTCTCGTGTTTGCGGCCGATTTTATGGAAATGATAGAAATTGCAAACAAGGAGTTGGCATCCTTTAAAGAATTTCTGGAAAGATTGGATATGAGCAGCAGGATGAGGATGAGTGATTCGCTTCAACGAATTCCAGAGGCAACAAATCGATATTATGAAGCACTTTCATCCTTCTTTGACTTTGGTAAGTTTTCGGATCTACACTCTAGAGATATCGAGGGTGTCAAGCAAGAAACTCATTCCTTGATAGACATATTTAAGAAGACGAAGGAGGAGTATCTGAAACTAGATACTCATCATTTGCCTGATCAAGATGAAGCTGTTGATTCAAAGATGGTTGGATTATGTGATACGTATAGTCAACTCAAATCACACCTTACTTATTACTGGAATGATAAGCTCGTAGTCTCACTTGTTGGGATGGCAGGCATTGGCAAGACTCTTCTTGCTAAGAAAGTTTTTGAAGATTTGGATATCTTGGAATGGTTTGACTGTCGTGCTTGGGTGACCATGGGCAGAAACTATCAATCAGAAGAAATTACTCAAACCATTCAAGCTCAGTTAGACATTGGTGCGCACAATATGCAAGAGAGAGGTTGCTTGAGAGAAAGTTTGATGGGTAAGCGATACTTGATCGTGTTGGATGATGTATGGGATTTTGAGCTGGTCAAACATTACATGGAAACCTTATTTCCAGACAAAAACGGAAGTCGAGTCTTGCTTACAAGTAGGATTCATCATGATGATTCTTTTCCTTGTCGAATCATTAAAATGCGCTTGCTAAATAAACAAGAAAGTTGGCATCTTTTGTGTGAAAAAGTTTTTTCTCAAAAATCATGCCCTCCTGAACTTGAGGAAGCAGGAAAGAAGATTGCCGAGAAGTGTGATGGTCTTCCTCTTACAATTGTCACAGTTGCCGACCTCCTATCGAAGGCCGAAAAGACACCAGGAGCACTCTGGATTGAGGTATCAACACATAAGAAACATCACATCTTAATTGATGCATATGATGAAATATCAAAGGTACTATATCCAAGCTATGACAATTTACGTGAAGATTCGAAATTGTGTTTTCTCTATATGGCAGTTTTTCCACAAAATTATGAAATTTTCAAATCCAAACTCATTAGTCTGTGGATTGTTGAGAAACTCATTGAGAAAGATTCTTTCGGATCTTTTGAAAATCGTGGAGTAGAATGCTTGAGGTATCTTACTTTGCATAATCTTGTTATGGTCTACCAAAGAAGCACCCTATTTAATGATGATCTAACTGATAGAATAAAAGCATGTGGCCTCCATTCTTCTTGGTGGCACTTTTGCTACAAAGAAGCTAGGAAGACTAATTTTTTTCATGTTTTGGATAGTTATAGAGATGCTTTAGAAGAAGTCATAAAAAGTCAGAGGAGGTTGACCATCCACAACAATACTTTGTTTGGAGTTAAAGTAGTGTATAATTCAATTGAGAAAAATTGTGCATCCACTACCCACTCTCTCCTATGTTTAGGTCCATATCACCAGTATCCGGTGCCAATATGTTTCGGTTTAAAGTTGCTCAAAAAACTTGATGTTCTTCACATCCGTTTTTATGAGTTCCCTTTGGAAATACTAGAATTGGTTAAGTTAAGATATCTTGCTCTCACATGCAACGCAAGTCTGCCTCCTTCCATATTCAAACTTTGGAAACTTCAATACTTAATTGTTCATCGACATTTGAACATCAAATTTCCAATTCCATCATATTTTCCTAAAGATATATGGGATATGAAAAGGTTGAAGCATCTTCATGTAACGAGCAACGACCTGCCAGATGTTCTTGGTACTTTTTTGCCGAACCTCTTAACACTATCAGATGTGAGCGTTAACAGTTGCACAAATGGTGTTTTTGGAAGAATCCCTAATTTGAAAAAGTTAGGAATTCGAATTGATTTGATTCCTGATGCAGTAGAGCCATTGTGTTGCTTTGATCATGTTTCAAATCTGAGTAAACTAGAATCACTTACATGTGTCATTGTAAATCCTACATGTAATTTTGAGGTTGTTGCACCATTTGTTCCACTTTCCATGTTTCCCTTAAATCTGAAAAAATTGCATTTGAGTGGGTTGGGCTATTGTTGGAAAGAAATGAGCACGATTTCTTCACTTCCAAATCTTGAAGCGCTCAAACTGCGAAGTAATGCCTTTCGAGGGCCAAAATGGATTATAGAAGATAATGAATTTCCGAAGCTTTACTTTCTTTTAATGGAAGACATGGATCTAGTGCAATTGAAGGGGAGAAATGAGAGCTTCAAATGTCTTAAAAAAGTAAGCATAAAGCATTGCTACAAATTGAGAAAGCTGCGTTGGCGTAGTAAGTATGGATTGGCTACAAATATTGAAGTAGTTTACTGCAACCCTGAAGTTGAAATGGAAATACAAAAGTGTACACTATATTCAAAAGGTGCGGATATAATGGAGATTTCGATCAATAATGATTGGAACGCATGAGTGGCAACTTACATCTCAAGAGGTTAGTAATTCACTTGTATGATTTAATTGTTGAATGAGAAGACTTTTTTCTCTTTCATATTTTATACATATATAAAATGGTGCTCAACTGGACTAATATATATATATATATATATATATATATATATATATATATGATATCATAAACCTTTAAAGATAAAATTTTAGTTCATTCAAAATATTATTTGAAAATATGATGTCAGGAGAATGTAAGTTATTCTTAATTAAAAAAGTTAAAGAACCCCATCTTATTTCAAAATAAGATCTTTTCTTAACAATCTTCTTCCAAATTTATCATTAAACGTATTCCTTAAAGTTTAACATATAATTTCTTATATATTGAAAAACATCTAATAAATTCCGGCCACGAAAAAAAACATCTAACAATATATAAGAGCTTATTTGATCTTCTAAATAAATTGATGTAACAACCTTTTGTCCAGGAGGAGACAAAGAGTCGTACGTATTGAAGATGTTGTTCAAGTGTTGAGATCAAGCATTGGGGAAAGTACTGCAGATTATATATATTTGTTGAAATTGGGAATTCATTTAGTGACACTTTTCAGCATGATTTGATGCTATTGTTATGTATTGGATGATTACATTTATTATGTTTTTTCATGTTGATTTTATTATGTTTTTTTTATGTTTTAGTTGTACAATGATTGGTTTATGTTAATGTTAAAAGCGAAGTGGATTTTATGGATTTTCAAGTGGCTTGATCCTGAAATATGTCCAAAATCGAAGACACTTATCCCTTCTTATTGAATAAATGTAATGGAAGAAGAGAAGACTCAAGATCCGAAGCAATTCCGAAGCAAAGTACTATTGAACCTATTTTGAGAAATTCAAGATCTTAATATGAGTTGCCATATCGATATTTTTATTTTTGATTTGGTCTTAATGTTGTTGGTAATGCATAAATGATAAAATCAAGTTAATTAACTTTACTCCAATTATTTTCTAAATATCTCACTATTTTAAAGAACTAGTACTACTTCAAAAATTTCATAAAATTTTCTTATCAAATTTATTTATAGTCTAAAAAATACAAATTATGAAAAATATCGATATTTTGCATATATCCACGATATATCTGCGATATTTTCCAATTTCTTTTTCAAATTTACACTAAAGCCAACCGATATATATATATATATATATATATATATATATAATATATATAATAACAATTACCCCTCAAAATAAAAATGATAATATTTTCTTGCTCATTTCCACCTCCCAAAAATAGAAATCCAATATTTATTATTTCATAATTTATAATTACAAAAATTATTGTATTAAACATGATTATATATATAGTAATAATATCATCTATGATATTGACAAAATCTTAGAAACTATGATTATATATATGGTAATAATATCATCTATGATATTGACAAAATTTTAGAATTATAATCTATATATGGTATATGAATGTTAATATGATCTCATATAATAAATGTTTAATTATTGCTATAATAAAGATTAAAGATATATATATATATATTATATGTTGAATAAATTAAAATAATACAAATGACTGAATTTCAAGAGAATTTTAAACCATCAAAGTAAAAAAAAATATAAAAAATTATCACTAATGTTGTAACTCCCTATAATTTTGTCTATATATAGAAGGAGATTTATAACAAAAGCAAAAAAAAAAAAAATTCAAATTTAAGTTGACTTACTATAATTTCACCCATATGTAAACATGTGATTCAAATAATTTTATGATTTTTATTATATATGTAATTATAAATAGATTTATAAAAATCATAATTTTGATCTATATATATATATATATATATGATTTTTTTTGTATGTGGTCTTAATTATTATTCATCTATAAATACATGTCAACTACAAGTTTATACATCATTGACTTCACTTCGCCTTTTCAAGATAAATGATCATTTTGTTTTTCTTTACAATAACCATTATTTTGACAAATATGACTCATGTTTTTAATGTTGTCAATGGTATCAATACCTTTCGTAATTTTGTGGGCACTAAAATTTTATTTCGTTAGATCACATGACATTATTCCGTACATAAATAAAAAAAGATGTTATAGTTATGAGAATGTCATCAAAGACCAAGAGGTAATTATGCGATATTGTTTTGTTCGATATATATATATATATATCACCTATATAATAATCAAGTTACTTAGCATAAATAACATAACATAAATTATCTACTTCTATAACTGTATTCCAAATATGTTGAAAAACTATAATAAAAATCACATAATTTTTATTTGACAAATATGTTATTTATAATACTCCACTTTAATATATCTTCCATGTAACAATACTAATAATATGACACAATATTTACATAATTTAATTATATTACATAGAAAATTATTCTATAATCTTATAAAAATAAAAATGAAGATAACTTTGAAGCATTTACCTTATCTATGCTATACTAATTCTTTTTTAAAAATCATAAAGATTATTTATTGTATAATGATTTTTAATATATATATCTTGAATATAATAAAAGAATATATATATATATATATGTATATATATAATATGATTATTGCATACAATTAATATTATAAATAGGAAGTATAAAATTTATGAACTTATATATTTTCTATTAAAATCTACAAATTAAGAATATGAAAATATCATTTATAAAAAAAATTATATAAAATTATATCATTTATATTTATAAAAAATTAATAAAACTCACTTTTTATGTCCATTTGCCGGATTATATAAATAAATCTTCAATATTAATCTTGAAGAATAGGAAGTCATTGCTATTTATAAGAGTGTTAACATGTCAATGATTTTTTTTCCATATATCTTTTAAATACTTTGAATTTTTAATTATGAAATTTCATTATCATCTATATAAAACCAACTAATCTTATTTCCACTTTCTAAACTAGAAATACAAATATTTATTATTTTATAATTTATAAATTATAAATATTCGATTTTGCACGATTTATGTATATCCATAAATCATTTTGTGGTATGAAAATCATTTTGTATACACATGAAAATTGAGAGAGAAAAATAAATATGATCATATTTGATATGTTATAAATTTATCATGATTTGTGTAAATAATGTACTAATATCATGTTAAACGTTCATAAAAACTGTGAATAACAATTTGTACCTAAATTTAAATCATTATATATATCCATGAAAAAATTAGCAAAAAATATATCTCTTTTAATGTAAGAATAAATAATGTTTCATCCATGATTAAAAACAATTGTAAATCTGAAATTTCATGATAATGATAGCATGAAGTTTCTAATTATATGAACAATGATAAAATATTTGCTTTCTGTTGTTATATAGTTTCATGGTTTTAGATTTATTAGATTTATTACAATTGTAAATTTTAGATTTACTTTCTCATGGTTCTAAGAGATAAATTTTAATTTTAGAGCATTTGGAAAAAAAAATTATATACAATAATATCATTATGTTTACACTCATTATGAATAAGTTATTGAACATATATTTACATAAAAAAAATTCCAGGTCAATTGTGACAAAAATAAATAGTAAAGGAGCCAAACAACGTATGATGAAAATAAGAAATATTCAAAATTGGTAAATTATATAGGTAGTAGATAAAATAGAAATATCTTAAAAGAACTATATTGTTTTTTATGATCACCACTTTTATATCAAAAAATTACTTACACTTGAAACTTATTTACTATATCATACACATACCAAATGAGGTTGAAATATTATTGAGAATTGATTATAATATTTAATAATATCATCATTTTATACTCATTATAATGAATAAGCTATTAGCATATATTTGCATAAGCTTTTTCCAAACTAATTGTGACAAAAACAATTAGTAATAAAGTAGTCAGATAATGTATGATGAAAATAAGAAATATTTAAAATTCATAATTTATATGAGTAGTAGATTAAATTGAAATAACTTTGAAGAAGTATATTGTTATTCATAATTAACATTTTCATATCAAAAATTTATTGAAACTTGAAATATATTTGTCCATATGTCACACAGATAAAAAATGAGATTGAAATATGATCGAGAACTTGATTTTTTTTCATAAATTAAAGTTTTCACATCAAATCAAGATATTTCAATTTAATGGTCGTACATCACACAAGTAATAAATTAGACTGGAGTTCTTCCAAAAATTTTATTATTTTTTGTGTTCTACATTTTCTTATCTAAATATATAAATTGTAAAATTTATATACCCGTGCATCGCACGAGACTTATACTAGTTTTTTTTTTTTTTTAACCAAACACCCTACGGGGTGAGGGGTTTAGGCAGACCCTCAACCTGTACATAGAAACTGAAAAGTCAAAGTGTACATAAAAGATAACATAAGAAACATGTAAACCGAACAAAGCGGCCGAAACAAGTGGCCAAAAACGACTGCTGACAGGTGGCAGGAAAAAACAGGAGTAAAAAACAGACAAAACGGCCTAAACAGGTGGCCAAGATCAACTGTCGACAGGTGGCAGGCGGAAACAAGAACAAGAACAGAAAACAAAATCCAGAACAAACAAAAACAAGAGGAAGCAGCCGATGCATCACAAACGAGCACCATCATGGTCAACACGAAACGACGGCCAACCAAACTGATCAAAACGAGCCAACACCTGAACCCGTCGAGGTAACAAAGCCGGGGGAAAGGACCCAGCTAACTCAGTCTGACACCCTAAGTTAGCCAGAGAATCTGCAATTGAATTCCCTTCCCGATGAATATGCGACACACGAAACTCCAAAAGGGCGAGGAGGTTCCACGAGACTTATACTAGTTGATATCAATATCGATACTTTGTGATATATTCGCGATATTCTTGAAAAAAATTTATTCCCCATATCCATATTGCGAAACCTTCACGGATATATGATACCAAATCTGGATATTATCGTCATTGATTCAGAGAATAAATTGATGATTAATCAAAGGTAACTTGTCTGCTAGTTTAGATGTGATTTTAGACTGAAGGTTCAATTTTTATGTTGGATCAGAAATAATAATTGATATAAGAATAATGACAAAAATGACACATTGACCATTTACTAAAGAATAATGCAATTCCAATCATTTAAAGTGTGCTCTGATAATAAAATCAACTAATGGATCTTATGTGCATAATTTCATTTATGCTCAAAATAATTTCATTTATGCTCAAAATAATTATTCTCATATACTTTTAACATTTTTCGGGACTTTATAAATTTTATAATTTATTAATTCATAATATATATAATTCTATTATTATTGGATTTTTTGTTATATTTTATTACCAAGTTAAATCTTACTAGCATTTTATTCTGAATTTTTTTAATCTCGCGGACCTTGATTCTGATGCTAGATTCATATTACTCGAATCATTGAAAAGACAAAATATCATGCACATATTAAATCAATAATTAATTTATTCTCAAACAAAACAAGATCTAGTTTCCACTTTCCATTTCCATGATTAATGAATTGAGTCCATACATGACATAAAACCAAGGATAATATCGGTGTCGGTAGAAATATCGATATCTTGATTTTACGGAAATATCGACGGATATATCGATTTCGGTGGAAATATCGGTTTTTAACACAAAAAATATATAAACTTTGTAAAAAAAATTGAAAAATATATCTAGTACTTTACATAATATTATAAGTAATATTACTACATATATTGAACTTAAATTTCAAATAAAAAGATATGTTTACAACAAATTTAAAGATAAACTAAAAAAACGGACATTTTAGAAAAAAATATATGTAAACTTTGTAAAAAAAATTGAAAAATATATCTAGTACTTTACATAATATTATAAGTAACATTAATACATATATTGAACTTAAATTTCAAATAAAAAGATATGTTTACAACAAATTCAAAGATAAACTAAAAAAACGGACATTTTAGAAAAAAATATATGTAAACTTTGTAAAAAGAATTGAAAAATATATCTAGTACTTTACATAATATTATAAGTAGCATTAATACATATATTGAACTTAAATTTCAAATAAAAAGATATATTTACAACAAATTTAGAGAAAAATATATGTAAACTTTGTAAAAAGAATTGAAAAATATATCTAGTACTTTACATAATATTATAAGTAACATTAATACATATATTGAACTTAAATTTCAAATAAAAAGATATGTTTACAACAAATTTAGAGATAAACTAAAACAATAATCTAAAAAAAATTAAATAAATGCAGCCGCAAAGATTCAAACCCTAAATTCCCAAAGCACTATTTAACCAATTGGATAACAACCAAATACTATTAAAAGTTTTCATAAATTGAATTCTTATACATTTGCAAAGAAAATTAAATTTTTTTTTTACAGAAAATGAGAAACTGCACCGACACGATTTTCAGCCGACAAATTAGCGATATTTTCAGTGATAAGTTGCCGATAAATCGCGATATCTTGACAAAAATACACACAGTTGCACCGTGTTCGAAAAATCGATGATATATAGCGAAATATCGGCGATACGCCGATATTTCGACGAAAAATTATAACACCCGTTTTTTATGTCGGAGATGATAAATTGACGATATTTCGGTGATAAATCGCCGAAATATCCCGATTTTTCAGTCCTTGCATAAAACTCACTATGATGATAATACACTATGATGAACAAAACCCAATAATTGGACCACATTCATGCATGGTGAAGCCGTTTGTCGGAGAATTATTGCATGTGGCTAAACTCTTAATATGTTTGGTCATATAAGCAATGTACAAAGACGTCCGCCAAGTCCAGGTTCATTTCTTGTTTGCCCGCCCGTACACATATAAAATAAAATACAATATCCCTATTTTCTCTCACCCCATCTCTCTCTCTCTCTCTCTCTCTCTCATCCTTCATCTTGCTTATACTGAATTACTAGCTAACAGAAATGAGCTAAATTCTTCAAAAATAAAGATCATATAAAAAAGAAAAAAAAAATGGAAAGTATTTTGAAGAAGGGTAGTGAGAGGAGAGAGAAGGATCTATTCCATGTCATTCACAAAGTTCCTTCTGGTGATGGGCCTTATGTTCGAGCCAAATATACTCAGGTTTGTTTTTTCTTTTTTTTTTCTTTTTTTTTTTTTTTCTGCTTTTACTTTTTTTTTTTCTTAATTTTCGTTTTTATTTACGATGTTTGTTTGACTCTTAAGAAAAAATAAAGTAATCATTAATTAATTCACATGAAACTTCTCTGTTTTCATATTGTCATGTTTGCAAAAATCTGAAAAAAGTAATTTTCTGTTTGAAATGCTTTCATTTATCGAATTCTAATTAAATAAAACAGGAAGAAGGCAGCATAACTTGTAGAGCAGCAATCATTCTACTTTCCACTTACTACTTTCAACTTAATATAAATATTAATATATATTATAATTTATACATTAAATTACTCCCTCGAAAGGACAGTTTCTTAAGAACACTTTCAGAACGGTGAGTTCTGATCAAGGATGAAAATCGAAAATATTGATATTGGTGGAAAAATATATCAGTAAAAATTTAGAAAAAAAAAGGCGGTTCCTTTGTAAAAATAGGAGAAATTGGACATAATATTTTACAAATATTATAATTAATTTTAATATATATATTCAACTTAAAATTTAAAATAAAATGATATATTTACGATAAATGTGGAGATAATAAATTATATAAATGTTGTGTAGTATCATAGCAAATGTTCGGAGTATTTGATAACATTATTATTAATGTTAAAATGAACTTTTATAAGTTTCAAATGAATAAGATGACATATCATATGATCTAAATAAACTTACAGATGTGTGTAGACTAATTATTTCAATTTTCATAAACTTTTGATGTGTTATACATACCGCAATTAGCAATTTTTTTATGTGAAGGAATTAGCAATTATTATTAAACTTTTACAAACTTTTGATCTTATACACACACAATTATAATGTGTAAATTATAATATTATTAAGGTACAAAATACAGTTTTTTTCTTTAAAAAGTGGAATCATTCATTATAAAATCCTATTACCAAATAAACCATTTAGTTAAAAAAAAATACTTTTTACTAAAATTTATATTTACTGATATTTTCTCGGATATTTCATCGATATTTACCAACATTTTTTCTATTTTTCAATAATTTGTATCCTGAAGCAACTGATATCAAAATTGATATCAATATTTATCGATATTTTGATGGAATTTCATTATAGCCAATTTCTATATTAATTATGTGAAAAGACGAAAAATATTGGAGAAATATCATTGCAGCCCGTTTTGTATCAATTATGCGAAAAATAGAAATATCGGAAAAATATGAGCAATATTTCGGGATATTTTTATCCATGATTTGGTCCTTTTGATGGTAAGATATAAAGATTTTACTTTAGAAAATTTTAATTAAATTCTTAAAAATAATTTATATTCTTCTTTCTAAACAACAAATTAAATTATAACATACAAATCATCTTAACTATAGGTGTAATTACCACACTATCCATAATCTCAATGTATATCTATCATTTACCATAAATATTTTTTATAATAAGATATAAAAAAATGATGTGTATATGTATATATATATATATATATATATATATCTTTTACACATGTAACAATTTTTCAACCATGCAATAATCTTTCAAACATTTCCTAAACATGTGTAGTTTCAAGTTTAACACATAATGCTTTACTTAAACTGATTGATATATATGGATCAGCTAATAGAGAAGGATTTAGAGGCAGCAATAACATGGTTTTGGAAAGCTATAAAGGAAGGAGACAGAGTGAGTAGTGCTCTCAAAGACATGGCTATTGTTATGAAGCAACTCGATAGAGCTGAAGAGGCCATCGAAGCTATCAAGTCCTTTCGTCGCCTTTGCCCCAAACATGCCCAAGAATCACTCGACAACGTCCTCATCGACTTGTACAAGGTATTCATATAAACATAGTTCCCTTGTTTATTTGAGGTTAATATCATTTTTGGTCCCATAACTATGGTGTCTTCCGATTTTGATCTTATAATTATCCCGATTTTGAATTCAGTCCCGTAATTGAACAATCTATCCGATTTCAATTCAAATTTCCCGGAAAATTTGAGTTTTTCTGGAAAATTTCATGTGTTAGATTTCTATTAGGATTTTAATTTTAATATTCCACCAATAAGAATTTGACACGTAACTTTTCCAGCGAAATTCGTTAAAATTGGACTAAAATCGAACAAATTTTTAAATTGTGATAATTATTAAACCAAAATTGGAAGACATCAATAGTTATGGAACCAAAAATAATTTTAACACGCCAAAAAACATTAATGACAAAAAGTAGTAAGATCCCAAAAGTCGCCCACAAAGATTTCATGGATTTAAGTTAGGTTATTTTAGGGAAATTATTTTGTTCTCATAAGGAAAGTGACTACAATTTGGAACGGATAGAAAAAGAAGAGTGAACTATCGATTTTTATGGGGTAGGAAGAAGCATATATATAGAGTCCTGATATAGAACATGGTGTTTAGTTTCTTATGGAGTCAATCTGAACGCAAAATACTAATATTGTTTTATTCTTATCATCATGTGTTGGCTTTATATGTAAGAGGTTATAATTAGTTGATTTAACGTTTTGAATTATTGTATGTTGGTATTGGCTCTACATATATAAGAGGTTATGATTTGATGTAACATTTTGAATTATTGTATGTTGGTGTAATTGGCTCTATATATATAAGAGGTTATTAATTGATGTAACGTTTAGAATAATTGTATGTTGGATGCAGAAATGTGGAAGAGTTGATGAACAAATAGTGATGCTAAAGCATAAGCTGAAGAAGATATATTTAGGAGAGGCTTTCAATGGAAAGCCCACTAAAACTGCACGTTCTCATGGCAAGAAGTTTCAGGTTTCTGTCAGACAGGAAACTTCTAGGATATTGGTGAGTCATTAATAAAACAAATGAGACTTAAGTTGTAGCTAAAAAACAAAACATGAGGAAAACCTCTATACTTAACCTTTTTTACTAATTATTTTAGTTAAGTTGATAAATTTTATTCTTTTTAAGTTAAGATAAATGTTTTTTTTTTCAATTTATATTCTTCTAACATTTGGTGGCTAGAGTTTAAGTATATGATAGTATGTGTTTAAATGTGGTTGTACAAACTGTGTAGCATATGGTGGAATGGGCCACGTGAATGATGGCACAGGCCAGTTATATGCATGGTGGTACAAGGTGAAGTGTATGGTGATGCAAACATTTATACGGTGGTACTGGCTTAAATATATTGGTATGTTCTTAAATATAATGGTGCAAAACTGTAGCATATGGTGGAACAAGCTATATGAATGATGGTATGGACAACTATATGGTGGTACATACTGAAGTAAATGGTGGTGTGAATATTTATTTAGTGGTATGTGTTTAAATATATGGTGGTGCAGGTTGGAGTATATTGTTATACATTCTTAAATATGGTGGTACATAGTGAAGTATACAGTGATATGTGTTTAAATGTAATGGTATAAACTAAAGTATATGGTGGGACAGGCTAACATGTGATGGTATGTATTGTAATATGGTGGTATATACTGAAGTATATGAGACCGTAGAGTTTCGGAATAATTCTTGGTCTTAATAATGACGATGCATTTGTTTTTGTTATAATCATCATTTATTGTTTAAGTATATATGGTTTGATGGTTGTTAGAAAATACATTTTTTCTCATGTAAAGTGGTAGAATCTTGAGTTTCCTTCTATAACTTATTCATATTACACTTCTAATAATAGCAAGAACTAGTTTAGTGAAAGTAATAACACTACAAGAACAAGAAAATTGCATGCCAACATAAAGGTACTCTAAAACTATAAATATCTCATCACATGTATTTTAAAAATCTCATATTAACACCATAATGTTATGTTGCAGGGCAACTTGGGATGGGCCTATATGCAGAAGTCCAATTTCATGGCAGCAGAAGTTGTGTATAGAAAGGCTCAAATGATAGATGGTGATGCAAACAAGGCTTTGAATCTATGCCATTGCCTTATCAAGCAAGCCCGATTCGATGATGCTAATTTGGTTCTTCAGGATGTTTTGCAATACAAGCTTCCGGGCTCTGACGATGTCAAATCAAGAAGTCGGGCTGAGGAATTGGCCTTCGAATTGGAATCCAAGCACCTTGGAAGCCCGGTCCTGTCGAGCCTTCCGGGCCTGGATTTCGAAGATGATTTTGTTGAAGCACTTGAACGTGTGATGAATGAATGGGCACCTATAAGATCAAGAAGGCTACCAATATTTGAAGAAATTTCTCAGTATAGAGATCAGTTGGCTTGTTAGTTTGTGTTTTTGCTTAGCCATTACTTTGGGTTGTTTGTTGAACGTGTGTGGAAATGGGGATTTAGTTGTGTATAATGGTGAATAATGGTCTCAATTGATGTAGCATGTGTATATATTTTACTTGGGATCTTTTAAATTACTTTAATTAGTCGATGGTGTAATTAATATCTTTTTTGTTAAAATTATTGATGCGTCTTTTCAAATTCAAGAAAGATGTTTTTTTTTTCTTTTCTTTTTTTCAGAGTCCCGGCATTTTTCTGCAACTTCTTGAAAATAGCAAATAACTTTTTTGGAAAACACCAACACATTCAATCTCTCAAATCGATTGTAAGAGCATCCAGAACAACTGGTGTTAATGACACATCTCTCAAATCGATTGTAAGAGCATCCAGAACAACTGGTGTTAATGACACTTACTGTTGTAAGTCTCATATGTCACCACATCTATACTATACTAATGACAGATAAGTTGGAAAAATTTACCGGAATGTCATTTTCCCGTTAAAAAATGTCACATCACAATGCTGACTGTGTAAATATATATATATATATATTTTTAATGTTTCATGACTCAATAATTTTTAATCTATCTTTCTCTCCAAGCCTCTTGAATCAAGTTTACCCTACAAGCCATTAGATTGTTTTTTTCTCCAAGGATTTTAAATTAGGCTTCTCCTACAAGCCATTGAATTGTCTTTCTCTCCAAGACTCTTGAATCAGGCTTTCCCTACAAGCCATTGGATTATATAAGTAAAAATGTATGTGGTTGTTTCAACAAAAACACTTTTACATATGTGAGATGGTCTTCTAAATTTTCGTCGTTATAAATTTTAGTTCTCCTCTTTTTCCTCTTACTTTTTTCTTCTCTGATCTATGATGAAGTTTTTGTACCTTCCCAATATCAATTGTTAGGAGTTTATGGTTGGGATAGATTCATCCATATGAAAATTTGAGTTATATCAATCAAGGTACATACCTCAATTATCTATATATTCATGAATTTTCATTTTGATTACCTTGGAAAAATGAACAAAAAAAAAAAAAAAAACTACCAATTCAAAGAATTGAGAATAAAAGTCAAGTATTTATTGGGTTTCCTAAGAACTTTTGGATGATTCTTCTGTAGGAGCACAATTAACTTTTGAAAATTCACAACAAGCCAACAATTGAAAAAAGAAATGAGCTAATTAAGTATAGTGCGAAGGAATTTGGTCTCATAATCAGTAATTTGACATTCTAAATATTGAATTAATTGAATTGGAAGTTAGAGAATTATATAAAAAAAAGTTCTCCTCAAAAGATGGATACGGTTTTATACCTATTCCATGATCAATAGACATATATGTAAAATTCCAAACAATAATGATTGAAATATAAAATCAGACATATACGGCTTTATATTATACTATTATAAATAGTGTTATTCAACAGTGTGTATATATATAAATATATATATGATGCTCATATATTATGTAATTATGATTAAAATTGTACTATATTAAAGTAATTGAATTATATTGCAAGACACGCAACGCGCGGGTACACTGCTAGTTAAATTAAAAACATCAATTTTCTAAAAACTCACACACATATCAATTTAAGATTATTACAATCATTATATGTGAGTCTCATTATCCAATAACCTTTTTTTCTATTATTTATATGAATTAAGATTTATTATTTTATTTGAATTTTTTTAATGGTGAATAATTGTAAATTAAATTTAAATTAATTAAAAAATAATATATTCGGTTGAAATAATTTGTGTTGAAATAATACATCCGAATGAAGTAAATAGTGGTGAAATAATTAAATCAATTAAAAATTCTCACATTGAAAATAAAATCTTAAAGAAAAAACATGATATTTGAAAATGAAAAAAAATTAAATTGATTAAAATTTTGAAATAATAAAATTAAACAAGACAAATCAATTAAGTGGTATATGGAAAGAATACAAGTAAAGAAAAAAAGGAAAATATAATTTGAAAAAAAGAAAAAAGCTACATTTGTATGTCATGTCAAACTCCTAGGAGCATCTGTTGTAGATGTTAAAAGAAATATTATTAGAATATTATTGAATATTTTAATAAGGAGTATTATTGTAGAGGGGTACGATGTTATTCAGTAATAACATGTTCTTAAGAGAGAGAGGCGAAAGAGGAGAGAGAGTAATTATGGGCCTTGCCCTTGTGCAACTTTTTGATATTATTTTAATGTATTAATATTACACACATTATCTACTACAGATGTTCTAAAGCAAGTTTTATTAAATTCCAGAAATTTTGTCTTGCTTTGGACATTAATTGCATGTGGGTCCTGGATCCGATTGTGACGAAGTAAAGTTAGAATGTGTTCATCTCCGTGAGAGGTTCGTGGTGAGATATTGTACGCCCAAAACGGATAAAAGTGAATGAGAAATTGAATCCCAAAGTTGCATGTTTGGATCATTGTTTAGGCTTGGAAATTGGGAATGTGGGTTGTTGTCCCACATTAGAAAACCAACACAAATTTTTCCACTATATATAGTTTTTCACTATTGTGTGGGATTAGTAATGTTGGCAAAAAGGCTCTCTCTCGCGTGCGCACGGGGGGTGCAAATCAAATTCTAAATTGAACTTCGGACCATGGAGCTCGTGTGCACACGCGAGCTACGTACACGAATGTCGGTCCGGAAAGTGGCGGCCTCGCCCGGCTCCTTTTGCCACGGTTTTGCACCGCCCTTGACCTTTCATTTTCCAACATGTGACATATCTTTTTGGCCTTCCAACTCCTTGCATCAATTGCAAACATAATTGCTGCAATTTAAAATTGTTTTGAAGTGGCTATAAAATGGGTCTCCCTCCACATGATTTCCACCAAGTTTTCTACTCGATTTTACTGCTCCTTTCCAATCCAGCTTTCCGAGTCATATTGATACCGATTGGGCATTATTCCACTTCGCCGATTGCAAAGTGTTTGTGCTTAACACTGTTGCTTGTTCGCCGTTATATCCTGGGAAACGGACGTCCTTTGAGCACTCGAGCACTTCGGAGTGGGACAAATCTATTTTAAGGAAACTGTGGTTACACAAGCCTCGGTTTTCCCTCGCTAATTCAGTTTCCTTTCGGCTTTGTTCCCTCGCCATTTTTCCAACAATCTTAAAACAGATCCTTTTTGTTTGCTTCTCAAAATGGCGTCTAACAACAATATTGTTACTGTTACCCCTGCTGGAGCTACCTCTTCTGGACTTGCTGGACCTCCTCCTCCAGTTAGTGTCCCAATTAACCATTTGGACAAGCCGGGAAAGTTTAATGGACTAAATTTTAAACGTTGGCAACAAAAAATGCTTTTCTATCTAACTACGTTGAACCTTGCTAGGTTCTTGACTGAAGATGCTCCGGTTCTTGGTGAAAATCCGGATGCTCAAGCTGCTCATGCTCTTGATGCATGGACTCACTCTGACTACTTGTGTTAGAATTATGTGATGAATGGCTTGGCCGATGGACTATACAATGTGTATACTTCCATGAAAACAACAAAAGAATTGTGGGAATCTTTGGATAAAAAGTATAAGTCGGAGGATGCTGGAGCCAAGAAATTTATTGTTGGCAGATTTCTCAATTTCAAAATGCTTGATTCTAAGACGGTTGTAAGCCAAGTACAGGAGATTCAAGTACTCTTGCATGAAATCCATTCCGAAGGTATGACATTGAGTGAAACCTTTCAAGTGGCGGCTATTATAGAGAAGTTGCCGCCGGGATGGAAAGACTTCAAAAATTATCTGAAGCACAAGCGAAAAGAAATGAATGTTGAAGAGTTGATCGTACGTCTTCATATAGAAGAGGAAATTGTGGTTTTGAAAAGAGGTTGGTTAGCCCTGACGTGGCTAAGGCTAATGTGGTTGAGCATGGCTCAAAGAGGTATTTTAATAATAACAAGAAAGCCGGTCCATCCTCGAAGGGTGCCCTGGGGCCGAAGAAAGAGAACTTTAAGAGGAAGTTTACTGGAAATTATTTTAATTGTGACAAACCGGGTTACAAGGCGGCTGAATGTAGAAAGTCGAAGAAAAAGCAAGAATCTAACATGGTTGAAAACATCACTAAAGATGTTGATGATATGCACCTAGCTGCAGTGATTTCTGAAGTTAACTTGGTGAACTCAAATCCACTTGAATGGTGGATCGACACTAGAGCTACTTGACATATTTGCTCGAGTAAGGAGCTGTTTAATAAGCTCGAAGAAATCGGGACCGAGGAGAAGCTTTACATGGGAAACTCTGCCACCTCTGATGTGAAAGGGCTTGGAAACGTGGTTCTGAAGATGACTTCTGGGAAGGAGTTAATGCTCAACAATGTGCTGTATGTGCCGGAAATTTGCAAAAATTTGGTGTTCGGTTCGCTGTTGATTAAGCATGGTTTTTGCATTGTATTTGAATCTGATAGTCATTTTGACTAAAAATGGAATGTTTGTAGGGAAAGAGTATGTGGTTGATGGACTGTTTAAGCTCAATGTAATGGTTGTTAAACCAAACAAGAAAATGAATAAAACCTCTACTTCTTCTGCTTATATGCTTGAGTCTTCGTTTGTTTGGCACGGTAGACTAGGACATGTCAATTATGATAGCCTGCGCAGGTTAATGAACATGAAAAGCATACCTACACTCCATTTTGATTCTAAACAGAAATGCGAGACTTGTGTTGAAACGAAACTAACAAGGTCTTCCTTCCAATCTATTGAAAGAAATAGCGAACTACTAAGTCTTATTCACATAGACGTATGTGACTTGAAATCAGTGCAATCTCGTGGTGGAAATAAATATTTCATCATATTTGTGGATGATTGCACTAAGTATTGTTTTGTCTATCTTCTAAAAAGTAAAGATGAGGCAATAGAAAAGTTTATTCTCTACAAAAATGAGGTGGAAAATCAACTTAATAAGAAGATTAAGGTGCTAAGAAGTGATAGAGGAGGTGAGTAAGTATCACCTTTCGTCAACTTCTGTGCTCAGCATGGAATTAGGCATGAGACAACGACACCTTATTCACCTCAACAAAATGGCGTTGCAGAACGTAAGAATCGTACTCTAAAGGAAATGATGAATGCAATGTTATTAAGTTCGGGCTTGCCTCCGAATATGTGGGGGGAAGCTGTGCTATCAGCCAACTACCTTTTAAATAAGGTGTCCCGAAAGACGTTAGACAAGAGTCCATATGAACTGTGGCATAGAAGAACACCTTCCTATAAATACTTAAGAGTGTGGGGGTGTCTTGCAAAGGTTGTCGTACCTCTTCCTAAACAAGTGAAAATCGGCCCTAAGACTATTGACTGTGTATTTATTGGATATGCACAGAATAGTAGTGCATATCGGTTTCTCAGATGGTACAATCGATAAGTACAAGACAAGACTTGTAATAAAGGGCTTTATACAGAAACAAGGCCTTGACTACTTCGATACATATTCTCCCGTAACGAGAATAACATTTGTTCACTAATTTCTTTTAGCTACTTCCACAAGTGTACGGTGTAGGGTGTAGAAGTGGTGAGCAAGGTCGATCCCACAGAGATTAGTTATCTAGGCACTAACTAATTACCCAAATTCAGTTTTCAGTTTTATCTAGGGAAAACAAATCACACTGATTGCAGATTAATTCAATAGAAAACTAACTATGCAGATAAATTCACTCAAGAATCACAGATAATCTAAGACAGGTTCTAGGACATGCTTTCATCTAATTCTCATCAAAACATCACTTTAACCAATTCAAGTTCATTAATCAATCATCATATATGAGCAATCACATATGTCGAACTAACAGCTCTCCGAGTCAGTTAACCGGTTGATTATTATGCCACCAAATGTATCCCTACTCAATCTGATAGAAACATAACAACTCCCAAAAGCACCTAAGATTGATTTCTCATTACATAAATTCCTTAATCTCCCGATCTAAGTCTTTTATGTATCATGTGTTTATTTTTCCATAATTAAATATCATCTCCCGAATTTTGATCAAATTACTAAAACATGCTCAATTACCGGCCGAATAATCAAACAATCAATCAAATCATAAACACACAAATAGGAGAAACGATCATGAACATTGAATTGAAATTAGAGATCCATTAAGATTCGAATTAAATTACTAACAAGCCCTAGAAACCCTAGGAAATTAGCTAGACATGATGATAAACAAACTCATAGATAAGATTGAAAATATCATATCAACTAAAATCTAACTAGAGATGAAAGATTAAAAACTCTAAATAACGATGATCTCTCGATTCCTCGATCTCTTGAATCCTTCTTCAATTCCTCTCGTTGCTTCTCAGACTCTCGTGTATTCTCCATATGAATCTCTCTGATTTCTCTCTCTTCGTTGTTGAGTATATCTCTCATTGTGGGAGTCTTCCAAGTGAAGTAAAAGATAAAGATTATCCAAGATAACAAGATCTTATCGAGCTCCTGTGCACCCGGGCACGGTCGTGCTGTCCGGCACGGTCGACCGTGCCCTGCCCATATACCTCTGCTTTTTGCACAGCTTTGACCGTGCTGTGGGGCACGGTCGTGCTCCAACTTTGAGCACTCTCTGGATACTGGCGCACGGTTGTGCTGAATAGCACGACCAGACCGTGCACCACAAATTTTCCTCACGATCTCGTATTTCACTTCTCTTAATCCTCGTTTTTCCGTGAGTCCTTCCTTGATTATCAATTACACTCGAAACTTTACACTTTTCTCATTAAAATCATGAAACTAAGCACAAACACGTCAAATGCAACTTATACACTATAATAACAGAAATCACCGTAAAAATGTATCTAAATATATTCAAATGAATACATAAACATACGCAAAAATATATGAAAAACGACACTTATCAACATCCATTAGAATGGTGTTAGCCATCGCAGCTTTAAGAAATCTTGAAGTGCGTCAAATGGATGTCAAGACTGCGTTCTTAAATGGAGATCTTGAAGAGGAGATTTATATGGAACAACCAGAAGGTTTCATAGCTCCTGGATATGAAAATAAGGTGTGCAAGTTGGTAAAGTCTTTGTATGGCTTGAAACAAACACCAAAACAATGGCATGAAAAGTTTGATAATGCTATGTTGAGTAGTGGATTCAAAATTAATGAATGCGATAAATGTGTTTACGTAAAAAACACTGAATTCGGCTACGTCATTCTATGCTTATACGTAGATGACATGCTCATCGTTGGGAGCAATGATAGAATTATCAAGTCCACTAAAGATATGTTGAATGCGAAATTTGACATGAAAGACATGGGTCTGGCCGATGTAATTCTTGGAATTAAAATCCATAGATCGCTAGAAGGACTTGTATTAAGTCAATTACATTATGTTGATAAAATCCTAGAGAAATTTAACAAGGATGATTCAGCATATTCTAGGACTCTGTTGGATCCTAGTCAACATCTATCGAAAAATCGAGGAGACGGTGTGTCTCAAGTTGAATACTCTTGAATAATTGGAAGTCTGATGTACCTAATGAGTTGTACACGACCTGACATTGCTTATGTTGTGAGCAGGCTAAGCAGATATACGAGTAATCCTGATTCTAATCATTGGAAAGCTATTGTGAGAGTACTAAGATATTTAAGATACACTCGTGAGTATGGTCTGCACTATAGTAAATATCCAGCTGTAGTTGAAGGATACAGTGATGCAAACTGGATATCAGACATGAAAGATTCTAAGTCCACGAGTGGATATGTCTTCACTCTAGGTGGTGTAGCCGTGTCGTGGAAGTCTTCGAAAGAAACGGTGATTGCAAGGTCCACCATGGAATCTGAGTTTATTGTTCTAGATAAGTGTGGAGAAGAAGCGGAATGGCTTCGTCACTTCGTAGAAGATATTCCAATGTGGCCTAAACCTGTGCCCGCAATTAGTATACATTGCGATAGCCAATCGGCTATTGGGAGAGCACAAAGCCACATGTATAATGGTAAGTCTAGACACATTCGTCGAAGACATAATACCATTAGACAACTACTCTCTACTGGAGTCATCTCGATTGATTACATAAAATCGAAAGAAAATTTGGCGGATCCATTAACCAAGGGGTTAAGTAGAGACTTAGTTGCAAGTTCGTCGAGAGGGATGGGGCTAAAGCCTTTTGAAAAAAGTTGAGACGAAGGAAAACCCAACCTAATTGACTGGAGATCCCAAGATCTAGGTTCAAAGGGACAACCGACTCGTTAAAACTCTAGAAAAACACTGTGGGGGATATTTTTTATGTCTCTCGTAGCCCATCCTTAGAAGAGAAACAGTGATGTCGTTGGAGATTAGGATACGCTTAAGGCTTTTAATGATTCGTTCATTGATGAAGAATCACCTATGTGAGAAAGAAGTGGGACCGCTTCAAAGGGAGTCGTTAAAAGGCTCAACTCTTAGCAATTCTCGCTGAACCAGGACGATGTTCATGGCCAAAACGGACATAACCATGAGAACTGGATAATGTTAGGGAGAGTCATGTGTGAGGCGCATCATCGTTTACACCAATGGCAAATTAGTTCAAGGACATCGCGTCTACTAATTAGCTAGTAAAGTAAATGAGTTTTCACAAGGGAAGGTTCAAAGGGTAACACCTACCTATCCTATGCAAGACTCAATTGTCAATCGGTATCCTTTTTCCTCTCTGTATCAATTTTCATTCATGTGGGGGATTGTTGGAAATTTTGGATTAAATTCCAAAAATTTTATCTTGCTTTGGGCATTAATTGCATGTGGATCCCGGACCCGATTGTGGTGAAGTAAAGTTGGAATGTGTTCACCTCCGTGAGAGGTTCGTGACAAGATATTGTACGCCCAAAACGGATAAAAGGTGAATGAGAAATTGAATCCCAAAGTTGCATATTTGGATCCTTACTTAGGCTTGGAAATTGGGAATGTGGGTTGTTGTCCCACATTGGAAAACAAACACAATTTTTTCCACTATATATAGTTTTTCACTATTGTGTGGGATTAGTAATGTTGGCAAAAGACTCTCTCGCGCGTGCGGGGGGATGCAAATCAAATTCTAAATTGAACTTCGGACCATGGAGCTCGTGTGCACACGCGAGCTGCGTACACGAATGTCGGTCCGGAAAGTGAAGGCCTCGCCCGGCTCATTTTGCCACGGTTTTGCACCGTCCTTGACCTTTCATTTTCCAACATGTGACATGTCTTTTGGCCTTCCAACTCCTTGCATCAATTGCAAACATAATTGCTGCAGTTTAAAACTGTTTTGAAGTGGCTATAAAATGGGTCTCCCTCCACATGATTTCCACCAAGTTTTCTACTCGATTTTACTGCTCCTTTCCAATCCAGCTTTCCGAGTCATATTGATACCGATTGGGCATTATTCCACTTCGCCGATTGCAAAGTGTTTGTGCTTAACACTGTTGCTTGTTCGCCGTTGTATCCTGGGAAACGGACGTCCTTTGAGCACTCGAGCACTTCGGAGTGGGACGAATCTGTTTTAAGAAAACTGTGGTTACACAAGCCTCGGTTTTCCCTCGCTAATTCAGTTTCCTTTCGGCTTTGTTCCCTCGCCGTTTTTCCAACAAGTTTTAAGGTGTTTCTACATAGAAACACTTAGTACTACACCAACTAAAAGTCTAAAACATATAGTCTAAAATTGATTGCATTAGCTAACATGTCTTCATTTTAGTTAATCACATCTGCAAAATGAATGAATGTAGATGTCCTAAGCAAATTTCCAGAAATGGACGGTTCTATTTAGGTGGGAAATTCAGTTTTTTGTATAGTAATTTTTTTTTAATAATTTATTTTAGAGATTCAATGTGTTGAGTTTTTTTGTCATTTTCAAGAAGAGAAAAATGTACTCTGAAAAAAAAATCCTTCTTGAATTTGAAAAGATGCATCATCAGTATTTTTATTGCAAAAATATGAAATCAAATAACTTAAAAAAGAGTCCAAAGTTATGGCTTTCCTTATTCATAAGTTACCACAATAAATCTATATGATATATATATATATATATGAAGTTCTCTTCCAAATAATTCATAAAGCTAATATAAACAATGTAATACAAATCTAAAATGCATTATTCAAATTTTAATTAATATAGACATTTGAAAATATCTAATCCTTCCTCATATTTATATTTTAATTTTCTGTTAATCCTGTCGCATAAGAGTTTTTCATGTGACTACAATAAGAACAATCTTCATAAAAGAAAATCCAAAAACAAAAATTTATATGTATCGTTTTTCATAACTTTGATTTGGATATAGTGATTTTTTGTAAAGTAGAATCTCTTGAAAGTTCTTTTAGACGGGAAATTCAGTTGTTTTATTTATAATTCACAAAAACTTGTGTGAGACGGTCTGACGGATAGTTTCCATAAGACAGATCATTTTTACCCAAAATCCTAACTCATTTTCATTAATTTACATATGAATTGTGTAATGTGGGTTGTGGGTTGACCCGTCTCACATAACATGGTCTGTGAGACAGTCTCACATAAGACTTACTCTTTATAATTAAGGTCTTCTTTATATATATATATATATATATACCTTTTTTATTAAAGATTTAAAATATATATTAATAAGAAGCTGATGTGGCATGTGGGGTTAATGGATGTTCCATCAATGTGGTTCATGTGGGTGCTTGAGTATTTCTACGTTACCTTCTATCTATGTATGATATGCATTAGTTTGAAAAAAATAAAATATAATTAAGTTATTGAACATTTTTGAATTCATATATGTCACACATTAATCTATATTAACACACATTTGGAGCATAAAATCATGTTTTAAGGGGAATGAAAAGCAGTGCAGAAATTACCGACCACATCCAGCTTTGGTCCCGAGAATTGTACCCTACTTATAGGACACGTCGTGCCAGGTGCAATTTAGCGACCAACCTTATTTGATTGGCTGTACCCTACTCTTAAATATTTATATATTCAGGTGGAACAATGTAAATTATGCAATGGTTCATTAAAGAATCATCTCTTGTTACAAACTATTTTACTTTTACAAAGAAGTGATAAAGTGAGGAAAACATACTTCATTCGTTTCAAAATAATTGTTGTTACGTATTTTAAATTTTGTTTTAAATTAAATGTTGTTTTAGCTTTTTATGTAATTTTATTTCCAAATTATCCATATTAATATTTTGTAGTTAAAATTTAGAGATTTAATATAATACTTTTTATGCAATTAATTTAATTTTCTTTCTAATTTTAAACCCTAAATTTCTTAATTAGTTAGGAATATATTTGTCCAATATTTATATTCCTTAATTTATGACATAAACTCCAAAACGATATTTATTTTAAATCCAATGATATATTTATTCAGTGCACATCATCGTTAGGCATATTAAGAGTTGTTCACGTGAGCTTTGTAACATTTTCCTTGTTTAATATCTATATACTTTCTACAGACTTGAAATTCAAATCTTCTCAATTGGGTTTAAAATGTAAGAATTTGAAATAAAGAGATTTCAAATTTACCAAATAGGGAACAATTTCAAATTCCCATGAGTCCAAACTCAAATTGAAGGTACTAATAGACTTCAAATTCATTTTAATTCAAATATAGACTAATTGATATACCCTCCATTTTAATTTTTGTCATTTAAAGTTATTTCGCAAAATTTAATATGTTGCTTCTAATTACCGTAATTGTGTATATAATAACTATAATTATTACCGTAATTGTGCATATAATATCCATTTCTAGAATACTAAAAGATGGTGCGCTTCCAACAAAAATCATGAATATTTATAATAATAATAATAAAGGATAAAATTGGGAGCAAAAAAAAATCAATTCTTCTTATTAATGAAAAAGTAGCTGACAAATTGAAACAAGTTACATATTTTATAAAATGGTGGTATTTTGGAACAGGGAATATTCAACACTGCATATTCCAAAATCATCTTCTATTCAAAACGCTATTCCATATTAAAACTCCATTGCCACAATCAACTATGCTAATATATTCATCAGACAAATTCAGAAATACAAAAATATACAAATATTATCTCACAGAAAATACAAAATAGAGCAAAGTGTAAAACGTGACACCAAAAAATTTAGGGAAAACAAAGCTGAATTAAGGATATGAAGCAATATAGTGATCGATCAGAGGAGACAATCTATGCAAACACACTCACTAATGGCATTTGAATCCACCACAGACTGATAAAACAATGATTAAGATCAAGGCCACGATAATCGCCAGAACGATCAGCTTTATCTTCATATTCTGTAACCACATCCTTCTTCGCATCTTGGTTCCTTGTGTCCTAAAATCTTGTGCCTGTGGAGAAAATCGAGAGCAAAAACAATGATCAACTAACTTAAGAGCACATAACTTCACTCATGTATCAAAAAGCCAATGACATAATATCAAAAAAACATTAAACGTCAAGCTTCCTATATAATACAAACAATCAGAAGATGCAATTGGCTTCACCAGATCTACCAGTAATTGAACGGCAACATAAAAGGACGACAAATGATGAGGGCCAAACTAATTCACAAAAGAAAATGTCACAATATTGTGAACAATAAGGCTATCATTTGCCATTCTAGCAAGCATAGCCCAATAGATGATTTGTCTCCAGTTGATACAGATTCTTGATTTATTTCAGTTTAAATATAATTTTTGGATGATTTTTATTACTTTAAAATCATCAAATAGTGCATGCATCAACCTACTGAATACAAGGGGTGATCATTTTTACGTTCATATCTACAGATAATGAAAATAACATTCAATGACTGACCTGGGAGCGAAGATTCTCAGTCTTATCAACGAGAAGCTCAATTTTCTCTCCACGATCAAGAACCTGCAAGGATAAAAAGGCATCGACAAAAGGTTCAAACTCATCCCACATCATAGTTTAAAATTGGGCAGTCTAAAACAATAATACAAAAGTATCTATTCAGAATAATTTACCTTTTCAATGTTATCCATCATTACCCCTTTCACTTCCGAAACCTGAGCTTTCACCTTTGCAAGCTTATTGATCTCCTCAGGATGATCCACACAGTATTGCATTTGCTCCTTTAATTTTGGCCTAAGTCATCATAATTACACAAAACATAGTTATGATTTTCAAAATCAGGACAATAAAAGAAGGAAAACGGGAACTGATGAAGATTAATTACCCAAATTCTTTATTCAGACTGTTGGCAACAGCTGTAGCAGCCTTTCCTCCACCATATTTCTTGGTAAAATCATCCTTAACTCGTTCAAGAAAAGCAATAGGGACCTGTCTTCCAATGGATTCAACAGCCACAACACAGTATGCTGTCATTCAAAAAGTAGTAAACATTAGTCAACCAGAAAAATCACAGTTGGTATAACCGAAAAATCATAAACCAAAAACTAGGGCAAATGCAAATTCCAGATAAAGTAACAACAAGATCCCCTCAAATACTAACAATCTTTCATCAATCTGCCGTGTAACAAATAATGCTAAATAATTAAAGCGAAAATTATAGACATAAATGAGGGAATGATCTCTGTAAACTCCATCAAGGCATCAACTAGATATAATAAAAACGGTTCCACATTCAAAAAACGAAAATTCAAGCCTACGCTTCGAATAGCAAATGATTTCTTTTCTCACATTAATCTCTAAGATTCAGCCAATTTAATCTTTGAAATATGATTCACCAAATGAAATGAAATCACATCTGACGCAACTTCAAAACCGATCCAGAACAAAAACTGATTAATTCAAAATCTAATCAACAAAAAGTATCCACAGTCAACAGAGATCTGACTAGGAAAAACCACGAACTAAAACCACATAACGAACCGAAATCATTCCAAAATCTCCAAACACCGATCACCGATTAATCCGTACAAGAAAAGGAAAACGTATAGAAATACAATCAGATAGAAAAAAAATGCAGACAGATCGGAAACGGCGCGGCTTACTAAATCCATCCTCGACGAGGTAATTAAAGGTGTGTCCATCGCAGTTGTAGGTGAACTTGTTGTTGGTGGCGGGGAGTTTCTGGAGGCACTGCGCAGCGATTCCGGTGAAATTTCCGGTGAACTCAGTGTACTCGGAGAGGATCACGGTCCCACGCGCCACGAAGCTGTAGATCAAGGACTGCTGGCCCATTTCTCACCGTCTCTCTCCGGTAAACCCTAGGCCAAGGCTGTATGCGCAGAGAGAGAAGATATAAAACGATATTGCTATGTAAAACCGTGGAAATGGAGATGGGGGAATGGGTTGGTATTTAAGAGGGGGAAGTCTAGAGAGAGAAAGAGATGTGAGAGAAGAAAGCGTGATGATGCGGGAACGACTATTTTTGAGTTTGTAGAGAGAGAAAGAGAGAAATATCACGCTTTTTGTTATTGTACGTGCTTCGGTGTGAGTTGTTAAACCACATCTGCCCCTCTACGCTTTGTAAATAACGAATATACCATCCACCTAAGGACTAGCCAATTGCCACCGTGGCACCCTTTTTCTTGTTTCTTTCATTTTCCTAGGCCCTTTAATTTTTTATTTTTTTTTGGTTTTTCCCCGATTTAGATATTTAGAAATAGGGGGCTATATATACACACCCTATTTAAAAATAAATAGTTAAATATATAGGGGGGGTTATCAATCAATCGGTCGGAAACTGAATGGAACCGAAAATGAAAATTTATATATATATTTTTTAAACCGAATCAAATCGATTTACACACAAAAACCAAACCAACCAGAACCATTTAGTTCTGTTCGATTTTTTTGTTTTACAGTGCAATTTGGTGATTTGGTCTAAAACCAAACTAAACCGAAATCTAAATAGCCTAATTTTGATAAATCTAACTGATATGTAGGTAAAAACTGAACTGAATCACTCGGTTCAGTTTGATTTTTCGGTTTTGCTTGCCCCTATGGTTAATTATAGAAAAAATCACGAATTTTATTTAATTTGCAATTTTAATCAAGTTTTTAATATATAGCAAATATAACATGAACTATATATTTTTTACAATTTTAACCAACGGACAATTTTCGAATATGATTGCTCTTAAGGATGTATTCTTCCATTTTATTGGCTTAATGACAAAAAAATTCCAAAGTTTTACATTCTTTTTTTCTATTTTAGCCTATTCTTTTAAAATTATTGATTTTAACCATGAATTCACCAATTAATTTCAATTTTAGTCAATTTATAATTTTGTATCAATCATAATATAGTTTTATTGTCTTGGTAGCCAAAAAATCCAAAGTTTTACTTCTTCTTCTTTTCCATTTCAGCCAAATCTTTTTAAATTATCAATTTTATCCATGATTTCACTAATTAATTTTAGCTAATACATGATTTTGATCAAAATTAGATTGTGTATGATGTGGGTACCACATAAATAATATTATATAAATGATATCACTTAAATTTAATTAAGTCCAAGTAATTATGGATTAACCACCTTAACCTAAACAAATGAAAAATAATATAAAAGGAATAATTTAGGAAAACAACACAATTAAACAAAAATTCAAATTAGCTATAGCTTTATTCACTTGTACAAATAAATCCATAATTTTTAATAAAAAATTATAATATAAATTTCAAAACAATTACATTAAAAAATATATATAGATGGAAAAAGGAAATGTAATTAATCAATATTTCAAATATAAATAACTAAAAAAGAACTCTTTTATAAAATCTTGACCCTAAATTAATTAAAAAAGATAAAAGCGATATTGAAGCTTTGTGATTGTGAAGCAATGGAGGAGTTCATATCATTTGTTGGGTCGAAAAGTTGTGGGCCAAATTTTGGTGTAGGAAGATGTTAATGATAATAATTTAAAATCATTGCTTTTGTTGTATGTGTGAATTTTTTTTTTTTTTTGCTTTCTTTATTATTTTAATTTGTTTAGGTTAAAGCGGGTTAATATATGATCAATTAGACTTGCTTAATTTTAAATGATGTATCATTTTTATATTATCTACGGTGACATTCACATCACAACATACATAATCTAATTTTGACCAAAATCATGAATTAGCTAAAATTGAAATCAACTGATCAATTAATGGTTAAAATTGATAATTTAAAATAATTGCCTAATATAGAGAATATATATATATATATATATATATATATAAACCTTTGGAATTTTTTGTCATTAAGCCAATTATATTAATACAATTACATATGTTGCATTCGTAAAGGAAATATATATATATACATACATATATATATATATATATTATTTATCATTATATATGGTGTTATGTTTATTACATTATTCAACTCACCCTTCAATTTTTAGTTCTTTTTAACATGTTTTATGCTTCATTAAATTTTCATTTGAATTATATGATAAGTAACTCAAAATCAGGATCCATGGTGAAATCTGCATGTCTTTAGACGACAACGTCAATAATAATAATAATAATAATAATAATAATAATAATTAAAAAATATGATAAGGAATTAGTGGGAAATTTATTGATGAGAGAGCAGACACGAATCAGAATTGATTGTTTCTCTATATACTACAGTATGTAGAGATTGAGAATTTAAATTTTATTATTATGATCATATGAATTTGATTCTGATAAAAACTTTAAACAATTTTATAAATAATTACGTGAGATGAGTCAACCAATAACTCACACTTAACAATTCATATATGAATTTGTGAAAATGAATTCAATTTGTGGGTAATAAGGATTCGTCTCACTGAAACTATCCGTGAGAGCGGTGAGACCGTCTTACATGAGTTTTTGTACTAATATATATATTATTTACTTTTTCTTTTTGCCCTAATTTCAATGATCCATCAGAATTCACAGTCGCGCCCCATCACAAAACCGTGCTCCTCTTTTCTTCTTCTCTCCATTCTTCTCTTCTTCTTTTATTTTCTTATTTTGATGATGTCTCCATGCTTTCGATTCATTTGGTTGTGGTTCATCTTTTTTTTTTTTTTCCTTTCTCCACTCTCTATTCTTCCTTCTCTACGTTTTTTTTTTCTCTACATTTTTGTTCTTCTTCTCTTCTTTTCATTTTTGTCCAATATGATTATCATCTATTGTTGTTAATGAAAAGTTGAATTTCCATCATTTAATAACTAAAAATATGATTTTATTTTTTTTTCATTTAATTCGTATGAAGATTGAGTTTTTAAAAATTTGTGTGGTGAATATATATGCAGAAAATTTGATGAGGAAAAAGATGATTGATAGAAATTTCGAACTATTTGAAAAGGTAAATATGTGATACCTTTAATGTATTTATGTAATACCTTGAAGGTAAAAATATAATACCTTAAATGTATGAATAGAAAATTTGAGGAAAAAAATGATTTGTAGAACATTTGAACTATTTAAAACGCTAAATATGTGGTACCTTAAAAGTATTTATGAAATACCTTGAAGGTAAAAATGTAATATGTAATACCTTAAACTATCAGCATCAATACCTTAAAAATAACACAAAAACTCATGTGAGACGGTCTCACGGATAGTGTCTGTGAGACGGAGCCCTATCACCCACAAACAACATGTGAATTGTATGGTTTGGGTGGTGGGTAAGTGGGTTGTGGGTTGACCCATCTCACGTAATGCATTAGAATTTCGTGAGACAGTCTCACAAGAGACTTACTCTAAAAATAAATATGTAATACCTTAAAGATGCATATGTAATACCTTATATTATAAGCATTAATACCTTAAAGATAAACATGTAATACCTTAAAGATGCATATGTAATACCTTAGAGGTCCATATGTAATACCTTATATTAAAAACATTAATTAACTTAAAGGTAAATATGTAATACCTTAAATATACGCATATATAATATCTTATACTATAAGCATTAATACTTTAATGGTAAATATCTACTACCTTAAGAGCATACAACTAATACCTTCACTAAAAATCTTAAAATTTCCAAATGTTTCATCATCATCTTCCTTAAAAATTTTGCAAATCGTGATTACATCATCTTTTTCGTCAAATTTTCTGCAAATCATGATTTTATATTATTTGAAATAATTGTTTTTCAATGTTTTAAAATTATTGTAATAAATTGTGATTTGAAATCAATTATCTAAATATATGAAAATGAGTAAAAGAGAAGGGGAAGAAGAAAAAAACCCCCTAAATGACTTCATGACGATTTGAAGAAGAATAAGAACAAAAAGATATAGAAGAAGAATAAGAATGTATAAAATAATTAAGAAGACTAACAAATCAATAAGAAAAGAGATTAAGAAGAAGAAGGATATAGAAAAAAAATATAAGGAAAAAGAAGAAAGCAGCGCTGTTTATACACTGATACCTTAAAGGTTAATGTGTGATACCTCAAGAGTATAAACCTGATATCTTTACAGAATACACTAGTGCTGTGTAGCGCATACAAACTATGGTGTGACCATGCACACTGATACCTTAAGAGTTAATATGTGATATCTCAAGAGTAAATATGTGATACCTTAAGAGTATAAACTTGATACCTTTACAGAATACACTAGTGCATGTGTGGCGCATACAAACTATGGTGTGACCATGCGCACTGATACCTTAAGAGTTAATATGTGATATCTCAAGAGTAAATGTGTGATACCTCAAGAGTATAAACCTGATACCTTTACAGAATACACTAGTGCGTGCGTGGCGCATACAAACTATGGTGTGGCCATACGTGGGAGCGTCCCACGCATCGGGTCGGGTTGGAAATACAGATCTAAGATCTGTGCCTTGGGGTACAGAAGTTTTTGTGATGAAATTAAAATAAATTTGATAGTTGAAAGTTAACTGGATGAGAACTTTTTTTTACATATATATTTTTTTTGTGTGTGCTTTGATTATATACTAATAATTATTTTACAAAATGATAAGACAACATATATAAAGAGAGTAATATTTCTCTGAACTAGGTGCAAGGATTTAGATCCGTGGAACTGGACGTGTGAGGGTCGAGTCGTTCCAATTTGGTTCGGATCAACGCCCAAATTTTTTTGTTTTTAATTTATGCCATAATATTTATGTTATATGAGTATAACTTTAATGTACAAATATCATAACGTTTAAGTGATATTATTTAGATTTTTTTCAATATAAAAATTCATATAGTATAGTTGAACCTTCGTGTTATAATAATTTAGCATTTATATTATATTAGTATAATTTTTATGTACTTAAAGAATAACATAAAAATTATATTATTATAATATAAAAGTTAAATTATTATAACATATAGGTTATATTATTATAACGTAATTTTTTTTAAGGATAACAAACAGTGACAAACCCAGGATTTCGACTCAAGGGGCCCAAGTCAATTAATAAAAAGATACAATAATATTAGAGAAAGAACATATATATATTGCAATCTCGATAAAATCAATGTATTACAATATTTCCCTTCTATTTTTCATATTCTGAAATCGTTGCATAATAGTTTCATTACTAACATTTCTAAATACATCATTTTCAATGTATGCAATTAAATAATCATTCAATAGTGTATCACTCATTCAATTGTGAAGAGAACTCTTAATGATCTTTATTGCCGAAAAAGTTCTTTTTGTTATCGATAAAAATAGGATAAATATTAGAAATACATTAAAAGTTCAAGAACTTGGTAAAACCTATGAGCAAAAGAATTTAAATTTCAAAAGATAAGTAAAATAAAATGAGATTTGAGCAAAAAAAATTGAAATTTCAAGAGTTAAGTAAACAAAATAATTTTTTTGATTTTTTTCTTTCTCAAAAGAAATTAAATCATATAGTAATTTAACCAATAAAAAAATATAGGCATTCAACAAAATAAGTTTTTCCATCTCCTACCACAACAGATTTTTTTTCATAATTCAAATCTTAAGTATAGATAAACAATTCGTAAATAAAATGTCAAATTATTTATCAATGTTTTCCATCTTAACACTACTACATCACATATATAACTTAAGACATAATAAATCAACAATAATAATGAAAAAAAGAAGAAAACAAATAAATAATATAAAGAGAATATTTTACCTTGAAATTCTATGGAGAAGTAATTGGGAAAAATGAAATTAAGGTTTGTGTATGTGAAAGAAAGAGGGGAAAATTAGGGGTGAAGAATGAAAGATGAAAATAAGTTTTGGCCACCGTAAGAAGAGCCGCTGCTACACACTGATGTTTAATATTTGAATATTTTTTCTTTTTTTTAATAAAAAATGTGAAAAGATGAAAATACCCCTATTATTTAAAAAAAAAAATCAGGGGCTCTCCCCTGTCGGTCCGTCCCTGATAACAAACATCAATAAATCAAGGCAAACAATTACATGAGTTATTTTGAAGGTCATCCACAAAAGACGAAGGCTCTATCCATACGTGAGGACTATGAAAGAAAAAGAGTTCCTAGCAAAAGTATGTGCAACAATATTGACATTTCTCGAGACCAACGACAAAGAGAAATTGACATGATAATCGAAAATGTGTTTGCCACTCTCAATAATAGTTCCAAACTCCGAATCACCCACATGAGAAGACTTTATAACATCATACACCATCTTAGCATCGATTTCGAAAACCACTTTAGTAAAGTTCAAAAAAGTCGCCCACGATAAAGCCTCAAAGAGAAAAGAGCTTCACCTTCCTCCACACAAAAGTAACCATGCATATGGATGCAGTGACTAGTAACAAAATCTCCCAAATCATCTCTAACCACCATATCAAAAACCCATTTGTCTCCCTTCTTTGAAAAACGCTACATCCACGTTTATTTTCATAGACGACAATGAAGGAGGTTTCCAATGAGGGCATCCAGGGGATTGGTTTGAGGCCTGATGACTAGGGTCTGAAATCCAGTAAAGATCCACTCATAAAGGAAGCACATGCATCGTATCACCGCCAGATTAGTCGGTAAAGTCACATCACGCCATAATCTTTCATTCAATTGTTGGAATATTAGAAAGGTTTAAAAGGTATTATAGGTATGTAATACACCGTAAATGATTAATCTAGCATAAACATAAAAGTTATGCGAACATAACTAAAAGATTAGGCGCGCAGGACTAGGGTTTGAGCGCGACCAGGGGCGCGTGAAGTGCGCATAGGGTGCGTGGAAAACATAATAAACTTATGTTTATTATCATAAGTTTGATGACTTCAAATTTGATTTATAAGAATTAAATATATGAAATAAATTAAATAATAGTATAATATTTATAGACTATATAATTCAACCAATAAATACACACAAATAACAAGTATACTCATATTGTGTTGTAATTTATAGTTTTTTTTAACGGTTTCATTTATAAATTGCAAAAAATATAAATTCTCAATGTCAATTTAATTGCAATGATACTTTTTGTAGAATATAATCTAATGTCAAAATGTTGTGTTATATGATAATTTTGAAATTTGGAACTCAACATTTAAATAAGTCAAAAATATTTCGATTTATGTCATTGCAATGAAATTACAAATCATGTACAATTTTATCATTATGAATCATTTAATTTTATATTTAAAATATAATTTTTTTTAAATTTTTTTATCAATAACCCAATACTAAAATACTAAACTGCTTAACTCGAACTCCAATAGAAATAGTGTTAGGTTAACAATATTATAAATACATTGGTCCGAATAACCAAAGCCGCCAGTCATCCAGTGAAAGAGATTTCGAATGCAATATCTTAATCTTACAAAGAGACTTTTGAGAGTGGGTTTCATCTTAAAGAATGAATGAAGCAAGGGGGCTTTTCAATTTCTACCTTCTTCCATGAATTCCTCTCAATCTGGTAATTTCCGTTTCCTCTTTCATACCCCACTTTGTGTTTTCACTACGAATTCTGTTGCGATTAAGAAAACTAATCTTGATCTGGGAATTATTTATGGGTTGAATGATGCTCTCATTGTGTTTGATAAAATGACTAAATGGGCCCCTCCCCTTTTGTGAAAGCATTTAATCAATTACTCTCACGTGTGGTTAAGTTAAAAGTGTATGATGCAGTCATCTCTTCTCAAAGATTTCTGCAATTTCGGATCCCACTTAATGAGTACACCAATAGTTATTGTCTTTCTAAAAGAGTTCATTGTTCTTCAAGAGTGGTTGTGCTCCTGATGGAATCACCTTCAGTATGTTATTCAAGGGTTTGTTTCAAGAAATCGGGATTTATGAAGCTCAGGAACTCTTTCAGAAGATGTTGTACTTTTGGGACTATGGTTGATGGACTTTGCAAGGCTGGTAGTACTCCAGTGGTTATCAAATTGTTGAGATGAATCAAAAAGAAGAGCTATAAACCTTGTGCAAGGACAAAACATTGACTCCGCACTGGAAATGTTCAATGAAATATGTGAAAAAGGAATCACACTTAATCTTGTCATTTATACTTCTCTGATTTGTGTATCATCTGGTTTTAGTTAGTGGAAACAAGTTGAGATATTATTGAAGAAGATGATAGCTTGCAAAGTTTATCTTGATGTCGGCATTCACCGCTATTATTGATGATGGATAAAGCAGAAAAGGTCTTCGATATCATGATACAACAAAATGTGGTTCCTGATGTAGTCATCTATAATGCGTTGATGTATGGGTATTGTTTTCAAGGATTAGTAGATAAAGCCAGAGATGTTTTTGATTCTATGACTAGCAAGAGTATTGCTTCTAATATCTACGGTTACAATATTTTAATCCACGGATATTGCTAGAAAAAGAAGATAGACGATGTCATTCATAGAAAAGATGATATACTGAACAAGCATTCTCGTTGCGGGGACATTGGAGCACAAGGGAGAGGACATCTTCATATCATTTACTACAACATTGTCATGAATGGATTCTGCAGAGGTGAGAAACTTCACATGGTTCAAGCTATTTTTGATACACATGATTTGAACCTACACTATCTTGATTGATGGATATTGCCAAAATAGGTAAATGGAGGAAGCTAAACATCTCTTTTTGAAAACGAAATACGTGAATTTGCTTCGAAATGCAGTCACCTACATTGTTATAGTTGAGGAGTGGTGAATATAATGATGCAACAACCTTATATGGGTTGATACTTGAGTGTGAAAATGAGGAAAATAGGTCATGGCTCTGTGTATTGGCTTCTGAAAATATCTTGTAATTTGTTTGCCACTTAGGTTGTGAAGCTAAGAAGAATGATGTCAAATAGAGTTGTAATTGTTTCTTCAGTTGTTTCATTGTAGTGAGGCTGATGTGGATAAAGTTTTCATGTTTACTATCTGTGACCATATAATTTCTTAATATTGTAATGTTTTTATGTTCTCAAGTTTTCTAAAGTTGTTTTAGTCAAATTTCAATCCCAATTACCATTCGTTTCTAAAATTTAAAAATTAAATTTAGGAACTTGATATGTAGGACCTCTGTTTTGGAATTAATTTGATTATGTTTTCAATTTTGAATGCTCAGTTTCTTGATTATAATTTTATTATATTATTGACTTTTACTTTCCTTTCTCATATAAAAAGATATATCTTTTATTGGTAAGGGCCACTAGATTATAGTTAATTATTATTGATAATCATTAATTATTAAAAAAAATTAAGCTATTGTAGCATTATAAATTATTAACTTAATTAAATATGTGGGTTTAAATTTAATTAAATATGTATTATGCAATTATATCAAGATATAAAAATTGAATAACACACATTTATTTAAATAAGTTTTAAAATGAGTTCTTCGATTTGATCTGAATCAATTTAATTCGGTTTTCGATTCAGATAATTAGAAAATCTCCAATTTCGTACAAAAAAAATTCAATTCAATTTGGAAAAACTTAATATATAATCTCGATTCGAAATTTTTTAGATTCGATTTCGATAATCTCTGGAACTCGTAAATCCCTAATATGGGTTCATTACTTGTTTTAGTTGTAAAACAACTTAGTAAATTATTTAGAGACAAATATAATATAATATTTTAGGGGCAAAATTCGAATCTCGAGACATGTAAAAATATCCCAACAACCAAACAATTTGCGCCAGCTCTGATTTCTTGAAATGGAGATTGTTGCACCTAATTCTTCTCCACCTCTAATCACAACTCTCTGAATTCACAACCTTTACTCCATTCATAGCCATTGAAGAAGGAGAAGAAAGATAGCAGCAGTGCACAGAGTGAAAAGGCAAAATGAGTAGAGTGATAGCATGTCCACAATCATACACCGTATTTTCAACTTCGCATCTTCCATTGATAACCCCTCAACGTCGTCGTTTCGCTGTTATCCCTTCTGGGCTGCTCAATTGCCCTAGAATCAATTTGCGGTGTAATAGCTCTGCTGATTCGGGTACGAATCGAATTTCTAATTTTATCTTGTTTGTTAATTGGTTGTGGATTGTCCTTTGAATCTTCGAAATATGCGACTTTTCTTGTTGATTCTGGTTAAATAATCGATTCTGATGACTTCAGAACAAAATTGGTGAGCAATTGGATTATACGTGATTAAATTACAAATTTTGATTTGGATAGAATGAAATTGGGCTAATTTTCCCCAAATTTAATTTGCTTCATATTGGGCATTTCTGTCTGAATTGGAATACCTCTGTTTCATGGACAATGAGGTGTGGATTGTGATAATTGTTAATTGTGAATATACAATTGTTTCTAATAGCTTTGTGTGTGTGTGTTTGTAGTTGTGTTTGTGTGTGTTTCTGAATTACAGAAAATGAATCATTTGAGGACAAAGATATGCAAAGAGTATAAAATAAGGCATGGTTTTTGCAGGTGAGAATGAGAGCAAAACGGTGTTAGATGCATTTTTCTTGGGGAAGGCTGTGGGTGAAGTTCTTAACGAGCGTATCGAGTCAACAGTGGGCGAGTTTCTTAGCGTAATCGGCCGATTCCAAGCTGAGCAACGAAAGCTAGTATCAGAACTTCAGGTATGTATGTATATATCTTGTATATATTGACTGCTTTACATTGTTGTACCAAGCTCACCTTCATCTGGAGTAAATTTGTGGAAGTGCATTTTGATTTTGGATATGGGAAACTTCAGTTCAGTTGTTCATAGCATGTTGTTATTTGTAAGTTTTGTGTGATTGTTCTGTGTGGAAGAAAAGGAATTAGCTTTTCTAGTTGCTACTCTTAAGTACATACTCCTTGGAAGTGAGCATTTAGGCTCAACAGATGAAATTATCTTGTCTTATACTTCCACCGTTTCTATCTGTTTGTCGTTTAAGGTTAATTCACAAAGATTAAGGAAGTATTTGATAGACATGACTATGCATGTAAAATGATTCCAATACTTTTTTCTCATTACAACCCTCCATGAAGAGAATACTGAAACAAAAATCATGACATGAGAAAGATGTGAAGAAAGACTTTAATGCTTTTTCGTTATTTAAAAGCAACAAATAGTGAGTGGAACCAATTGTGTCTTGTAAAACGAAAGGTAGAATGGAACAGAGGGAGTATCTTTATTCTCAGTTGCTTTTCTCTAGACATTATATTTCACATGTAAATTGTTGTCGTCACTGCTATGTTGATTTGATTGATTGCTTAAAGTTTCTCTAGTAGTTAACTTAGCAAAGAAGATGCATGTAAGTGTATATACCGAAACCATAGAAAGACAGGTTGTAACAATAGATGGAGTTGAAAACGGAAAAGATCTTGCTTAGACATATGATAGATGCATGTGCTTTACATGTTACTTACTAGTTGATACATAGCCACAAATCACTCTATCTCTACTTTCATGTGTGTGTATGAAGACGAGACTCGAGACAAACAAAGAAACTCTTTGTTCCTTCGCCAATATGTATGTATGAGCCAATTGAACTGATCTATCTTCCTATGTTACTTAAGAAGAGGAATCTAATTTAGATTGTCTTGTTCTCTTGCTTTGGGTATGTTTATGTTGTTTGTGGGCATTGGCCTCAACTAACATGATATATAATTCCTACCTTATCGGCCTCAAACTAACATGGATCGATGCAATCTATAGGAGGAGGTTTTGGAAAAGGCTAGACGAGCGAAAGAAGAAGCATCACGGGAAGCCACCTCGTTGAATATATCAACAGTTAATGGTGTTTCGGAGACCGAATCATCCGTCTCCAATTCCGGAACCTCTGCAACCTCATCCTTAGAGTCAAATGAAGACCCTTTGTTGGGGATGTTTAGTAAGGATTGATTGTTAGATATACTAGTAGGGTATCTGTGAGTTGCATGGCTTCTTATATAAGATCAAATAATTTTAAAGTTTTGATAATATGATGTAATGATATATATTAACACGCAATATATATTCATAAAAACTTAGATATTTAAATTTTAAATTTATGGCATTCTAAATAACTACACTTGATAATGTAAAAAAAAAAAACCAAATATGTTAAGGTTTACTTAGAACTCTTTTCTTTTTTTCTTTTCTTTTGTTTTTGAACTCCACATTTTTATTATATACTAAAGAGAATTTAAACTTGATACACGTCAGCCTGTGTTTGAATCGTTTTCTGCCTATAATAAAGTAATCATAATTACACAAGTATATATAATTTATCAATTTATAAATTGCAATAGTTGCACCAGTTTAGCTCTTTATAAAAATCAAACTTATCTTACGTAAACACTTCTTAAAATTATATTGTTTTTACTAATTTCTTTTTAATTATTGAATTAATCTTGAGACTTTTACCTTTTGTTATTGTATATATATATTTTAGTTTGTTTATGCTCATTTTGTAAAGTTATTCTATTGACAATTCTTGTGTAATACATGGATACCAACCTTACTAAAATATTAACCAAATTATATTAATTTAAATATTTAGTCAAATGGCGCTAATTTTTGCCCAACTACTAATATTTATTAGCATTTATTTTGTTAAAACTTTTATTTTAGTTTTTTATATAATATTATTGTTTACTATTATTATTGATGTAAAAACGTATGTAATGGTTGTTTAATGGAATCGAAAATAAAATATTACAACCTACCCTTGAAAACAACTTAAATTTTATATTATTTTATTATTTACTATTATTATTACTATTTTATAGCCACATTTAAAATTAATATAAAAATATAAATAGAGAAACTTAAGTTTAAAAATAGTATCTCAAATATCATAATGAAGAATAAACCAACTTTATATATAATAAATAAGATAATGTTAATGAATGAAATAATAAATAGCATTTTTTCTATATCAATATTAAGAAAGTAAGTTTAAATTAATTATAAATTGATTGAAAATTTATAATTTATTTAATTTAACATTTACTGAAATAAACTTAAACATAATTCTAGTTTAGAAGCGAAATCAAATTGATGAGGCTATTTTATTTCTAGCTTCATGAGTTAGGATTTGGAATTTTAAATCCTCATTTGAAATCTAACAAATAAGGATTATAATATACATTCAAATACTACTCTATTTTATAAAAAACACAATAATTAACTCTATACTCTTAACTTATTAATACACAAATTCCTATTATTACAATCATTCAATCATTATTATTATATCAACTAACAATATAATATTACACAAATACATTTTTTTCAATATTGATTTGACATCTACAATATTAATCCTACGTTATAAAATCATTAAACAAATACAAATTTTAACTATTCACTTTTATTTAGAAAACTCAAGATTTCAAAGTTTGATCTCTCAATTTTACATAAACCCAAAATAAAAACACCCTCATAGAGAATGACCATATTCTTAGAGAATTGATCAAGCACGCAATTTTTTTTTTTTTAATATCTCATATTATTTTTTTTCTCACGCTGCCACCCCACATACGAAATTCGTGCACTTCTTTAAGATTTCTTTTTTTTTTTTTAATATTTTTAATATCTCATATTATTACTTTTCTCACGCTGTCACCCCACATACGAAATTCTCATCTCACACATGGATCTATCGAATCTCACATATCAACATAGATCTTTTTCCCAATTCTCGTAATCAATGTAATTTTTAATATTTTATATTATTATTCACATAATTTTTTCTCATCCTACCACTTTACATACGGAACACATAATCCCTCATCAACATCTTCACATATTTTCTTATCAATTCTCACCCAAATTAATTTAAACAATATGTGAGGATGTTGATTGTACAAAATATGAATTGGTTAACAAATATGATAAATTCTCAATCAATCCTCAATAAATCCTCAAGATCAATCCTATTGTAGCTCATAATTAAAGAAAAGAATGAAAAATATTTAATTATGAATAATAAAAATTGAATAAAATTTTCAAAATGAATAATAAAAATTGAAATATGAATTAAGTAAGAAGGAGAATAAATTCTCAACAAATTGTTAAAAACAACAAATCATATCATCAAACTCAACAAATCTTCAAAAATCAACAAATCATATCCTCCAACTCAATTTTCAAGAAATCCTCAAAAATCAACAAATCATGTCCTCCAATTCAATTTTCAAGAAGTCTTCAATTAATTCTAAAAATCCCCAAATCTCTTTATTTACTTGTATTTTGTGTCTTCAAATATAATGGAGGTACACATGTGAAAAAAAATTAAAACAAATTAGTAACATAATTTTTTAAATGAAAAAACTTTCAAAAAAGATAAGAAAATATTATACCATCCCAAGGATAGTACAATTTCTCCTGTCATGTACATTAATGCTACAACCACGACAAACTCTTGCTTTTGAAATTATTTTTTCCTTTGATGATTTATTCAAGAAAGTATGTGTCCACTAATGCCACAACCACGACAAACTCTTACTTTTTGAAATTATTTTTTTCTTTGATGATTTATAAAAGAAGTTATGTGTTCACTAATGCCACAACCACGACAAACTCTTATTTTTTGAAATTATTTTTTCCTTTGATGATTTATACAAGAAAGTATACGAAGATATTGATGAGGAGTTATGTCTATGTGTGAGATGAGAATTCCGTATGTGAAGTGGTAGGCTGAGAAAAAAATTATATGTATAATAATATAAAATATTAAAAATTACATAGATTATGATTTAGAAAATTATGTGTATAATAATATAAAATATAAAAAATTTCATTGATTATAATTTAGAATTTTTTGAGAATTGATTACTTGAATATTATTCATTGTTTCCTTTAATTGATTAATTGGATATTTTTATTGTTTCCTTTGGGATGAGAATTGAAAAGTGGTAGTAGAGTGAGAAACAAATATGTGTATAATAATATAAAATATTAAAAATTATATTGATTATGATTTATAAAATTATGTGTATAATAATATAAATATGTATAATAATATAAAATATTAAAAAGTACATTGATTATGATAATTGGGAAGAAGATCTATGTTGATATGTGGGATGCAAATTTTATATGTTGATGATGAGATAGATCATGTGTGAGATGAGAATTTTGTATGTGGAGTGGCAACGTGAGAAAAGATATAATATGAGATATTAAAAATAAAAATAAAAAGAAATCTTAAAGAAGTGCGCACGGTGCGCATTCTTCATGTGCGTGCCTGATCAATTCTTTATATATATATATATATATATATATATATACTTAGATTTCAAGAAATGAATTTGATGTAATAGATTTTTTTAAGTATAAAAGTGATGCAAAAGATTTTTTTAAGGTTTTCAATCGTTAAGAATAGTTGAAAATTCTCATTCTATCCCTAATTAAAAAATTCTCATTATAAACTTAGTTAAAAATCATTTTTTTTTTTTTTATGTGAGGGATTTTGATTGGAAATAACAGTTGAAAAATCTCACTATATCCTTAATTTTAAAAATTCTCAGTTAAAATTTAGATTTTTTTTTTGAGGGATTTCTATTAGGAAGAACAGTTGAAAATTCTAATTATATCCTTAATTTTAAAAATCCTCATTATATTCTCTGTTAAAAATCAATCTTTTTTTTGGAAGGATTACAATTGGAAAGAATGTTGGAAATTCTCATTATATCCTTAATTTTAAAAATTGTCATTATATTCCCAATTTCAAGAAATGATAAGTTTTCAATTGTTCTTTATTTCCGGGATTCAAGAAATGAAAGTGTTGCAAGAGCTTTTTTTTTAGTTTTAAATTGGGAAGAACAGTTAAAGTTCTCATTTTATCCTCAATTTTAAAAATCCTCATTATATCCTCAATTAAAAATCAAATCAGATTTTTTTAGGATTTCAATTCAATAAAATAGTAGTTGATTTTCATTCTATCATCATTTTCAAATTTATAATCTATTTAAAAAATCCTCATTATATCCTCAATTAAAAATCAAATCAGATTTTTTTAGGATTTCATTCAATAAAATAGCAGTAGATTTTCATTCTAATATGATTTTCAAATTTATCAAATCAGATTTTTTTAGGATTTCAATTCAATAAAATAGCAGTAGATTTTCATTCTAATATGATTTTCAAATTTATCAAATCAGATTTTTTTTAGGATTTCAATTCAATAAAATACCAGTAGATTTTCATTCTTTTATCATTTTCAAATTTATAATCTCTTTCCTGTAGCCAAACAAGTAGGTCCGTAACATCTGAGTACACATCTGTGGATGTTCAGCAATTTTATCATCATTTTCAAATGTATAATCTATGATTAGCTCTTTTCCGTAGCCAAACGAGTAGGTCTGTAACATTAAACAAGTAGGTCTAACATCTGAGTACACATCTATATTCATTGACTTTATAAGGATGTTCAGCAATTGTAACATTTGTATACACTTTAATATGATGTTCAACAATTGTAACAATTGTGTTTCAACAATTTAAAAACTATGTTAAATAACCTTCTTTATATGAAAACAAATGAAATATTAAATGATTATAAAAATATAAAACAAATGAAATATTAAAATGATTACACTGATTATAAATTCAGTATTTCAAAATAATGATCAAAACTTTATTGAGTTGTCCATAAAATTAAGTTAGTCTTTAAATTTAAAAAATTGTAATTAAGTACAAAATACTGATCAAAACTTTATTGAGTTGCCCATAAATTAAGTTACATCCTTAAATTTAAAAATTTGTAATCTAAGTACAAAAATATTATATGGACAGAATATAAATTATCAGTACTAATATCTATATTATCCTACAAATTGTCGATATTATTTGTGACCATCATATATCATCTAAAACTAGAGGGAAAATTGATAGTGTATACTCACTTTAAAATAATAATATTATATATATATATATATATATATCATCATCAAAAAACAATATCGATATGGAAAAATATTTATATCCATATTATCCCATATAGATAATAGAATGAAAAATGATATTGTGTAAATTCATTTGAAAATATCACTATCAATACAGAAAAATATTGATATCGACATTATTCAAACAAGTAATAATATATTACATAATAGTAAAATATCGATATCGATATTTTATATATATATATATATATATATATATATATATAGTGGGTCTTGTGCAAGACCGTCTCACGGATCTCATTCCGTGAGACGGGTCGGATCAGCCCTAATTAAAGTAAATGGATCCCAATCCTTTTTAGCGTGTTTCTTCACTTCCTTTTCTCCTTTTTGTGTTTCTTTCCCATCTTCCCCATCACTCCAGCTAAAGCTTTTTCATTCTCTCTTTCATTTTTCTTTTCGGCTGCAAATCGGTGAATTTTCCACCATGGTGATTTTCTGAAGAAAAAAAAAACAGCCATAGAATATTTCTTCTAATTGAATTTCGATTCTTACAAAAATCTATAAATTAGAAAGTTTTGAATATGGAGAATCAAGAGATTGTACTTATTTCTGAAGAAGAAGACATGCATGAAGAACAAGAAGACGTGCAAGAAGAAAAAGGTAGAAAACTCAATTTACATCTTGAAATAAAGTATTACATATTGTATGTTAAATTACTACATATCAAGGTGTATGTGGGTGTGGATTTGCTAATTTTTTATATGACCACTAAACTAGACAGGGTATGCTATTGTTGTTAGGTAATATTTTTAATGTATTGGGTGATACTTTTGCACGATTAATTTGAAAAATATTACAATCTTGTGATAAAATGTGAAGAAGATGAGAAAGCAAGAAATATTCTTGAAGATAATTATAATAGAGATTTTGTTGCCATTAATAATTTGACTTCTACTACTAGGCCTTCTCAACCTTTGTTTTGTTCATCCAACACTGTTGCAGATTCAACTCGTAGTATTACGAAGGGCAGGAACAAGAGAAAAAAAAGGGCATTTTGAAAAGAAATGGAAACAAAATACATGTGTCAATGAATTTGGTTCCAAGACTCCAAATGCACGATTAATTTGATAATATTTTTAGTATGCAGTACTTTTATTTCTGTTAGGTAATACTTTTTAATGTATTGGGTGATACTTTTGCATGATTAATTTGAAAAAATATCAACCCTTAATCTGTAGTACTTTTAATGCTGTTAGGTAATACTTTTTAATGTATCTGGTAATACTTTTACACAATTAGTTTGAAATATCAACTCTAGTATGAAATATTTTTATATGTAATAGGTAATACTCTTTAATATATTAGGTGATACTTTTGCTGATTAATTTGAAAAAATATCAATTCTTAATATGTAGTACTTTTATATATAATAGGTAATACTTTTTAATATATTGGGTGATACTTTTGCACGATTAATTTGAAAAAATATCAACTCTTAGTATGTAGTACTTTAATTTCTATTAGGTAATACTTTTTAATGTAGTGATACTTTTACAAGATTAAATTGAAAAAATATCAACTCTTAATATGTAGTACTTTTAATGCTGTTAGGTAATATTTTTTAATGTATTGGGTGATACTGTTGCATGATTAATTTTAAAAATATCAACTCTCAATATGTAGTACTTTTATTTATGTTAGGTAATACTTTTCAATATATTGGGTATACTTTTGCAAGATTAATTTGAAATATCAACTCTTATTATGTAGTACTTTTATATGTATTACGTCTTAATATATTGGGGATGATACTTTTGCACGATTAATTTGAAAAAAATATCAACTCATATGTAGTACTTTTATATGTAATAGTTAATACTTTTTAATATATTGGGGGTGATATTTTTATAAGATTAATTTGAAAAAATATCAACTCTTAATATGTAGTACTTTTATATGTAATAGGTAATACTTTTAAATATATTGGGTGATACTTTTGCACGATTAATTTTAACTCTCAATATGTAGCACTTTTATTTATGTTAGGTAATATTTTTTAATGTATTGAGTAATTCTTTTGCATTACTAATTAGAAATATCAACTCTTACTATGTAGTACTTTTATATATAATAGATATTACTTTTTAATGTATTCGGTGATACTTTTGCATGATTAATTTGAAAAATATCAACTCTTAATATGTAGTACTTTTATATGTAATAGGTAATACTTTTAAATATATTGGGTGATACTTTTGCACGATTAATTTTAACTCTCAATATGTAGTACTTTTATTTATGTTAGGTAATATTTTTTAATGTATTGAGTAATACTTTTGCATTACTAATTAGAAATGGGATAATTGTACGAAATCCCCTTGTGGTTTGGAAAATCGGCGTGAAACCCCTCTATGCTTTAAAAAATGCGCGAAACTCCCTTATGGTTTTCTAAATGTAGCCCGAAATCCCCAACTCCATTAAGGTTAACGGAAGTGCTATGCACGCGCTCTTCATGCGTTTTTTGGTGTTTTTTTTGACTTTTTTGCTATAAAATGATATATATATATATATATATCTTTTTTTGACTATATTAACACTAATTCTCTTGTGGGGTTTCTTGCAATTGCAAACACTTCCTCCAATCTGATTTTTTACATTAACAACTATGTATTATTTATTTATTTTTCAATTAATTTTTTTATAATGTTAATTTTATATATAGTTATTTATTTTATTGATTTTAATACTAACAGTTGGTACGTATGTTTCTTTTTTACTTTTGTTTATTTCAATTATTTTTTTCAATATTGATTTTTATTTAATTATTTATATTATTGTTATTAATGATTTTTTCTTTCTTTTCTTTTATTTTTTTCAATTAGTTTTATTATTTTGCAACAATTGATACGTATATTTCTTTCTTTACTTTTTTTTCCGTTCATTTTTCCAAACTGTTAAATTTTTTATTTAGTTATTTTTTATTGTTATTAACTCAACTATTTATGAAGATTATATTAAATAAATAAGACTCGATATTAAGAAAAATATAAAATAAATAATTAAAAGACTCATCATTTAATAATTGTTAGGTATAACAAACAAAATTAACCATACCAAGAAAAATTTAACATAGCAATTTATCATAAACAAAATAATAATAATAATAAAAATTATATAAGAAAACTTGGAACATACCAATTTGTAACTACAAACAAAAGATAAAAAATATTATATCGAAAAACTTGGAACATACCTTGTACTAGTTTCAGGTTCTCATTCTAAAACAAAATGTACCTCAATAGCAAAATTTCTCATTGTTCACACCGTTAATCATCTATATTTCTCCAACAAATTCAATGGATTTTTAATTTTTTTTTTGTATGGACATCGAATATTTTTTTGAAGCAAGTTAGTAAACTAATTATATTTAGAGTCTCGTTACTTACACTTTAGGGTTAATTTGATGTGAAAATAATATATTATCAAATATTTCCACATCCTACTCATCAATAGTCGACATTAATACCAATAAAATAAAAAATGAACATTGTAAAATATGAACTGAAAAAACCAAAAGCAAATAAAAAAACATATGTAGCAATTGCATCATTAATAACAATAAAATAAATAACTAAATAAAAATTAATGCTGAAAAAAATGAATGGAAGAAAACAAAAGTAAAAAAAAAAACATACATACCAACTATTAACATTAATAAAAATAAAATAAATAACTAAATAAAAAATTAACATTGTAAAAAAAATTAATTGAAAAAAAAAACAAATAACACATAATTGTTAATGTAGAAAACTAAGCTTGGAAAAAGTGTTTGCAATTGCAAGAAACCCCACAAGAGAATTAGTCTTTTAATACAGTAAAAAATGAGTAAATTTATCATTTTATATCAAAAAGTGAAAAAAAAACACCAAAAAATGCATGAAGAGCGCGTGCATAGCACTTCCGTTAACCTTAACGGAGTTGGGGATTTCGGGCTACATTTAGAAAACCATAAGGGGATTTCGCGCATTTTTGAAAGCATAGAGGGGTTTTACGCCGATTTTCCAAACCACAAGGGGATTTCGCGCAATTATCCCAATTAGAAATATCAACTCTTACTATGTAGTACTTTTATATATAATAGATATTACTTTTTAATGTATTCGGTGATACTTTTGCATGATTAATTTGAAAAATATCAACTCTTAATATGTAGTACTTTTATATGTAATAGGTAATACTTTTTAATATATTGGGTGATACTTTTGCTCGATTAATTTGAAAAAATATCAACTCTTAATATGTAGTACTTTTATATGTAATAGGTAATACTTTTTGATGTTTTGGGTGATACTTTTGTTAATAATTTATCCATTAATAATTTAGTTCTTAATATGTAATACTTTTACATTTCTAAGGTAATACTTTAAAGCATATTATGTAATACTTTTCTGTTCTATCAAGAAATATTAGTTACACATGGACTTTTATCATAATTTAGTCTAATTAGTTACATATAATAATATGAAATACTTTAATGAATATCAGTTAATACTTTTTACCATACTATGTAATACTTTAATAAGTATTACCTAACATAAATAAAAGTGCTACATATTGAGAGTTGATAAGTCAGTAAATTCATTCCAATGCATATCCAGAGATTCATTTCATGTTTATCTATGACCATGTATTTGGCTACATCAATCTTTCATTTAATTCATCAATCAAAAATCTACTACAATACAATAATATCATATTATCAAACTAAACAACCAACACTCTTGCATTAAATTTAAAAAAGCAGCCCATGGAAGCAGACTCATATTTGCAACAAATCAATAATCTCTTTTAAATTGTGAAATATATGTAAGCAACACCATAACAATAAATCAATGTATATCCTTTCTGTAGCGTCCCAGATCAAAATGAGCATAATTGATTAATTAAATATTTTAACTTATGATTTAATAATTTTGTGCGTATGATTTAACTGTTTAATTTAATTTGTGCATTTCAGATACGTGTTTACTGCACGATCAGATCGATAATTTTATTAGACGTGGAACGTAGGATATTTATATACCATTAGATGCGTATCGAGAAAACGGGAAGATAGAAACGAACTAGGGGTTAATCGGAGAACCGTAGCTCGAACAGCGACGAAAAGGGCAAAACACGAAGTTTCGATCGGAAAACCGGAAGATATTTCTGATGAATAATAACTCGGAAAAGTCAACTCGTGAATAGTGCCAAGATATTTTGGGTGAATAGTGATTTCCAAAATCTATAAATAGGGCCTCCCTCATTTCATTTTTTCACCGTTTTTTCGAACGAGCCGAACGCGCCGAAAACTCGTAAGTTCTCTCTCTCTTTTCGTTTTCTGTTTTCTGGTTGGCGGCGCCACCACCGGCGCCGCCGCCGGCCGGTCGCCGGAAAATTTCAACATTGTCGGAATCGGACGATTTTCACACACGACATTCGTCTCGACGAGACGAATCTAGGATAGGTCTCGGATTTCAAATCCGATTTCTCGTTCGTCGGAAAACGGCGAAAAACAGCCGCAAAACCCTAAACCCTAACCCTTGATCACCCTTTCTCTCTCCTCTGTTTTTCTCTCTCCACCGCGCCGGAGAAGCTGCCGGAGGACTCCCGGTGACGAGGGTGACATGCTGGAGGGCCGGCGGCGCCGGAGCTGAACAGGTTGTGTTTGGATGTTACGTGCATGTGTGTGTAAGTTGAGGTGTGTTGGTGTGTGTTGTGCATGTGGTGGCTGTGGGGGCGGCGCATGGTGGCGCCGCCGTATGGGAACAGGTGGCCGGTGACGGGGGGTCGCTTGTGAGGCCGTGGGGAGGGTGGCCGGCGACTGGAAGTCGCCGGCCAAGAGTGGACAGTGGAGGGTTTTTATATATGTACGTGTGTGTGTTTTGTAGTGGCGGAGGGGTGGTTGTTACGCGGCGGCTGTTGGTGGCCGGCGACTGGGGGTCGCCGGCCAAGGTCACGGTGATGAGTGGTGGTCGCTGGCGGCAAGTGGCCGCCGGCTAGAGGGAGAGATCAGTGTGTGTGTGTTTTCGCGTGTGTGTGTGTGTTATAGCATGCTTGTGTGTGGTGGCTGTGTTGGTGGATGGGCTTGGCCGGAATGGGTTGCCGGCGACGGGGAGTCGCCGGCGGAGGAGCTGGGAGTGGTCACCGGCGACTGGGGTCGCCGGCCGGAAGGTTTGGATTGATGTTGAATTTTTGGAAAAACTGGGTATCGAAGGGTTTTGCGGTGAGATTCCGGGCACTATTCACCGCCGGAATCCGGCAATGGACGGCCGTAGGTGGTAGCCGGCAATGCAAGCATTCCGGCAAGGTAGGAGTCAGCGGCGGAGGGCGGCGCCACCGCGCCGGGTGGCGCCGGGAAGGTGGCTGGTCGAGCAGCCTGGGCGTCGGCGACCTGGGAAGGACCTGGCCGAGAAAACTCGACCAGGCGCGCGCCGGGAGAAGCAGCTGCCGAGAAAACTCGGCAGCCGTCGGGTGTCGGGGAGCCGCGCGCGCACCGTGCGCGCCCATGCGCGCCCGTCGAGTGCCGACGTGCACCCGACGCCGTGTTTTCGATCCGAACCTCGTTTCCTTTCCGTCGTTCATCCGTATCAAGTCGTCGCTGACGAGACGTCATTGACCGAGGGTCGTGGGCCCGGTCAAAGTCAACCCTTTGACCAAAATTACCGTTTTACCCCTAAACTTAAAATGCTCCGTTTGAGCTTGTTTGAACTCCGATTGAGCTCATTCTTTTTGCGTTGCGATCCTTATTTCATTTCCTATCTATTCAGCCACTCATACAGATCTGACCCTCTCGTTTCTTGAACTCCAATCTTTAGATTGTTCGATCCGTCGCGTCGTTAACGAACGTATTTCCGCCGAAACCTTTTACAGCTTTATTTATATTTATTAAAGATCTAAGAATGTTGTAACGTATGTAGGCTACCTGTTGGATTGACGTTGGATTATCTGACTGTTGACACTCGCTACTCGGACTCTTAGTTATTTGATCTGTCGGTACTCATTGATCACGTGGTAACCACCGAACAAAGTGGGGGTAATTTCTATCTCTTTATCTGTTTACAGTTTTCCCTATTTAATGCATGATTGGCGGAATACTAAATGCTGTGATTATATGCTTTGAATACATGATCATGATATACTGTGAAAGGACGTGGGTCCACATTCATCCATATGTAGGGTCGGGAGAGATGTCGTACCTGAGATTCCGTAGGGTCGGGAGATACCCGTACCTGAGATATTGTGTAGGGTCAGGTGATGCCTGTACCTGAGATTCCGTAGGGTCGGGTGATACCCGTACCTGAGATTGAGTAGGGTCGGGTGATACCCGTACCTGAGTTTCTGTAGGGTCGGGTGATTCCCGTACCTGAGTTTTGTAGGGGTAAGTCAGGTAATACCTGCACCTGAGCTTTGTAGGGGTAAGACGGGGGATACCCGCACCTGAGTTGTGTTGCGAAATACATGCTATGCATTTTATGTGCTGTGATAATATGATTGAATGTTACCATTCCTGTATTTGATATCTGTTGATTGTTAAAAGAGCCGGATTTCATTCCCCACGAGTGTATTCCACGCACTCACCCCCTTAATCTGTACTCACACTACAGGAGCTAATGAGCACGATGAACCCTAGATGGAGAGAGGCGGTGCTGCTTTTGAACTTGTGATTTTTAGAGTGTGTCGCACAAACATTTGCAAAATAATATGTTATAAGTTTATTCACGTTTTGTAACTAATTCTGAGTATTCTGTGAACGAGAGATCCTGATGTTTTCCGCTGCGTATGATGTATATTGTCAGTAGTGAGACTGATTGTTATCGGCAGAGGCCGATTGTTGTTAAGTGAAAGTATCACTTCGTCTTTTACCTCTTTCTTCTGTCGTCTTCTGTTATTTCTTTCTGTTGTGTATCGTCTCTTGCTATTTCTTTCTTCACGCCCAAAGAAAAACTCTGATATTTTTTAACGAAAGATTTTGGGGCGTGACACTTTCTAACAAAGAGGAAAGACTTCCCATAACAACATGTTCTTTGATAAAGACAGAGTCACTTAAGATGTATCCTTGCAACAAATCATTACAAAACTATTTCTTCAATTTCTTTTTATCCTTCTTTGCAATCAAACTTGGCTTTTCCACACAAAAATTGCGCGCTCTCTTCAGCAAAGACGACCTGTCATCATTCAAATCTGATAACATAAGAAGGTTCCATGCAATCAACAATCAGCAATCAAGACTGAACATAAGTGACTATAAAAAGACATGGTATATTTAGCTAGAATAACCATGATTCTCAACCGGGGTAGTTCGTTCTTTTTCAAAATTTCATTGATTCTATTTAAATTCCTCCATTGACATAGGATCATAACTGTTATCTTAATTGATTTAGCAAAAGCAAACCAAAATAACATGTCATTTACAGGTTTGTTATATAGTTTTTAGAAAATTTCCACATAAAAAATTAATGGTAGAATAATTTAGATCCTCACGGCCTCAATCTTCCTAAACATACTTTGAAATGAAACATTATATGGAATTCTAATAAATTGTATGTTCCAAATATGGAAATAAGTAAATCTCAAGCAACAACCACACACCAAGAAGAAGCATAGTTTCATCTAAGTTGCACAAGTCACTCTCAACTCGACAGAGACTGAAAACCCTAATCCATCTCCAATTTTCAAAATAAATTATCAATCTATCTTAATAGTCACATCAAACACACTCAAACACAGTTGCAACATAGAACAATAAAAGAAGCGGGAAAGTCATTTTTGAAATTTGGGTTGAAATTGCTTACTAAGGTCGCATCGTGAATTCTTACAGAGTATTTGGTCTTCTGTTGAACCCCAATTGAAAAGGGGTGAAATAAAACAGAAAATTGAGGTAGAAAACTCATCAGCCATTTCACGAAAAATGGATGCGATGATTTCATGAACTCAAAAACTTAAAGAGAGAGAAAAAGACAAAGAGAGAGTAGAGAGAGAGAGAGAAATAAACCACCTCCTCTTTCTCTGCAGGTTTCTCAGGCTCTGATAGTGCCGGATTCGATCTTCTCTCTAAACCTGGCGGTGGCTCCTCCTCTGAAGCCTCTCGAACACCTTCACAGACTCTTTCTTTTCACCTCTCAAACACGCTTATGCGTTGGGAAGAAGCAGAAACTCGTTTAATTAGGATTGGAACCATTTAATTTAATTAGGGTTGACCCAGCCTGACCCGTCTCACAGAAATAGGATTCGTGAAACATAAGACTTTGTCATATATATATTTCCTACAAGTTATTCAATATATATTGATATCGATATTATTTGTGATCATCATATATTATCTAAAACTTCGAGAAAATGATATTGTGTAAACTCACTTTGAAGTAATAATATATTATATATATCATCAAAAAATATCAATATAGAAACATATTTATATCCATATTATCTTGCGACTTCATATAAGATGAAAATAATAGTGTGTAAATTCACTTGAAAAATATCAATATCAATATAGAAAAATATTAATATCAATATTATTCAAACAAGTAATAATATATTACCTAATAATAAAATATCAATATCAATATTATGAGTAGTATTTGTGTGCACCAAGTGCATGGATCATGATCCATGCAGCATGGGTCGAGTCGGGTCCAGTTCGGATCCGCGTTCGGATTTTTTTTTTTTTTTTAAATTTATAACATAACCTTTATGTTTACCGAATATAACTTTTATGTTTATTGAGTATAATCTTTATGTACAAATATTATAACCTTTAAGTAAAATTACTTACACTTTTTTCATTATAAAAACATAATTAAAAATTATGTAACCTTTATGTTATATTAGTATAACTTTTACATACATATATCATAACTCTAGATGATATTACTTAGACTTTTTTCACTATAAAAATTCATATAGTATGACTTAACATTTATGTTATAATAATTTAACATTTATGTTATATTAATATAACTTTTATGTACAAGTATCATAATATTTGTGTACTTAAAGAATGACATAATGTTATATTATTATAACGAAAATGTTAAATTATTATGCATAAATGTTATATTATTATAACATAAAGGTTTTGAAAGATATTATAGGTCTGTCATACATTACAAAATGTTATGCGAACATAACTAAAATGTTAGGTTCGGCAAATTAAAAAGTTAGACCAATATAACTGCGAAACTAGGGTTTGAGCTAGGGTTTGAGCCCGTGAGCGCGCGTGGGGTGCTTGAAATGCATCCTAGGTCGGATCGACCCAGTTGCATGGATCTAGGATCCGTACATCTGATGCACATAAATAATTGTGCAATATAATATATATATATATATATATATATATATATTTCACAATTACTATATCGAATATATATTGCACAATAGAATAATATCAACAACTTGTTAGATTATCTCTTACATAATCGAAGGATTCAGAATATTATTGTTGCCTAATTAGTGACTTCATCCATCTAATCACTTTCGAAGTGTCCACGGTTCTCGAGTTGAGTCAGAGTTTTGAATAGAAACCATTGGTATAACATTCGTGACAACTAATGCATAACAAAAATCTGAAATAAAAACATTTTGATACTCTAGATAATTTATTATTATTATTATTATTATTAATTAATTAGGTTATTATTTACACTCGATAATGTATTTTTTATTAATAATTTATTGATACTGAAGTAGATGGTGGTTCACTGTTTCTCATCTGTTCTTCTTATTGGTAGTGGTATATCATAGATCATTAAGATGTGAGTTGTTATATTTAGAACTTTCACAGAATTCGTGTGATACAAAAGATTGATTAAAATAAATATTTTTAAAAAATTAATATAAAAATATAATATATTTTGTGTAAGAAACATAATAATTTGAAGAATAATTTTAATTTATATAAAGGAATGTTTTTATGGTAATCAAAAATGATTTTAGTGAATAATATTTTAATATTTTATGAAAGATGTTTAAGATTTTTTTTAGCGGAGTTTGTAATACATATACTTTAACTATATGTTATATTAAAATTAAATTAAACTCAAAATCAATTAAACAATATGACATAAAATACAATAGATTTAGTGTTTTTTTATAAATTTGTATTAACATAAATTAACATCACATTTTTTTAGTATTTTCTTTTATGCATTAATATTAGCAAGCAACAATTCGTTTTCTTAAATTTACTAATGTTTGTTTTTCTTAAAATTATATTTTATATAATCACATGACCTAAAAGATATTTGTAATGTCAATTTTTATTCATGATATGTATGAAAATATTTGTTTTATCTTTAAGGATTAGATACATAGAATTTTACAAAGCATTTTAAAGTGATATTATAATTTTGCAATTAAGATAAAATCATGAGTCCTCTTAAAATTTAATCTTCCCTAATTTTATTCTTTTCAAAATTTTAATTCTATAAATTATTATACATAATAAATGTGATAATATTATTGAATAAAATAATAACTAGTATTTCTTTTTCTATTTCTACATAAAAATTAAGTTAATATCGATGGCAGATTGATTGAAAATTAATAATTTCTTAAATTTAACATTAATTGATATAAAATAAATTTAAATATAATTTAATTAATATTTTAATTTAGGCGGGAAACCAAATTAATGAGGAAATAAGATATGTTATTTATTGGTTATTATTTTAATATATAATAAAGATTAGAGATTTGAACATTTTTTCAATTAATGATTGTATGAGTAGGACTGATTTGCTTGCTAGTCCAAATCTGAAAACATTGATATTATCATACCATCATGTGGATGATGAAATGATGTCAGCTTCATCATCAATCTTGGGTAGGGGTGGAAATCGGAACGGAATTTCCGATATCAGTCGAATCCGATCCGAAAATTTTCGAATTCGGAATGAATATTTTTAATCCGAAATTCCGATTTCAGATTTTTCCGAAAATTTTCGGATCGGATCGGATCCGAAATATTTCCGAAATTTAATTTTTCAGAAATTCCGAAATTCCGATCCAATTTCCGATTTCCGATTTCTGATCCGATTCAATAATTCTTGGAATATAAATATAGAATAGAAGCATTTAGAAATATAAAATGTAGAATATATCATAAATTTCATATAAAATGTAGAATATAGGTAAATATATCATAAATTTCATTAAAAATGATAACATTTTATATAAATTTATTATTTTAATGATAAAATATATGGATAAATGAGCCTAAATAGTTTAGGAAATTATACAAGTTGAACTATACTAAGCTTGAGTTCAACTTCTTTAATTTATGAGTTTTATAATTGAGCTCAAGCTTAGTTTGTTAATGTTAGTAATAAGTAGTAGTGTAATACAGTTAACGAAATAATAGAAATAATGGTAAAGAAAATTATACAAATTATAAAATTCCAAATTTTTTTCAAAAATTCCGAAAAATTTCCGAAAGTTTCAAAATTTCAGAATTCCGAAACTTCCGAAAAATCAAAATTGGAATGGATTTTACAATTCCGAAAATTTTGGAATCGGAATCGGAATTGATTTTTCAATTCCGAAAATTTTTGGAATTTTTCTGAAACACCCTATTTCCGATCTGATCCGTCCGATTTCCATCCCTAAATTCTTGGGCCATTACCTTATGTTATTACATTGCAAAAACCACTTGACTTGAATCAATCAATTGCTTGCTCTGCCTTTTAGGGCTAGTTTGCTAGGAGAAATGAGAAATGAAGAAATTGGTTAAGTTCTAGATGTGTTTTTGTGGAGAAGAGATCTAATGCACTACATGACTGTTTTGAAATACCAAATATACCCTTCCCATTGGAGCTAAACAACATTATTGTGTATTTCCACAGTTCAACATTTTGTCATTATGCAAGAGAGCAAAATTCCAGAGACATAGCAGGTCAAAAAAGAAAGCACAAATTGCATTTACTAATACAGAAGAAATATGTAAACTCAATGTCCAAAATTGTTCAAGTAACTAAAAGATCTCACACTTTTACCAAAACTCATTCCATGGAAGTTAGATATGGCATCATGATATTTCTTTCTGGTTATTCATTGTCCAACTCTATTCCTGAAGGCAGCGCGAATCTATTTTTATTGTTTTCATCAGCAACAACATCATCACCCGTTTCCATGGCGGAATCTCTCTTTACGTAATCAACCTTGAAGTCATAATCACCGTCCCCATCGTGTTCCATTGCAGATAATTGGTTATCCTTTTTTCGCCGTTTTTTCTCTGCCCTTTTCAACTTGGCATTCAGAATGCCTTCCTCGGCATAAAGCTTCTTGTTTTGCCTGCTACTTGCCGATTTCTCCTTTACTGTTGCATTTTCTTCTCCGGATTCCATTGGCTCGTCTTCACCATTGCCTTCTGTTGGTGTATCATCCTGCACATGGAATAATCGCAAACGAGATCATTCTAGGTGAGTCCACTTCGATTTAGATATCTAGTGAGAGCATTAGACACAGTGTGTAATAATGTGATACAGAAACGAGGTGATTGGGGAGATCACAAACCTCGAGCATCGTCGTATCAAAATTTAAAGGACAATTTGAAGGAACTTCTACAGGATTGAAGTCATCGGCGGATTTCAAACTGCCTATAAACGAAGATTCAGCACCATAAACTTCATCCACATTAAACTCCTTTCCCAGTTCAGAGACAATCTTCGCCTCAGAAGGCTCCTCTGAATTCCTCTTGGGAGGCATTGTATAATACGGAATTTTACCTGATGGGGTTAAATAAGCACAAAGAAAAACGTCAGTTTAGCATCACTTGCATTTTAGTCAAATAATGCATACACCATTTATCGCCTTTTTCATTCAGCTAAAGTTCACCCAGGAAGTAAACTCTTATCAGTATTCAACAACAAAATAATTTGTAGAAATTTAATCTTTATCGTATGCCCTACAGAATTTTACATTAGAGCAGAAGGAACCATAGATCCCTTCATAGAAGATTCCCTTTTAATTAAAAACTTACATAAATTTTGCATTATTTTTTTGGGGTGCGCAGTTCGTCATATCAAAATTTTGAATCAGGTTCACTCTTTTTTTCTTTTTTGGGTACAATCCATGAAAGAAAAATTAACAGCTATTTTACAATAGAAGTTAAATTTTCTTTGGGTTGTGGGAATAAGTTACATACCCATCTCGTTGCTTACTTTTTCTATCTTTTCTTATGCTTTCAGTCAAGCAAATACAAGTCTTAGATGCTCATTCAATAGGCGGAAGGACACATACCTTCATTCCAATCATGCAAAATAATCCTTGCAGTTGCATCGACGTCTACAATACCACCCTTTTTGAGCTTTCCCCTGACAGTGGCAACCTTCTGAAGAAAGTCATCGACAGAATCAAAACTCGGGACCTTGTATAGTGTTACCAACACCGCATTGGGACAAAGCTTGAGAATTTCTTTAACTGCAATATGAATAGAAAAGTCAAACTCTAAGTAAGCACTTACGACAATACAACACAAAAAAAAAAAAAAAAAAGCAAAACCAGATGGCTAAATCACCGCACCAGGACCAACTGGATCATCCAATTTCTCAATTCTTTTGCAATTTCGAAGAGCAATTGTTGCATCGTTTTCTGCAGATCTAAGCATGACAACCCCAGGGCAATCTAGCAATTTAACGTTTTTATCGAGATGAACCTCTTGCAGAGATTTGGTTAAGCCAGGAGTGGCACCAACGTTGACAACATGGGATCTTTTCAAGCTATTGATTATACTACTTTTACCGACATTAGGTAGGCCAATAATCCCCACAGTGATAGATTTCTTGATCTGCATTATGGTACACAATTGGTGGCAAGATTAGCTACTAATTAAATTCCCAAAATATGCTAAGTGATTACTGAAATTTTCAACAATACCTCATGGCTTCTTGAGTAGTTTTTCAGCAATTTCAATAGAGTCTCAGCCCCTAGACAGTCACTCGTTTGCAGAAGATTGTTTGACTTTCCAGACTTATTATGCTTTGGAGCAGTTTTCCACCCAAGGTTCGACTTCTGTTCTTGGGTACTGCACTTAAAGGCAACTGTTGGTAATTCCTCTCTAAGATACTTGAGCCACTTTTCAACAGACTCACGAGGAACAAGATCTGCAATGTATACAAGCAAAGTTAAAAAATTTGGACAAGCAAAATGATCTTCAATGAAAAAAGCATTAACTAAAAGTAGCAAAAGGAAAAAAAAAGAGAATACAGTAAATAAATCAATGACAAAACAGTTCAATATCTACCATATTACAAATCCTCACAATGATAATTAAGAACTTGGATAAAAGGGGAGTGAAGAACAAGCATACCAATTTTATTAAGGAGCAAAACAAGATGCTTGTCGGGCCCTGAAGTCATAACCATCTTTTCCATGTCAGCACAGCGAGTTCCAAGGGGATCCCGAGCATCAAGGACTTCCAATATGACATCAGAAGCGTCAATGACTTTAACCAACTCCTTGTAAAAAGTCTTCTCTGAGCTATCTGTAATAAGATTCAAACAAAGGGAAAATTTTGACATAGAGAAAAGAAGTCAATGAAGAACCTCATCTCAAAGTATAAATATACTAATGAGCCTTCTACTCACCCCATTTTTTGGTAATTCCAGTGGGATTCTCAGACACCCCCTCGTCTCCAACAGAACTATCTTCTTTCGTATCCTCATCCTCCAAGATGCCCAATTTTCTCTTCTTAGCCTATATAATCAGGGGAAAATTACATATTACATGCATAAGCAGACAAAACAATATCTTTTAACAAATAATCAAGTTTACCCTGATATCATTTAACAATACTCAAACCTAAAATCCATTACTTTACACCCTTTTAAACATTATCTTCTCATTGTACAAAAATAGTTCTTTGGTATCTTCTCATTATCTTCTCAGTGTTAACATTTAAATTATCTCAGTTAGCAAAAATTCGGGTAACAAAACTTCTTTCGAGACATTTGCCCAAGCTATTCGACACAAAAACATCCCTAAATCATTTTGTGGACCCAAAAAACCTCCATGAATGCAATTGAACCAAAAAAACAAAAAAAACCTACATAAATGCAATTGAACCAAAAATAAAAAAATAGAAAAAGTTATACCCTCTCCTTGCGTGCGGCTTTCTTATCCTCGAGCTCCTGAATAGCGCGTTGGCGACGAGCCTCGAGGGCCTTGAGCTCCTGTTCCTTGAAAGGCCAGTCATTCGGAATTCCAGGATCCTTCTCAACCTTAGGCTTCTTACTGATCCCTAATTTCTTCGCTTCCTTGGCTTTCTTCTTGTGGTGCTCCTTCACCTTCCTTATAATCTTGTACTTCTTCTTCAACGACACCCTCTTGCTCTTGCTCTCTGAAGAGGAAATTCACACACAAATACTGTCAAAACATCAAATAATATATACACAAAGAAAAATCGAACGTCAATTGAAATAATGAAGTAGAATTAATCGAATATTTACTTACTTTTGCTTCTTTTCACCATGTTTAAACGCAGGCTGCAAGGGATGGAGGAAGAGGCAAAGAGCGAAGTAGGGTTTTGATTTGAGGTTTAGAAAGATTTCAGAGTAATACAAACGAAATGAAGACGGGTCGGGTCTTCTGAATTTGGTCTCGGGTCGGGTCTTTTGCCTATGATGACGACAAAATGGGTCTGACCTGAATTACCTTCTATATATATACTGGAATTTGAGCCCGGCCCGATTTTGTCCAGGTCCAAGTGGTCTGGCGGGTCGGGTGGGCTCAGCCGGTTCGATGATTTTTTTTATTTAATTTGTAACTCCCACGTGTGATCTCATTTCTCTCTCATGTTTTATTTATTTATTATTTTTCCTTTTTTTAACCATCATTAACTAATTTAAATTAGAATTGTAAATAATTAAAATCCACTAACTAACTACGTCAATTGAAGTGAAAGATTATGAATTCCATTTAAAGTTAATTGAATGTGTGAACTTTATTGAATATTATTTCATAACTATTATGTTTTTCAATTTAAAATCAAATAATGAATAAAATTTTATAAATTGACATTAATTAGTATTTGATAATTAATTTAAATAATAAGTAAAATTGATTATGAAAAATTAAATATAATTAAATGAAAAAAAAAGTCAATTTAACTACAAATAGAAGGGGAGTTTGGACGGAAAATGTGATTTACAAAGATTATGAATTCCATTTAACGTTAGTTAAATGTGTGAACTTTATTGAATATTGTTTCATAATTATTATGTTTTTTCAATTTAAAATCAAATAATGAATGAAAATTTATAGACTTACATTAATTAGTATCCAATAATTAAATTAAATAATAAGTAAAATTGATTATGAAAAAAATGAAATATAATTAAATTAAAAAAAAAGTCATTTACCTTAATAGAAGGGGAGTTTGTCAGTTTGGACGGAAAAATGTGGTCTTATTACTATTTACATACAAATACAAATATCTATTTCTATAATATAATATAATTTTATATATATGTATATATATATATAGAGAGAGAGAGAGAGAGAGAGAGAGAGAGAGAGATTAATGTATATTTATACTCTGAACAGTTTTAACCCTATTCGCCACTTCTTTGGTATCTTGAGCCCTACTTTTACTATGGGCCGACCCAATATAGGCCCAATATCAAAGCAGACTAGTTGGGCCCAATATCATCTGTTCCTTTTTATTTTTTTTCTCCTTTTCTTTTTGAACAAAAATATTTCAGTTAAATTTTTCTTAATTTTCTGCGAGAGAAGGAAAGTTTCACGTGGAAAACCAGGTTCGCACATTTCCAATCCCCTTCTCCTCCACAAATTTTTGCTCAAAACCCTAATTGCAGTTCATTTTTCTCTCATTTTCTGTATTCAATTTGTTTTTGCCGTTAAATTTTACCTTGGTAACTTCTCGTTGACTTTGGAATAACGTTTACATATTCAGATTCACGTTCTTTTCAAATTAAATAACTGTTTCCGTTATTTGGATATCCATGGAAAATGTAGAGCTCAGTTGCTTGTGTAATGCGAATTTATGTTTCTGTCCTAGCACTTGTGAAGAGCTGCAGCTGGTGGTGTGATGTTATGTAAATGTAGCGGTTTAACTCTTTTCTTGGATCAGTTGCAGTAGCATTATTGTGTGGATCGAAAATCTTTTTGCATAGCAGGGTTTTCGTTTTGCTGGAGATTCATATACAGATTGGGGACTATCAATTGAATATTTGTGCATTGGATGTATGATTGATTGACAGAGTTTGTATTCTTCAATGCATGGCATGCTTTAAATTAGTTGATGTTTTGCATTATGTAATTATTGACATGATGTGTTTGGTGAATATTATGATTACTACTATTATTATTTTTGATCAAGAATGTAAATGCTATATTAGTTAGCCTCATTATTGTGGAATGGTTTGGTAACCTAGAAAATGTTGCAGCATTCGTTTCACATGAGACATACGTTTCTTTCGGTTGAGCTAGGTTTGTGGCTTCTTCTAAGAATGACTAGACCCCCAGCTATATGTAATCTGTATATATGAGCTATTTCTGTTACCTCAAGTTTATCCAAGCAAATGTGAAATGGAAATTTCTTGTTGTCAGCCAATATTTAGAGTTGCAACATTGCATGAGACAATTTTTCCTAGTATATTCCTCAGAATGAAATTCCTTATATGTTCTTTACTGCTAAGCATAATTGTTTTATGTGTTTTTTTTTTTCCCGTTTCAATAGCTTAATATTTGTTATTTTGTAGGTAGCTGTGGCAAATTGAGCATTTTCCACAATGTTTGTAAACCAGGGAATGTGCTGATCAGTATTACGTTACCTTGTCTATGGCGGAATATGTGGCCATTCCATCCAATGTCAAGCTGCAAGTTCACAGAAATATGTTACAAGAGCAATTTCGTCTGGGGAAAACTTCCCATCTCCCAGCCAGAAGGTTTCACTTACTTCATAACTTCAATGTCTTATATGATATACATAAAGGAAAGGGTCCACTTCAGTATTTCTCTAAAATAATATTAATCAATGTTATTCTGCAAAATATGGGAGTCTAATTACCGATCATTTTTCTGGGATCAAGTTGTATTGCTTTGAAATTGTAAACTAGATACTATGATGCTAGGATGCTTTTAGGAAAATTCCATTCAGTGAACTTGATCCTATGATGTTAGGATGCATTTGGGTCAGTACTGTGTTTTCAATGTATGTAGAACATGGATTGGGGACATGGCTGAAACACTTCAGAAGCTAGAGTTTAAGAGAATTGAGAAAGTTAAAAACACACACACACACACACACATATATCTGTGTGTGTGTGGCTGTGTGCACACAGAGAGAGAAAGAGATAGAGTGCTTACCATGTCAACAGATGGTGCCATAAAGAAACCAATGTTGGATTCTACATCAAATCTCTCTCTCTCTCTCTCTCTCTCTCTCTCTCTCTCTCTCTCTTTCTTTCTCTCTCTCTCTCTACACACACACACACATGGGGATTCTGGGCATGAGTATAATTTGAGATGTGTTATCTTATTGAAACAACTTAACTGAAGGAGGCATTATGCTACCAATGGTCTACACCTGTCTTTCTTGCTACATTTCACTTTGAATTTAATTTCTTCCATCTTCAGTTCAGTCTTTGCCATTCTTCAGCCAAACTGGATGACTGGATGCATTGGTTGGAATATAACTTTATCTGATTTGACTTTTTTAGCAGATTCATAATTAAAAAAAAAGAAACTATTGGATTATAGTTTCTTATTATGTCAATAGAGATTTGTGCTTGATTTGATATTGCCTTGATTGCATGTGTTATCCCTCATGTATATCTGGGTGCTTTTGTAGAATTAGTGTGCCTTAGTCACAACTTCGATTTTATTTGCTGCATCTCATCTGCGTGTTGTACTTTATGCAAGTATTGCATGTTTGCATCTGTATTCTGTCACTATGTAGATGCAAAAATTAGGTTTTCCATTCATTTCTTAATCATCTTTGAGCAAGGAAGTTCTTGCTGCTCAATTTAACTCTTCAAATTTCCTATTCGTATCCCCTTTAGGAGTTTCTATCATGGAAGTGAAAAAGTTAAGCAGTTAGTATCAAGGAAGGCTTGCCAGCTTTTTGCACCTCAATTAAATGTTTTCGATGGAAGTCCAAAATGGAAGACTCCTATGAGGTGCTGTTGCTTGAATACCCTTGCCAATGTTGATGCTGCAATTGCTTCTGATTGGGTTCCTTTTGTGGACCAAGTCCTTCTTTTAGCAAGTATAACCCTTGCGTATCTGGCTGGAGTAGTTCCTTTGGAGAAGTCTCCTTATAAAACTGAAACAAGTCTACCTCTTGTTGATATGGTCCCTGAAAGCCCTTCCTCCTCGGGTAGGTAAGGAAGGTTAGTGGGTGAAATCTCATCACGGTTTGATTAATATATCTATCTGTGGCAATTATCACTGAAAGTAAAGTTCCATTGTTGAGTTACTGGTCTATCTAATTGCAGTACAGTGATAAATGGTGATGAAGTTTGCTTGGAGTTTGCCTGGGATATTGTGAGAGGCAAACTAATGGATTCCTTATCTGCTGTGACGAAGGGGGTTAATTTAAGTGAAAGAGTTAGCAAACTCGAACAGAACCCCACAAAACAGCCTTCAAGTTTGTGTGCTGTTTCTGAAGGGCCAAGAATAAGATTGCTGTGGGCATCATTTCAGTGGCTTAACAAAGAGGTGAGCACCTTTTCCACTATTGCTTTAAACTTGTTTTGGTACTTTCTTCATATATTTGGTAGAGGAAACATTTCTCTATCCATATTCACTGAGTAGAGCCTAAGCTTCTCATGTTAAATCAGGGTAGATCATAGATGGTGAAAGAATAGAGAATGCTAACAAAATGTTTATTGAGATGGTTGATGGTTATTTTCAAAATTTTACTAAATACTCGGATCTTGTATAATCAAGCATTCTTCCCCCATAATGATAGTGGGGGGGGGGGGGGGGTTTGACTTCCCTCTATTGGACACTCATTGAGTATGTGCTTGTCCTTGGAAATAAAATTTTTGAGCCAAACTACATCTTTGTTTTGTTTTTTTTTTTTTTCCTTTACCTGTCTACCAGTAAAGGATTCGAATTCTTACCTTCAGGTGACCAATATTTCTATGAACTCTGCTGCAAAGTCAACAAATGATTTCTTGGCTGTCCTTGCTGAAGTTATTCAAAGCTGCTGCCGACCTCTATGCATGGCATGGCTGGAAGAGGAGCTTCGTCTGGTCTCCAGGAAATCTGACAAGGCATGTTGCACTCAGAATATCTAGTAGAAGTTATATAACTTTCTTGAAAGAAATAAGAATAGTAGCCATTACCTTTTTTGTTTGGGCCCTTTCTTTCAGGAACTTCTCTTTTTGGCCGAAAGTATGTTGAATGGCTATGACAGCATAATGCAAAATATCAGAAAGTCAGGGAAGGAGGATCTTTATGCGGAGTTGATATATGCCCTTAAGTTTGGTTCTTCCAGGTAAAAGAAGCAGTAAAATATTTTACTCTGGATAGTTTTGGTGGTTAATTTGTGTCTGTATGTTTCCATGCTGACATAGTCACATAAGTCTATTCTATATCTACATTTTAATCTGAGCCTGTAGGCATGTTTCTGTAATAAACTTTATTACTCTCTTCTGATGAGCTTCTCATTTAGTTTCACTGAGTGGATTAAGATATAGGAAAGTAGATGTATCAAAGAAATATTAATGGCTAAGTAGAAAAAGTTTTCTGCAAGAATTAATTATTTTGGAAGTTTTTGGATCCTCCATTAGTGCTTCAAATTAAGATCTCAATGGCTATGAGAGTTTCAGAATCTTAAAGTACAGTTTTCATTAAAATGGTCATATATGGTGTCTTTGCACTACTTAATTGAGAGTTCCTTTTTCTTTTCAGTTCTCTTTATCGGAAACTTAGTCTGTTTGTCTGCGTGCATATATATCCTTTTTTTTCTGTTTCAGTCTTTGTCAATGAATTCTTCGTGTTCAGATGGGTTAAGATGCTTAACTTTTGTTCAAAATAGTAGACCAGAATATTAAATGGAGTTCAGTTTTTCTATATACCTTGGTTATATCATTAGCAACACATATATACAAGAGTCTTATATATGGAAGCCAACTAAAGAAGGTTGCATATAACAAATCAGCCTGTAAAATAGGCACCTATAAAGCAATTCTAATTTATCCTAATATAAATTGTGTTATATCCTAAATTATGTTAGAACTCTCCCCTCAATCTGGAGCATAGATGTTCATCATGCATTGCTTGTCAGTAATCCATTGAAGTCATCTTTTTTAAGAGCCTTGGTGAATTTTCAGTACCACTGGTCTTTCAAAGGTGTAAATGGAGTGCTAATCATATTAGTATATTACTTAGCAACAACATTCTTACTAAGTGAATCAATTTCAATATGCTTTATGCATTCATTGAGAACACGATTACTTGAAATATGAACCACTACTTCATTATCACAATGCATAGGAATAGGGTCTGTATATGTGATGCCAAACTCTTCCAAGGAGTTTCTTCAACCACATCAATTCATACGTAGTATAACCCATGGCATCATATTCAGCTTCAGTTCTAAACCTAGACACTAGTTTCTGCATTCAGCTTCTCCAAGTTACTATATTGCCTCCAACAAAGTGCAGTAACTCGATGAGATTCTTATCCCCCCTCCCCCTTCTTGTTATTAGCATTGTAGGCATCTGAAAACCAACCTGATTCAATTGTTTGTTCTTTCTGAACCATAACCCTTTTCCTGGAGATTTTTTTAACATATCTCAAAATATTGCAAGCAGCCTCCAGGGACACTTCGTGGGTTCTCCATAAACTGGCCAATGAATCCCACAGCGTTCACAATATCCTCTCTAGTCACAGTCAGATAAATGAGCTTTCCAACAAGTCTTAACTGTGCACTATTCTCAAAGTCTTCATCTTCCTGCCACAGGTCTCAAATTCCTCAAAGCATACTTGTTGGGTTTGCCCCAACAGGCCTGTTAGTTGTAGAAGATCAGTCGCATACTTTCTTTGAGATAATACCACGTCATGTTTATCATGAACTACCTCAATACCAAGAAAATGCCTTATGTTACCAAGATACTTTAACAAATTGTTGCTGTACGTATTTCTTGGTTCTTCTATTTCAGTCACATCATTACCTGACAAGAGTATATCATCAACATATACAATAAGTATTACGATGCCAGATGAACTTTTCAACACAAAGACAGAACGATCTGCCTGACTCCCGCTTAAATCCTATTGCAAACACAACTTGGCCTAACTTGTCAAACCAGGCTGTAGGACTTTACTTCAAACCATGAAAAGCTTTCTTCAAGTTCAGACCAAATGAGTCTTCTCCTCATTAACAAACCAAGTGGCTGATCCATATAAACTTCCTCAGCCAAACTCCATACTGTAATGTGTTCTTTATATCTAATTGATACAGTCCCCTTTCCATAGAAGTCTCAAATAGATGATTAAAACATACACATCCAAAAAATATGAGGGTAGGTGGAGATAGGGGAGAGTTGGGTAAAAGAAATCTAAAAGGAATGTCATTTCCAAGAACAGAAGGTGGATCCTATTAATAAGAAATCGAGCAGTAAGTAAAACATCACACCTAAAAGATTGGGTTCATGCATTTGAAGCATGGTGCGAGCAACCTCAAGAAGATGTCTGTTTTACTCTCTGCCACACCATTTTTTTGTGGAGTTTAAGCACATGATGTTTGATGAAAAATTCCATTAGCAGCAAAAAAGTTGGAGAATCAGATTTCGTATATTCTAAAGCTTTATTAGATCTGAACACACAAATATGAGTGGAATTGAGTCTTTATTTCTGTATAAAAGGTTTGGAACTCAGCAAGAACTGATGTTGACCTGTCCTTTATAAAGTAAATCCATGTCATCCTCGAATAATCATCTGCAAAGGTAATAAAATATCTATGACCTGACATAGTGGATTAACAAGAAGGACCCCAAATATCTGAAGTCACTAATTGAATAGGACGTAAACTTTGGCTTTCTTAAAAGTTAAAAGGAAAAAAAACACTTGATGTTTTTCTAATTGGCATGTATCAGAATTTATTTTAGAAACTGACTGAAGCTGTGTAAGTTTATTCTAATTGGCTGTATAAATTTATTGATAATTCCTCTATAGGCACAAAAGATTCTAAAGAGATCTTTCGCCTTGCTTATTAACAAGTTGAAACAAAGAGAAGATATGGGATTTTTTTACAATCATCAGAGAACATCTCTTTGATGGCATCCCACATTAATTTAGCAGTTGATGCAAGACACATAGAAGCAGCAATTTCTAGTTCCTGGAATTCAACATCCATGTATTTACTGCATAATCAGATCAACACCAAGCTGCATATTTTGAATCCTTAGGATCTTATATTGTATTAACAAGATGGTGATCTCGACCTTTGGGACTCAAAAAATTACGGGAGACATGTGACTAAAGTTCATAATATCTGCCATTAAACTTCAATAGTCCCGACAGGAACATGTGAATCTGATGTTGACAGGTTATCTGCATTTCGAAGTGCTCACAACCTCAAAAAACAGAGGCAGAAAGCAATCAATTACAACAGAGTATCAACCTACTCACGAGGAAGAAAAAAAAAAGAGAGTGGTGTCTAGGGTTAAGGTTGAACCAGTTCTTGTACCATGTATTTAGTAGTGGGCCTGAATGAAAAGGGAATTTATTTTTTCTATATACCTTGGTTATACCATTAGCAGTGTATATATATCCTTGGTTATACTATATATTTGTGTGTGTGTGTGTGTGTAAGCGTTTTATATATGGAAGTCAACTAAAGAATACAACAAATCTCTCAATAAGAGCATTGATAAAGTAATTCTAAATTATCCTAATATGAAGTATGTTATATCTTAAAATACATTACAACTTGTATATGCTGATTCATGCAACCACATCTGATGGCTAGGACAAGTATGATTTAGCAATGTTCTTCCAAATGCTTCTGTTTTGGGACTTTGAAGTGCTAAATGTACCTCTACCTATGCATTTATAGGAAAGGCGGCTATTATAACTGTAGTTTGTTTATCGAGCATGGAGTAGCCATATTAGAAGATTTGCTGATCACGTTAGCTGATGGAATTGCAAGCATGTATTTGGAGCTTATATCTATGGATAGTAACTTGTCTAATGAAATGAACAACCTTGGTTTGAGCTTTTGTACCCTGTCCACCAGAGCACTTCAGAGATTGCGCAATGAGGTCTGACTCCACCTTTTAGCTTTTCTTCATTTTTGTTTTGCTTTAAGTTTTCTTTGTCAAATCCTCAGTTCCAAACTTAGAATTCAAAATAAACTCATATTCTGAATTCTCATTGTTTTTTCAAATGACCACATATATTCATATGAGGTTGCTTTAATATAGATAGTTATTTTTTCAGTATAATTCTCATAGGCTGTTTCCTTCAGGAATCCAGATTGAGCAAAGTGAATTCTTTGAAGCATAACTTTTAAGTGTAATCAACAGCAAACTTTGCATCTTCCAATTATATTTAGAGGCCAACACTTCAACATTAGCATACTTGATGTTTAGGAAACAGAACTTTGTATACTAATATTTTACTTTTGGAGAACAACATTATGTTATAATCTTCACTTACTTTTCCTGAAGGTGCATTTTAGTTCTTGTTGGATTTATCTGTCACCAGTGCAATTCTGTACAGCTGTGCCTCTCTTTTGAACATAGTGTAGTGACTGACATGTTTGGCACACCAGCAAGATTAGATCTATTAGTTAATATATATTTCGCATGGGGATTGATGTTCCAAGAGTTGTAGGATAGAATATGATCTAATAGGTAACTAGGTACTGCAATTACCAAAATATGATTGCTTATGTAGATCCAGCCTTCTTTTTTTTTTTTTTTTCAAATAATGAAAGACAAGGGATCTCATTTAACAGGTGGCACTACACCAATGGTTGCATCAGAACATGGAGGCAGTGGTATCTATGTACGAGGATCAGTTTGACCTTTGCACACTTGAAAGTCAACTCATTGAGGAGTCCAGAGGCAATGAGGCTGATAATTTTGGTTGGTTGAAGAAGCTTAGATTGAGGAGATCAGGATCCATATCATCATCACTGAGATTTGTTGCAATCAACCACATCACTGTACCTGTTAAAAGGACCAAGGAATTGAGGGCCTTGTCTGGGTGGTGCGTTCTCTGTTTGCCCCATTTCTTTTTTATCTCCTTATATTAATGTAGTTCATATTATTATTCCTTTTTTTTTTTTTGGGTATTACTGTATGGATACTCATGATCATGTATCATACTCTTTAGCATTGCAACTTGTTGCATCCTAAATTGTTTGATCAATTAAAATCTGCTTGGCTGCAAATTCTGTATCGCGATGAAGAAAATCTTCAAGATTAACAGGGAAAATTGAATTGAGTAAACGGGTCAAATGTGGTCTTGTAAACTTATAATCTCGTCACTTGGAGCGAGTTTCCTGTCTAGTAACTGGGGTTAGTAGCGATGCATGTAAGTAATAATAAAAAAGATGCATAGAAATAGAAAAGTTCATGTCTGTGATTTATCCACGTTTTCTCTAATTACAGGCCTTTATGCCCTGTATTTTCATGTACTTTGTCCTAATAGATTGCAAAGAAAAATAGAATCCTTGAGAGTTTCTATTTATATATTTATCTAGTAATCAAAGTGCTTTAGGTAAATTGAGATAACATTTCCTTGGGAGCTTTTGATCTGATTGTACTTGTCCATTCCTATTCTCAGTTATGATTTGATTATTTTTGTCATTCTATCAATCATAAATGATTTCTCGTTTGTAATATTCATGATCCTAGTAGCAGCTGTAAGAATTGAAGTTCTGTAAACCCCAACTTATAATTCAGTCTACATTTTGTTGCAGGAAGTACTTCTTCAGTCTCTTCCTTGAACTGGCTGACATCACCATGCCATTTGTTAAAACAGTTGTTGCAAAAGTTAGTGATGCCATCTCATTCTTCCTAGTCTGCTTGATCGGAAGGTCTCTGGGGCTAATCTATTCTGGAATCAGGAACTCCTTACGGCTGAAGTAAGGTACAAATAACACGCTGGCTTCTCTGCTGTGTTTCCTTTCGAACATTTTCATGTCATTTTGATCAATGAGATGATGAAAATCATCTCAAATGAAAATTTCGGTTTAGGCCCAGAGGGTCCTCGCATCAATGCATATTTTTTGAAGGTTATTTGTTTTGAAGGGATAATTTCCTTGATTATGCCTCACTTTTGACAACAGAACCTTTCTGATTCTATGAGCAGTTATAAGATTCTTGGATAATCTTTTTTACATTAAGCATTATTATCATGATTTTATTTAATAGTTCTGTTCTTGTTATAGTACCCATTATGTTTGGTTAGAGCCTGAGTATAAACATACCTGCTGGTGATCCAGGTAGGTAAATAGAAACAACATGGTTCATTATATAGGTCCATTGATCATCCGTAGATCGACTTTAGATATCTGCGGAACGAACCAAGAATCGAAGGGGGTGGTGAGTATGTGTAAAGAGCAGATAAATGGAGATGGAATATTAATCCACAAAAAGTGATTCCAATAGTCAGTCACTCCATGCAAGTGAAAGCTACATAAATTCCTTTGACTGAAAAGTTGTTATCAAGGTGGTAAAGATAATATATTGTGTAGGATATTTGGGATCTTATTGTACTAATTTCGAAAGGCTATTGCTCATGAATTAATTTAAAATTTGATTATTTCTTTATGCTTAGGCCAAAATGTGATTTACTTTAAGGGGCATTATTGTATATTCATTTGTTTAGAAAAATAAATTTTGTACTAGGCTTGTGAAATATGGAGTTTTGGGGGCAAAATCCAAAGGGAAAATAGAATAATTTAAGTGCGGAAAAGCAATGGTGGGAGACATGGGAAAAGGACATGCAATAGCTAATAATTCTTTGAGAAAGATGAGAAAACAAAAGTGCATTTCAGAAGATAATCCTTTTACTTGTGCCCTACCATCTTTACACCACATTAATAATATATTTTCTAAAGAAACTTCCTAATTTAATTTACATTTAAATGGTTTCTCTGTGTTTCCCATTCTCTATAAAGTGAAGTCTCACTTTCAATATCATCATGCCTGTTTCTCTGGGGTAAGTTTTTACAAGTGAGGTAGAAAAAGAAAAGCAAGATTGGGAGGAGGGTAGGTGGGGGGTGGGTCCTAGAGAGACAATTGAAGAACAAGAAAAGTAATAAACTTATGTGGGCTCACAATGCAATGCCTAGTTGCCTATGAAGAAAACTATTTTCTTGTTGTTTCACAAAATCTAAGAAAACATTTAATAGGTACAAGTATTCATATAAAATGATAGTATTACCTTTTATGTGAAATTGTTAATTTATGTACTTCAATGAACGAAGGTTTGGTAAAATGGGGGGAAAAAGACAAAAAACAAAAAAAAAGGGACATGCAAAGTTGAAAGAAAATAATTAATTCTCCTTAGTAATCAAAATGCAGATAAATTGTATTTTATAAAGCAAGGAGTAATGAACTTACATGGAGTTGTCAATGTTCTCAAATTTGCTAGACGCCAGAGTAATAAACTCACATGGAGTTGCAAACATTCTAAAATTCGCTAGACGTCAAACTGGCGTCTAGCGCCTAAGATGCCTAGTCGGAGCGTAGATGGTGCCTAAATGTTATATCTCAATTAAATAGACTTTATGTTATTCTAGCTATTTTTCTTAATTTATTATCTTTAAATAATAATTTTGGAATTCTTATATTATTTTGTTTTTAATTTTATGTTGAACAAGTAAAACATTAACATCTCAAATGAATTATATTTGTATATGACTTGGTCAATGATTATAAAATTATTTTTATTTGTATTTCTCATGAACTTTCTATCTATATTTAAATAATAATAATCTGATATAAATCGATAACAGATTAAGAGCACAACCGTTTGGCCAAAAAGTAAAAGAAAAAAACAAGTTATTTGGTGCTTAGGATCATCTAAAATCGAATTGCTCTGCCTAACCCTGTCTATGAACACCCAACACCTAAGATAATCAAATAGACAAATATCAATGTGGCTATGAGCCACCTAAGCTGATTTTTAAAACAATGGGAATTGCAATGAAACACATGCCCCTTTTATGTTTTTGATGGTTCGTTGGAAGTGTGTGATGCCAATGATTTTATCATCAATAGATTTGTTGAAATTCAAACTAAAAGAGACGATTTTAGTAATTGAGTGAAGAGGAAAAAGCAAATTCAACCACTAATGAGTAATGAACACAAAATAATTAGAGGTGGGTATTATTTAGATTAATTTGTCTCATTACATATGGAGCAAAACAGTTGATTTAAAAGGCGATTGGACATTGAAAGATTAGGAGAAAAAAAGTGGCATAATTAAAGGGTAGATAAATTGTCACTTTCACAACAATTTGTCTTTACATTTCTTGATTTGTAATTGTTATTATATGATCTTTAATTAGCTTCTTATATCTTTCCAATCATTCCACAATTATTATTAATTTTTACCTAAAATGGAATTGAAGTTTGGGCTGAAATGAAGCATGTGTTTCTTTACTGCGATTTTGGGGATTTTATTTCCCAAGGTAAAAATGTATTTTTATGTCATTAACCTATTAATTTTTATTTCGAAAAATTGTTAAAGCATTTCTTCAATATACAATATCTCCTAACTATTAAAAAGTTCATGGATGTTGTGATCTTAAAAATTAATGGATGCTGATTTTGTAAATATTCACATATTTACAAAATGAGATTTTGTAATTTATTACGTAGTTCTAATCATTTATTTTATGGTATGAAATTAATAGTGAAATATAAGATTTAAATAAGAAGTTATATAAGACCTTTTGGATTTGGGATATAAAGATTAGAGGGTGCTGCAAATTCATTGCAATGTGCTTCATGATTGCTTTAGTGAGAGGGCACTGACAACATTCTGGGACAAGAAACTATTTATGTTCATTAATAATACAATGTGGTTTAGGTTAGAGATTTTGCAAGATTGCTTCTCTCTTTATCCTTTTTATTTTTATTATTTTTACAATTAAATCATGATGCATGTAAGTTAACCGATCAACCATAAAAATCACTTCCTTTGTCCCACAAATATAGTTTGATCCTATTTTTTACACAAATTAAGAAAACATATTTATTGTATTAGGAAAAATAAAATCCATAAAATTACATTTATCACAAATATTTATATACATCTGATGCATGATCCTAAATCCATGCAAAATTTATTTAGCATCAATTCGAAGATCATGCTTTCATAACCCAATGACTTAATCTATGAGAGGGTCTTGCAAACCCAAAACTTCTCCTTCAAGAACACTATAACAACCATAAAAATATCAATGTTTTAGTCACAAAAAAATGTCGAAGATGTATTTGTATTTGTATATCCGAAGATGTATAGTGAATCGATCAATTGTAGGAATGGATTTGTAAGCAATCCAATTAAATAGAAGAGAAAATGCAGCATAAATAATTGTCGAAGGGATACAATCATTACCTTATCAAAGTTTCAAGTTTCATTGTTTCCATATAGCCCAAATGGCCATGGCACATTTACTCAACACCACACAATAAATTTTATTTATGTTGATCAAACTAACAATAGTGTAGTTGCATACTTCATTTCTTTAATAAATCATCTCAATAAGACTTTTACTAGTTAAAAAAAAAATTAGAATATAAACTATTGATTATTTTCTGAAAACTGATGTAGATAAGTTATACATGTATCATACCTTTACAGTTTGCAACAATTAATATGTAAAAATTGAATGACTAAAATGTTAAAATTCAAATGTTGGATACCGACAAAACATGACATGTTACAAGGTATTAGATCGATCTCTATTACCACATCAGATTATTGATATTATTCAAGTACTCTCACACGTAAGTATATATGATTTCGAAATAATTAATCTTTCAATTTCATCTTATCTATTGTTGAAAAGATATTGCTAATTTTTTCCACTCTATATGTCGTTTTTTAATATTTTTCTTCCAACTCCACCTATGTCTTGATTTCTTAAGTAGTTTTGTCTTATCAAAAATAATGAATTCACTATACTTTTAAGTCTTTCTAAAAAGAGGACAATATTGCCATTTTAAATGTATAATAATTATTCATGTCAAGTAAACATCATTATTTCTAAAACTGATTACTACACTTGTGTTGATAATAGTAGCTGCAGGACCATCGATTAAAATTCAATGTATTTCAATTTGATTAAAACTCCATATATTAATGTTGGTGACTTAAACCATAAATAGAAAAGGACATTAATTGAATCTATTCAAGATTTGATATTTGCGTAATGCTTACCTCAATTTGTTGAAATATTTGCACATAATAGTTTGAGATCACCTAAACAGCTCTTATTAAAAGAATTGATACCTCACCTTCTTGGAATTTTTTGTTAAAAATAAAATAAAAATGAATTTAATTAATTACTCACCTAATAAAAAAACAAAACAAATATCAATTTATGTTGTCTATCATATAAAGTTTTGTCATGATAACGATACATATAATAAACGTAAAGAAACACTCGAGATAAGTACTAAAAAAAAATGTGTTCTTAATAGAGACAATAATATGTAACTGATAAAATCTTAACATTACCTCACTATTTTCACATTGATATGTCAAAAAACTAATAGCAACAATTTGTATTTCATGTTGATTGACTAGAAAGATTTTGTATTTTTAATACATGGTGAAAATATCAATACAAACATGATAATTCTAAATAGTAAGTCTACTATTTTTAAATCGGGCTATATTGTCAATAATTGACACTTATATAGTGTCCATTAATTGTTTATGGTATGTTGTCCCAAAAAGTTAACAATCATTCCTAATTTTTGGGTGAGCTAATACAATAATGTCCTTAATGATGTTGTCATGCAATCTTCTTCATTGACTTTGTGCACAAATTGTCATGCAAATTGAAAGAAAGGGCACATGAGAGTTGGTGTTCTTTTGCAGGCAAGATTTTGAGACTTGCTTTATTTATACATGCATGATTTGCTTTTGTTTTCCAATATTTGACATTTTCCCTTTCTTCTTTACTTGGTTGCGTGTATATCTAGATAAACATGAAACCTTTTTTTGAACACAAAAACTTATAGAAATGGTATTAGGGATAATTATCGTTAGATGAGTTTTTATTATTTATAAACAAAATTTATTTTTATAAATTTATATGTGAATAGTAAGTGTGGGTTGTGGGTTGACGCGTCTCACGTAATTAGATCGTGAGACGGTCTGATCACTTAAGACTCATTACATTACCAAAATTATTCTATTAGGCGGAGCATGCATCATCACTTCCAATTTAAAATTAGTTTTCACAAGTCATCAATCTCTATTTTACGAGTTATGAGTTGTTGATTGCATCGTTTCACAAAATATAAATCTGTCATGTCTCACAATAGTTCTCATCATAAAATTTGATTTGTAAGACTCTCTCATGATATCCACACTTTGTCTTAATTTTGCAATAGACTTTTCTACAATTCTTTTATGTTGCATTTGGAAATGAAACGAATTCAAGATATATTCAAAATTAATAATTATAAAATTGTTTCGCTTAATAACCAATATTATTAAATTTATTGGCTGTTCAAATTTATTCTATGATGAATTTAGAGTTAATTGCCTTTCTTTTGAACTTTCTTTTAGTGATTTGGGGTAACTTTGAAATTCTCATATAAGATCTTCTATTTCAAATGATGTTTCAGAATAACCACATATATTATGTGTTAAATGTATCTATAATTAAAGATGATATATGAAATATCAAATAGATAGGAGATCTAATTAATTGCTTTCATTTGGGTATATTTGACTTTCTTTCAATTCCTTAAAATTTGAAATCTTCCAATCCAAACCCAACCATAAATTTCATTTGATACAGAAATATTTATGATTCAAGAGCCATGCGATTTGGAGTAAAAACTTCAAATGATTTTATGATTATGACGTGAATTAAAAAGTCAGTTGTTTAAATTTTGAGAAGTGTTGGATTAATTATTTGGTGTATGTGAAATGTTACACATATTCAAGTGTGATAAGTATGTATAAACAAATGGCTATGGACTTTCATTAAAATTAAAATGCAATAAGAACCACTAGATAATGATTATTAGTTAAAAGGGTGTTAGAAAAATATAGAATATGTTTTTGGTTTGTCTCTTGATTTACAATGTCTTTGGTATAAAAAGTATATAAGTCGTGTATTTAGAACACTATTGTCACCAGTGGCGGACCCAGAATTTTGACTCAGGGGGCCCAACACATGGTCATAATTCAATACGAAAATATTCAAAAATTAATAACTAAAACATTAAAACATCAATGTAAAAATATAAATAACAATACATGAATTACAACATTTCTCTTCTATTTTTCATGTTTTGAAATCAATGCATTATAGTCTCATTGCTAACATTTCTAAACACATCTTTTTCAATATATGCTACTAAACAATCATTCAATAGTGTATCGCTCATTCGATTGCGAAGGCAACTCTTAATGATCTTCATTGCCGAAAAAGATCTTTCAACTGTGGCAGTGGTAACCGGTAATATCAACGACAACTTGATTAACAAGTAAACCAATGGAAAAACAATGTGTTTTCTTGTAGAGACCATCTTTTGAGCAAGTCCTCCAACTCCATTTACTTCAAAGAAATTTTTATCCAAACGCACATCAAAAACAAAGTTCTCAAGCTGACTCTCAAGTTCATATAGATCAACTGAAGAAAATTTAGATGGATAAAATTTTGCAAGACGAAGTAACTTGTTTTTGTTAAATGCAGAAAATGAGTCTCTAGGATCAAAACATGTCATACATAGAAGCAATTCGGTGTTCACTTCATCAAAGCGATGATTTAGCTCTTGAGCTTGCATATCAATCACAGAATAAAACAACTCAACTCGATAATGGTGAAGATTGGTGATCTTTTCGGTTCCACGCCTTGATCTTCCTCGAGGTGCATATATATTTTCCATGTTTAATACAATTATCTCATGTTTGCTACAAAATTCTGAAACTTCAATCAACAGAGTCTCCCAATCATCTTCTCTCAATACTTGCAAACGAGCTTTGGATACTTTTACAAGATTCATTGCATTAATAATATCTTGATCTTTCCTTTGCAAAACTTGTGATAGTTCATGTGTGATTCCCAAAAATTTTCTCATGAGATGCAAAATCAAGATAAACTCAAATTGATTTACAACATCTAACAAATCAATTGCTTCGGCCCTTTGTGAATCATCATTACCATTCTCTCCAACATACTCAAGAACATCGACAATGGAAGAAACTAAATACATCAAGTTTATGAGCGTACCATAATGGGAACTCCAACGAGTATCTCCCGGTCGCTTCAATGTCATTTCTTGATTTAATCATCTCCCTGTTATGATTTCATCATTTGCAATTCCTTCAAAGATCTTTTCAATTTGCTTCTCTCGAAGAATATCCATGCATTTGCAAGAACCTCCAACAACATTACATAGACGTGTAACGGTATTGAAAAATGAACCAATACTTGTATGCTTTTTTGCAACGGCAACAAGTGTCAATTGTAGTTGGTGAGCAAAATAATGAATATAGTATGCAGCAGGATTCTTCTTTAGTAGCAAACTTTTTAGACCATTAAGTTCACCTCTCATATTGTTAGCTCCATCATAACCTTGACCTCTCAAACTAGAAATACTCAAACTATAAGTGGAGAACAATGACTCAATACCTTTCTCGAGTGAAGCTACAGTTGTGTCACTAACATGGACAAGACCAAGAAAACGTTCAATAACACATCCATTCTTATCCACATAATGTATAATCACCCCCATTTGCTCTTTGATGGATACATCTCGACACTCATAAACTAAAATGGAAAATATATCATTTCTCATGTCCTTAATGATAGCATTAGTAGTCTCAATTGCAGCTGCACTTATAATATCCTTTTGAATCTTTGGAGATGTTAGCTTGAGATTTTCAGGAGCATTACACAACACAACATTATTGATTTCTTCATTACATGAAGCAATAACTTTCAAAAGCTCAATAAAATTTCCTTGATTCAAAGATTCTTCCGACTCATCATGTCCTCGAAAAGCTAATCCTTGTGTAATGAGATAGCGTAAACAAACAATTGATGTATTCAACCTACAACTGTAATCAATCTTTGACTGCTCTGATATCTTAGAAAAAGATACTTCAATGTGTTGACCTTGATTCATCAAATCTTGACAAGTCAATCTACATCTATTATGATCACTATTATTAGCTCCAACATGATCTCTCAATCTCTCTTTCTTACGCCAAACATTAAATCCTTCGTGCACAAAAACATCATGCCCTCTTTCACTACATCCCGTAGAGAAAAGATAACAATATAAACAAAATGCCGCATCTTTTGTTATGCTATACTCCAACCAATCAGTGAATTCATCAAACCAAGATGCAACAAATTTACGTTTTCGATGTCCATCTATCTTTTGAGGAAAATCATGCTCACGTGGTTGACACGGACCTTTTAGTGAGTAAGCTCTACGAACCTGTTCAATTGAGTTTGGTGGATAACTCATTATGTTGGATCGTAATCCTGGATCACTCGGAAGATTATCCATATCAAATTCATTGTTGTTATCTTTACTCGAATTTCCATGAGGATGCACAATAGGTGCATTGATTGAAGATGATGATGCATCTACCGTGTGTTGTACTTTTCCGTAGTATCTTTTCATTATCTATAAAAATTGAACAATTATTAGATAACAAATAAAAAGTTCATAATATAGTGAATCAAAATAGGATTTTTTAAAAAAAGTATAAGTTTGCCCATTCCATAACATAAGCTTGCCCATCTCCATTCCATAATTTCAAGTATAGATAATAAAAAATTGGTAAATAAAATGTAAAATCATTCATCAATCATTTTCAATTAATCACTAAATTACATCTAATTTAAAATACAATAAATCAAAATATAAAGAAAAAGAAAACAAGAATATATAAATATAACATCTTACCTTAAGATTAGATGGAGTAGATTTGTAAAATAAATAGAGAAAATCAAAATACAATTAGGGTTTTTGTTGGATGAAGTGGAAAGAAATTTGGGGAAAATCCTTCATTCCTTCTCACTGCCTCTGCCTCACTTTTGGATTCTGGAGAAACTCACGCTGCCAACTTACTGCCTTATAATTTTTATTTTTTTTAATTAAAATGTTAATTCACGAAAATACCCCCACTTTTATTTCAAAATTTCAGGGGGGCCCAGTGTCCCCCTTGGCCCCCATCTAGGTCCGCCCCTGATTGTCACATATCTAGTGCATGGATCCAAAATGGGGACACACAATCTTGTATATGTGATAAAATATTTTTTTTTCTAGGTTTACAATTTTGCAACAAAAGGTTCATATAATCCAAGCTTTGCATAATTAGAATAAGTATGTGTAGAATCTTAGGACCAAAGATTAATAAATATTTGTGACTTGGACACTAGTAATTTGAGATTTGAGTTTGAGATTTTATAAGTTTGGATTTTGAAAATTATGTGTGTTGGGTCCCAAGTGGTGTTCGAGGTTCAGAGGAGGGGTGAATGAACCTTGGTCTATTTTGAAAATCTTTGCAAAATAAACTATTCTGCAAGCTACTAGAACTTGCAGCACCAGTCAGTTACTACTTACAGCACTGGAAAGCAGTGTTGCTTGCTGTAACTTGAGTTTTAAGCGCAGCGGAAAAATAAACTTCTTTTGTGACACAAGGCTGGCTAGTTTTCTCAAATATGCTCCTTTCAAGATGTTTTATGCATATGACAGATAAAGATATGAAAGATAGAGCGCAGATAGGAAAACAATAAAACACTTATGGCTTATAGTGGTTCGAAGGTGGTGTAAGCCTTCTACGTCCACTCTACTGCTACCTCGAGCAGGAACTTTGTCAAGCAAGATTGGTTTACAGGACCCTTCCTAACAATCTATCAACTTACAAAGCAAACGCCAACTAGAGTCCAGAGATCACACATCACTGCAAACTCTAAAGGCCCACCAACTAGAATCCAGAGATCACACAACACTACAAATTCTAAAGGCTAACCCACACAGGGTTCCACACTCCCACACAGGGAAGCTGCCTAGCACCTAGACAACTATACAAACAGCAAGGATCTCTTCTATCAACTTTTCGACACCTAAAACAACCTACGCACACAGGCAACAAGGTTGAAAGTATATGTTTGTTCTTCAACTGGTGCGATGAAGTGAGCTTCTGAATCCTCCAAAGGATCTTTTCTGCTTTGATCGTGCTCCACTTCTCTGAGGTTGAGTGACTGAAACTGAGTGTGTAGCTTGAATGCTTGAGAACTTTTATGCAAAAGCTTTTGGTTCAGTTGTTCTCAATTTTTCAATTGTTGGCTCACTTTATCTAATGTTTTAAACAGTTGCTCAGTGATTCAGTAGTTGTTCAGTTCAGCTCATCCTCTATTTATATTTGTAAGGAAGATATTCGTTGAAGCAGATATCTTTCATTTTGAATTCTTAGATCTTCTGATCAAAGGCATGGCTCGCATTTAATGCGACTTGACATACTCTTTTTGGAGCATTTAATGCGGTGGCTGCGGCTCACAGCTATCTGCAGGCGCGTCAGTCCACGTGGCGTCTTGGTATTGGCTCCGTGTCTGCAACTTTGATCTCTCGAACGGCTCTTTTCCTCGTACTGCATTTATTTTTCCTCGGATTGCAGGATACTCATCCTTCTTGTCATCGACGTTGTTGAGTGTTTGAGCTGTAAGCTTCGCGCTGTATCCTTGGTCTACTTGCAGTATTCCTGTAACTTTTTCTTGCAGCGATGCTGCATGTCGTTCCTTCATGCTTTGCTGTAACTGTCTTCTTGCAGCAGTGTCTTTCTGAAAATTTCTAATACAACATGGTATGTATTTGTACCTCCATCTTTTAGCTTCCACAACAAGACTCAAACCTAGTCTATGTTTTAACTTAAACATCGTGAGAAATGGGGTACTCAAACTTCCTATTACATCCTTGGTTTGTCTCATCAAAATCTAAACACTGAAGACTCAACAATGTGTTTGTGGTGTAATATTGTAAGGTATGATTATACTTAAAATATGATCACAACACATTGAAAAAAGTGAGAAAAGTAGATATATTATTTAATTGTGAAAAATACAATTGAAAATTTTGAGAAAAGTAGATATATTATTTAATTGTGAAAAATATGTATGAATAATGAGTTCTTTAGTTGTGAGAAAATATACGTTACATAGGGGTGGACATAGAGTGATTATGTAAATCCTAGCATAAACAAGGAACTGAAAAAGTAACAAATCTTCATTTGTCAAATTCAGTCCAGACAGACCCTCGAGTTGTGGTTATTTTACGTACATTCAATAATTAATTATCTAATTTTGAAATTATGTGATTAATTGGTTTAATTATTTATACCATATCATATTGCTAGCACACAAGAAGTAGTATATCATGAGACAATTTTAGTATGTTGTGAGCAACAGGTGTAGGGAGATTTTGTCCTTTAGGAAAATTGGTTTAACTCTTAAGATACACTTGTTCCGCTTTAAAATAAGTATGGTTTTGAAGTTTTTGTCATAAATTAAGGAATATAAAAATTGGACAAATATACTTTTTATTAATTAAGAAATTTAGAATTTAAAATTGGAAAAAAAAATCAAATTAATTCCACAAAAATTATCATATAAAATCCCTAAATTTTAGTTAAGGAATTTAATAGGGATAATTTGTAAATAAAATTGCATTAAAGTAAAAAATGACATTTAATTTAAACAAAATTTAGACTCCAAAACGACACTTATTTGAAACGGATGGAGTATAATTAGATACTGAGATTTGGTAAGTATAATTAGATACTGAGATTTGGTAAGCTATATATTTTTCGGGTTTTTTGAGAAGTTACACTTGTGAAATATCATATCAGATATAAATTTATCGTTGATTAACATATATACGCGTATATATACTTTGAAATGGATGGAGTAAATTTAGATACTGAGATTTGGTAAGTTATATATTTTTCAGGTTTTTTGAGAAGTTATACATATGAAATATCATATCAGATATAGATTTATCGCAGATTAACATATATACACGTATATATACAGATGTGTATGAGTATAGATCAATAATAAATTCACATTAAATGTATATTTCACCATGAATATTTAACCTATTAATAGATAACAATAAAATAAGAAGAGTTGGTCTCTTGTGAGACTGTGTCACATGCGACAAGATTCAAGTATGTCTTTTACAGATATAAGTATGTGTTTTTCACCTACAAGTATGTGTTTTATAAGTAAATTTTTTTTACCGTACAAGTATGAGTTATTCAAATATGTCTTTGATACTGTCAGCTAGGAAATGATGCAAGGAATCCAGAACCGGTTTCAAATATGGAAGAACCGGCCTAGAGAGTGGTGAACCTAGCGGTAGAAGATTGGTATCAGATAGGCTTCCGAACCGGATAGGTTTCTGTAGGAACAGAAACCTGACCAGGAACAGAAATCTGACCAGGAACAGAAACCTGTTGCGTACCAGAAACCTATGCATAACAGAAACCTGTGTAGAACATGTTGGGATATTTTTAACTAGGTTTTGATGAGACAATGTAATATTGGATGATTTTTTAGAGTACCCATATTCCACGTTTTATAAGTGGAGTTTAGTATGTTTATCTTATCTTTCTTGTTCTGATTTTGAGAAGATGCATATATATCAGAAAGATATAGGAAACTAATGATAGCAGAATTCTGGACTTAAAAAGTCCTTTAAAGACTGATTTTCAGCATGGGAAGTCAGGATCAGGATTCTGGAACAGGAAGCTGTTAAGAATCGGGAAGCTAACAGGATTCTGGAACATAAAGTTGTTCAGAATCAGGAAGCAGAAGCAGATCAGGAAGGATACGCAAGTCAGGAAGCTGACTGCAAGTTTCAGGAACAGGAAGCTGATCTTGAAACAGAATCCTGGCGCATAACAGAAAGCAACTACTGCAATCAGAACAACAAACAGTAAGTCTTTTCTAACCTACTCAATACAGTACGAGGAATATACCGGATACAGTACGAGGTTTGGTTCCTGTCAAAGTTACCAGTAGATAGAAGTTTGTGATGAGCCAATGAGGTATTGCCACCTGGACAGCGGCTTTGCAAAGTACTGTAGCAAGAGTATGACGTCATTAATGCGGATCAGAGTAGGACATGCTTTGATGCACTGATCTTCCATGACGCATTAAATGCAAAGATTTGAAGATCAATTTGAATTGCAATATGGACCATGCCTTCCTTCAACGGGCATTTTCCAACAACTATATATAGAAGGTAAAGAGGACTGAGAAGACTACTGAACAACTGAGCATTTTATATCTCTAAGCTTTTATTCTTTCGAGCTATTTTCTCAAGCCTTCAAGTTTAGTCACTCAACCTTCAGAAACAGTCAAGTCAAGTATTCGAGCTTTCTTATTCGAGGTTGTCTTCGAGCTGCACCAGTTGAAGAAACAACATATACTTTTAACCATTTGTTGTGTGCTAGGTTGTTTTAGTTAGGTGTACTTAGTTGATAGGATTTGATCCTTGCTAAGTTTGTTAGTCTTGTGTAGGTTATCTTCCCTGTGTGGGATTGAGTACCCTATGTGGGATTTGGCCTAGGAATCTTAGATTCTAGTAGGTTTAACTTGTTTGGAAAAAGTTTGTAAAGCTGTGTCTTGTAAAACAAACTGACCATAACGAAGTTCCTCCTCTGAGAAGGAGTAGAGTGGACGTAGAAGGATTACACCACCTTCGAACCACAATAAACCATAAGTGTTTACTGTTTATCTTACTTGTTGCATTGCATTGTTGCATATCTATTTTGTTGCATTTATCATAAGCATTCTGATCAAAGATTTGTGATAAAATCATATTTGAAAAGAAATCTGGTTTTTCATAAAGAAACTCTATCTATATTTATTTCGCTGCATACTGTGATATCGAGTCAGAAACCTGAATCAGTATTCTACCAGGTTTCTGAAGCGAGTCAGGTTATTGTTTTCTCTGTAGAAACAGGAACCTATTCATAGAAAAATTTTAAAACGCAAAATCGATAAAGGTTCATTCACCTCCCCTTTGAACCTCTGACTACTTGGGACCATCAGAACAGAAACCTGGAAAAAGAACTTGCATACTAGAAACATGTACGTACAGCTCACCTTCTAACGGATAATCGCGGGGATCTAGCTATGGTTTTCAACGGTTTTTCAAGATCTGTTTCCAGGTATTTTCTCCCTATATATAGGTGCATAATCAGTTCTAGTAAGAAGTTCAATTCATAGAGTGATTAGTGAGATATTGTGTGAAGAAGATAGGGTGTTTACTGTAAACCCTAATCTGTGCAAATCGGTGTAATCTTCGTTTCTTTCTCGGTATAAGTAGATTGATTACTTCGACTTGGCCCGTGGATGTAGATCACAGTTGGCGTGATCAAACCACGTTAAATTCTTGTGTGTTATCTTCGTTTCTTTACGTGCATTGATCGTTCTTATTCATAGCTAGGCTTTATCGATTTGGTTGATTGTTTTTCTAGTATTCTTATTGAGAATCACAATAAGTGGAGCCGTCTATGGAAAACGAGATCAACCAAAGATGGGTAGCATGAAATTGGACGTTCAGAAATTCACAGGAGTTGAGGAATTCAACTTGTGGAAAGTTCACATAGAATCTCTCTTGATTCAGCATGGAGTTGAAGATGCTCTTCTTGATGAAAGTGAGTCTTCATTTGCAAGCAATGTTGAGAAGCGAAAGAACATTGAGAAAAAGGCTAAGAGTGCAATTCTCTTATGCCTATGTGGAAAATCACTAAGAGAAGTCTGCAAGGAAGAAACAACGAGGGATATTTGGAAGAAACTACACACACTCTACATGACCAAATCCTTGGCAAACATTTTATATCTTAAACAAAAACTTTTTTCGTTCAGGATTCAGGATGAAAAGAATCTGTTAGAGAAGTTGGATGAGTTCATCAAGATTGTGGATAATCTTGAGAATATTGATGACGAATTGAAGGATGAAGACAATGCTTTGTTGCTGTTAAATGCACTGCCCAAATCTTATCAGTCTTTCAAGGATGCCCTTGTGTATGGAAGAGCAATCTCTCTAACACTAGAAGAGGTTCTTGTATCAATCAAGACAAGAGCAATCTTAGGGAACTCAGAATCCAAAAGTCCAAATATGGGTGAAGGATTGAATGTGAAGTTCAAGAATTTCAAGAAATCGAATCAGGATCCAAGATAAACTCACAGAAATAAGAAACTGCTATAAACAAAACTAATGGAGATGCTGCTGATGGAAAGAAGTGTTTTTCTTGTATAAGTCACAAATCAACAAGCCTCCATAGCACAAGAACAGTATGATAGTGCTGATATGCTCTGTATAAGCAACTGTCAGTTCAAAGATGGGTAGGTGCTTGACTCAGGGTGTTCTTTTCACATGTGTCCTGTAAGATCATGGTTTACTGAGCTGGAGTTAGAGAGAGGTGGATTAGTACTCGTTGGTGATGATCATTCATGCAGAGTTATGGGCATAGAAAACATCAAGCTGAAGCTGCATGATGGACAGATCAAGACACTCACCAAAGTCAGGTATATTCCCAAACTTAAAAGAAATTTGATCTCACTTGGTTTGTTGAATGCTGCAGGCTATGACTTCAAAACTGAGAATGAGGAGATCTATGTAATCAAAGGGGATAAACTAATTTTGAAAGGAAAGAAATCCAATGGTCTCTATACCCTATTAGGCTCAACTATCACAGGAGACTTATCTGCTATAATGAGCAAAGAAAATACTGATCTCTGGCACAAGAGATTAGGCCATATTGGAGAGAAAGGTTTGAGTGAACTATCAAGGTAAAACCTCCTTGGAGGTGACCAAGTTGCAAAGTTGGAAAAGTGTGACCTATGCATACAAGGCAAAGCTACTAAAACAAGCTTTCCAACAGGTAAACATACTATAAATAGAATACTAAAGTATGTCCATTTTGATATATGGGGACCAGCAAGAATTGAAACTCATGGTGGAGGTAAGTACTTCATTACCTTTATTGATGATTACTCTAGGAAAGTGTGGATCTATATTCTTAAACATAAGAATGAAGCTTTTACAAAATTCAAAGAATGGCCAACTCTTCAAGAAAATCAAACTAGAAAGAAACTTAAACACCTTAGAACTGATAATGGTCTTGAGTATTTGTCAGAGGAATTCCAAGATTATTGCAGGTTAAAGGGGATATCAAGGCACAGGACTGTGGTAGGTACACCTCAACAAAATGGTATTGCAGAGAGGATGAATAGAACCTTACTGGAAAGGGTGAGGTGTCTTCTTTTAGATGTAGGTTTGCTTAAGTCTTTTTGGGGTGAAGTTGTATCAACTTCAGCTTTCTTGATCAACAGAAGTCCATCCTCAACAATAGAGTACAAGTCACCTAATGAGGTATCGTATGGTATGGAAAACCTTCAAACTACAATTATCTAAAAGTGTTTGGCTGTCTTGCATATGCACACATAAGACAGGATAAAATGGAAGCAAGGGCTATCAAATGCATCTTCATAGGTTATCCTAATGGAGTTAAAGGTTATAAACTGTGGAGTTTGGAACCTGGATCTCAAAGGTGTTTCATAAGTAGGGATGTAATCTTCAAAGAATCTGTAATGGGCTACAAACAACAATAAAATCAACGAGTGATCACTCATTTCTCAAATCAAACTCGGGAGGGAGATGAATCACAAGAACATGTTGAAGTTTAGGTGGAGCTCAGAGAACAATCAGATAAAGAAGATCATGGAGATCCTGATGAAACTGAAGATGATCAGAATAGTGAAACCAACCTGTAGACAAATCAAGATTTGAAAAACTATAACCTGGCAAGAGATAGACAAAGGAGAATAATTCAAGCTTCTACAAGGTATGAAGAAGCTGATATGGTTATGCTTTGAATGTAGCTCAGGATCTGGAATATGAAAAATCTAAGAATTTCAAGACTGCTATGAAGTCTAAAGATATAGAGAATTGGATTCATGCAATGAATGGGGAACTATACTCTCTCTTGAGAAGAATAACACCTGGGAATTGATGGAGAAACCAACAAATCAGAAGATTATGGGAGCAAATGGATCTTCAAAAAAGGAAGATTGAAGTTGCTGCAACTGAGCAGGTGAGGTTCAAGGCTAGATTAGTGGTAAAAGGTTACACACAGAGGGAAGACATTGATTATAATGAGATCTTCTTGCTAGTGGTTAAGCATGTATCAATCAGGATCCTTCTTACTTCGGTAGTTCAAGATGATATGAAATTACATCAATTTGATGTTAAGACAAACATTCCTTCATGGAAACCTTGATGAAACACTCTACATGCAGCAACCTGAAGGCTTTGTGCAACCTGGAAATGAAGAGAAGGTATGCTTGCTTAAGAGATCTCTTTATGGCTTGAAACAAAGTCCTAGGAAATGGTATAAGAGGTTTGATAGCTATATGATCAGCATTGGTATGATAAGATGCAATTATGATAGTTGTGTTTACTTTGGAAGAGAAAGCAGTGTCATTCACACTTATCTACTGCTATATGTGGATAATATGCTCATTGCAAGTAAGAGCAAGTTCAGAATTGACAGCCTAAAGGAGAAATTGAAGCTGCAATTTGAAATAAAGGATTTAGGGGAAGTAAGAAGAATCTTGGGGATGGATTTCAAAAGGAATAGAAAATCAGGAAAGTTATTCCTCTATCAAACTAATTACATCCATAAAGTATTAAAAATGTTCTTCATGCATACTGCAAAGGTGGTATCTACACCTTTGAGAGCTTAGTTTAAACTATCAGCAAATCAAAAGCCTAACACATATGAAGAGAAAAATTATATGCTTGGAGTTCCTTATGCTAGTGCAGTTGATAGCATGATGTATGTTATGGTATGTAGTAGGCCAGACATTGCTTATGGTATGAGCGTGGTAAGCAGGTATATGGCTTATTCAGGTAGAATACACTGGGAGAAGCCACCAAGTGGCTACTTAGATATCTAAGTGGAACAACACACTTGGGATTATTGTTTAAAAAACATGATCATTATACTAACACACTTGTAGGTTATGTAGACTCTGATTTTGCAGGTAATGTAGATTCAAGGAAATCAATCACAGGCTATATATTTAAGCTCTATGGAACAACAATTAGCTGGAAAGCAATGCAACAGTCTATGGTGGCTCTATCAACAACTGAAGCTGAGTTCATTGTCATGACTGAGACAATGAAGGAATCTGTTTGGCTCAAGGGAATTCTGAGAGAGTTACGTGTTAAGCAAGACAGAGTCACAATCTTCTATGACAATCAAAGTGTTTTACATTTAACAAAGCATCAAACATTCCATGAGAGGTGCAAACATATAGACATCAAACTCCATTTTGTAAGAGATATGATCGAAAATGGAGATGTGTTGGCTAGCAAAATTGGTACTGAGGACAACCCTGCTGATATGCTTACCAAGGTGTTACCAGGAACAAAGTTGAGTCATTGCAGAGACCTAGTAAGCTTGACAGGGTGGAAGGAAGACAACACTTAGGCACTTGGAGTTTGCAGGCTAACTGAAGTCAATCATTTCATAATTGAGGTGGAGAATTGATACTGTCAGCTAGGAAATGATGCAAGGAATCCAGAACTGGTTTCAGAGGTGGAAGAACCGGCTTAGAGAGTGGTGAACCGGGCGGCAAAAGATTGGTATCAGATAAGCTTTCGAACCGGATAGGTTTCTGCAGGAACAGAAACCTGACCTGGAACAGAAATCTGACCAAGAACAGAAATATGTTGCGTACCAGAAACCTGTGCATAACAGAAACCTGTGTAGAACAAAAACCTGGAATAGGAACCTGTATACCAGAAACCTGCGCGTACAGCTCACCTTCCAACGGATAATTGCGGGGATCTAGCGATGATTTTCAACGGTTTTTCAAGATCTGTTTCCAGGGATTTCCTCCCTATATATATAGGTGCATAATCAGTTCTAGTAAGAAGTTCAATTCATAGAGTGATTAGTGAGATATTGTGTGAAGAAGATAGGGTGTTCACTGTAAACCCTAATCTGCACAAATCGGTGTAATCTTCGTTTCTTCCTCGATTTTAGTGGATTGATTGCTTCGACTTGGCCCGTGGATGTAGATCACAGTTGGTGTGATCGAACCACGTTAAATTCTTGCGTGTTATCTTCATTTTTTTATGTGCATTGATCGTTCTTATTCATAGCTAGGGTTTATCGGTTTGGTTGATTGTTTTCTGGTATTCTTACTGAGAATCACAACAGTCTTTTATGGCTATAAGTATGTTTTTTATGTTATAAGTACAACCGTTGCACGGTGCGACAGTTGCACATGATTTTTTTCCAAATAAGAATTATCATTAACTCAATGTTGGAATCGAATAATCTTGGTCAAAGGTAATACATAGTTAAACCCAAAAAGAAGAAAAATATACTGCTTGATTAATGGAATAGACAGACAGACAATCTTTGCAAGTTTTTTAAATTAAAATTGAAAAGCAAAGAAGAAGGTTTCTTTTTGCAAACATACGTTTCATAAGTCAAATAATTTATTTTTGGCCAACCTACCAAGAAAGAAAAAGTTGCATAATAATCTCCTAATTGTGCCCCATTGCTTTTCTTTTTGTTCTTAATACTCTTTTTTTTTTTTTTTTATAATTCTAAGTGACCTTTATTTTATTTTTTTGACAATATTCTTTTTCTTAATAATAATTTTACCAGGACGTAAACTGCGGAGTATATGATCATCATGCCCCTATCACTCTTCATAATCTTTTTTCCTATACTGATTAAAAAAAAAAAAAAACTCTTTATTTCAGAAATCAAATGATTTCACTCGAATCTTAATAACTTGAATCCATAATTTTAATTAAGCTTAAATAAATTATTAACTATCAAATTATTAATGTTATATTCATCTATAATCAATATTAACTTACTTTCTTTATGTTAAAATAGAAAAATAAATTTTATTTATCATTTTATTCATTAATATTTTCTCATTTATTATATATAAAGATAGAATTAAAATTTTGAAGCAAATAAAAATCAAATTTTTAGTGCACCACGGTTTTATCTTAACTGCAAAAATACAATATCAATTTCAAATGCATATAATAAAATTCTATGTATTTAATCAATTAAAGATAGAAAAAATATATTTATACATCTCATGAATAAGAAAATTATGTATATAAACTAACATTACAAATACTTTTTAGGTCATGTGATTATGAAAATATTTTTTTAAGAAAAACAAACATTACAAAAAAAAATTGTTGCTTAATATATTAATACATGAAAGAAAACACTAATTAAAATTGTGACGTCAATTTATTTTAATATAGATTTATAAGAAAAACTCTAAATATACAGTAGTCTTATTATTATATGGATTTCGATTTGAATTTAATTATTTTTTATATAACATATAGTTAAAGTATATGTATTACTAACTCTGCTAAAAAAGATTTTAAAAATCTTTAATAAAATGTTATTGCTAAGAAATATTTTTTATTACAATAACGACATTTTCTTTAAATAAATTAAAATTATTCTCCAAATTATAATATTTCTTACTCAAAATATAGTATATTTTTATATTAATTTCTTAAAAATATTTGTTTTGATGAATTATATATGTCTATCACAGGGTCTATATAAACTATTCTACCTCTAAAGAGAAATGTTGCATTATGTTTTTTGAAAAATATTAATTATGAAACATTATGTTTTTTGTTGTTGCATTATGTAAATTTAAGGTGTGGAACTTTATTATGACTTTTAAAAGGCAGATTATTAAATTCATACATTTCATATATTTTACAATGATTCATAATAGACGAGTCCATTTGAATTTTTATTTCTCAAAATCTTAAATCATAAAATATAAGATGAAACATTAAATTGGAGTAGAGGATCCAACACAAATTTGTGACTAAGAATTAGATTTATATTACTATTACAAAAGTCAAGAAATTTCATTTTTAATCTGGACATGTTATTCACGTACTTCTCATGCCCAAAAGTCATACTACCTACTTAAATATTAACATGTGTTTTTTAATTAGGTTTTTAAAGATTTCTATTCATGATATTTTAAAGTGCATGATTAGTTTAGGATGTGTTTAGATTAGGAAAAAAATCAATTTCAGGTTTCTTTAAGAGGGAAATTTAAGAATTTGAAACTCTTACAATTAATGGATTTCAAATACGCAGACTGAAATTCAAGTTAAATCATTCGAGAAATTATTTTAAATGACTATATATAAATGTAAAATCCACTATAAAATGGTTCAAAATATATATAGTTTCATAATTTTTATCTATAATAGACTTCAAATCCTTATATCCGAATTTAACTTTATCAGTAACACATCATTATAACTCAAAAAAAAAAAAAAAAAAAAAAACATAGAGAGAGAGAGAGAGATCATGAATTCATCCACATACATAATCTAATGTTAAAATATATGGTGAAGTTTATGACTTACCATAGGACGTTTAAATGGTTGGATTCTGTTCATTATTAAGGATAAAAGAAAGAAATAAAGAATTAAAGCATGTCCATTTTAATTTTTCTCATTTTATCTATCATTTTCAGATTAGGAAGAAGAATTAAAGTCTTTTTTCCAACTTTATCATTGTCATTATTTTCTAATTAGGTCTTTCTCTATTTGGAATATACATTAATGAGCCAAATTTAGAAGGAAAAAAAAGAAGATTATGTTAATTATATATATAATTTACTAATACAAGTGAAATACTTTCTTGATTAATTAACTTCACTAAACAACCTTAAACTACATATATAAAATAAAGTGAAGTATTAATCCAACTAAGATTCTTTATCCCACTTGTATACATACCTCAATTCTAATAACCATTTTAACCGGCTATTTAAATCGCGTAACTTAGACAATAATACATAAATGAAACATAATAAATTGGAATAAAAAAATCATTTCATATTAACAATGTGCCAAAAACATATACCCTCAAATTAAGCCATAAAAGTGGGGTACCAAAGTCAATGTCCTCATTTGGCAGCCTTTTTTTCCCCATTTCATAAATATTCACCCAATCATATATTCTCCTAAACTTACATGCTAAGCTAAATTTCCTTTTTCTTTTCCATTCTCAACAAATATGTATGGAATTTCAAATTAAACCCTCTTTTCCACACTCCACTTTAGCCCAAAAATTCTTCTCCTCATCCCTTCTTTCCTTTTCTTGCTTTGATTTCATCTCAACCTCCACTTTAATTTCTCTAGTTAATGGATATTGAATTCTTGTGCTCTTTTGGGGTGCAGGGTTTTCAATATTTCCAATTTGCATGGCCACAAAATTGAAAACCAACTCTTCTTCTTCATCATCATTTCTTGAAATCTCCACAAGATTTCACCATTTCTTTGTACTATTTCTTTTTCTTGTCTCCATCTTTCTTGCACTTGAAAACTCCGCCGCCACAGGTGGGGACCACCCTTCGAAACCCTCGAACATGGCTCCGATCACTCATGGAGAAACCCTTTTCTCATCGGATTCTTCTGCTGCGAAAACAACGGGCTTTCGGCCCGGAAAGAAAGGGAATCGGAAGTCGAAAAGGAGTGAGTTTGAAGCAAGTGATCATGAAGTTCCCAGTGGACCAAACCCTATTTCCAACAGGTGAAGATATGTTTGTGTTTTGATTTGGAGAACCCTTTTTTGTTCTTGATTGGAGGAAACTGCTGGTGTGGTGATTGAAGAAATTAAATAAATTTTTGTAACAAAACTTTATATATTTATTTGACTTAATTCTCTCTCATTAATACTCTTCTCTCTCTCATCTCTTCTGTGAGAAGTTTGTTGTAAGTTTTTGTTCTCATTCTCATCCTTGTTTTAAGCTTTTTTTTTTTTTTTTTTTTTGCAGCTTTTATTGTGAAGTTTTTAATTTCCGTTTTTTTAGGAATATTGTATAGCTAGAGAAATCTATATTTATACCCATATTTATTTATGTTTTGTTTGTATTGATATATATATTTATATATTTATATTTATATATCTGTTGCTATATGTTCAGAACTTGAATCTAATTTGTTGATGGTGAATTGATGATGATGGTGGTGGTGATGGTAGTTATATTGGTGCTGTAATTTTTCTGAGAAATTAATTTTTCTGAGAAATTAATTTCTCTGTCTTTATAATCTTTATTTATATTGATTGCTGTTCTTTTAAGTGCCTAGCTCTTTTTCTTTTCCTTTTCTCTTTTTTGGCCAAAAGCTGCACTGCTATTTATTTGCTCATTAACTAATTATATAAGTATTCTTTTGGATTTTAAAGAACAATTGAGTTCAAACCATATATTATTTATGGGCTGATGAAATTCATATGTATCATATATAATTGTGTTTCTATTTTTGGATATTTGGTTTAGGGTTTTCATTGTTCACTTACTAGAGATAGGGATAACAAGTACTTTTAGGTACTCGATCTGCCAAAATCATATTGAGATGGTCTCTTGATACATGGAACAAGTTTGGGAAGAAAAATAAATATTCATTAGAATTTGTATAGAATACGAATGTTATTGGATACCAGTTAACCGGACTCAATTATATATTACATATATAATATATCCAGCTATATATATATATATATATATATATATATTCATATATTTACATATATCTAGCTACATATTACACATACATATATATATATATTAGATTTTTTGGAAAATGTTAAACAAAAACATAATGGGTTTAGATAGTTTCAGATGGTATTAAGCAGATTTGGTATGTGTATAAAAGTTAGTTTTTTACTTGAGTTTGAGATGTGTATGAATAATATTAATATATAATTAGCCGATTAAGAACTTGAGTATAAAATACCTTTTATGAGACAAGTATTCTACTCGTTACCATCCCTAACTGGAGATATGGGAATAAGATAAGTAACAATTATATGTTGGATTCTTTATTGGAAAAAGAAAATTTTGTTATATAAGTATGTATTTTATTTTATCAGTGTGTGTATATATATATATATAATTGAAAATTTCTCATTATTATACATATCACACTATACACACTATAAATATGAAAATAAAAAGATGATAGAAATGAAGAATTAATGGCAAGTGATGAGCATCAAATTTAAGGCATTAATTCAAATATTATGGTGACTTTATTGGTGGGTGGCCGAAGTTGTGTGGTTTTGCTTCCACAGTTATTTGGATGACTTTGAACTTTGCTTTTTTGTTTTCTTAAAAGAAAGCATCCAAGAAAACTAATTAAAGTTGGTACCAAAAAGGTGCTTATTATCACCCTATCATTTCATAATCACCACTCTTTGATTTCATTCTATAATATAGACAAACATGTACATATAATTAAATTGCCCACGTAAATTTCTTGGATTGACCAAAAGTATGCAATTCCTTTTAAATTATTGGAATATAAAAATTAAAGTTATCCCCAAGTAATAAACCATCATAAAAAAATGAATAAAAAAATAATTAATATTAGTAGTTAACAAAAAAAAAGTGTCATATCATTTATTATTTAAACATGATATAATTTCTTTAATTAGTATATTAACTAGGTTCGACCGTGCCCGAATATTAGATGGGATTTGTCAAAATAAATAAATTTAAAAAATGAATACGAAAGTTAATGTTTTGAAATATAAAATAAGAAAAATTACAAATCTCAAGATTCATTTCATGAATATATATATATATATATATATATATATATATATATATATTATATGATATTGATACATAGATATTTTAATGTAAGATGGGGGGGGGGGGTTTGGTTCGAGAGGTGTGTTTAGGAAAGTGAAGTGTGTTTTATTTCTAATTAAGAATTTAATTAGTGTAATTATAAGTATCCATAAATAAATAAATTAGGACAAATGGATGTTTAGAATTAATTTATTTTAGACAGATAAAGATTGAACCCCAAATTTGAGTTGGTCTTATGTGAGACGATCTCAGTAAGACCTTATATAAGACAGAATTCATAATACTGATTTATAAGGCAGGTCAATTCATTAATCAATATGGTCAATATCGATCTCATATAAAGACTTCATCTCACTTGAGACCTTATATGAAATGGTTTCACGTGATTTTTGCGAAATTTGAGTGTCATTTTCTTGTCAACAAGTGTCATATAAGTTTTTCAGTATTAAAGATAAATAAATATATTTAATATATGTGTGTATACATATGTGTGTGTATATATATATTAGGTTTGTCATTTATTTTCATCTTGTGAATATATTTGGTGGTTTAAACTAGAGGTATATTAATATATGTCATCATACACCTCTTCTCCTTTTATCTTTAATTAGCCAAAATCACGCCGTTAATTATGTGAGAAGAGGTGACGTCATCGAGATTTGTAAGAAAAAATTATAACCAATTGCATGACCTATAATTATTGCACAAGAAAATTCTGTTTTGCATAAACTATATTAATTAATCATCGTGGACAATATTACACTACCTTTTATTAATGGCTGACGTTCATGAATGCTATACTTGTCTCATATATATTTAGAGTAGTTATTTTTTTCGAATGTCCTAAATATATAGTTCGGCTTTTATATAAATTATTATTTATTTAGCTCATTTAATACTATATTCCTTTTAAATTTTATATTTTTATTCTTGAAAATATAAGAAAACAGTACGCATTAAATGTCTAATAATTAAGCATTAAATATCACAAGATTAATTGACAGAAAAATCACAACTTTTATTCAAATTGTCATTTTAACCCAATTTTTCAATATTGGTCAAAATAACATAACTTTATATATTTAGTATGTTTTTTTTGAGAAAAATCAGTTTTCGAAAAGTTTTATTTTTTTAAAATAAGCTTGAGGTTGAGGGGAGTGGAAGGGAAGGGAGAGAGACAAAAAAAGACTAAATTTTTTGAGTGAAAAGTTGTATATCAATAGATAATGATTTATTTTTTTCACTATCTTAGTTAAAAAATATATTATATATATAAGGTTATGTTATTTTGACCAATAGTGAAAAAGTTTGGTTAAAATGACAATTCAAGCAAATGTTGTGATTTTTCTGACAATTAACCCAATATTATATTACAGAACGTAATACTCATTAAATATGAGTATTGTGGAAAATATAATGGTTTAATTTAATATTTATAATTAATAACTTTCTTAATTTTGATAAAAACGTTCAATTAGTGTGTGTGTGTGTGTTTATAATAAAACCAAGGAAGTATAATATTTTGAGGAACTCATTAAGTCCACTAGCCCAATTCACTATCCAAATTAAGCACTTGAATAAACTGGACCTAAAAGACAACGTCAATTACAACAATTTTTGGCCCAAATCGATAAAACTTATTTCTATATACGATCCACGTTTGTCTATGATAAGTAAATTGTTAGAAGCCCACTAAACAAACTTTCAGGTAGAAACTTAGTTGCATTAGCAGAAATCATAAAAATGTTGCATCATAGGAAATAATTATGATAAAGGAAATTTCATTTTGTTATTATTGTTTTTAAATTGCATCAAGTTTGATACTTTTCAAAAAAAATTCATTCAAAAATAGACGAAAAGTACTAAAATGTGGTTTGGGAGAGAAATTTGACGACAAAATCAAAGGGTCCCAGTATATATCTACAAATGAATACCCAGTTTTGTATCATTTTTTTCTTAATTTTTTATATAATAAATGATATTTTGTGCAATTGTGGGCTTTTATAGATTTTTCGATCATGCAATTTTTTGTAGTTTATTTTGAATATATTTTCATGAAGAAGTCTTCATTTTTTTTATGATCCAAAAAACATTTTTATTGTTACGTATGATTTTATTCTGAAAGAATTGTATCAACTTTTTTTATATTTCCAATAAAAACTCATAAGCAATACCCTCAAATTTTATTTCCAAGATGATTTTTAATTTTGGCCAACATGACTCAATAATTTGCACGAGCCTAATGTGCGTCGAAAATAGTGTTTTTTTTTTATATCTTCTATTTTTTTTTTTTTTTTTGATCATAAACCTACAATCTACAATAAGTGTTGACAAATATTAAATAAAAACTCCTGAAAACTTTTAGATGAATATCTAGTTATCTTCAACTAAGACCTAAAAATCAAACATTTTATTGCACCAAAATTCTTTTTCTCAGTAAAGGGTTGATCATGATTAGTAATAATTCATGAGATATATATATATTTTTTTTCATGAAAGGTTGTGATAGGAGGGACAAATGAGATTAAATTTCTAGCTTTAAAATTTGAGAAGATCATAGATGAATTGAGAAATGAAATATTTTTCTTCAAAATGAAGTTATTAGAATGATTTTGATATTTAATATGGTTAAATTTTTAACAAACTTGTGTGCATTTTAATATTCATGCATCTCAATTTCTTCATTTTATTTGTAATTTTATTGTATCTACCTTTTATATATATTTATTTGTGTAATTTAATATTCTTATTTAACTTTGAAAACACCATCATTTCACTGTCATTGTCCTCCCCTTTGGATCTATTTTCATTCTCCTTTCTTTTCATTTTTTTATTCTTTCTTGAAGGAATGATATTTTCCTTCCTTTTCTTTTTATTTGTATTTTATGCATATTTAAATTATTCATGTATATATGTGTTAACATATTTATATCAATACTTTGACATATTTATACTAAAGAGTTACAAAAAGATATTTATCTCACAATAATGAAGCCTAATCTTGTTTGTCCTCCACATTTAGGCATTAGTAGACCATCATTTTCCCTTGATTTCTTGTATTTAATCCCAATAATTAGGCAAACTCAGCTTGATATATTCAACTACCCAGAGAGAAGCATTTCCAACCAATTATAAGATTAATTAAAGAAGTAAATAAAATATTGGTGTAAAATTTTCCCCCAAAAGCACAATTTTGCCCTTTTCGTTTGTTTTGGTTGAAAATTTAACATAAAGTATCGAAATTATACAAATAGACATGAGTACCCAATGTGGAAAAGAAGTATTTTTAAATATTGAGAACCAAAAATGAAATTTATGCCATAATTAAATTAAGCTAAAATTCACAAAGAAAATTTTAATTTAAGTTATCATTCCAATTGTTGGTCTTTAAGTGATGTAGGACATGTCATCTGTCAATAACTGTGCAATTTTAACAAATAAATTTTAATTTCACGTCGTCAAATATTGTTGATAAAATCATAACATTTTCTTAAATTGAAATTTTATAAATAGATGCAATTTTTAACATTCAGTTATCCAACAATTATTTTCTTAATGTTCTTTTATCACTGTCAATGAATTTTGTCTACTTCAATAAGCTTTTTAATGCAAAATAGATCCAAAATGTTGGTCAAATATCAAACTGTATTTTATTTTATTTGTTTTATTATTTTTTGTCATGAAGAGTTGGGCTTACAAAAATATTAATCTTTGGAGGACATTATGTATTTTTGACATAGGTCTTTATAAGGGATCGCCTAATTGATTCTTTATTATACAATTAAATAATTAATACATGCAATTTATTATGTAAAATTTTAAATATAAGGATTAACATTTTCATTTATACTCTTTGTATTATTATTATTTTTTTTTCCATTCCATTCGTTACCTCTTTAATCAGTAATATTGTGAACTATTTCTCGACTATTGTTATGTGTTTTGAAGCTGGCGGTTGCTATATTATATTTTCTTGTTGGAGTTTAATTATTGATATGTGTAGTAATAGTCTCAATAAACAACATTTCAAAACATTCAAAATGGTTGTTAAGTCATTGTTTTTATTTACAACGTACCATTAAGTCATGTGTAGTATAATAGGTTTGGATAAATTGAATTTAGTAAAATAAGAAAACTTTAAATATTATTTGCATTGAAAAACAATATTTATAATTTTGTGTTATATTTATCATCTAAATTAACAATAAATATGATTTAATTTTAATTAATATATTATTTAATTATTGAAATATATATTGCATATTTATAGGAACATAAATAAGTCTGTTTATTTTATTTGAAGAAAATATATGTTGCTATGTCTATAATAATATTCACGAATTCTCCCACCATTTTTTTTTTTTGTTTTTTTCATTGTATAAAATTTTAAATATAAAGTTTAGAATGATCCTCAAAATTCATATCAAAAATTTTTAAAATATAAATTTATTGATATTTACATATTTAAATACATAATTTCTATATTCAAAAAATAGTATTTAAATTGTTTAAAAAAAATTACAGAGTTTTTCAGCTTAAAAAAATTATATATTTATTTTTTTTAGATTACTTCAAATTTTTATTTTATTGAAATAAACACTAAATAATAATAAGTACTATATTTTATTATTGATTTTTAAAGAAAAATAACTTTAATTTTTTTAAAACAAATTCATCATATATTTAGTTTATATTTTTACAAAATTTATCTGAAATTTTAAAATATTTTATATTGAAAGCCTACTATTTTTTCTTATACTTCTTATATTGAAAATCATTTAATAGTCACACCATTTCATAATCGTTGCATTTTCTAAACTTTCTATGTATAATACATATTAAAAATAAAAACAAAGTAAATAATATTAAATATGATGAAATTATGGGTTTGACATATATCCTAAATAGTTTTAGTTTTATATATATAAAGATAGTCCTACGGCTATGTCTTCATAAGTGGGTTGCTTAGACCAAAGGTACTTAATTTGGGTCATTAAAGTTGAAGATATCTGCTATTCTCTACGTTTCAAAATAAATGTTGTTTTAGTAATAAAAATTTATTTCAAAATAATTGTCACTATAGATTTAATCAAAATATATTTACATATAATCTACCAAAAATACTCTCATATACTTCTATCAAATTAAAGAAAGTTGTTAAGAAAAAATAAAAAATAACTCTCATAATAATTATATTTAATAAGGACATATTAATCTTTATACCACTTTTTTTTTTGTGTGTAAAAAAATTTAAAACCACATTTATTTTAAGTCCAATACATTCTGAAATTGTGTATTGTATTCATTATGGGCAAGACAATCAAGTTGCATAAGATCTGTTAAAAGTCAAATGTAGAACATCAAAATTATTGGAGCAACAGTTGTATCGCATAAATCCACATTAAATGTGACGTGAATCTCTCTCTCCCTCTCTCTCTCTCTCTCACACTTTTTTATTTTTTTTAACATAATGCACTTATAATAAGTCTAAATATAGTATGTAACAAGGCTGAAATAATTCTAAGCAGCATCATATAATACCTTCATTCATTCCCAATACAACGTCACACTGAATTTTATTTAAATATGATATATCTTATTATATCTATAATATTATTCAACATTTTTTTCTTGCATAAATTTTTTAAATAGAAAGTCTAGAATAATCCTTAAATTTTATTTTCAGAAACATTTAAAATATAAATTTGTTGATATTTACATTTTTAAACGAAATTAAAAAGATTTTCAGATTATAAAAAATATATATCTAAACAATTTTTAGACTAATTCTAAAATTTGATTTTATTGAAATAAACAATTTCTAGTATCACGTGTATAAATAAAATTTTATACATATAAAAATAATTTTTTTAATTTTATTTGTTGATTTTACAATTTTAGATTTAATATTGTAACATTATTATTATTATTATTGTTGTTGTTTTTATATTATTATTTTATTATTATCATCATCATTATTATTAAATCATATTTTTGTTGTTGATATTTTAGAGAAAAACAACTTTTACTTTTTTTAATCATTGTCATCATATGTTTAGTTTATATTTTTATTACTATAGTTTTTAAAAAATTATCTAAGAGTTTAAAATAAATTATAATTAAGTCTACTATTTTTTCTTTTATTTTTTATATTGAAAGTCATTTAATCATCATTTCATAATATTGCAATTTCTAAACCACATACCCATAGTGGTCATACTTAATTATTTATATTTTTCTCTAAAACTTTTAAATTAACCAAATTGCAAGTTTATTAATAAATTCTATGTTTGAAGTTTAGCATATGTTATCCTAAAAAAAAAAGTTTAGCATGTATTATTTTAACAAATTTAGTTAAATTTTCTATATCATTAGTAATATATATTACCAACATTAAATAATCATATTAATTAGTTTTATATAAATTTAATTTGTTAAAAAAAGAAATTAATATGAGAAAATTATTGGTTTAACAAGTGTTCTTGATGATTATTACTTTATTATATAAGAAAAATATATAAACATAAAAAATATTAAATTTTATAGTAAGTAATGATTTATAATTATAAAATGATGGGTTTTTTTGTACAATCTTAATATTATGTATTATGCAGTAGTGACTATATTAAGAAAGTAAATAAATATGAGATATTTATCTATGATATTAATATAATCATTAAAGTTTATAGTATAAGATAATGTATTAATATTAATTAGATTAAGATTACGAATCATAATTGGAAGGAAACTAATAGAATTGAATATATAAAAGGAAGCCCAACTCAATTAGCCAAAACAAATGGGAAGATCGAAAAGTCTGATCGAAATAACATCGAAAATATGGGTTTTATTTGACTTGATTTGAAACCTGGTTAATTCCAACAAAAACTGAGATTGATTTTAAAAACTGAGGTTACAAAAGATGGAGAGTGCAAACTATAATAATAATAAAAAAAAGCTAGAGATACATTTATTTAATCTTTTAACACAATTGCATGTGGCAGTTCGAAACTGAAGATGGAGAGTGCAAACTCTTCTTTTATAATAAATAAATAATAGATAGACGAACTAAAGAAAAAGATTCACATATTTAATTTTTTACCCAATCACACACAACAACTGAAAATTGATTTAAAAATTTGATTTATATCATCTATATTTCGTACATGGTTTGACAATCTAAATAAAAATCTCCTACAACAAATAAAATTTCTTACTACTCTCCAACTTTACAATACCAAATATCCTAAATTCCAAAATTTAGAACTTTAACAAATTCTTATCCAAACATCCCATTAAATAACAAGCCCAATACTTAAAAAGAAAGAAAGTGGAAAAAACACTCGTTCTTACTTAGTTTTATGAGTGTGAACCCACCTCACAACCAAGCAGCTTAAACATCGAGCACCTTATAGCCCCACGCCAGCTTCCGAACCCGCGTGTTGTGCAGCCGCTGCCCTGCTGCCACTTCACTAACACAAAAGCAGTTCGACATTTAACATGCAGCACTCTATCCATCTCCGAACCTCACTCCTAGCCTCTGATCCAACGTAGTCCCCACTAGATACCACTCCCAACCTCGCTCCGAACCAGTACGCCTATATATGCGTCGCGTTTGATTCCCTCTCCGAAGCTGAGGCTCCGATCCCTACGTGACCGCTTTTCCAGCTATTTTTGGGATTTCGCGTTGCCTAGCCTCGATATTTTTCTTCTCTCTACTTTCACTCTATCACGGTCTGCTCTCTTCTTTGCTACAGTTCGTGAATTCTATTAGTGTTTCTCATTTCTCCTTTTGATTTTGTGTTTTGCTCAGTTTCTAGTTCTTTTGATTTGGAAAAGGCTTGTAATTTACTAGTTGTTGTAAAGTATTGTGGCATGAGTATAGAGGTTTGCAATTTTCGGATTATGTATGAGTAATTTAGCAGAGGCTTGAGTGAATTCAAGATCACGATTTTTGTGAGGAATTTTGATCGGAATTCGGTGAGGTTTTTTTTTCTATACTTGCTGTTAGGCTCGATCAATTCGCGACTTTCGGAAGTGAATTGAGCAACAAGTAGGTTTCCGTGTGATTTTTTTGGTTGGATTGACATTTTCTTTTAGTTGAGATCCTACCGGAATTAATTGAACTTGGCTGGATTTTGTTGTTTCGCTTTGATTTGAATTTGAACTAGGGTTTTTTGATCGGGATCTTGCATGGATCGTCAATGCAGGATTTGATCTCTCCAATTGGTAAGTCTTTGAGTAATTTTTGGTTTTAACGCTGTTGTACTTGCTTTTGAGCATTTCGGCTTATGGATTTTTCTGATTAAATTGCATTTTTCTGTAATTGAGGTTGATTCCAGTTTAAGAAAAGCTTCTGGAGGAGTACAATTTTGTGGATTGAGTTATTGGAGAATCAATAATGGCTCAGAGTAATTGGGAAGCAGATAAGATGTAAGGATTTTCAAATTTAGTTTTTACCTTGTCTCCTTAATTTTTGCACTCATCAGTGAAGTAACAAAGGATACCAGCAGAATATTTAGTCTTGATGTTCAATGTGTGTTTTTTTTGTTTTCTTATTCTTTTTTTGTTGCCAAATATTGGGAAGTATATCTAGTTGTGTCAATGAACTCCTGAGAAATAGGCGAAATTTACGGAGTTTATTAGCTGGCATTCATTGACGGCGAATGCTTTAATTGACACGTGGGAACAGCTTGTTTGTTTTCTGCCAGAAGATTAATTACTTGATTTTCACTTATTTTTATTGTTAGCTGAAAAAAAAAAATTGGGTTCCTATCGTGTATTAGTTCGCGCGATGATTTTTATAGCCGACCTCATATAGTGGGATTAAGGCTTAGTTTGTTGTTGTTGATTGTGCTTTCATTTTATTTAGTGAGAAATCACTGCTAATTAAGACTTATATTTTATACCTTTTACAGGCTTGATGTCTACATTCATGACTATTTGTTGAAAAGAAAATTGCATAATTCAGCAAAAGCTTTCATGACAGAAGGAAAAGTTGCTACAGATCCCGTTGGTAAGGAATTTGTACATTATGTCGTGGTATACAGCTATTATTATCGTGGTATACAGTTATTATTATTATTATTATTATTATTATTATTATTATTATTATTGTCGTCATCAGCATTATCATTAATATCATTATTATTATATTGTGCTGTGTTTCTTTGGTAAATGATTTAAGATGCATTGCCTCATGCCTTATGGAATTGTCTCATTTTTGTGTCCATAGTTAGTCAGCAAAACTAGGGCACGTTCTGCCTCCTTGTTATGTACTGCTTGGCTCAATTTTGACAATTAGCTTTGTGATTTCAGCTATTGATGCCCCTGGAGGATTTCTTTTTGAATGGTGGTCTGTCTTTTGGGATATCTTCATCGCAAGGACCAATGAGAAGCACTCTGAATCAGCTGCTGCTTACATAGAGGTTTCTCAAAATTCTTCAGCTCTTTTTACTTGATTATGTTCATTTCATTAAGGATTAAAAGCATGTTTGAATGCATGAATTAATTCATTTACCCTGTAATTTTTAACTGAACTTTAGACGCAACAAATGAAAGTTAGGGAGCAACAACAGCAACTTCAAATGCAGCAGTTGCAGCTCATGCAGCAACGTAGTGCTCAGTTACAGAGAAGGGATCCTAATCATCCTCCACTTGGTGGTTCTATGAATTCTGAAGGAATGATAGGGCAGCCATCAGCCAGCGTATTGGCCATGAAGATGTATGAAGAGCGTATGAAGCATCCTCATCCAATGGATTCAGAGACATCTCCTGGACTTATGGATGCTAATAGAATGGCACTTCTTAAATCAGCTTCTGGCCAACAAGGGTAAATCTAATTCAGCCTTGTCCACCTTTATCAAATTCAAGATGTTAAATTGATATCAAATCAAATAAATGTTTAGTTTTTGCTGTGGTTAATTCAGACAGTTGATACAAGGCAATTCTGGGAGTATGTCTGCAGCCTTGCAGCAAATGCAAGGACGGCCACAACTGGCTAATGTAACTACTAGAACCTTTTCTTTTATTGAATACTCTTTTTTGATCCATTGGCTTTCCTTACTGCGATCATATTGTAACTTGCTTTTGGTACTTAATAGGACATCAAAGGGGAAGTTAACTTGGGCGCAACACAAAAATCATTGCCTATGGACCCATCATCAATTTATGGCCAGGCAATTCTTCAGTCAAAATCTGGTCTTGGTGGAGCAGGTAGTGGCACTGATGTATCTAAGCTTCCATACCCCCCCCCCCCAACTCCTAACTCTTATGACATAACCAGAAAGCCCCTCTAAACTTAATCCTATCCCAAATCTATATGCAAGTTTTTTTTCTCTTTCTGACTCTTATGTTGGTTCTCATGCTGGTTTGCTAGCTTGATATAATGGAGATTTTTAATACTTTTACTTGTTTCAGGATTAAATCAAGGAGTCACTGGCCTTCCACTGAAGGGTTGGCCTCTGACGGTGAGTTTCTTTTGTTTTATTTATCTTTGGTTCTTTTGAGGAAGTACCCGACTGAAGGGAGATCGCTGATGTTTGCATTCTCACACAGGGAATCGACCAATTACGGCCTAGTCTGGGTTTACAAGTACAAAAGTCTAACCTGCCAACGCAAAACCAGTTTCTTTTGGCATCACAACAGCAGCAGGCTTTAGCACAAGCTCAGGCGCAAGGAAACCTTGGAAATTCACCTAACTATGGGTTTGGAGGAGTACCGAGGGGAAATTTTAATGTGAAAGATGGTCAACCTCCAAGAAATGATGGATCTATCTGCTCTCCAGTGCAATCCAATTCACCAAAGGTTGTTACTATCTCTGAATTTGTTAACAGAAAAATTTGTCCACTGAACATTTTTGGTATGTTAATCTAATAAATTGTCTTATGCTGTGGACCACTTATATTTTCTTTGAATTTGGCTTTCAAACTTCTGTGCTAACTTGCAGCATTTGGAAAAAAAATTATCTTGGAAAAACAAGGAGATCCCTTCTTTTTGAATCAAGCTTCGGTATGTACCTGTGGGCACCTATCATCTTAGGTGACTGGGTGACACTGAGTCTCTGCAAGTAGTACTAGCACACTAGTTTTTCCGTGCAATGTTACTGCTTGTATTTAGATATGTTCTTATTGATCTACAACTTATGCATTTGCCAAACTTAAATACATCAGCGCTGTTGACTTTAAGCTATTGAGGTATATTATAATTAGTTTATCCTTTCTAATTCGAGTTTAAATATACTTATATGCTTAAGAGTTCACATAGTAATATCTATACGTGACATGATCAAATTTTCAATAGGATTTAATGTGGTATATGTTACTTTCTCTATAAACTTTGATCTGAAAGAAATTGATTTTTGTGTTAAACACGACACCACTATATAGCTGTGACGGGGAGTCGAGTTGGTTTGACGAGACCTTCTCTTCTTGCTTGGTCATTAATACTGGTATAATACTGGTTTTAAGACATAGCTGATAGCTTATCTTAGGAGTTTAAGTGTTTCAAGAGAAGAATGAAATTAATAATCTTTCGTACTTGGCAACATATTATTTTTAAATTTGGTATGCTGCCATAAACTCTTGGCTACCTACTTATTATTTGCTTGTCTGTGATTTTGGAAAAAAATTGAATATTAGGTTATAAATAATTACAATATGTGATTATCAAGTTCTTTTCTACTTTTTGTGCTAAATCTTTATTCAAACTAATGTCAGTAAATGCACATTCTTTTACAGCCTCTAGCTGATACAGTGAATTGATGCCATTGTTCGTAACTATTATGTCCTGTAAATTTAATGCTATATCTATTATCCCAACTTATTTCTACTTCATGTAGCTACTAATTTGTGAATTTGTGCTTGTGTCTGATTAAGCACGGAGTTTAAATGCTTTCCCTATCCTGCTGTATTCTTTGTGGACCTTTTCATCTCTCTCAAGTTTCATGCATTGTAATAATTTTGCTCCTCACTTTGAGGTAGAAATAAAGCTTTAATTTGACCTAGGTCGTTAGATTTTCCACATAAACTATTTCTGCTTTCTATAATGAAATATTCTGATAAAAGAGTTTTGAACTGTTAAAAATAGTTAATGTACCTTTTACACCCCTAAACAATGTAATTGAGTCCTTTTTTGTATTTATTGGTGTCTGATATGTTCATTTTCAACTCTTCTTCATGCTTTCAATTAAATGTTCCTTATTCTGAGCAGATGAAAATGGGCCAAATGCAGCAGTCTTCCTCTCAACAACAGGATCAGTTGCAGCAGCAACAGCAATTGCAACAGGTTAGTTCATTCTTGGGGAACTTGTTGATCCTGAACAATTCTAAATATTTCAAATGTGGCAAGTTAAATTTAGTAATCTAGTTGATTCCATTACTGCTCCAACTGAAGCATGACACCCTTGTGCTGATCCTCTGCCTCTTGGCATGAAACTAGAAAGGGCATGACATGTACTTTGACCTGAAACAGAATAACAGGAAAAGGAAACAACACTCTTCATCTGGTCCTGCCAACAGCACAGGTACTGGAAATACAGTAGGCCCTTCCCCGGGCTCACCACAATCAACACATACTCCTGGAGATGGAATGACTACTGCAAGCAGCCTACAACATGTCAATAGTGTATCCAAGAGTATGATGATGTACAATGCAGATGGAGCTGGTGGAATTGCATCATCTACAAATCAGCTGGTAATATTCAGTTTTTTCATTGGTGTACTTCATGTAATTTTAGTTGCAACATGCTCTTACCTTCTAGAATGTTTTCCAACGCTCGCCTATTGAACTCTTATGTGTACTTCCACTACTTTATATGTAATTCAGTTTTCTCATACTAATTTTAGCATTAAAACTGGTGTTCACTAATCTGTATCTAAGATTGATTTATATCTGTTGGTTTTTTGATTATCAAGTTTTCAGGATTCAATTTTCTGGAATTTGATTCTAAGTGATGAGTGCTCATATTTGTACTCTTTTTACAGGATGACATAGATACTTTTGGAGATGTTGGTTCCCTCGAAGATAATGTGGAATCTTTCTTGTCTCATGATGGAGGGGATGGAAATATATATGGGTCTTTGAAACAAAGTCTTGCTGAGCATAAAACCGAGAACCCTAAAGGTGTGTCCATATGATGTCTTTGCATGTTTCCTTCTGTTGCTCAAGCAACTTCTATTTCTACCGGAAGTTATGTTTAACTTTTCATATCCTCTTTACAGGTTTTTCATTTGCAGAGGTTGGTTGTATTCGAACCAGAAATAAAGTGACTTGTTGCCATTTTTCTTCGGATGGGAAATTGTTGGCTAGTGCTGGGCATGACAAAAAGGTACAACCTAGTCTTCCAAATACTGTGTTTATAGCACAAATGAGCATATGATTCCATTTTTCTTTTTCTTTCTTGATCTTTGTTTGATGATGCAATTTTGTTTCTTGATTTTTATTTTATACTTGTTATACATGAGTTATTATATCAACAGTGAGCTATTTACCAAGTTACAACTATGGTTTGGTTATATTTCCCTTTAACTTTTCACTTTCTCCCTTCTGAATTAGGCTGTTCTTTGGAATATGGATACTCTGCAAACAGAGACGACCCCAGAAGAACATCAATACTTAATTACTGATGTTCGATTCCGGCCAAATTCTACTCAACTTGCTACAGCTTCATTTGACAAATCTGTCAGATTGTGGGATGCAGCTAATGTAACAATCTATTCCCTGAAACCTGATTATTTTTCGCTTTTTTGGACTGTTGATGGTTAGCGGGAAACTCTTAAGAAGCACATTCTTGTTTTCATTTCGTTTTTTCTATATCTATGCCGGTTCAACCTGACATAACAAGTAGACTCTGATTCTGAATAGATCTGCATTTACCTGCTTAGAAGTGCTTATTTTGTTTAACTTTTTTTGTGCAGCCGAGCTATTGTCTGAATTCTTACACAGGGCACACTTCCCATGTCATGTCCCTCGATTTCCATCCTAAGAAGAATGATCTTTTTTGCTTCTGTGACAGTAAAAATGAGATACGTTACTGGAGTATTAGCCCATTTAACTGCACTCGCATTTCCAAGGTTGGCTTCTACTCTGATCTTCTATCTCTTGTATCTTTACCTCCATTTTCTTTTATTTCCTCGAGATGTAACTTTGAGATTAATCATCTTGATTGCTGGGCAGCAAGGAGGAAGTGCACAAGTGAGGTTTCAACCTACTGGACATCTGTTGGCAGCAGCATCAGACAAGGTGGTTTCCATATTTGACGTTGAAAATGATAGACAAACACATAATTTCCAGGTTTGTGTGTGCATTACTATTTAGATCTTGGTGTCAATGTAGGAGTTGAGTAATTAACGTAATGCTTCATGCAATTAGTGAAGTGGTGTTTTGTGCTTTCTTTAGTTTACTTTGTGTTTATCTACATTTTTTGGTAATTTCTTAGGGACACTCTGGCGTGGTCAACTATCTTTGCTGGGATCTCAATGGCGACCTCTTGGCTTCAGTCAGTGAGGACAGCATTAAAGTTTGGTCATTAGGCTCTGGAGAGTGCATCAATGAGCTCAATTCCAACGGGAACCAATTTCACTCATGTGTTTTTCATCCAAGTTATTCTGCTCTCTTGGTGATTGGAGGATTGCGGGTGAATACCTCTCTCTCTCACACACACACACTCAATGTTCATCATATAATTAAATACGTGATCCATATGGTCTCTCTAATATTTCTTTGTTAACCTTGATGTGTTTGTAGTCTTTGGAGTTGTGGAACCTGGTAGAGAACAAAAACATGACAGTTCCTGCACATGAGAACATAATTGCGGCTTTGGCACAGTCACCTCTGACAGGAATGGTTGCCTCTGCTAGCCATGACAGTTCTGTCAAGCTCTGGAAATAACAATTGATGGGCGGACAGCACATGGTTGGGGAATCTGTAACAACTCTGGAAAGTTTTCTGGTCGTCTCGTAAGAAATATACATATATATATATATCTATATATTAGTAACAATATTTAAATGTCTGTGAGAGATTTATCACTTGATACATAGAGTGAGTTGAGAAAGACATTAGATCTAGGCTATGCGATGAACAAAGTGGAGGCAACAAGTGCTCTTTCCAGGGAGCTGAATAATTTCATTAAACATCCTATAGATTTCTGCTCCTCTGAAGCCCTCCTACATTGCTCTCACTGCTTAAGCCACTAATTTGTTATCAACTGTCGAAAAAGGGACCCCAACTTGCATTGATTTAGTATACTTGAGTACTTATGGCCATTAGCTGTTTTTTTCATTGAGTTTTGAGTACATAAATATTTCAACTTTCCAGTTGATACTTGATATAATCATGCTAGTGTCCGCTTCAGAATGGATACGTAGAAACAGGCATACAATGTATTGTATGTAGAATTGCAGATTAAGGCTTCCCTATGTTGTGTGCTCAAACCCAGCTTTGCATGGAGTCTGATATACCATTACTTGGTGTATTAGGCAAAAATGTTTCTGAGTAATCTTGGTGTGAAATATGAATCTCTTATAAGTTATAAGTAGCTAAGTGGGTTATCTAGTCTTTTTGCCCACTTTTAAGTTGACTGCACTTCAACTGCCATAGCATAATTTGCCAAAGTTTGTTTGAACTTTTAGAATCATGCAACTCATAGATGAAATATAGCACTTAGCACTATAGATTTAGCCACTCAATACTTGACATAAGATATGAATTGTTAATGGTACATGTCTGCAGCTTTTTCTACGTGAACATGTGAGAGTCAACTAAAATGTAAATGTTCTAAGTAGTTCGAAAGTGGGTTATCCTTTTGTATATACATTTTGTTCTCCCATCTCTATGAAAAATGTACTTGAATTACTCTGGATGCACACAGTTATATTTGGAAGGGATTTTCATAGTCAGGATTTTGGTTTTCACGAACCTCTTATATGTTATGTTGTTTTTTATTATAAAAATGGATTACTAAATCCAAACACAATTCTCTCCTGTTATTACTACCTGTATCTATAAATATTTATTTGTAATCTAAACATATTTATTTGTAATCTAAACAATACCTAATTTACCATTCCCAATACAAAATACCCACCACACAATTTAAATTTTGCACAACTATCCACCTACCCCTTATTTAAATAGGGTCATTTCCTCTATTTAAATAGAGTTGGATTGGTGTGCAACTAGTGTATGAATCTTAAATCAATGCACTCGGGTCGGGTCGGGCTGAATCTGATCCGGATCCGCGCATTTTCTTTTTTCTTTCTGCGTATTTATTTTTTTGGGTCTTGACCTTTATGTTGTGTTAGACATACTTTTATATTATATTAGTCATACCTTTATGTTATATTAGTGATACCCTTATTTCCAGATTTCATACTTTAACCCTAAACCCCAATTTCGGTACAATAAACCCTAATTTGACACAAGTTGTAGATATTTACATTTATGTAATATTACTTTTATATTTATATGAGATTATTTATACATTTATATCAACATAAACATACATTTATGTAATATATATAAGAGTACAATGAATATAATTAAAAAGTATGACTAATATAACTAAAGGTATGCCTAATATAACTAAAATGTATGAAAGATATTAATATGTCAGTTTAAAAAAAATGTAGGTACAACTAGTCTTACAAAAGGTATGTTTAACATAACTAAAAGGTATGTCTAACATTACTAAAATGTATACTTAACATAACACTAAAGGTATGACTAACATAACTAAAATGTATGTCTAACACAACTAAAAAGTATAGTTAACATAACATAAAAGGTATGTCTAACATAACTAAATGGTATACCTAACACTACTAAAAGATATATTTAACATAACATAAAGGTCAGACACCTGGGAACATGTTTGGGTGGATTTTGTCCGCGACCTACAAGCGCGTGCAGGCGCGTGCGGGAGCGTCAGAGCGCGTGACAGGCCGGGTCAGAACTGGTGCATGGATCTGCACAATGTGTATATAAGTTTTTATGATTTAAATATAACAAATTAAGTATCATATAACCATCCAATCATTACTAAATTCACTTTTTCAAAACAATATATTACATCAACATACATTTTTTATCATTAATTTGACATCTATAGTGTAATCATACCCCACATAATTCTTAAACAAATATACATTTTCACTATCACAAAAACTCATGTGAGACGGTCTCACGGATAGTTTTCGTGAGACGGAGCCCCATCACCCACAAACAACATGTGAATTGTAGGGTTTTGGTGGTGGGTAAGTGGGTTGTGGGTTGACCCGTCTCACGCAATGCATTAAAATTTCGTGAGACGGTCTCACAAGAGACTTACTTTTTCACTATTCACCTTTATAGAAAAATTCAGTATTTCAATGATAGATTTTCCCTCGACCCACATAATTCCCTTCCAAACATATCTCCTAATTATGTTTGTTTTGGACATGAATTTTGTAAATATGAATTTCAGATTTTTAAGGATTTTATGAGTTTAGATTTTAAAAATACTAAATTTATTTTGAGATTTGAATGATATGGTTATTGTTAATATGTTATTTTCACATTGAAAATTGTAGAAAAAATATATATTGTTTGTTGGGAATTGTACAAAAAGTACATATTTTTTGAATTTTTTTTTAAAAAGAGAAAAAGTAGAATATGATGTTACAAATTTCAATCCAAAGATCATCTGAATTTAATCTATCCAAAATTTAGATAAGTCAAATTCAGGACAAACATTCTAGAATTTTTTTGAAAGTTTGTTATTTCTTATGTTTGCATTGTGTTATTGAATTAGGATGATTTTTGGCCACATTTCATGGATTTTTGGTATAATTTTTTTCATTCAAAAAATGTTTTTATGGTCTCCCTTATGTAAATGGCTTTATCTCTAAAAGTCCCCAACCTCTATTTTTACTTCAATCTTTGAGTTGGTTGCATAGCAACAAAAGGGAAACTTAATTTTTACAGAAAATACATCATTCCTTTGTTGCCAAATCTTAGATAAGCTATCACAACTAAAAACATCACACGTGCAAAGAGTTTCGTTTTCAATGGAAATTAGTTGATAAGTTTTGGTCTTTTTGTCATGTACAACCACTTTTTGTCGATCTACACATTATTGTAGATATCAATAAATTTTAGTTCGTTAGAACTATTTCGATCTAAAATAGATACATAAAATCACAATTAAATTTGATATTTTCTTACTTTAGATGTGGTGGTTTATAATGGTATCGAAGTTGATACCTTCACAACTTATAGCCAAGACTCCAGCAAGTGATATAAATTTTTTTTGTCAATGTAAAAAACGAACATCAAGAATTTTATTTAGGACAACCTAAACTCTTTTCTGAATCATAACTTCTCATTTCTTATGTGACACAACTTGGCCATTAGAAGTATTTTTGTATTTTTGTTCTCAAATCATCTGCATCATTCCTATAGGTATCGCAAATAAAATAGAAACAACTATGTTTCTTTTCTTTTAATTTCCGAAGTTAATTCCCTCTAATAAAGCATTGTAAATTGTTAATCCTCATCTATTTAATATGTTTTATTTTGTTGTTGTTATTATTATTATTATTATTATTATTATTATTATTATTATTATTATTATTATTATTATTATTATTATTATTATTATTATTATTATTATTATTATTATTATTATTATTACTACTACTACTCTTTCTTCTTCTTCTTAAGATAAATCATATTTATGCATGTAGAAAGATTACTTGTCTATAAAAGAACTTAAAAAAAAAAAAAAAAACTATACAAGTACTAATTAGAAGATAATGAAGGAAAACGGATAAACTTAAGACAAAAATTGATCAGCAATTATTAGCAATAGAGATTAATTCGAAAACATGATGGATTGTCTGATAAATCTAACAAGATTTTAAAGTTTTTCTCTTATATAAATCTCAGCCAAAAGATATATAAAGAAAATTATGTTCCCTATAAAAGTACTCTCAATATTGTTCCATGATTAAAATTTAATTGTTAATTTGTCCTAGAAACAAAGATAAGTAAATGATTTAAATAGGATTTTAACATTAGCCACTAATCTTAGTATTCTCAAAGAAGTCTAAAAGATTAAAAAAAAAAAAAAAAGGTTCAAAAATACGAGAAATTGCATACAATCTAATAAAAGTTTGGGCATCAATACTTCAAAAGACATGATCATGCCTTATGCAAACTTATGTAGTTTATAGTAATATTCACACCTAATAGTATATTATTAGTCTTCACTGTTGAGTACTTGTTTTAAGTTTTTATTGTCCAAAACATCGATCTAGTGACCCGATCAGCATCTCCAAATTCGTTCTAACTAATGTTCATCATCTCTTGAATTAATCGATTCAAAGCCTCTTTGAACTATTGTCAACTCATGTCGAACAACCCTACTAGATTCGACTTTTGTCCATCCTCCCCATGTGAGTATTAACCTAATTCATTGAATGTGTAATATGTGTTACAATTTGAAATTTTCAAAAAACATTGATGATTGATTTTTTCAGAATGTGTCCATGTGACGCATCTTGTAGTGTTTGGATAGTACCCACATGGATAGGATATAATTAGTCATTAGATTCTCATCATTCTCTTCATCTCAAAAAGGATTTGCCCTCGATTTTGGAATCAAAATCTCATGTGATCGGATCCGAAATTCGTGATTTCGGATTTTTCCCCCTAAAATCGCCTAAATTTAAAAGTTAGTGCATAACGTAGGGCTCAAAAAATTAATATCATTCATTGATGAATGACCTAAAAACAATACTCTAAGTTTACAATTTCCCATTAAATTAAAATCACATGGGCATCTAATGATTCAAGCAATACTTTGTGTCAAAGATAAGTCTTTTGAATTTCTCACTTGTTGTATGCTAACTCTTGAAAGCTCAAACCCTCTTTCAAATAAGATATGGCTTCTAATGCATCAAACTTACCTCCACAATCAGATACAATCTCTTTAATTATTTCATCTAATTCACCTCCACACAAAGCTCGTCTCGCTTACACTCGCCCACGGAACCAACTAACTCCCAATTAGAAACTCTTGGGATCAAATACAAACCCTTGGAATGGTCTATCCATCGCATTGCTTATGTAACAAAGAAAACCATTCATCTTCTTGAAACGTGATCCTTAAATTCTTGCATAAGATAATGAAACCACTTGAACAAAAATGAAAGATGATTGTTAGCAAAAAAAGAACCACTCGCCTAGGGATGAAAATTTCCGTATCGAAGTTAATAGGATGAGGATTTTCTGACCAAATTGGGGAATGAGGCATGAACGGTCATTCCTTGTTTAGAAATAGTGGAGAAGGGTACGGGGATGGTATTTATTCCCCACTCAATCCTTGACCTCGAAATTAGGTCCTTTATATAGCGGATGGTTTTTAATATTAGAGATAATTTCAATTTTGGTCCTATATGTAAGACTCTTTTATTTTTGGGCAATCAAGTATACATTTTCCCATTTTGGTTCTATATGTTTCAATTTTTTTCCAATTTCAATCATGTTTTTCAATTTTAGTCATGTTTCAATTTCTTCCAAATTTCAATCCAATTTTGATCAGATGACTGTCATAAAATCTCACGTGATATCGATAATTTTGGGAAGTCCGACCAAAATTGGATTGAAATTGGAAAAAAATTGAAACATACATGACCAATTGAAGAGGATGCAACAATTGAATTTGTCTTGCTTGCATCTCACAAACATCATAATCGTTATTTTCAAGATCAAACAATTGAAGATGCAGAACAAGATGAGTAATTAAAGATCCCAAAATCGGATGACGCTTGTTCTTTGTAACATGATCAAATTGTGTCGCCAACCAATAACCAAGATTGACTCTCTTTTTTTCTCTTCATGCACCATAAAAAATAGAATTCAGATTTTGTTAAAACATAGGAGGAATTTTTTCGGCTAAAAAAAGTGTATGCAAGAAACCGATGCATTAATTTTAAAATCGGATCATAATGATAAGTATTCTTGAAATTTTTAGGATTGTAGTACTTTAGGTTGGATCAAGTACAATACAATGTGATGAGGTAAAACTATCTAGATAACCACAACATAAATTCAAATAATCATCGAAACATACAAACTCTTTAGAAATAAACTCAGAACCAACATTAAACTTCGAAATTGAAAGTTTAAACTCTTTGTCCGACCCTAAGCCTAAATAAAATACATTTAGCTTTGCGACCCTTCCTAGCTTCTTTCGACTTGAATTCAAATGTAGTATAAAATTCTCTTACAAGTTTCAAAAATGTGTGACATGTAATTGAAACATATATCTCCCAACCAATACTAGCTACTAAGTTATGAATTTCATTTTCAATATTCAAAAAGTGCTAAGTTGGATGGTGAATATAGTTATAAGGATAATATTCTTCTAACATATTATTCGATATTTGTCCTCTTTTTTCTTTGTGAATGAGAGATACCCGTTCAAATCTGATTCTATTGATGAAATAACCAGAATTTGCATACCGGGACCTTGTAGTTCTTGCAAGTTTCTGTGTGGGAGAAGCCACATTTTCACCTTGATAAATTTCAATTGGAACAACGACGTTAGAATCATCTTGATCATCTTGCAATGGAGCCCTTGGTTTGGTGGAACTAGTGCAACCTTTTCTCGTATAAATCATATGGCACTGATGGGTGGTAGATGAAGAAGAAATAGCGAACTATGACGGAGCTTGGCGACTGGAGGTGTTGATTGACGAAGATGAAGAAGTGTATATATAGATATGTATTTATGTGTAATTTTGAAGATTTTACAAAGTGTGTTCTTTTTTTGAATTTTTTTTTAAAATTAATTACTATAAATCATGAAGGTTAGATTAGATGATAGAGTAGTGTTTGTGTGCACCAAGTGCATGGATCATGATTCATGCAACTTGGTGCGAGCAGATCGAATCGGAACTGGTCCAGCCCAGATCCGCGCCCAATTTTTTTTTTTAATTTATGTCATAACTTTCATGTTGTAATGGTATAACTTTTATGTTGTAATAGTATAACTTTTATGTACATATTTCATAACCTTTCAGTGAATAACTTAGACTTTTTTCGCTATAAAAATTCATGTAGTATAGTTGAAACCTTTATGTTATAATAATTTAACATTTATGTTATATTAGCATAATGTTTATGTATAAATATCATAACCTTTAGTATTTAAAGATTAACATAATGTTATATTACTATAACAAAAAAGTTAAATTATATGCATAAATGTTATATTATTACAACATAAAAGTTTTGAAAGGTAGGTCTGTCATACACTGCAAAAGGTTATGCAAACATAACTAAAAGGTTATGCGAATATAACTAAAAGGTTAGGTTCGCCAAACTAAAAAGTTATGCGAATATATCTATTTGAAAATTTATGTTTAGATTTTGATGAGACAAAACATCAATGTAATAGAAAAGTAGAGTACCCCATTTTTCACTATGTAAGTGAAACTTAGATTAGATTTGAGTCGAGAAGACAAGTTGAAGAATAGAGGATTTTGGAATTCAGTAGCCGATTGATCAAGGAAGAAAATGTTGCAAGCAGCAAAGAAGATCGATATTGGATACAATAAAAGAAAATAGTATTTGGATACTATATGCAGGATAATGCAGCAGCACAAAAAGCAGAACGAATACAAGAGTGCAACCTAGTACAACAACATTAAAAATCCTGAAGTGCAAGATAAAGAAAATTAAATGCAACCGTTCAGAGACAATTAATGCGAACTCAAAGAGGATTCAAATTCAAACAAGTATGTCTCTCTTCAATGGACATATTTTTTCATCTATAAATAGAGGAAGAATTGACTGAAGCAACTACTGAAAAACTGATCACTCACTCTTAAGCAAGAACAAGCTCTCAAACTCTCAAACATTCAACTCACAAAGTTTTTAGTCACTCAACCTCTAAGAGAAGCAGTCAAGCCTTAGAAACATCTGAGTTCAAGATCTATCAAGACTGCTTTAACCACCAGTTGAAAAACTCATATACTTTTAACCCTTATGTTGTGTGCTTAGGTTGTTTTAATGGTGTTCTTAGTTGTTAGAAAAATTGTTTCATTGCTGAGTGTTTAGCCTTAGAAGTTTAAGACAATAACTCTATGTGAGTTTTTAGGATCCTGTGTGGGTCAGCCTTTGGGATTCGAACAACCTGTGTGGAAGCTGAATCATAGTAGGTTCAACTTGTTAGGTTGATAGTTGTAAGGGCCAAAGTCCTGTAAAACAATTTGCTTAATGAAGTTCCTCATCTGAGAAAGAGTAGAGTGGACGTAGAAGGATTACACTATATTCGAACCACTATAAATCTTTGTGCTTTATCTTTCTATTTTAGCATTTCTGTTGATATATCTTGTTGCTGCATAATATATCTCATTACTATATTCTAAATTTTGCTAAAACTCATATTTCAGAAAAGGTTTTCAAAAAAAAACTCTATCAAAAGTTTAAGTTTCCACTGCATAAAGAACTCTATTACAGCAAGTTGCGCTGCATTCTAGCACAGTAAGTAGTATTGTATTTTGTACTATATACTGTTGTAGAATACAGTGCAACAAGTTCGAAAAAGATTAAAAAATTCATAGATGTTCATTCACCCCCCTCTAAACCTCTGTGTCACTTGGGACCAACAATAACTAAAAGGTTAGGTTCACCAAACTTAAAGGTTAGACCAACATAACTGTGAAATTAGGGTTTGAGCGCAGCTTTGGGCTAGAGTTTGGGTGCGTGAAACATACCCTCGGATCGGGTCGACCCAGTTGTACGGATTTAGGATCCGTACACTTGATGTACATAAATAATACAAAAAAATTTATGCACCTGGTGCACAAATCCTAGATCCATGCACTCGGGTCGACCCGGCCTGCCACGCGTCCATACACTCCCGCACGCGCCACCAGGTCACGGATGAAATCAGCCCAAACATACCTTTTAGTAGTGTTAGTCATACCTTTTAGTTATGTTAGTCATACCTTTTGTAAGGTTAGTTGTACCTAAACATTTTTTTTAGACAGACATATTAACATTTCATTCCTTTTAGTTATAACAATCATACCATTTAGTTATGTTGGATATACCTTTTAGTTATGTTAATTGTACCTTTATATATTACATAAAGGTATAAGTAATATCATATAAATGTATGAGTATTATCATATAAAGGTAAACATGTACAGATTGTGACGAAATTAGAGTTTTTTTTAGAGTTAAAAGTATTAAATAAAGGTATGATATTTTGAAATAAAGGTATGACTAATATAACATAAATGTATGATTAACATAACATAGATGTCAGGGCAAAATAATAATAATAAAAATACTTAGATCAACCCGTACCCGAACTCAATTCTAATGCATGTGTGCATCAATTGCATATGAGTGCTACTCCATAAATAATTGTGTAGATGATATGATCTTTTTTTTTAATTGATCTTTATTCCATAAGAAAATTGATATGAAATTTAAATATATTATTTTATGCCGAATTTATGAACTTAGATATTCTAAAAATGTAGCAATCATATAAAATTTTGCTTAGATTTTAAAATATTTAATTGACCCAGACTTAATTTCCGTAAAAACCTTTAACAAAGAATATTCATAAAGAATCCACACCTTTTTTTATGACATTTCCTAAATAAAATTTAAAATTTAAGTAACAAATAATCAACTATACCTTAATTAAAGTATTATAGATATTCGAATTTATAATTCAAAATAATCTACATAAATTGCAAATATATAAAAATATAAATAATAAAAATTTATGTTAGAAAATTATTATTTAGATTTGAATGAAATAAAATACAAATGTAATAGTTCTATTGAGATCCTATTTATATACCGTTTATGTGAAAGTATATACTGAGGAGTGGGGACCAACATTCTTGATACAGTCCAAAAGTGAAATTCGGGATCGACCCATAATCAATGCCACGTAAATTTGAGATTATAAAACAATCAATTTGACTGTGATTTTTTTTTTTTTTTTAATATTTGACTCCTAAATTTGACTTGTGATTTTTTAATATATATCTATAATACATAGTAAAATTAAAATAATATATATTTAATAGTAAAAAATTTGATGTCCATAGGCTTAGTTCAGCGGCAAGTACATCATTCACCTTAAGTATGGTCTCATGGTTGATTCTTAATTGCAACTCAAAAATAATAAAAAATTTGAATAGCTTTTCATATTTATTCTTAAAATGTTCACCGTTAATATGTAAAGATCTCATCTTTCTAAATATTGTGATTTAAAACAATATTGTGTTCTTTGTAAAAAGAATTGTTAGAAATCTTAGAAAAAAACAATATCGTTGTAAAAAGAATTGTTAGAAATCTTAGAAAAAAACAATATCGTTCTTAAAATCAATATTGTTTCTCTATCCATCGGACACAAAGAATTGTTAAAAATCTTGAAAAAAACAATATCGTTCTTAAAATCAATGTTGTTTTTCTATCCATCGAACATTCCTTAAAATGCGATATGTTTCTCTATCCACTGGACATTCCTTAAAATGCTCAATATCGCATGTGTTCTTTGTAAAAAGAGCTCAATATTGCATGTGTTCTTTGTAAAAGGAATTGTTAAAAATCTTAGAAAAAAACAATATTGTTTCTCTATCCACCGTGGACATACCTTAAAATGCTCAATATTGCATGTGTTATTTGTAAAAAGAATTGTTAGAAATCTGAGAAAAAAAAATAGATAATTCCGCTGATATGTAAAGATCTCATTTCTCTAAATATTGTGTTTTAAATTTGATGATTATGTTAGATTTTGGCATATTAGCGGATCTCATCTCTCTAAATATTGTGATTTAAATTTAATGATTATGTTAGATTTTTGACATATCAGAATTCAATTTAGTCACCTGCTATGAATGAACACAATATTGTTTTCCTATCCACCGTGTACATTCCTTAAAATCCTCACCGTTGATATGTAAGAATCTCATCTTTCTAAATATTGTGATTTAAAAATAATATTGTTTCTCTATCCACAGTGGACATTCACCGTTGATATATAAAGATCTCATCTTTTTAAATATTGTGATTTAAATTTAATGATTATGTTAGATTTTTAACATATTAGCATTGATAGTCCTGGAATGAAACACGTGTTATTTGTAAAAAGAATTGTTAGAAATCTTACAAAAAAATGGATAATTCCGCTGATATGTAAAAATCTCATTTTTCTAAATATTGTAATTTAAATTTAATGATTATGTTAGATTTTGACATATCAGTGGAACTCATCTCTCTAAATATTGTGATTTAAATTTAATGATTATGTTAGATTTTTGATATATCAACCGTGACAGTCTTGAAATGAAACACATGTGTTCTTTGTAAAAAAATTGTTAGATAATTTAGAAAAAATCAGATAATTGTGAATCAATTATGAACAAAAATCTTTTACCAATATTAGGAAAAGAATCATGATTATCTACTGTTGAAATTATTCATCACATTCATAAAAATCTTTTACCAAAAGTAGATAATTACGAATCAATTAGTGCATTATCAATTCAAAATCATTAAAATTTAATGCCCTTTCCAAATTTGGAAAAAAAAAATCTCGAATTTCAAATTTATGAATATCATTTTATCATCTATAAATACTCATTCTTGAGTTTTTTATACAACAAACTCACACACTACTTTTCACATTAACCAAAAAAAGAAAAAAAAAAAAAACTCAGGTCTTTTTATTTTATTGTTGTTGTTGATATTTTTTTTATTTTTTATTTTTATGCGATGAGGTTTCAAACTATGAAAAAACTTGAATTGATCGAAGTTGATTGAAAATGTTAATATTGATAAAGGCAATATCAAGCTTAAGTGAAAACTAGTGGATGAATGTTCTTCAACAACAACAGATAAGAAGTGAAAGAGAATGGAGATTGAGGGTGATGACAATTAGACCATGAAGATGGTTGTTATTTGAATAGTTTTTTTTTTTTTTTTTGGTCATATTATTGATTTTTGAACAATATTAATTAGTTTAAAGTGGTAAGTGAGCCACTTAATTAATTCTTTTAATTGTTTCGATGAACATACAATCAATCGTGGATTAATAGATTTTTTTTTTTAAAGTGCATATATATGTTTATGTTATTTATATTTGATGAATATATATAATTAAGATATATGATTATTAGTATAAGTGCAGTGGTAATATTTATTTTATGTAATTTTTATTTAATTAATATTATATATACACACACTCACATAACACGTGCATTCTATGTGAACAATTCTAGTTTTAAATAAGAATGTAATAAATTTGCATTTTAATAAAATATCCATAAAACACATAACACGTGCATTCTATGTAAACAATTGCAGTTTTAAATAAGAATGTAATAAATTTGCATTTTAATATAATATCCATAAAAAGAATATTAGGGTTAATTTTCGCCTTCATTTAAACTTTTAGGATACATTTAACATTAATAATATATTTGCACCTCAACAACAACTGCAATAAATGTATATTTGCACATTTGCTCAATGATAATTGGCACATGATCTTGTAAGCTGTTGTAGAGGTGCAATGATCTAATTGTCGTTTAAAATATTACAATTAAACTTGTTATTCATTAACAACACTTGTTGAAGAAAAAATAATTCAAAACTATTTAATTAATCGAAAAGTTATATTTTGTATGGTCATATAACAAGATCAACTGATGCCTTTTATAATGTATTATTTTTTATTTAAAAAAATAGTGTGCTTTACTCTAAAAAAAAAAAAAACAACACTTTTTTTCAATTGTCAAATTATTTCAATTAAGAAAAATCTCATAATATTATTATATTTCCTTTTTTGTTTAGGGAAAACAAACAATTGGGGGAAAAAGTAAATTTGAAGAGAGTTGGCAAAATAAATACAAAAGGGACACGAAATTTACTTAACAAGGTATGTTTGGCTCTCTTCATTTGGATATATTTCAAATGTCAAAATATTTCATTCACAGTTGTTTTAAAATAAAAAATGAAAAATAAAAAAATCCAATCCAATTAAATCATATATCCCATTAGTTAATACATATTTAATTCAATAAAATCAAAGGTAATCTTTTAATTCCATATTTTGCAATATATCATACTTCAAACTCATTTAAGTATAATCCAAACACGTCCTAAAGAAAATTCAACGAATGACACAAAAAGCCCTTTTTATAACCCGATTACCCCGCCTCCCCTTTCTCTTTCTCTCTCTCTCTCTCTCTCTCTCTGTCCTCTCTCTCTCCTCTCCATGAAAACTCGAGTAGTGTGACATAGTCCTCACGCATTTGAACAGCAGAAGAAGCGATGGGGAAGTACACGAAGAAAGCGAAGATGACACTCGACGTCTCTTTAATGGATGTCTCACAATCGTACCTCGGAGTTCGCACCCGCGCCAAAACCCTAGCCCTCCAGCGCCTCCAATCCGCCGCCGCTCCTTCGCCGCCGCCCAACCCCGACGCCTCCTACCTGGAACTCCGCTCGCGCCGCCTTCAGAAACCCATGCAGCTGCAAAATTCGCGAAATATCCGACGTGGCTGTGATTGCAGCGCCGAAGACGACGCTGAAATTGAAACGCATGAAGAGTGCTCTGGAACGGGCTTCGTTTCGGGTTCGGGCCCAATTGAAGCCGAAGGTTTGGGAATTGAAACCTCGTTTGGGGAAAATAATTTGGATTTTGAAGTGAGAGAAAGGTACACTCTCGCATGTGATCTTTATTGTATTTAATTCATTAATCCTCTTTCGATTTTCGTCATAATTCGCTTCGCAAAATTGAGCTGATTTTACCTTTTTTTTTTTAATTAAATCAAAAATTGGTTGAATGAAGGAGGCAATTTTTAATTTCTTTTTCACTTTTTCCAGATTTTAATTCTGTGGGGAATTCTTTCAAAAAAAAAAAAAAAAATTCTGTGGGGAATTTTTCTTTTATTTATAAATTATAGATTTGACTTAACCTACTCATCTTTACTTTCTCATTTTGTGCATTTCCTTTTCTTTCTTTCTTTTTTTTTTTTTAAATCCAAAAAAGTGCATCTTTTCTTGTTTTTACTTGGGGCCAAAGGTTGTCCTTTTGATATTCTTTTCACATCTACTTTTTTATTTTATTTTATCTTATCATTATTGAGTTGCAAATTTTCTCTTGAATAATCAATCTTATGTGATAATTACTCAAAAATTTGGGGGCATCCAAGGTTGGGTACACCACTTGAACTAGAAAGACTCAAGACATATTGTAAAGGCCTTTTTAATCTCTAGAGTGGATTTAATGCTATAAAAATGGTTATATAAGTTAGTTTATTATATGCATGGTATGAGTATCACTGTTATATGCCAGAAGAGGAAATTGCAAAAAATTGCTTTGGCAAAAGCTGAGCAACGGTTGTGATTGAATGGTTCTTTCAATGATATAAACAATATTTGCATGTGCTTCACTGCCACCCCACTTGCCTTTTGCTATATACAAGCACAAAGCCACCCTTAGAGCCCCACCATAATTATGTCTCTCTCTCATACATTTTCCTGCTAATCTCTTCTATTATTGCTTCTAAATATAGAAATTTTGAGGATGTCTAAATTCTTGTTTGTTGTCAATTTACATGTGACAAAGAATTCTAGTAATGTGTTCTGGGGTTAGCATATTTGGTTCACTCGACTTTCTGAAATGTCCGCCTAGGCGTTAGGCCCCAGTCTGCCCCCCATTTTTCCGAAATTGGCTCCACCAAAGTGCTAGACTCCACTCTGCTGTCTAAGCACCTTGTAGAACATTGGATTCGCAGCGTTCCAAATTGTATAATTGTGGCAATGACTTTTTAGTTGCATCATTTTTATGGGGCCGCCGTGAAATTTGAATAGGTGGGGGTAGCTGGTCTTGTACCGTTCTCGAGTGTGTAGGGTTTATCGATTTAACCATATCTATTGGCATCATTTCTCCTTCTTTACGGCATGTGGACCTTAGCGTGTATGATGAGGTGGGTAATGTGAATGAAATGTTTTGAATAAATGTTGCATATTGTTTGTGTAGGGGCACTCGGGAAAGCACTCCGTGCAGGGGTGGCAACACCATTACTACCCCGGGCTCTACCACAAAGCGGACATTTTCAAGTGCGGATAGTCAAAGGGTGGTACGAAATACACTCGATGAAAGTGCTCCTTGTGCCTGGGAATTGGAAGAGTTTTTCGTCCGTGAGGAGCAGTCAATGCAGCGCCATTTTATAGAAAAGTATGCTCTGCTTTTTTCACCACCCGTTTTTCAAAGTAGTGTTTCGTGCTTGATTGGATGAAACCCGTTTTGGTTTGCAGGTACAATTTCGACGTAGTGAAAGATTTACCTCTTCCTGGGCGGTACGAGTGGGTGGCTGTGAGGCCATGAGCATGCATACACTGTATTTTAGGACAGAGCAGAGCTTTGGGAAGAAATGCAGCTATATAGGGCTGTGTGTTTGCTGACTATTAACAACATACAAGTAGAATTTTTAAAGATGTAATCATTAGGAGTTAATAAATTTTCATCCTTGTAAATTTGGCAGTCACTTTTTCATGTCACATCCTACTACTTCCATTATCAATTGGTGCCCCTTTCTTGGTGTTTTACTTGCTTTGGGTTTGTGTTTCAGTGAGTCAATGTTGGGTTATTCTTAAAATATATTATGTCAACATAAGATAACTATATTTTAGGATAATTTGATAAAATCTCAGTTAGGGTTTTTCTACAACAAATATAGGTTGGATTGGGATGGATTCTCTTGTTGGACCCCTAGTTTGCTTATGGAACCATCTGCAGATTGTCTTATTTAAAAAAAAAGACACATGTTATAAATTGTATATTTGAACAAGGCTGTATGTAGCAGTAAATTAAGAAAGGTGAAAGGGTAAAAATGGTTGTCTTGCCTTTTTGTGCAGTGCAGAATCTCACTGTTTGGTCTGAGGTTCTGGCAAATCATGTCAGTAAAACACTGTTCTCAAGGGTAAGTGGATTCACCCGTGATGTAAATAATCTATCCTTGGATTACAAATCATTATTATACATACTCATGTGAATGAGTGAAATAAATGGGCACAATGCATTTTATGGCCCATAAACTATTTACCAATATTTGAAAAGGTTCATACACTATTCATGAATGTTTCCAAAGGTTCTTTAAACTAACGTTCACATAACGGTTTCTTCATTGTTTAGAGACCTTATGATGCATTTTTCTGATAAATGATGAATGCGAAAGGGTAAAAAACATTTTCTCATCCCAACTATACATGATCTGCCACTTTTTTGTATAAATTATGGAATGTTTCACTTTATCATAGGAACTTTAAATTTGATGCATTTTATGGCATCCGACAAATCCTAACCATAAAGGTGTCCGAAATCAACGGCTAGGATTTGTCTGATACCATAAAATATATCAAATTTAAAGTTCATATGATGAAGTGGAACATTTCAAAGCTTATACAAAAAGGTTTCGATTCAAGATGAGAAAATGCTATTAACCCAGTAAAAAAACATGATAGTTGGTGTGTTGTTGTTTGAAAGAATGAGAGAGGGGCAGGCAGGGTGAAATAAATGATAGAGAGTAGGGGTTGTAATATATTGGAAAGAAAACAGGATTATAGTTTGTCCTTGTGTGAAACTTGTGGTGGAGATAAGGGTGCAGTGCAGAGGGAAAGAAATAAAAGCAGGTGGGGGGCATTTAATCATCAAGACCAAGAATCTTGCTGATAATTACATTTTACATTTATTTTTGCCTCTTCACATGGCCCATTGCAGTGTATCCCTATCACGAGTGTTGAAAGATAGATAATTTTCAGAGAGAGAGAGAGAGAGAGAGAGAGAGTTCTCTCTTGCTGAGGCTGCCCCCAAAGTATGTCATTCTAATTATAGTGGATACAAATATGTCATAAATATTACTCACTCCGTCCCAAAATACGAGCCCCGTATCCAAGTTTCACCGGAATAAGTTATCGGCTTCAATTCCAGGGAAGCTTGCTCAGTGGAGAAAATGAAAGAAACGTATATTTTAGACATGGGATTGAGGAAGATCATTTACCAGATAAGTCTGGAAATAGATTTAGGTGTTCCACTGGACAATCGATTAATCTTTCTTCGCATCCGCTCCAAAGGTTTCCCCAATAAGAGGAAGGTGAATCAACAAACCATGGAACAGCTAAATCTCATCTAGCAGAAAACCCAATAAAACTGAAGATAAAAATAAACAAATATTAGTTAAGTTGAAGCACAAAAGGTATTAAATGTGGAATAGGATGCAAATTAGTACCTTACCCTGTATTATGAGTTTGAGGACTTCTGTTCCATAGAAGTGTCAGACTCCATAGACGGTGTGAATTTCGCTTCAGACATTTCGACTTCACAGGCATTAGTATCAGAGACAGTCTCACTCCCAGTTCTGATCTGTTTGAGTTTGGCCAGTCGTACAGCATGCAACTCATATCTGATCATTAACAAGACGGGAAATATAATGTACATGATTCTCATATGCAAGCATTTTCATGGATATAAATTATTCCGTGAGAGAGGGACAAGGGTTGGGTGCAGGGATGTACAGGTGAAAATGGTGGATCACAAGATGGAAGGGCCACACTCATAAAGGTGAACTGAAAAATGAGGAAGCAAAGGGTGGGGGGATCACTGTGTAGACTGAGTTACATACTGAATTCGAAGTTATGAAGCTACTATAACCGTGTAACAAAGAAATGGGGACCAATGCCAATAAAACCATTTCATTTCAGAATGAATGGACAGATTATTCATCCAAAGTTTCAGCCCTATTACAACCTATTCAGAAGATCACTAAAAAAAAGTGTAACAAAGAAATGGGACCAATGCCAATAAACCACTTCATTTCAGAATGAACGAATAGATTATTCAGCCAAATCACAACCTATTCATAAGATTAATTAAAAAAAATTATTTAATTGAGATATCTGATCAACACAATTCTTTTCAGTTTTCAGATATTTTCTTTATTTATTAGACAGTTCAAGTTCTAGCTAATCTCACCCTATCTTACAGTTTCTAAGTTCTGCGTCCATTTTAAACCAAATAATGTAACACCACACATGTAAAAACTGTGGATCACCTATCATTTAAATAGAATAATCCTGACCTCATTCTTACTGTTCCACAAATAAAGTACATAACTTTCCAGTGAACCTCCACAAATCTACATATTGTAAATAATAAAACGAAATCTTATACAAGTGGAGATACTCTATCATAGTGTGCTAAAACATTCACTCTGGAAATAGAAATGCAACTGTGTAAAACTTTATTGATTATTGCAGATCATAAACTTATAGAAGCAACAATCATGAAAGACAGGTTGTATTACCATAATGTTGTAATAAGAACAACAACAATAACTATACCCTCATTAAACACTTTCATGGATTTATCAATTTCAATAGCAAGAAGCTGAATTAAACAGTATAAAGCATAAAAAAGAAATTCCAAAACACTCACTCAGCAACATAACTCCTAACAAGAGTAAAATATATTCTCCAAAACTGCCTCTCCTTCAAATAGCGAGGACATAATCGAAACCGTAGTTGTGCAAGCTCCTGAGAAGAAGATTGAAAGTGCTTTAGTAACAACACAATTGATTGAACATCATTTTAAAAGCAAGATCCAGTGGTTTCAACTACAAATTTTTTGGCCACTCAATCAAGAGAATACAATCACTGAAAGAGAATCCATCGCCTAAAAATGTTAGTTGAAAACTTAATTAAGAAGATCTACAAAAAAGTCAATTTCAGATTTAAATGAGCAACAATAATTCGATACCTCCCTTTCCCGTCAACCACCCTCATAACTTATCATTCCTTCCCTTCCTTTCTTGACCCTCATTTGTCCTCAAACCAAAACTCTAAGTCATAAAGAATGCACTGTTACATCATTTTCACATTACTTCGCCAAAAGTTCCTCCCAAATGCAAAGGTTTAAAGTTCAAGTCTTCATACACCATATACAGCCAAAACTACACATAACCCCCAACTAACCCAAAGAACAAAATTAGTTGGACACCACTTCGTTAAGTTTTCCTATGTAGCACGATGTTGGCCTTAAATCGAACCCCATGAGCTCCGTTCATCATTAAACATCTAACAAACTTCCATATTGATTCCATAACTTCTTTTTTTTTTGGAGCTTCTAACACGACATGTCGAAAATAAATACATAAATATCCAGAAACAAAACCACTATATTAACTTCCCAGCATTGCACAGTTTCTATTGAAGTAAAGTTAAATCATTAACATCAAAAAAGTATTCCTCCATCACTTTCAAGCAACAACTGGTGAATTACAGGTACAGAATCTAATGTTCATTTACATACATACACACAGGATAAATTAGGAGGGGGTAGGAGCAACCTTGACTTTCGAAAGAACAAGCATGGCATGCGTTTCCTGCCAATCAGAAAGATCCGTCCGTACATTCCCCAAATTTGCACCATCACTTCCATCTTCATCTGTGCAACCGCCAAATCCAACCATCACAGATGAACGCCATTAAATCATAGAGTAGAGAAAATTGGCAGTGAAGAGTTAATACCAGGGAGAGAGAAGTTGGTGAACGTGTCGAGAGAGAGAGATTTGATAAACTCGATCAATTGGTCAGTTATTCCGTACAGTTTCTCCTCCTCCTCTTCTTCTTCTCGTAATGAACTCTTGTTGCTTTTCGCCGCCGCCTCCGCCGGCGCCGGCGCGGTGGAGGTGGTGATGAGTTTGGAAACACTTCGTCGGAACCATGATTGTAAGTCCATGTCTCCGTCGCTCGCTGCAATTACACTAAGCAGAATTGGGTCAAAATCTATTTTCTATTCTTTTAATTTTTTATTTTTTGTTAATAAATCGAGTTTGAATTTTAGCCTAATTAATTTAACTTAAATTATATGTAAAAATCTTTATTTTCAAGTTTCACTTTCATAATAAATTTTAAGTCTCTGTAAATTCGAATCAAACAATCATCTTTTATTTATACGACTCATGCATTTTTGGGTCCAGTTTACAAAACCTCATAATTGTAGGAGTAACAAGTGATTTAAAATTTAAGATTTGAAATTAATATATTTCAAATACATCAAAATATCTAAATTGCTAAAAATAATTAATGTAATATGAAAGTGGTGCTTTTTGATCAATATTAATGTAAATATCATCAATGAATTTATTATTATGAATTTCAAATTATTTCTTAAATTCTTTAATCCAATTACAATCTTAATTATTGTTTTTGAGGTGTATCTAAATATATAATTAAAGCAAAATCGATATATCATATTTTCCTTTATTTGTATGACAAATTAATGTCAATACTATAACACTAGACTTGTACATATCTAAGAAATAATTTTAGAATTCATAATTTTACTTGAAAATACCTCAATTGATAGCTTTTGATTATAGTTACTATATAAAACTACTATAATGATTAATTTAAGGAAGCACTCTCCTATAAAAGTGTCTTATGAATTATGATTTACAAGATGTGTTTCATTTAAAAAATTTACAAATGTGATCCGTGAGATAATCTTATATTTGAATTTTATTTTATGCTTAGTTAGGTAACACTTCCTTTAATGACAGATCTCATTGAAATGACTTTTGGAATTCCTATCATAATCATGAAATATTAAAATTGGATAAAAAAAATTCATTGAGAAATATTATTGTGTGGACTAAATTAAGGAACATTATAATTATAAAATCTTATTATGTGGAAAAAATAGAAAGAGCTTAAATACTTAAGTTGAAAATTAAGAAATCTTTTTTGGATGATAACGGGGATAAACTTGAAAAAATGATGGGGTTATAATTAAAAAAAACATATAATGAGAAACAAAATTTTATCCTTGTAACGATATTCAATGAATTGAAGGGATTATAAATTAGGATAATTAAATTCATTGGGCATATCCAAGAAAATACAAGAAAAGAAGCTTACTGACATATGCTTGAGACTAGTTAATTCCTAAACTCACTTAAATGTGATTGGGATTTAATGAAATCTAGTTATTAGACCAACATAACTCAAAGTTAAAATGAGTAAAATATCATTATCGTTAAATAAAAAATAATATCTCCATCCATAAGGATCATATCCCCCTTCTTCATGTTTCCCTATCTCCTTAAACCACAATATTGCAATTTGCAACATCTTATCATTCTAAAACATGTTTTGTGAAAGAAAATTCATAATAAAATATTAAATATTTCGTAAAGAATACATTCTAAAACATGTTTTGTGAAAGAAAACTCATAATAAAATATTAAATATTTCGTAAAGAATACAGTTAAACCAAAAGAATCCGTAAAAAAATGCGATTTCATATCTGAAAATTCTGTCCGATCCTAGTTGGCCGAATACGGAAGTGGGCCGAACATACTCCTTCATGTTCAACCAACTAAAATCGAATGAAGCTCAACTCTCGTGTATTGTCTATTTTCAATATTTTTTACACGATTCTCACATTTAACATCTGCTCTTCAATTGGTGGATAGTAGTCTGAAAATATCAATTATTTTATCGCAAAGATCAATTTACAAGTTTATTACAAGAGACAAAACTTAGTGTTAGCCAATTTGTCTTGCAATAATACAATTAGAATCAAGATCATTTTACAATAAAAAAACTACTTGTAATTTAAAATCAAATTTAAAAGACCCACAAGCATAATATACATAAATATGAGAGAATAGGATTGTTAATCAGCTGAAATACTTGAACTACTTCTATATTACAACCATTAATTTACAGATTAAAGCTAGATACTTTTTCAAAAATAGGTATGTTGATCAGCTGAAACACTTGACAAAAATGCTTATCAATTGATAGCATGGAAAAACTTACAAAAAAAGCAGCAGAAGCCTTAGCTGGCACTCAGTCGAGCAGATCTCCGAGTCAGCCTTTTCGTATCAGTTATAGCAGCAGAAGTCAGAGAAGAATGAGGCCCTTCAGTGTCAGCATTAGCTACTCGGTATGATCTACGACTCCGTTTCATGGAAGGCTCAGTAGGTTGTGAGTTCTGAGAGGGAACATTTGGATCATTCGCTTGTTCTACAGCTTCTGCTTTCGCCGTTGCGCCAGGCCATTGTGTGGCACAGCCGGGGCAAACTTTTTCAACCTGCAAATCATTGACTCTGCTTATTAATTATCATCATCAAGGAAACTGAGAATCGTGAAGTGGATATTATAAAGAAAGAAGCTAGTAAGTACCCTTTGTCCCGAGAACTTCTTTTTCAGACAGTATGGATGGAGTTGAACATTACAAGCTCCATTTTGGCAAAGTTGAGCCTGCTCGAGATATACAGTACAGAATGAGTACCTATTTCAATATCAAGAATATCTTTGCATAATAAATAAACTAAGGTAGTAATTCCATATGAACCACAAATAGATGATGTCTAAGAAAGATGATGAGCTGCGAACAGTTATATCTTACTTTATATCCTGGTAAAGGGATGTTCACATCTAGATTACTAGACCACTGATGGTGTCAATTCACATTAATCCTATAATTCATGATGTTAACTTTCATACCTAAAATTTGATTTGGAAGTTATAATTCAATAGCTGCACATATTTATATTATTCAAACACAATGTCTAAGTCATGCATCTGCAGTTCTGCACAAAAGGATCTCTTACTAGCAAATAAAGGATAAGAGTAAACCAGGTTTCAGCATGCTACACAAACCTTAATGGCAGCCTTGTTGCAAACTTCACAAGCAGGAACCTCGTTAGTCCGAAACCAACTTCGCAGATCTAGAAAAGATCTCACTCCAATACCTATTTTTCCTTCTGGTATTGTACAAAGCCACTGGTCCTTCACCAATTGATCAAGAGTTTTTTCCTTTTGTGACATGGAGAAATTCTTAAATGCAGGAGGGATATGGAGTGCAGCTCCCTGTGATTCAGAATCAGTTATCCCAATAACCTGCGGATTACAGGACATTGCCAACAAGTGGTGGTGTTTAGCATAAAAACTAATTACTGGTAAAAGATTAAATGACATTACTCATGGGAATGGTTTATAAATGTTGTTCATGATCAAGGACAAACTTCTAATATGAGAAGCTTAAAACAGAACTAAACAAAAGCAAAGCAATAGGTGCAACTGGAAAAACTATATTAATCTGGTACTGCAGCTATTGGATTGTGTGCATAGTTATCCCTAAATTCCTGAAAGTAATGGCAAAAGGTCACAAGTTCTATATTTACATGCCAGAATGTAATTTGCGATGCAATTCTTTGATAACTTCTACCATCTGGAGTGCAATGACAAAACAATATTCACTTGAAGGATAATCATAGTGAGTTGTCGAAATCTTCAATTGCACAGGTTATGAAAGTTAATTTCAGTAAGAAAGTGTAGAAATTAGGAGGAATGTGGTTCTTGAGAGGAAAAAATATATTACTCTTGATTGTAGGAATATTTTGTTTCATTTGAATAATTCTGTAATACAGGAAACTAGTTTTTCTGCATTGTTGTATAGATTCTGATTTCTGACTTCTTGTCACCCATATATAAATCTTCTTTTTGTCAAGTAACAATGAAGGAAACTGGTCCACTTTTTTTTGGTCTGGTTCCCATCAAGTTGCTATTTTTCTTTTTGTCTTTAAAGGGCTGGTACCAGATCACAAAGGTAATTTCTTTGCCACTAAGATGATAAGATGCATGAATGGTTAGGAGTTCTTCATAAGTTTCAAATTATGATTAGTGTGAATCTCTTTAGACTGAACAGTGAGAAAGGTTAGAGAGATTTGTTCGTCATTTATAAGGTATAGCTAAACTAGGTTTTGATATCCAATTAAAAAAATATGTGTGAAGGCTAACGCAGTAGAAAGTAGAAACCTAATCTTCCCCAGAGAAAGCTATCCTTACAGACTGATGTGGGAAAATTTTGGTAAATATATTTGTCATATTTTTTTAATTTTGGTTGTTATATTCAATAACACAACTTGTGCAAAGAAGAGAAAATAAAATTACCTAATAACCAGCCCCTATATCAAGGAAAATCATTCATGTAACTGTATCCTAATTAAATCCCACAGTGTGAGGGATTTACAGGCTTAGAGCCATGCAACAAAGTCATCAATCTAATATATTAAGCTTCACAGTTTTTTACATTAAGAAAAATAAAACTTATTGATAGATACAAAGCAAGACAGGTTGGTGAAAGGATTCACCCAGACCTGTTGCATTGACAGTCAAGAGACATTTGCCCCAGTTACGAACTTTACAGTGTTAGGGTCCTCCTATCATTGGTTACTAATGTGGAATGGAAATTTAAACAATTGGCTGCAAAAAAGAGTGTCTTCCCTAATGGTGATCCATGTGTAAAAATGAATAAAGAATTAAAGATTGGAAGAAGGATATGAAAACTAATAAAAAATGTCCTACTCACGGTACACCAATAATAAAATATATTTAGTTTACTTCCGCTCTTATTGGAAATGGACAAAAAAACAGCTTATTATCAATTATTAGTTTAATCAATCAAATCAAGATTTTGGGTTATGTATGAATACCAATGGTTGACAGGAAAGGAAATCCTGAAACCGGTGTATCCAACCGAATATTTAAAGCATCCGTACAGAGAATGCCGCCTCCAGCTTCTGGATCTTGTATAGTAGCTTCAACCTAATGTTAATTTCACAATAAAAAAATAATTACACAGGGAGAAAGACGTCCCAATTTCACTGTACAAATCTGGGAAATTTATTAATAGATGGGTATATAAAAAGTATGCACATATAAAACAGCTGAATCATATGTATCATTAAACAAGCATATTCCCACCTCATATACAGTTATACACTAGAAAAAGTTTCCCATACAAACCGTAACTGCACCACAGAAAAGCAAGATTATTTAAATTTTGTAGCTTCTGCCTCAGGTTGGAAAGTACACGATTCCAAATGCTAATTTTACTAGTTCACCGAGAAGTGATATGACTGGTAGATGGAGCAAGCTATAAACTATTTTCACTCATTCAGCAAATATGTCTATAGCGCATTGAAGTTTTTACAGAGCCGTTTCTCATTTGACACCAATGCACAAAGTAAAAGAATTGGAAAAGATAATATAGCCAGTCAATCCAGAATCAACAAGTATTTGCTTATGTTGTGCTGGAGACAGCTGGAGTGCTGTCACCATAAACGATACTTAAACTCCAGAAAAGATTGAAAACGAGAGATCAAGATCAAATTTGATGACATTAGTCAAGCACATAAACTGAATTTCTTCAACCAACAACCAAAAAAGGTATCTGAGTAATAATCTAATTCTCAGTAAGAACATGAATATACTTATCACTTAGCTCATTTATTCTTTACTTATCTTTAGCCTTTACTTTTGATGATTACATAATCTTCAAACTTCAGTTTGAACAGCTTAAACCAGAATTTCCCTTCATTATGAAAGCAAGAACGAGGAAATGCAGGAAATCTAAGTAAAGAGGCTCACAATGCCTTTGTAGAAAGCAATCTGAGGAACAGTGTATTTTGTTCCAAGCTTGGACTGATCATCAGCAACATTGTTGACAACACCATAATACACGTTCCCGTCATATTGGTTTCTGCACGCTCTTAACTCTAACTGAACGAAACTTAATTCGGCATTTATCTTGCGGAGAAACTCATTAAATAACTGCTGCCGCTGTGACCCTGCGAAGCAATACACAATACCAAGTATTGTTCATAAGAATAAATTACCCTACTTTCTAAATAAAGGTATACAATAAACAAAATGCAACACAAATACTGTTTAATACAGCATGCTTCATCAAGATGTCTGGAGAATAAAATTAAAAGGGGGGGGGGGGGGGGCATACGTTTAGTCACTCAAAATTCAAAAAATTAAAACAATTTTTTTAACTCTACAGAAGCAAGATAAATCATGGACTCTTACGTATTAACACAAAAAAAAAAAAAAAAAAAAACGAGAAAATACAGAAATATAACCTGAAGATTTGCCGGCGAGTTGTGTGAAGATAGACCGAAAATCATCTTCCTCAAGTGGGCCTCGTGACAACAGTGCCTGTATTAGGGTTTGGTGGCGCCAATTCAGCGGCGGCATCTCTTCCAATGTGGGGAGTAAGGCAGAAGAGATCCACAAATTGAAAGCAGAGCAGAAATCGAAAACACTTTCAATTGGCGGGAGAAATTAGGGCTAAATACCCTACCCAAAATAAATTAATACTATGGTATAATATATTTATATATATTTTTATATATATAATATAATAATATATTTTATTTTATTTTCAAAACAATATAATACATGTGAAATCATTATTTGTGGAATTGGATATTGAAGTTTGATCAAATCAACGTTGTTATTCACAAGGTCTAAAATATCGCGATATTTCGGCGAAATATCGCGAAAATGAAGGGGTTGATATAAAATAAGGGTGACAAAAAAAATCGACCAAAATATCGTGATATTTCTCGATATATCGCGAATATATTGTTTTTAACGAAAATATCGCAATATTTTCAGAGCGTGCAGGCCACGCGTTTTTCTTTTTTAATTTCTTTTTTCTTTTCCTTTTTTCCTTTCTTTTTTCCTTTTTTTCTCACGCTGATTTCCTTTTTTTTTTCTTTTTTCTTGTTATGCTTTTTTTTTTTTTTTTCTTTTTATAATGTATTTGAAGGATATCGTTTAAAATTGAGTTATATATCCCTCTTTTTAATTTTTATATATCTATATTTTTATTTATAAGTGGAGTAAACAATTACTTTATATAAATTTAATTTAATTATTTACAATAAATTAGTACACTAGTATTTAGGTTTCTCTAATAATTTAATTACGTTTAGTTAATTTTTTTGAAATTTAATAAATGGATTATAATGTATATAATATTAGTGTATCTTTATATTTATTGTAAATTTATCATTTTATTTGTAGTTTTAAGTTCAATATATGTATTAATGTTACTTATAATATTATGTAAAGTACTAGATATATTTTTCAATTTTTTTTACAAATTTTTTAAATTTTTTGCGCAAAAAACCGATATATCCACCGAAATCGATATATCCGTCGATATTTCCGTAAAATTAGGGTACCGATATATCCGTCGATACGGATATTTTAGTCCTTGGTTATTCATTCACGACTTAACCGATCAAATCAGTATCGAAAATGTAGATGAGTGTTTCTAGTCTTCTAGAATTGTTTGATCATTTCAAATATAATGCAACTAGTAGCATTTGATTATTTATGTCGAATATTCTGAATATTGATTAAACAACTTGTGATAAAAAAAACAATGTTTTTAATAATAAGTGACTTCTGATTAAACAATCTTTTTGAATCTATATATTTATTTTTTCGTGAATTGTGATTAAATTTAGTGACTTGTGATTAAACAATCCTTTTATCTATTTAGTTTTTGTGATTATATGTTTGTATTTTTATTTTTCGTGACTTGTGATTTTAAAAAAAAAAATTATTTATGTTTTGGATATTGCTTTGCTACAAATTGAGTTAGATTTTATATTTTAGTGATTTTTTTTCTTTATTTTAATTTGGTTGTGTTCTGCTTCACCAATGCATTGTTGCATTTCTTAACTCTATTTTTTTTTTCCTTTCGATTATTAGATATTCACAAATATTTATTATATGCACCAAGTGCACGGATCGGAAACCGTGTAAGTGGGTCGATCCGATCGGACGGTGCCTTTCATGAGCCCTACATGCACCATACGCCACCACTCGCGCGCCCAGGTCCGCGCTCAAATCCTAGCCCGCGCGCATGACCTTTCTATTATGTTCGCATAACCTTTTATTTATGTTCGTGAACCTTTATATTCTGTTCGCATAATCTTTTATGTTATATATACTGAAAAATGTCTAGGTAATATCACTTAAAGGTTATGAAATATGTACATAAATGTTATATTAATATAACATAAACGTTATACTGGTATAACAAAAAGGTTACATAACTTTTATGTTACTTATACTAAAAAAGTCTAAGAAATAGCATTTAAGAGCATCTCCAACAGTCTGCACTACTCTAATGCAGAAACAATGTTTCATCTCCAGCAGTCTGCACTATATTTTACACAAAAAAAGAATATTCCATATTATTTCTAATTAATAATTTATTTAATCATATTTTTAAAATTTTGTTATAATTGGATAACATATTTACACATGTAAACATTATTTAATATAGTTTTAATTTTTTGTATTTTAAATTTAATAAATAAAAATTAATATCATTAATTGATTGAAACTCAATGTAAAATGAAAACAAAAACAATAACTTATTTTTATTGAAATGTAAATAGGTATTACATAGTGATCATTTCTAATTTTCTGAATTAGAATACTCTTCCCACAAATGATCAATTAGTGCATTTCGAAGTGCAAAATGAGCATTTGAATCTCTAATTTGTCTAAATCGACCAAGAAAATCTAGGTTCATTCTCAGCAAATTTGATGTCCGAGGGTGGCACTTCCAAGCTTTCTTCAATTGGAGCATTATGATCTCGTTCATCCTCTATTATCATATTATGCATTATTATGCATGCAGTCATGATATCTTGCAAATCACTTTTCAACCAAAAACGTGCTGGATTCGCCACAATTGTAAATCTGCTTTGAAGAACTGCAAATGCACGTTCCACATCCTTTCTACATGCTTCTTATTTTTTTGCAAAATATTATTTTTTGGGACCACTTGGTGAATGGATAGTTTGCACAAGAGGCGCCCATTTGGGATAAATATTATCAGCTAAATAATATCCCATATTGTATTCATTTCTTGGAATGACATAATGTGTTGGAGGAGCAACGCCTGTAGCAAGATGAGAGAAAAGATAAGATGTCTCCAACATATTAATGTCATTGTTGGATCCTGGCATCCCAAAATATGCATGCCATATCCACAGATCATAATTAGCTACAACTTCAAGAATAATTGTTGGAGATCCACTTCGCACGACATATTGTCCAGCCCAAGTTGTTGGACAATTTTTCCACTTTCAATGCATACAATCAAGACTACCTAATATTCCTGAAAAGCCACGTTGCTTACCGATATAAAATAGTTTAGCAACATCATTAGGAGTGGGTGATCTTAGATATTGCTCTCTCTATATATCTCCACAATAGCACAACAAAGTCTCTAAACGCATTCAAGTGTCGTAGACTCTCCAATTTTGATGTATTCATCAGTTGCATCTACTGGAACTGCATATGCTAGTTGTTGAAATGCAGTTGTTACTTTTTGGAGTGTAGACAAATCAAGTTTTCCAACTGCATTTCTTCGCTGCACAAAGTAATGATCATGATTAAAAACATCACCAACAATACGAAGAAATAAATTTCGGGACATTTGAAATTATCAACGAAATTGTTCTTCATTGAATGTTGGATTTTCAGAGAAGTAGTCATTTAAGAGGTTTTGTGCTGCTCCTTCTCGATCACGATAAATTGTTCTATGGCCTGGAACTGAGCCTCCACTCGTAGAATTGATATTTTGAAGCCTAATAAATTTTTCCATCCTTTGATTGTTGGTGTATATTTGTTGGATGAATACTTCTTGCTCTATATCGTAACTAGCCATCCGTTGTTGAAACTCTTCATCAGATGAACTTGAAGAATAAGATGTTGCAAAAGGACCAACGTGATTGAAATCCATTTTTCGATTGAGACTAGTAGGATAGAAAAATAATGGATTCGAAAAGAAATGTGTAATCAATAGGAAATGAGGTAGAAGATAATGAAGAAACTCATTCTAGCATATGCCATTATATAACCAATAATAATTGAATAAAGAAAGCACAATTCATGTGCTTTCAACTATAATTGTTGATAACTAACTCAATCTTTAAATCCCAACCCTTAAAAAAAAGTTGAAAAAGTAAAGATTTTAAGAAACATAATCCATGTGCTTTCAATTGTATCCGTTGATAACTCACTCAATCTTTGAATCTCAACCCTTCAAAAAAAAAGTTGAAAAAGTAAAGACTTTAACAAAGCACAATCCATGTGCATTCAATTATAATCGTTGATAACTCATTCAATCTTTTCATCTCAACCCTTCAAAAAAAGTGAAGATATATATCAATCCTTTCTTTTAATCCTATCAATTAGATTCTTGTGATATTTTATACCAAATCTTCTATAAATAGTGAAGATATACCACACATTCTAAAGCACACATCTTTCAAATCTCTTCATTTACATTATATTCATCTTCTCTAAAAAATGTCGAAGTCACGCAGTACTAATTATACAAATGTTGAAGATCAACATCTTTGCAGTGTCTATCTTGAAATTTCACAAGATCCAATCGTTGGTATAAACCAATCTAGAGATCAATTTTGGAAACACGTTACAGAAAAGTTCAATTCTGATGTGCCAAGCTCTAACATAAATGGGCGTAACCAAAGATCAATACAATGTCGTATACAAACAATTCTCAAAGATACTAGAAAGTTCAATGGTTGTTTGCGTCAGGTTGAGTATGTGCATCTAAGCGGTGCAAAGGAGTTCAATATCATAAGTAATCATCTATATATTTTACTATTTTATGTGCCATAAATATTTTCTCAATAAATTTCAATATTGTTTGCAGATACGACGAACAAACGAGTTATTTCTACAACAAAAATGTAATAAAGAAATGTTTAAATTCGACCATGTGTGGTCTATTTTGAAAGAATATGTGCAGGCTGAAAACACAAGCGGAGTTTCAGCATCATTTCCACAGAAAGTTGTTAATGAGTCTCCTATTTCTCCTGACCCTTATGCACCTTCATTTTCAGTCCATTTAAGCGATGAAAACATAAGTGGTGGTTCTTTATCACAGCGGCCACAAGGGGTAAAAAAGTCCAAATTTAAAAGAAAATAAAGAGAAGATATGTCTGTTTTTTCAAACACTATGAAAGAGGAAAATGAAAAATTATGAGAATTATTGTCAACTTCGGTCGCAAATAGAGAGCGCGATATTGAGGTGCAAAGACAAAAAGTTGCACAAAAAGAAATGATTAAAGAAGATAACATACTACTCATCGATTTGGACACGATTGCTGATCCCGTAAAATGTGAGTACTTCCAAGAATAACAACAAATAATTATGCAGAAGAGGAGACAATCTCAAGTACCAAAACCCACTAATATGTTTGATATGTTTGGACAATTTTCAAATTTTGGAATGTCTGGGTCTGGGGTTGGTCTCTCGAATTATTAGGTTTATTGCTATTTTCAATAATTTTATGTTTTGTTTTCATGTATTTTAATTAGTTTTCAGTTATTTTATATTTTATTGTCATGTATTTTAATCTATTTTCAGTAATTTTATATGTATTTTCATATATTTTAATTTATTTTTCATAATTTTATGTAATATTTCCGATACTCTAATTTTCAGTAATTTTAAGTTTTATTTCATGTATTTTAATCAATTTTCAGTAATTTTACTATCCATGTTGAGAAATGATCACTCTTATTAATTATAAATTTTTATATTATCATCCACATCGTTCAAATTAAAAACTCGTTTTACATTAAACTTTTTATATTACCATCTATGTTGGAAAATTAATACTTGTATTATATCAAATTTGATAAAACTAACAAATATTAAAAAAAAAGAAATAATAGTGCCAACATATAGCGGCGCCAACTCTGACGTTGAAATGTTCACATCCTACTCTGGCACTAAGAATAGCTCACCGTTGGGTGGTCATATTTGGCGGTTGGCGCTACAATAGCTCCTTGTTAAAGCTGTTCTAAAGGTTATGATATATGTACATAAATATTATACTAATATAACATAAACAATATACTCATATAACATAAAGGTTATTACATAAAAAAATAATAATAACCTAGGCGTGGATCCAGATCGGAATGAACCCAACCCGACCTACGTATGATACGTACACCTAGTTAATAGAAACAATACTCTTGGATATTTGTTGTGAATCAAGACTATACAAATTATAAAACCCTCAATAACACACCAACTTTAATCAAACTCAATTTATTATATAAAAAGTAAAAAAAATCTATTAATTACATGTTAGAAATTTGGTTTTAAGAAGTGGTGACGTCATGTTCATAATTTTTTGTGGTTATAATTTTAATTTTTAAGGAATTAAATATGATAAAATTAATCTACATTTGAAATAGATAATCGAGGTATGTAAAATTTCTCAAAACCAAATTTCAATAAATGAAAAATTAATTGTTGAAGTTAGCTGTTTCGATGAAAAAAATGTGGAAATGTGAAAAATCATACCTTATATTGGTCTTTCAAAACTTTAAATGCAAATATAAATATAACTTTGTTATACTAGCTTATTAAAATAATCTACTCCTGAAATAATAGGTATATGGACCACATACACACTCGGCCCGCCTCGGTGTGGGTACACGTTTTGGCATTTTAGATTGTGAGTTAGATTTGGGTAGATCTCATTTTATGAATTAACTTTGTAATAGAATTTCATGTTATAAATCACACTTTGTATTACATTTATATTATATTTGTTGGGATATTTCTCATAGGTTTTGATGAGACAATGTAACTTTGGTTAGAAAGTTAGAGTACCCATTTCCCACATTTTTATAAGTGGAATTCTGGTTGTCTAGATAGCCTAAACTATATCTTACCTTGTAAAGATGTATATACCAGAAAGTAGCATATACTGAGTTTAGCAGGATCCTGGACTTGAAGAGGTTTCTTAGTCTTAGCTGAGGAAAGAAACATGATCAAGGAGCTAGATCAGTAAGCAGTATAACAGGAAGCTGACTACAGGATTTTGGAACATGAAGCTGTTTAGAATCAGGAAGCTATTGCAGATAGGAAGCTGACTGCAAGTTTCAGGAAATAATGCTCAGAACAGACCCCGAACTAGCAACCAAGGTAATCCTAATCAGAACCATAATCAGAATCACAATCAAGGTCAGAATCAAAATCAGAAAAGATGGTTTTAAGCCTAGAACTAAAAACAGAAAGTGCTATAACTGTGGGAAACCTGGTCATTATGCTAATTTGTGTACTGAACCTAAAAAAGATAATAAGGTCAATGGTCAGGCTAATGTTGTGTCTGACAGTCTTGGTGATGTTTTTTTGACAAATGACTGTGAATTCAGTAATTACATCCCTATGTGACAATGATTGGATCTTTGACTCTACATGTACACATCACATGACACCCCACAGGCACCTGTTTACTTCCTATGTGGAACTGGAAAATGGTAATGTCTATATGGCTGATAGTAGTGAAAGCTCTGTGATTGCTATTGGAACTATTTATCTTAAGTTTGAAACTGGTTTTGAATTAACTCTTAAAAATGTAAGACATGTTCCAAACTTAAAGAGTAACTTGTTTTATGTTGCTATCCTTGAAGACTGTGGTCTGCATGGTAATTGGGGGAAAGATTGTCAAAAGATTATGAAGGGTAATATGTGTGCTTTCAAAGCTGTGAGAATGCAAAACCTTTATGTCTGTTCTGCTGAACCTGTCTTGCATGCTAACTCTGTGAAACATGATATGACTAAAACATGATATAAAAGGCTAGGTCATATAAGTGGAAAAGGTCTTGAAATCTTGCATAAAAATTCATACTTAGGAAATGATATGATCTCTGAATTGTCTCTATGTGATACATGCATTTTTGGAAAACAACATAAGATGCCATTCCCTGTCTTCTCTCCCCCTAATCCCTCTAAGTGCTCTTCCATTCTTGAATATGTGTATGCTAATGTGTGGGGTCCTGCCCCTATGCCTACTCATGGTGGAAATAGATATTTCTTGTCCATTGTTGATGATTTCTCTAGAAAAGTGTTTGTGTTTCTTATGAAGAACAAATCTGATGTGTTTGATAAGTTTAAGTCTTGGAAAACTTTGGTTGAAACTCAAACTGGGAAGAAAGTTAAAACTTTAACAACTGACAATGGGACTGAATTCTGTAATGCTGAATTTGATACTCTATGTGTTGAATCTGGAATTAAAAGGCATAGGATTGTAGTTTACACACCTCAACAGAATGGAATTGCTGAAAGGATCAATAGAAACATTCTAGATAAAGTAAGATCCATGTTGTGTGCATCTGGCTTGCCTAAGTTGTTTTGGGGTGAAGCTGTTCTTACTGCTGTTTATCTGATAAATAGATGTCCCTCTGTGCCTTTGAATGGTAATGTTCCTGAAACTGTGTGGAGTGGAAAACCTGTCAACTTGTCAAATTTGAGAGTGTTTGGGTGTTCTGCTTATGTGCATCAGAAACTTGATAAACTTGAACCAAGATCTATGAAGTGTGTCTTCTTAGATTATCCAGAAGGAATAAAAGGCTACAGGTGTTGGATGAAATCTGAACCTGGTTTTAAAACTATCACTAGTAGAAATGTGTTTTTCAATAAAGATGATTTACCATGCTCATGTGCTCCTTCTGTGAATGTTCCTGTTGAGATGGAGACTCCTTCTATTCTGACTGCACCTATACATGCTCATCATGTTATACCTGTTCAAACTTATGCTATGGAATATGAAACTGAACCTGTTAATAATCAATCTGATAATGAAGAACTTGATCAAATTGATGATACTCCTCCTACTAATGATCTAAGTGATTATATGTTTGCTAGAGATAGAGCTAGGAGAGATGTTAGGATTTCTCCATGCTTAATTGATTATCAGTTCTCTTCCTTTGTGCACAATGTGTTTGATTCTCTGGATGGAAATGAATCCAAAACTTACAATGAAGCTTTGAAATCTAAAGAATCTGATAAATGGTTAAAAGCTATAAATGAAGAAATCAAATCTTTATATACTAACCATACTTGGATGCTTGTACCAAAACCTGCTAAGTATTCTGTTGTTGATTGTAAATGGTTGTTTAAGGTCAAGCATGAAACAGATTCTGTTAGATTCAAAGCTAGACTTGTTGCAAAAGGATTCACTCAAAAAGAAGACATTGATTATACTGAAATATTTGCTCCTATTATGAAATTCACTACTGTGAGAGTCATTCTTACCTTAACTGCTCATTTTGATTGGGAACTTAAGCAAATGGATGTGAAAACTGCCTTCTTGCATGGTGAACTTGATGAGCATATATACATGAAACAATCTGAGGGCTTTGTTGATAAAATGCATCCTAATCATGTGTGTTTTCTGAAAAAATCCTTATATGGCCTTAAGCAATCTCCTAGGCAGTGGAACAAGAAGTTTGATTCATGCATGTTTTCTCTGAAATTTAAAAGAAGTGTCTATGATCCATGCTTATATTTTAAGGAAGATGCTCAAACTCCTGTGTTCTTGGTGATTTATGTTGATAATATGCTTCTGGTCAGCCCTTGCTTGAGTGCTATAACTCACATAACTAAGTGTTTAAGTGATAATTTTGATATGAAGCTTCTTGGTGATGCTAAAAGGATCTTATGGATGGATATTATCAGAAATAGGGATGCATGTACTTTATCTCTTAATCAATCTGTCTATGTGCAAAAGATTCTTGATAAATTCTCTATGAATGATGCCAAAAGTGTGACTGTTCCTCTTGCTGCTCATTTTATGTTAAGTAAAGATCAGTCTCCCAAGACTGATCTTGAAAGAACTGAGATGTCTTTTGTTCCCTATGCTAATGCTATTGGTTCTGTGATGTATCTTATGGTCAGTACAAGGCCCGATATTGCATATGCTGTGAGTTGCTTGAGTAGATACATGTCTAATCCTGGAATGCCTCATTGGGAGACTGTTAAATAGCTTCTGAGATTTTTGAAAGGATCTATAAAAACTGGAATTGAATTTGGCAAATCTGATAATGGTATTAACCTTTGTGGCTATGTGGATTCCAATTTTGCAAATGACAAAGATAACAGAAAATCAACATCCTATGTGTTTACCTTATGTGGTGCATGTATTAGTTGGAAATCTCAATTACAGAGCATTGTGGCTCTATCTACTAATGAATCTGAATACATTGCAGTCACTGAGGCCATTAAGGAAGCTATCTGGCTTAAGGGCCTCTTATCTGACATTGGTTTTCTTTCTGGAGATGTTATTGTGTTTTTTGATTCTCAATCAGGGATCCAGCTTTGCAAAAATCCTGTCTTCCATGACAGAACCAAGCATATTGATGTGAAGTACCATTTTATCAGAGATGTTGTTGAAAAAGGAATTGTCAATCTGGAGAAAATTCCCTCTGAGTTTAATCCTGCTGATAAGGGAACAAAGTATTTGCCATTGGAGAAGTTTAAATCCTACTTGAAGGCTTTGAACATCTCCCATTCTTTGTGATGTTTTTTGTTGTGTCTTGCAGTCTATCCATGAGAGAATAATATATTTGACTTCGAACCAGTCTTCACATGTCACCAACTCTCTTGTTGCGCCCAATCTCTTGGATCGCTAGGTGTCATAGGCGACAACAAACCTCCTGTAAATAGAGTTTACGGTTTTCTTCAAGGCCTTCTCCGCTTCTTCGGCACTGATTGAGTCAATGGAGGTCTCCACCCTGGTAAGAGTGTCAATCTCATTCAATTCCTCATTTTCGCCCAGCCATCTCCTCATGTAGGAGCTGTCATATTTCTTGACTAGTCTCCTCCTTTTCTTCGGTGCAGGAACCTCCTCTACAACCTCGTCAACAACCTCCTCTTCAGATTCGTCAAGAACCTGGATTACTAGAGCAGCAACCTATTCGTCCTGTGCAGCTTCAGGATTCTCTTCAGCACCAAGAGGATCCTTTTCAGCAACAAGAGGATCTGGAGCAGCAACCTCTCCCGTTGCCTGCTCTAAACGCACTAAAGTGTTCTCAGCAACTGGCTCCGCCGAGAGGTCACGATCCTGTTTACCAACAACTGATGCATTGGTTTCATCAACAGTCTCATCAGAGGAGTGCTCCAAGAGCAAATCATCCTAAACAGTTGGTGGAATGCAAGTGGTCAAAGGTTCAGAAAATACAGCAGGTTCTTTTGAGTCAGAATCGCGCAACCTGAGGATCGGTGCAGATTCTTTCCCAGGGAGCTTCTTTGCTCCTGTCTTCTTCTTGGTGGCTGGAGCAGCAACCTTCTTTACTCCAGTTTTCTTCTTCAAAGGGGCTTTCTTCTCATCCTCCTTTCCCCTGGTATAGCCCTTCTTGACACCTAGAAACCAACCAGGATTGAGGGTCGCTGGTTTCTCCAGATGTGTAAACATCCTTCGGAGGATGCTTGTGAGAATGATTTCAAATCCTCTCCTAGGCGTTGGTTTGGTGGCCTCATCCCAAATCCTCTTGAAGATAAATTGAGCCCAGTTGACTGCATCTCCTCGTATGATGACAGTCATCATTCTCAGCCTGAGGCTGGTGCATTTATCATAGCTTCCACACATTCCCTCAACGGTGTGGACCAACATGTCATGGAGAAGCTCATACTCTGGTTTGAGTTTCTTCTTCGCGAAGTTGACAGATGTGCTTTCCTCCATCATGAAATCCAGTTTGAACTGGTTCCAGCTTTCCTTTAAGTATCCTGACCTATATGATACCAGGTCAGAGTACTTCATCCCCTTGTCAGAAATGCCAAAGGTCTTGGCAATGTCGTCAACTTTCAACGAGTGCCAGTCTTCATCATCTTCATCCATCTTGAAGAGAATAGACTCTTCATCCTCAGATAGTGTGGCAAAGGTGTAGAACCTTTCCACTGATGCTTCAGAAATTCTAGAGTTGCTAGTGAAGAGCCTGACGAGATGGCTCTAGTTCATCTTCTCCCATACTTGTTTGATGAGATCCAGGTCATCAAACGGTGAATCAGACCCTAGCACACTAATTCATCCACCAATCTTCCTTTAACAACCTTGGTTTCTCTTGCAGCAGCCATATCTGATCTATAAACTTTGTGAGAGTAGAGAGAAACTAGTTTGCAGAGAGTTAGAAAATTATGAGTGCAAATATGGTAAGCGTAGAAGGGAAGACGAGAAATATGGGTGGTTTATATTTGAAAGAAATTCCAAAGAAATCAATGGTTTATATTATGGAACTCAGGAGTTGCGTTTAATCTGATGGTTGAGATTAAAAGAGTGGAGGGTCAAATCTGTAAATACACAGAGATCGTGTTAGGAAAAGGACCGCTCATTTTTCTCTCTCTTCTGAAAATGTGGTCTTTGGCATTTAATGCAGTTGCCAAAGTGTCTTGTAATCATTATGGTCAAGGTTACTATTTCTTGTACGAGGTAACAGGTTCTTAAATGTTGTTCCAATTAAATGCTCATTGTAGAAACCTATTTAAGATCATTGTCAGCAACCTATTGCAGTTATCTGCCCATATTTTTTGTTTCAGCAACCTGATGCTAAAACCTGTTTGTTTACTGTCCTAAAGCAGTATTGTTAAAGAATGCTTACAACAGGATGTAGTATCCTATTCCAGTAAACTGAGTATATGAAAAACATGTAAATGAAAGAATTGAGACACAAAATAAGTTCTCACTTACTTAAGAAACTTATAACCCTTACTCATCAGAACTTGATGATCCCAAGCTCATTTCTTAGCATAAAGAACCTTGATTCACACAGGGGTTTTGTAAAGATATCAACAAGCTGCATGTCAGTATGCATATTTTCCAGCACAATGTCCTTCTTTTCTACATGATCTCTGATGAAGTAATGTCTCACATCGATGTGCTTTGTCCTTGAGTGGAAAATAGGATTATGGGTGATGGCAATTGCACTTGTATTATCACATAGAATAGGAGTTTCCTTCTCAACTATTCCATAATCCTTTAGTTGTTGTATCCATAGAATCTAAGCACAACAGTTTCCTGCAGCTACATATTTAGCTTCAGCAGTTGATGTTGCAATGGATGTCTGATTCCTGCAAAACCAAGAAACAAGTCTATGTCCTAGAAACTGACATGTACCACTTATACTCTTCCTGTCAATCTTGCATCCTGCAAAATCAGAATTTGAATATCCCTTAAGATCAAATCCTCCTTCTTTTGGATACTATAGACCAACATCTTGTGTACCCTTCAGATACTTGATGATCTTTTTTACTGCTGCAAAATGTGATTCCTTAGGTGTTGTCTGAAATCTTGCACATACTCCAACTGTAAAAACTATATTTAGTCTACTTGTTGTTAGATACAGTAAAGATCCAATAAGTCTTCTATATTTGGTTATGTTCACATCTTTTCCACTCTCATCCTTATCCAAGCTGATAGATGTAGCCATTGGTATGCTTACTGATGATCCATTTTCCATTCCAAACTTCTTGATTAATTCATTGGTGTATTTGGCTTGATTTATAAAGATTCCACTTTCTAACTGCTTCACTTGTAAGCCAAGGAAGAAGCTTAATTCTCTCATCATGCTTATCTCAAATTTCTTCTGCATGAGGTTTGAGAACTTTTCACATAAGTCCTTGTTTGTGGATCCAAAAATAATATCATCCACATATATCTGAACTAGCAGAATACTGTCTCCATCTTGTATCCTGAATAGAGTTTTGTCCATTGTCCCTTTCTGAAATCCATTCTCCAAGAGATATATGGACAAAATATCATACCAAGCTCTGGGAGCTTACTTTAATCCATATAGAGCCTTCTCTAATCTGAATACCTTGTTTTCTGTCTGTTCTTCAAAGCCTGTTGGTTATTCCACATATACTTCTTCTGATAGAAGTCCATTTAGGAATGCACTCTTCACATCCATCTGATAAACTTTGAAGTTATTGTGGGCGGCATAGGCCAGAAATATCCTTATAGTCTCAAAACTAGCAACTGGGGCAAAAGTCTCATCAAAATCTATATCTTTTTCCTGGCAGTATCCTTTTACCACTAGTCTTGTTTTGTTTCTGACAACAACACCAGATTCATCCAATTTATTCTTGAATACCCATTTTGATTTTATAACTCCTTGATGATTAGGCCTGGAAACCAGTTTCCATACATGGTTCCTTTCAAATCCATTCAACTCTTCCTGTATAGCCTGTATCCAGTTACTGTCCTTAATAGCTTCTTCAACATTCTTGGGTTCAACTTGTGATATGAAGCATGTGAACATTGATTCTTCAGGTCTTGATCTTCTTGTTCTCACACCTTCATTGATGTCTCCAATCACAAGTTCTCTGGGGTGATTTCTGAGCCATTAACTGTCAGGCTCAAAACTGAAAACTGGTTGCTGAGTAGTAACCTGTTGATCCTCAGAATCCTATCTGCGATTACTGTTGGACTCCAATATCCTGTCTGCTTGCTAATCAGCATCCTGTACTATAGCATTCCCAGATGCAGTATCCTGTGAGCTATTTTTGATAGCCTCTTCTACAAGTACCGGAACTCCATCAATGTATCTTACCACTTGATCACTGATCTTTATCTTAGATACATCTTCCTTCAGTTTATCCAATTCAGCAGTATCACAATGTGGCTCATCAAATACCACATATACAGATTCTTCAACAACTAAGCTTTTCTTATTAAAGATCCTGAAGGTCTTGCTTACAGAGGAGTATCCTAAGAATACTCTTTCATCTGACTTTTCATCAAAGGTCTTCAGATGCTTCTTTCCATTGTTCAAGATACAACACTTATATCCAAAGATATGCAAATATGAAATGTTAGGTGTAAAACCATACCAGACTTCATAGGGTGTTTTGTCATGGTCTTTGTTGAGCAGGTATCTGTTCTGAGTGTAGCAAGCTATGTTGGTTGCTTCGGTCCAAAAACTTTTTGGTATGCCAGCATCTGCAATCATGATCCTAGCTGCTTCCTTCAGAGTCCTGTTTCTTCTTTCTGCAACTTCATTTTGCTGGGGAGTTCTTGTTGTAGAATACTCATGACAAATTCCATTTTCTGAACAATACTTCTCAATAAATCTGTTTGTGAATTATGTTCCTCTGTCAGATCTTATCTTCACAATGCTTAGGCTTTTCTCATTTTACACTCTCTTCATGAATTCCGACAGCCTGTTCTAAGTTTCTGATTTCTTGGCCAGAAAGATGGTCCAAGTAAATCTAGAGTAATCATCAACTATCACTAGGGAATACTTCTTCCCACTAACACTAACATGTTCTATTGGTCCAAAAAGATCCATATGTAGAAGGTTCAGAATCCTGTGAGATGACCTCTGTACTTTATCCTTGAATGAGTTTCTCACTTGTTTGTCTTTCTGATAGGCTCCACAAATATTCTCTTTCTTGTAAGCAACATCAGGTAGACCTCTTACTAGGTTCTTCCTTGCTAGCTTGTTGATTGTCTTAAAGTTTAGGTGACTCATCTTTTTGTGTCATAGCCAACTTAGTTCAGGGGTGCTTTTAGCAATAAAACATGTTGGTTGCACTGTTGAACTTCAATCAGCAAGATAAATGTTGTCTCTCCTGGTACCAGTAAGCTTAACCTCATTTGTTTTGTTGTCCTTGATCAGACACTTGTTGAGGTTGAACTCCACTGAACATCCTTTGTCACAAAACTGACTGATACTCAGGAGGTTATACTTCAGTCCTTTGACATATGAAACATCACTGATTCTTGCATTTCCTCAAATCAAGCTTTCTGTGCCCTTGGTGCTTCCTTTCGAGTCATCTTCGAAGACAATCTTAGGTCCTTTGCATGGTTGGAAGTCTCTCAATCCATCTTTGTTGCCAGTCATATGTTTGGAGCAGCCACTGTCAATGTACCATACATCACTGCTGTTTCCTGGCAACTGTTCCTGTAAGTAAATCAGGTAGATTTAGGTACCCATACAAGTACGGGTCCTGGGGGGTTAGTCTTCTTTGGGATCCACACCTGCTTGATAGTAATTGATTTACCATTAGTCTTGGTGGATCTCTTCCTGTTAGTATCCTTGGCAGGATACTGTTTGTAAGGTATGTGTACTGGAGCTTTCCAGGTTTTGTGCTTCCTGCTAGAGGAAGGTTCTCTCTTATACCTTTCAAGAACCTCAATTCTCTTGAGGTGACATACTTGCGCTCTGGTATAACAGGGGTAGAAGATTTGCTGATCTTTGGGAGATTGCTATTTTCTTCTCCTTCTAGCAGCATAATTCCTGAGTTTCTCAGCAGTTTTACTTTCTCCTTCTTGCAGCATGGGCTTCTTTCCCTTATCCAGGGTACTAGTTTTGTTCAACCTTCCATTATTTGGAAGTAGTTCCTGAGTAAAGGAAACTTTCGCTTGAACAAATTTTCCCACTTTGGATGTACTTGGTGATCTTTGAGAGGAACTGGCACAGTATCCTAACCCACTTCCTGTATGTGCTTTCTGGGTTTCCAGGATACACTCTTGTGCCTTTCTGGCTGACTTGCTATACACATCAATTGTGTTTTGTAATTCAGCTTTCTCAGTTTCTAGCTTAGTGACCAGCAGTTTGAACTTGGAGACTTCAGCCCTGAGATTGTTGCACTCTGTACTGTAGTACTCCAGGTCAGCAACATGTTCCCTCAGTACAACTTGCTCACCCTTGAGCTAAAGGTTTTCCTCCTTTAGTACTTCATAAGCTGAATTAATCTGCTCAAAGTCACGCATGATCTGTCTAAAAGACTGGATCATGTTCAGCTTCTCAGAACCAGAAACATCAAGGGATTGAGATGTTACCTCATCATCTTCTTCCTCATATCCCTCGGCCATGAGGCATAGCAGTGTTTTCTCATCGGAAGTAGAGCTGTCAGAATCGCTCTCAGATGAACACTCCTTTTTGGTCTCTTCCTTGGAGTTGTTTGCTGCCTTCAAGGCTTCAGCTTCACTTAGGAGAGCCCGTAGCTTTTTCTTGTCATCCCTTCTTTATTCTCTTCTCTGCACCTTTTCTTCTTCAGTATACTTCTAGACTTGTCGGTAGGGGTAGTTTCTTGCATAGTGTCAAGGTTTCCTGTAATTATGTTGGTCCCAAGTGACCCAAGTGGTCAGAGGTTCAGAGGGGGGTGAATGAACCTCTATCGATTTTTCGATCTTAAAATAATCAGAGATGCAGGTTCCTGATTCTTAAAAGAAACAGTAACCTGACAGTATGCTGAGTCAGGTTTCTGATCAGCTTTCAGAGTACGCAGCGGATAAAACATGATAGAGTTTCTCTGTGGAAAAACTGCCTTTTTTTAAAAGTATGCTTCTTTTAAAACACTTCTTTTGTGCAGGATGCTTATGATATGATCAGTAAGATATAGTAAGATAAGCACAATGCAGTAAGTAAATGAAAATAATAAACACTTATGATTTATAGTGGTTCGAAGGTGGTGTAAGCCTTCTACGTCCACTCTACTCCTTCACAAGGAGGAACTTTGTTAGGTCAGTTCGAATTACAAACCTCGCTTTACAAACCTCTTCCTAACAAGCTACGCTTACTAGAATCCCAGACTCTAGTCGAAGGCCACAACCCACAAATGTACAATCCCACAAAGGGCAAGTAACCTATTTCTAGACTACTAAACTTAGCAAGGATACTATCCTTTCAACTAAGTACACCTTAAACAACCTAGCGCACACAACATAAATGGTTAAAAGATAAAAAGGTTTTCTTCAACTATTGCGAATATAGATCAATCTTGAACATGAAAGCTTCATTGCTGAGGTAGACTAATCCTAGAAGGTTAAGTGGCTGAACATGGTTTCTCTGAATATTCTCTCGGCTCTATACAACATGTCCAACATTTTCTTCAGTCAACCACACCTTCTATTTATAGATCTTGAGAATGTATCCGTTGAGTGAAGTATCCGTTGAAGGTAGATGTTTTACCATTTTGAATTTAAGCAAAGATCTCAAGATCTTTCTTTGTGGCCGCATTAAATGTTTCTGAGTTGATCCTGACATATGCATTTAATGCATCCAACATTTGCTTCTGAACCTTTCTGACATTCTTGTTGAGTTGTCAAGTCGATATGGGTCCAGAGCTGAAGTCCATGCAACAGTTACTTTGTCAGTTAGTTTTGCTGTTTCATGGTCTTCACAATATTGTTTCCAGCTTGCTGCTATCCATAGCTTGCTGCATCTTGCTTATTGTTCACTGCTGGTAGTTTCCTACTTCCAGTTTTCTTCTTTATTCTGTGCAGCTTCCTTCTTTCCTTAATGCAGTCTTCTGCCTTCAGTTTTCTGTCTGCTCTTATGCAGATCCTTCCTTCAGCATGATGTTCACTCCAGCTTGCTGGCTATTAGAAGATGTTCTTTGTCTTCTAAGGTTGAGTTTTACTTGCTACTTGGAAAACTTCTAATATGATCTTTTATCTTAAGATCATATTAGTTAGTATGGAAACTTAGTTACTGACAATCTAAGCAGCCTGTTTTGTCTTTGTCAAGCAAACTGTTTTTATCTGAACAAGCAAGTTGTTTTTGTCTTAGCAAGCAAACTATTTTTGTCTCATCGATATAACTACTGAAATATCCCAACAAATTATAACACAAATCAGAAGAACCTGTGTTTGCTTGTTGTGTAGGTTTTACCTGTTGATTCCTGTCTGATGATGTTTGAGGCTTCCTCCTGAAGTCTTTTCCTTTGTGATTGGTCTTCAGGAACTTCTTAAATTTCTTCAGTAGAAGTGTCATTTCTTCCTCAACATCCTCAGCAAGATCTTTTTTCTATTTTCTCTTTAGCTTACTGCTGCTTGTAGTGCCAGTATCCTGTGTTCTAGCAATAAGTGCTGCAATTTTAGAACTTGCTTCCTCAACTTCTTTTCTTCTTCGTTCGATATCATATTCAAATGCTTTAAGGTCTGAGAAGAGGTCAAAGGTGCTCATTTCATTGAGGTTTAGTGAAACCCTCATAGCAGTCTCCTTGTTGTGCCACTCTACTGGGAGTGCTCTCAACACCTTAGTGTTCTTTTCTTTCTGTGTGTAGATATTTCCAAGGGATTCCAGCTCATTGATGATAGCTGTGAATCTTAAATCAAGATCCTCTAGGCTTTCTCCAGGCTTCATCTTGAAAATTTCATACAGTTGTGTAGCCTTAGAGATCCTGTTATCTCTAGCAAGTTCATTGCCCTCACAGATCATCCCTAGCTTGTCCCAAATCTCCTTGGCAGTCTTGCAGGTTTTCACTTTGTTGAAGGTTCCTTTATCCAGCGTGGGGAATAGTGCATTTTTGGCCACATTGTCAAGATTGACCCTCTTTCTCTCTTTAGGAGTGTATTCATGTCTTTCATTGACAATGTACTCCTGTGATGGAGGTGGTCTCTTGTGTGCTACTCTGGGACCGAGACCTGGAGGTGCATCAGTATCTTTATCTATGATTGTTGCGACCTCCACTTCTGCTTCTGCGGCTTCAGCTGCCTCAGCACGCTCATGCTCGCGACGTTGCCTCGTGAAAATAAGGTTCAGTTTGTAGATAACTAGTGGCCCTTCAGTTATAACATACCACATTTCATCATGTATGGCTGACAGGTGAGCCTTCATGCGTATCCTTCAGTCTTCATATTCGTCTATGAAAAACATGGAGAGTTTATGTGATAAGATGTCCATGTTTGTGCTAAAACAATGATTTTGGTCATGTGAAAAGAAAAATGGTTTATCCAGTAGAAACGGGTGGATCTGGCTACGTTACCAAACAAGTTAGTTTTTAACCCAACTCGCTCTGATACCACTTGTTGGTCCCAAGTGGTCAGAGGTTCAGAGGGAGGTGAATAAACCTCTATCGATTTTGCGTTTTCAAAACCTTTTCTTGAACAGGTTCCTGATTCTATAGAGAATGCAGCAACCTGACTCAAATCAGTAACCTGACAGTGAGCTGGTTCTGGTTCCTGACTTGGTGATCACAGTATGCAGCGGAATAAATTAAAGATAAAGTTTCCTTTGAAAAACAGTTTTCTTTTCTTAAGTATGCTTTTAGTGAAACCTTTGCAGAATGCTGATGATGTATGCAGCAAGATATAGCAATGCAATGCTACAGGTAGATAAAAGCAGTAAAACACTTATGTCTTATAGTGGTTCGAAGGTGGTGTAATCCTTCTACATCCACTTTACTCCTTCTCTGAGGAGGAACTAGAAAGTTCGTTTTACAAGCCTCAGCTTTACAAACCTCTTTCTAACACAAGTTAACCTACTAACCCACACAGGGTACAAAATTCACAAAGAGTTACAAAGCCTACACAAGACTAACACTTAGCAAGGATCAAATCCTATCAACTAAGGGCACCAAAAGTAAAACAACCTAGCACACAACACAAAAGGTTAAAAGTATATAAAGACTTCAACTGGTGCAAACTTGAAACAGTCTTGAATTTGAAAGCTCTAAGATTAGGTTGACTGCTTCAGAAGGTTGAGTGACTGAACTTGAAGGCTTGAGAAGTAGCTTGAAGGAAAGATAGCTTAGAGAGATAAGACGCTCAGTTGTTCAGTTATCTTCAAGGTCACTCATTCCTTCTATTTATATCTATAGGAAAAATACCTGTTGAAGGAAGACATTGTCCTTGTTGTAATTCAAACTTGATCTTCAAATTAATGTCTGGAAAAAAATCGGGTACAAGGGCTCGTCCTTGTCTTATCCGCATTAATGGCGCCACTCCACAGCTACAATACTTTTTGTAGAGCTGTGGGTCCAGGTGTCACAACCTGATAGGCTTGACACTGACTTCTATCTACCAATAACTGGAGTAAGAACTAATCTTCGCATATCACCAGGATAATCCTTGTATGAAAGATAGAAGGAACCAACAGCTTCTGCTCAGGATGCAGTGGCTGCTAATGACTTTGTGCCTATTCTGATCTGCATCAACTTTCTGTTTCGGAATAACTTTCTGTTTCGGAACAGCTTCCTGTCTGCTATAGTTTTCAGATTCTGAACAGCTTCCTATTCCAGAATCCTGCAGTCAGCTTCCTGTCTTCATACATCTTCTTGTTATGCTGCTTACTGGTTAAGCTTTCTGATCCTGCTATACTCAAGAAACTTCTTCAATCACAGGATCCTGCTAAATTCAGTATATGCTATTTTCTGGTATAGACAACTTCCAAAACAAGACTTAGCAAGTCTATCTAAAACAACCAAAATTCCACTTATACTTCATGGAAAATAGGTACTTAACTTTCTAACCAAAGTTACATTGTCTTCATCAAAACTCAACAGAAATATCCTAACACCGTCCCTGGTTGGGTTTCGTACAGAAACCAACTTCAATGCATAGTACTAATACTGTGCAACACAAGTTTTTGCTACAACACGAAGTAAATAGTAATCTGTGCTGAGGTTTGCTCAATTTAAAAAACTATTAATAAATGTAAATGGTATACAATCACCAATGCTGATGGTTGCTGGCTGGTAAATGACATATTCAAGAAGATCTCAAAACAACTAGTAGAAGGTCAATTAACGAAATTTAATTAATATTTTCCATAACTTTAAGAGTCGAGGAAATTTGTCCTTTTAAACACAGAACACGAAAGATGAGAAAGATTACCCAATGAAGCACCAAACAAATTAATATTTTCATTGTTTTTTGATTAAACATTATTCTTTATGACAATCCACACAAAACAAATTCATCTTGGTGTGACCTTCTCATAAAATAAATTGAAACCAGAAAGTAATATAACAGGAATATTACTAAATATTCAAAGAGAATTGAAATAGAATAAAAATAGCTAATATAAAAAATTTCAAAGAGATGTATAAAGATATGATGTGTATAAGAATACAAAACGTACGTTATATAAAAAATTGTGCATTGGAAAAACATGAATTTTTTTACTAAATAAGTATATATTTAAATTATTAATTATTTTCTACGATCTAAATTAATTATTTATTTTTGATATTTCTTCAGAATAATGGTTGATTTGAACACATATTGAATATCAAAATATTATTATAAATTTAGATTAAAAATTATATATATATATATATGTGTGTGTGTGGGGGGATAATTAGAAATTTCAGATCGATGTGATTATTTGGACTAAATAAATAAATTTTAATTATATATATAAATGTACATAATAAAATTAGTAAAACAATTTCAAAATTGTAATATAAGTTTTTGTTTAGAAAATATGTTTAAAAAAATCTAAATTTATCAAATAAAATCTGATTATTTTCAATTTTTTTGTAATATAAATTATTTTAATCAATCTAAAGACAATAATTGATAAAATAAGAATATTACTAAATCAAATCTTAATATATAAACATTAAGATCTTAATAAAGTAATTTTTGATAATTTTGAAAATTATAACTACAATATTATAATCTATATCTATATATATATTTAATAACAATTACCCCTGAAAATAGAAATGTCAAATGTTTTCCCGTCCATTTTCATTTCCTAATATTAGAAATATCATTAATTATTTTATTTGATATGATAATAGTTGAGCTAGTATTTCTCTCGTGTGTTGCACAGATTATGATATTTATAGTTAGCTTTTAAAATTATCATATTAAGTTATTAAAATTTTCATATTTGATAAATTAAAAACTAACACATAAAAAAACAATGTCTATAAATAACTAAAAATAAGACTTTACAACATTGATTGATATGTTAATAAAATAATAAATATAGTTAATACATAAATATAAAATAAATTAATTAATAAAATACTAATTAAATGATAAAAATATTCAATATATTGTTGGACCATAATTTTTTTTTTGTTTCATTATTTTCTTAGGATTTGTTTATTCATATAAACTTTTGAGTTGTGGTCTTACTATTTATCCCATGATCACAAAATTTTATAGCTTTAACACTATTGTTAGATTTTTTAAATAAATTTTAGCTTGAAAATTAGTATTTATATTTTATTTATTGTCATTCTCCGTTACGTAGTTTTATTTTTTTTCTAGTTCATTGTCTACTTAAAATATTTTTTAATTATCACATTTTAGTCTATTATCATAGCCGAAACTATTACACATATAAAAGTAACTATATATATATATATATATATATATATATATTACTCATATATTTACAATGCATGCAACAAATTGAAATGGATAAAAAAAGTGATATATCTTGTATTACAAACAAATTTTTTAAATAAAAAGTCATTTATTTAAGATTTGTTTTGTTTAAAAAATAAATTATCAAACTCACGACTCCATCAAAAGTACAAATACGAAACAAAAATATAAATGAACAAAATTACAAATAAAAATGATAACTTTGATACATCATACATTAAAAAATAATTTTAAATAGGAAATTATTTAATTTGAATTATAACTTGTTTTTTATAGTGGTTCTGTTTTTATATATACTAGTCTTTTAAGTTTTTTTAACAAATATAATTATATAACTTTTATAAATAAAATTTAAAATATAAATGTGATTGAATTAAAAAAGTAATTTATATAAAACAAACTTTAAAGTAAGAATGGATTCATAAGATCAATTAAAACCCATAAACTACAACATTTGAAACAATTTGTGATATACAACATTTGTAGTACGTATTTCCTTCCTCATCATCTTTATCACAAATTAAGATTTTCAAGCCCGAATGATCTTTTTGACTTTAGAAACAATACCATATAGTTAAAATACAATATTCATCACTCATTTTTTTTAGAACAATTACACAAGATATACCAATAATCACCATCATTTTTATTGCAGCAAGAAGAAAATTTTGTGAAGATTGATAAGAGAAACACTGAGAGATCTTATCAAAGTCAGGCAGCTGAAGAGGGAAAAAAGAAGGTTTTTCACATTCTCTTCCATCATCATCACACAAGTCGAAGTTTCAAAAAGAAGATTTTCATGATTGCAATTGGCAAATTGTAATTTTAGCAAGTGGGAAAAAGTCTATAAAACTCAATTCATTTCATCAAGATAATGGAGTGAAGATCAAGAGGTAACAAGAGGAGTTCATACACAAAGTTCTTCATCACTATCTCTCATCTTTTCTCTTTTAGTAGAGTAATTTGTTTGGTGCTTGAGTTGTATTGCAAGATTTAGATAGCACTTTTGAGAGACACTTTCACGACACACTTTCATACATTTTCTTAAATCTTTAGGTATAGTGCAGCTTAGGATTCGGTTTGTGTGTTATTGTATTTGTTTAGGCATCCTGACAAAACTTGAGTTCATATATATCGAGGGACGCTTTGTTTGTGGAAGTTTGGATTTCTTGTACATTTGTAGTAACTTCCATTTAGTGAATTTTTGCTCATGAGAGCGCAACACAAGAATAAGCTTGTGTAGATTTAGTATCTCTGTGTCATATTCTCCTTATAATTTCTGCTTCTTAAATTCTTTGAAGTGTTGTGTGAAGTGTTCCAACACTTTGTACCACATCTTTTGTCTGATACTCTATTTATATTCTTAGAATGATATGAATTGAAAAGTAGGCCCTCAAATCCTTTCAGTAATATTTTTCACTAAAACAAAGTTCAACAAAGTAATACCTTTAAATAAAACAACTAGTACTAGATAAAATAGCTGATATCTTATGAGTATACAACTAATATCTTTCACTGAACAAGTAAAATGTATGCATATATTTCAGTTATAAAAAATAATATCTTATAAGTAAGAAACTAATATCTTATGAAAATACAACTAATGTCTTTCACTGAACAAATAAAATGTAAAGTATTTCAATTATACAAATAATATCTTATAAATATGCAATTAATACCTTATAAGTATATAACTAATATATTAACAATATGATTTATAGCGGATCTAGTGGTGTGTGAGCTCACACCAACTATGGTGTGGTCATGCGTGGACACGATCCACGCTTCGTACCCCTGGGGTATATAAGGTTTTGCCATGAAATTGATATATGAAAGCTAATTAGTGATCAATATCCCATATCTCACGATTAAATTATAACTTTTAATTTTTACATTTAATTTTAACAAAATTAAAATTAAAAGATAATTATATATTTTAATAATTATTGAATCCAAATCTAGGATGGGGCTTTTTGGGCGAGTAAAGCATTGTCAATTTATTTTTGATACACAAATACTTATATACACCACTTGCATGGATCTAGGGTCCATGCACCACTTCTGACCCGACCCGTCACGCGCCCGCACGCGCCTGCATGCGCCTCTAGGTCGCGGATGAAATCCGCCCAAATATGCTCTCAAGTGTCTGACCTTTATGTTATGTTAAACATACATTTTAGTAGTGTTAGACATACCTTTTAGTTATGTTAGGCATACCTTTTTTTGTTATGTTAATTATATTTTTTAGTTGTGTTAGACATACCTTTTAGTTATGTTAGTCATACCTTTAGTGTTATGTTAAACATACCTTTTAGTAGTGTTAGACATACCTTTTAGTTATGTTAGACATACCTTTTGTAAGACTAGTTGTACCTTAGCATTTTTTTTAAACTGACATATTAATACCTTTCATACCTTTTAGTTATATTAGACATACCTTTAGTTATGTTAGTCATACCTTTTAATTATGTTCGTTGTACCTTTATATATATTACATAAATGTATGTTTATGTTGATATAAATGTATAAATAATCTCATATAAATGTATAAATAATATCACATAAATGTAAATATCTACAACTTGTGCCAAATTAGGGTTTATTGTGCTGAAATTAGGATTTAGGGTTTAGGGTTAAAGTATGAAATCTGGAAATAAGGGTATCACTAATATAACATAAAGGTATGACTAATATAATATAAAGGTATGCTTAACACAACATAAAGGTCAAGGTAAAAAAAAAATGCGCGGAAAAAAAAAAGAAAATGAGCTGGGTCAAATAGTGGTGCATGGATCTTAAGATCCGTACACCTTGTTCATAGCAGCCCAACTCGTTTTGATAATATTCTTGCTTCTATATATATATAAAGATAAAAATATAGAATTATTATAAATTTCCAAAAATATTAATTTTGTGTATGAATATATGGTATATAAACCTTATTATAATATATATATATATATATATATATATATTATGTAAATCATGATACGTGAAGTTATAAATATATACACATTATATTGTTTTTATGTTCAAATTTGTAATATTATTAAATGCAACCACTCAGAAAAATAATGCGATTATATAGAATAACATATATTGAATTTTTATAAAACATATAAATTTCTATTAATATGAATACTAAAAACATTGTATGTTCAAATTAAGACACTATACTATTAAATTATATTATCAAAATTTTATAATTATTAGATATTATGACGTACAATGCAATGCACGGAAGTACTACTACTAAAGGTAATACCAAAATGCGTATTATAACAAATTTAGCACAAAGAATCAAATTTGATGCAAATTAAAAACACATGGATATTCTCTACTAAAACTAAAATTTCCCTACTACAATTTGTTATGTTAGCTAATGTGTTATGTTAGCTAATGTTACACTTGCAGATGCTATTACACTTAAAAAAAATTAAAATTAAAATTGAACTCACAAATACAACATATTGAAAGGACTTTAAAGTCCAAAAAACATCGCCCAACAGTATATCGCACAAGAAGCCTCACTGCCCCAACTATATCTTGTGTACAACAATCTTTCAACATTAACTCTACACATTTGTTGCAGCTTTTCTGAAGAAAGAAATGTACATGTAGGAATTTAATCGATAAACTTGCAAATTATATCGAAATTATAACAAAATTATCGACTATTGATAAGTGCAAAAGAAGTAACAAATGTAACAAGGTATGTCACCCACCAAAATAGAACAAAAGTTTTTTGAGTGAATTACTTTTACCAGCCTCGAGTCGAGGTTTGTTCAAAGTACCAAATGGATCCTAAATTTTATGAAAATTACAACTAAATTGCTTGACCTACCATTGTCATATTGCTTCCGAAATTTCGGACAAAAATGATCCCATGCAAACAGAATACCAATTTAATCTGAAAATACTTATTTCTTGCAAACAAATGTACTATGCTATATCTTCTAGTCATAAGGAGGGGTGTATTTGGTAATTTGACCAATATTCGATGAAGGTAGAGGTAATTCACCCAAAAAAAATTATCCAGCCATTTCTGAATAAAGACTTGAAACATTCGGATTCATTGTTGGGCTAATCCCAACTATTACCATCCTATTACAGAATCAATAAATCTCAAAGGACAGATAAATCCAAGGTCCAAACATGTCATCAAATCCTTTTGTTCAGAAGAGCAAGGATGGGACTTACCTGGCAATTATATTTAGCAACTGCAAAATTCCCATTCTTCTTTTGACAAGTCTAGGAACTCAGAATTTCCATCTTCAAATATGATCTGTAGTTAGAAACAGAAGAAAAATAAATAGGGAAGTAATCTCTTAGTCCTCACTAACCAAAATATTCAAGAACAAATAAAAGACAGGCATTACAGGAGAGGCACATACACATACAATTCTTGCTTATATTAACAGTCTCACTCTTCACACCCTCAGCAGGAAAAGAAGAGATAACAAAACAACTCTCAAGACTGCATTCCCATGGTTCAACTTAAAACATATGGATTTTCTTGAGTGGTTTATATGCATCAACCTTAATAAAAGTAAACTATTCCCACTTGAACAATCCATGCACTTAGTGTGGTTGGTCCTTACTATGGTTGCCTAAACTCACTCCTATCCATGCTAAAACGTTATCTTACATTTGCTCTTATGGTTCTCAAGAGCTCCAACAACGTTGTGGAGCACCCACATATCCCATATTAGTGCACCAACTAAGCCTACCCTAACGTACCCAAAAATCATGTTTCCAGTACATACTGTGACCCCAAACTACTGCATTCAAGGTAACTATGGTCCTTAATTTCACTAAAATATGTCATTGTTAATATCAGAATCTGGCAGTACATTCCCTAGTGCTCACACCATATTCCCTCCACATATGATTGTGCAGACCAGGCAGCGGCAGAGGATGAGCTGGGGGTGCCACGTGGATGAAAATATTTTTTTTAAAACTAATCAGGTGTATAAGTCTGGTGAACAATTGTTGCAGACAAGATTTACTAGAGGTGGTTGAAGGTGCACGCCTAGCCACACCTGTGACAGGATGTTTTATTGTTTTATTTTAATTAGTCCTTTATTCTTATTTAATATTTATTTGTTAAGTTGTTAGTTGGTAGCAAGGATGAAAATTTCGGTTTCGGTAAAAGTTTCGGTACCTTGATTTTACGGAAATATCGACGGAAATTTCGATTTCGGTGGAAATTTCAGACATTTTTTTTTTAAATACGGAAACTTTGTAAAAAAAATTAAAAATTAAAAAAAAAATCATCTTTACCAAAATTTCTCTGAAATTTCCCTGAAATTTTGATGAAAAAAAAATGTTGCGTATTATTATTTCGATACTTGAATTTGAACGAAATTTCGCGGAAATTTCGCCAAATTTTCATCCATGGTTGGTAGTGAGGTCTTTCATGGGCTTCGTGGCCTAGCAAGTAAAGAGGTCTTTCCCCTAATGGGATAAACTTTTTTGGATGATAGCTAGGATAAACTTGGAAAAATGATGGGGTTATAATTAAAAAAACATATAATGAAAAACAAAATTTTATTACCCTTGTAACGATATTCAATGAATTGAAGGGATTATAAATTAGGACAATTAAATTCATTGGCTTATCCAAGAAAATACAAGAAAAGAAGCTTACTGCCATATGCTTGAGACTAGTTAAATCCTAATGTCATAAACGTTATTGGGGTTTAATGAAATCTAGTTATTAGACCAACATGACTAAAAGTTAAAATGACTAAAATATCATTATCTTTAAATAAAAAATAATATCTCCATCTATATGGACCATATCCCCCTCTTCATGTTTCTGTATCTCCTTAAACCACAATATTGCAACATCTTATCATTCTAAAACATGTTTCATGAAAGAAAACTCATAATAAAATATTAAATATTTTGTAACGAATACAGTTCAACCAAAAGAAGCTGTAAAAAATGCGATTTCATATCTTAAAACTCTATTTGATCCTGGCTGGTCCAATATAGAAGTGGGGCGAACATGCTCCTTCATGATCAACCAACTAAAATCGAATGAAGCTCGACTCTCGTGTATTGTCGACTTTCAATATTGTTTTACATGATTCTCACATTTAACATCTACTCTTCAGTTGGTGAACAATAGTCTAGAAATATCGCAAATATCAATTTACAAGTTTATTATAATAGACAAAACCTGATGTTTGGAAAGGATTTCAATAGTCAGGATTTAGGATTTCAAAATTCCCGAAGTATGTTTGTTTTGAGATTTCAATTTGGATTACAAAATCCCAATACAATCATACCCTATTATTACCACCTATATGTACAAAATAAAATATTACATTATTTCACTTTTTCCAACATTGATTTGACATCTACAGTATAATCCTACCCAACAAAATCCTCAAACAAACATATATTTTTACTACTTACCTTTACTACAAAATCCAGGATTTCAAAGTCAGGATTTTCTCAATCCCACTTAATTCCTAAACAAACATTAGTGTTAGCCAATTTGTCTTTGCAATAATACAATTAGAATCAAGATCATTTTACAATAAAAAACCTACTAGTAATTTATAATCTAATTTAAAGGACCCACAAGCATAATATACATAAATATGAGAGAATAGGATTGTTAATCAGCTGAAATACTTGAGCTACCTATATTACAACCATTAATTTACAGATTAAAACTACATACTTTTTCAAAAATTGGTACGTTGATCAGCTGAAACACTTGACAAAAAATGTTAATCCATTGATAGCATGGAAAAACTTACAAAATAAGCCTTAGTTGGCATTCAGTCGAGCAGATCTCCGAGTCAGCCTCTTCGTATTGGTTATAGCAGCAGAAGTCAGAGAAGAATGAGGCCCCTCAGTGTCGGCATTAGCTTCTCGGTATGATCTACGGCTCCGTTTCATGGAAGGCTCAGCAGGTTGTGAGTTTTGAGAGGGAACATTTGGATCATTTGCTTGTTCTACAACTTCTGCTTTCACCGTTGCGCCAGGCCATTGTGTGGCACAGCCTGGGCAAACATTTTCTCATCCGTACTATACATGATTTGCCACTTTTTTGAATAAACTATGGAATGTTTCACTTTGTCGTACGAACTTTAAATTTGATGCATTTTATGGTATCCGATAAATCCTAACCATAAAGGTGTCTGAAATCAACGGCTAGGATTTGTCTGATACCATAAAATACATAAAATTTAAAGTTCATATGGTGAAGTGGAACATTTCAAAGCTTATACAAAAAGGTTTCGATTCACGTATAGTTCGGATGAGAAAATGTTATTAACCCAATAAAAAACATGATAGCTTGTGTGTTGTTGTTTGAAAGAATGAGAGAGGGGCAGGCAGGGTGAAATAAATGATAGATAGTAGGGGTTGTAATATATTGGAAAGAAAACAGGATTATAGTTTGTCCTTGTGTGAAACTTGTGGTGGAGATAAGGGTGCAGTGCAGAGGGAAAGAAATAAAAGCAGGTGTATTACATTTTGCTGATAATTACATTTTACATTTATTTTTGCCTCTTCACATGGCCCATTGCAGTGTATCCCTATCACGAGTGTTGAAAGATAAATAATTTTCAGAGAGAGAGAGTTCTCTCTTGCTGAGGCTGTCCCCCCAAAGTATGTCATTCTAATTATAGTAGATACAAGCACACAAATTGTACAAACATGTCATAAATATTACTCACTCCATCCCAAAATACGAGCCCCGAATCCAAGTTTCACCGGAATAAGTTATCGGCTTCAATTCCAGGGATAAAAGACATAAGCTTGCTCAGTGGAGAAAATGAAAGAAACGTATATTTTAGCATGGGATTGAGGAAGATCATTTACCAGATAAGTCTGGAAATAGATTTCACTCGGAGGGTTATCTCGGTGTTCCACTGGACAATCGATTAATCTTTCTTCGCATCCATTCCAAGGGTTTCCCCAATAAGAGGAAGGTGAATCAACAAACCATGGAACAGCTAAATCTCATCTAGCAGAAAACCCAATAAAACTGAAGATAAAAATAAACAAATATTAGTTAAGTTAAAGCACAAAAGGTATTAAATGTGGAATAGGATGCAAATTAGTACCTTACCCTGTATTATGAGTTTGACGACTTCTGTTCCATAGAAGTGTCAGACTCCATAGACGGTGTGAATTTCGCTTCAGACATTTCGACTTCACAGGCATTAGTGTCAGAGACAGTCTCACTCCCAGTTCTGATCTGTTTGAGTTTGGCCAGTCGAACAGCATGCAACTCATATCTGATCATTAACAAGACAAGGAATATAATGTACATGATTCTCATATGCAAGCATTTTCATGGATATAAATTATTCCGTTAGAGAGGGACAAGGGTTGGGTGCAGGGATGTACAGGTGAAAATGGTGGATCACAAGATGGAAGGGCCACACTCATAAAGGTGAACTGAAAAATGAGGAAGCAAAGGGTGGGGGGATCACTGTGTAGACTGAGTTACATACTGAATTCGAAGTTATGAAGCTACTATAACCGTGTAACAAAGAAATGGGGACCAATGCCAATAAAACCATTTCATTTCAGAATGAATGGACAGATTATTCATCCAAAGTTTCAGCCCTATTACAACCTATTCAGAAGATCACTAAAAAAAAGTGTAACAAAGAAATGGGGACCAATGCCAATAAACCACTTCATTTCAGAATGAACAGATAGATTATTCAGCCAAATCACAACCTATTCATAAGATTAATTAAAAAAAAATTATTTAATTGAGATATCTGATCAACACAATTCTTTTCAGTTTTCAGATGTTTTCTTTATTTATTAGACAGTTCAAGTTCTGGCTAATCTCACCCTATCTTACAGTTTCTAAGTTCTGCGTCCATTTTAAAGCAAATAATGTAATACCACACATGTAAAAACTGTGGATCACCTATCATTTAAATAGAATAATCCTGACCTCATTCTTACTGTTCCACAAATAAAGTACATAACTTTCCAGTGAACCTTCACAAATCTACATATTGTAAATAATAAAATGAAATCTTATACAAGTGGAGATACTCTATCATAGTGTGCTAAAACATTCACTCTGGAAAGAGAAATGCAACTGTGTAAAACTTTATTGATTATTGCAGATCATAAACTTATAGAAGCAACAATCATGAAAGACAGGTTGTATTACCATAATGTTGTCATAAGAAAGCACATTTCCTTGAATTTGAACCATTCTGGACTAAAATATTCTGAATCAACTCACATCTTGCATTGTCTGTTAGTCAGTATTTCAATATCAGAGAGAAGCAAACAGTTGCAAAATTCTTATCAATGTCATTATTTTTTAAGAGTTTTATATACTTTTGTTTTGGAAAACATCCTCAGAGAGGAAGTTTACTAGGGAAATAAGACAATTTTACCACACAAGACTCTTCTGCCAAATTCTTATGACCATACAAGACGTATTTACTCAGATTTTCATTGTTTAAAACCTTATTCCACCAGATCAACTCACATCTTATCCAACTCTTAAGTAATTTCTCTAGTAAACTGATTTGTGAGACTAAATCCCGTTATCTGCAACTTCTAACTAACTCCACTCCCCCTACGGAAACAACAACAATAACTATACCCTCATTAAACATTTTCATGGATTTATCAATTTCAATAGCAAGAAGCTGAATTAAACAGTCTGTAAAGCATAAAAAAGAAATTCCAAAACACTCACTCAGCAACATAACTCCTAACAAGAGTAAAATATATTCTCCAAAATTGCCTCTCCTTCAAATAGCGAGGACATAATCGAAACCGTAGTTGTGCAAGTTCCTGAGAAGATTGAGAGTGCTTTAGTAACAACACAATTGATTGAACATCATTTTAAAAGCAAGATCCAGTGGTTTCAACTACAAATTTTTTGGCTACTCAATCAAGAGAATATAATCACTGAAAGAGAATCCATCGCCTAAAATGTTAGTTGAAAACTTAATTAAGAAGATCTACAAAAAAGTCAATTTCAGATTTAAATGAGCAACAATAATTCGATACCTTCCTTTCCCGTCAACCACCCTCATAACTTATCATTCCTTCCCTTCCTTTCTTGACCCTCATTTGTCCTCAAACCAAAACTCTAAGTCATAAAAAATGCACTATTACATCATTTTCACATTACTTCGCCAAAAGTTCCTCCCAAATGCAAAGGTTTAAAGCTCAAGTCTTCATACACCATATACAGCCAAAACTACACATAACCTCCAACTAGCCCAAAGAACAAAATTAGTTGGACACCACTTCTTTAAGTTTTCCTATCTAGCACGATGTTGGCCTTAAATCGAACCCCATGAGCTCCGTTCATCATTAAACATCTAGCAAACTTCCATATTGATTCCATAACTTCTTTTTGTGGAGCTTCTAACACATGTCGAAAATAAATACATAAATATCCAGAAACAAAACCACTATATTAACTTCCCAGCATTGCACAGTTTCTATTGAAGCAGAGTTAAATCATTAACATCAAAAAAGTATTCCTCCACCACTTTCAAGCAACACCTGGTGAATTACAGGTACAGAATCTACTGTTCATTTACATACAAACCCACACAGGATAAATTAGGAGGGGGTAGGAGCAACCTTGACTTTCGAAAGAACAAGCATGGCATGCGTTTCCTGCCAATCAGAAAGATCCGTCCGTACATTCCCTAAATTTGCACCATCACTTCCATCTTCATCTGTGCAACCGCCAAATCCAACCATCACAGATGAACGCCATTAAATCGTAGAGTAGAGAAAATTGGCAGTGAAGAGTTAATACCAGGGAGAGAGAAGTTGGTGAATGTGTCGAGAGAGAGAGATTTGATAAACTCGATCAATTGGTCAGTTATTCCGTACAGTTTCTCCTCCTCTTCTTCTTCTCGTAATGAACTCTTGTTGCTTTCCGCCGACGCCGGCGCGGCGGAGGTGGTGATGAGTTTGGAAACACTTCGTCGGAACCATGATTGTAAGTCCATGTCTCCGTCGCTCGCTGCAATTACACTAAGCAGAATTGGGTCAAAATCTATTTTCTATTCTTTTTTTTTTTTTTAATAAATCGAGTTTGAATTTTAGCCTAATTAATTTAACTTAAATTATATGTAAAAATCTTTATTTTCAAGTCCCACTTTCATAATAAATTTTAAGTCTCAGTAAATTCGAATCAAACAATCATCTTATATTTATTTATATGACTCATGCATTTTTGAGTCCAATTTACAAAAGCTTATAATTATAACGAGTGATTTAAAATTTAAGATTTAAAATTAATATATTTCAAATCATCAAAATATCTAAATTGCTAAAAATAATTAATGTAATATGAAAGTGTATTAATCTAAATATTATCAATGAATTTGTTATTATGAATTTCAAGTTATTTCTTAAATTCTTTAATCCAATTACAATCTTAATTATTATTTTTGAGTTGTATTTAAATATATAATTAAAGCAAAATCGATATATCATATTTTCCTTTATTTGTATGACAAATTAATGTCAATACTATAACACTAGACTTGTACATATCTAAGAAATAATTTTAGAATTCATAATTTTACTTGAAAATACCTCAATTGATAGCTTCTGATTATAGTTACTATATAAAACTACTATAACGATTAATTTAAGGAAGCACTCTCCTATAAAAGTGGCTTACGAATTATGATTTATAAGAAATATTTACAAATGTAATCCGTGAGACAATTTTTCCTTTAAACTTTATTTTCTGCTTAGTTAGATAACATTTTCTTTAATGACAGATCTCATTGAAACGACTTTCGGAATTCCTATCATAAATCATGAAATATTAAAATTGGATAAAAAAAATTCATTGAGAAATCTTATTGTGTGGACTAAATTAAAGAACATTGTAAAATCTTATTATGTGGAAGAAATAGAAAGAGCTTGAATACTTAAGTTGAAAATTAAGAAATCGTTTTTGGATGATAACTGGAATAAACTTGAAAAAATGATGGGGTTATAATTAAAACAAACATATAATGAGAAACTGTTGTGAAACTAATATAAAATGAACAAAGTAGAAGAAGGCAAGATGTAGAGAAAATATCATATTTCACTATGTATGCTCAAGCTCTTTCTTAGCTTACAAATGAAGGTGACAAACCACCTATTTATAAGAGAATCATACATGAACTAATTTAATACATATTAATATGGATAATAATATATGAAATAAGTAGGGATGTAGTGGAGCCATGTAACTCATGGAAGATGGAAGGGTAAGGGGTATCCACATTTTAATTATTTATTTCATAACACTCCCCCTTGGATGTCCATCATTACATAAAGAATATGACTCGTTAAAAACCTTACTAGGGAAAAACCCAGTGGGAAAAAACCCCTAGATAAGGGAAAAAGAGTACATATTACTTTATGTGTTGATTCTCTCCCTAATTAGAACATCACTTGAGATCCTTTAATCGACGCATTCCAATAAGCTTCACCAATTTTTCGAATGTTGCAGTCGGCAATGCCTTGGTTAATAAATCAGCCAAATTTTCGCTTGATCAAATTTGTCGCACGTCGACTTCACCATTCTTTTGTAACTCATGAGTAAAGAAGAATTTTGGTGAAATATGTTTGGTTCTATCTCCTTTAATATATCCTCCTTTTAATTGAGCTATACAAGCTGCGTTATCTTCATACAATATTATTGGAGGATTCTCATTGTCATGTGATAACCCACAATTCTTTCGAGTATGATGGGTCATTGATCTTAGCCAAACGCGTTCTCGATTGGCCTCATGGATTGCTAGAATCTCAGCATGATTAGAAGATGTGCAGCTAGAGATTGTTTTGTAGATCGTCATGAAATGGTTGTACCACCACATGTAAATATGTATCCAATTTGAGACCTTGCTTTATGTGGGTCAGATAAATACCCAGCATCAGCATAACCAAGTAATTCAGGTCGAGATTTATTTGAATAAAATAAACCAAGATCAATTGTTCCTTGGAGATAGCGAAAAATATGTTTAATACCATTCCAATGTCGTCGTTGTCGTCGTGTAGGAGATGAACTAAATCTTGCCAACAGATTAACGACAAATGATATATCAGGTCTTGTACAGTTGGCAAGATACATTAGTGCACCAATTGCACTAAGATATGGTACTTCAGGACCAAGTATCTCCTCAGCTTCTTCTTGCGGTCTAAAAGGATCCTTATTAGGATCAAGAGACCGAACGACCATTGGGGTACTTAATGGATGTGCATTTTCCATATAAAATCGTTTTAATACCTTGTGGGTATAAGTATTTTGGTGGACAAAAATCCCACCTTCTAAATGTTCAATTTGTAAACCAAGATAGAATTTAGTCTTTCCAAAATCTTTGATCTCAAATTCTTTCTTTAAATATATCACCGCTTCTTGTAACTCTTCAGGAGTTCCAATCAAATTGAGATCATCAACATACACTGCTATTATCACAAATTTTGACCCATTTTTCTTTATAAAAACACATGGACATATTGGGTCATTGGTATATCCTTCTTTAACTAAACATTCTGTTAGACGATTATACCACATACGTCCAGATTGTTTAAGCCCATACAAAGACCTTTGCAACTTGATAGAATAAACTTCTTTAGGATTTGACTTACATGCTTCAGGCATGCTAAATCCTTCAGGGATTTTCATGTAGATATTATTTTCAAGATTACCGTATAAATATGCAGTCACTACATCCATTAGACGCATTTCAAGTTTTTCATGTACGGTAAAACTTATGAAATATCTAAATGTGATCGCATCCACTACAGGGGAATATGTTTCATCATAATCAAATCCAGGTCTTTGAGAAAAACCTTGGGCTACAAGTCGAGCTTTATATCTCACAATTTCATTTTTCTCATTTCGTTTTCTTACAAATACCCATTTATATCCCACTGGCTTCACACCTTCAGGTATTCGGACTACAGGTCCAAAAACCTTTTGTTTTGCTAGTGAATCCAATTCAGATTGGATTGCATCTTTCCATTTTGGCCAATCATTTCTTCGCCGACATTCATCAACCGATCTAGGTTCATGATCCTCATCTTCTTCCATAATATCAAGTGCCACATTATATGCAAAAATATTATCAATAATTGTTTCTTTTCGGTTCCAACATTTTCTCGTAGTGACAAAATTTATAGAAGTTTCTATTATCTCATTCTCTTCGGGAGCTAGCTCTTCGGGAGCAACATCGTCGGAGGCAATCTCTTCAAGAGATTGATTTTTGTCACTATGTATAATTTGAAATTCTTCATTATTATTCAACCCTATTTTCTTTTGAGGATTTTTGTCTTTAGAACCGAGAGGTCTCCCACGCTTCAGGCGTGCTTTAGATTCATTAACACTTAGTATTTGTCCTTCAGGGATATTAATTTTTACTGGCACATTTTCTGCAGGAATATGTGTTTTAGTAACTCTTTTGGAGTCATTAAACGCATCCAGTAATTGATTTGCAATTTTTTGTAAATGTATAATTCTTTGAACTTCAAGTTCACAATCTTTTGTACGAGGATCAAGAAAATCAAAAGTTGTTCTCCAATTGATTTCCTTTTTAGGTTGATCTTTACCTCCCCTAATGTTGGGAAATGAGTTTCATCAAAATGACAATCTGCAAATCTTGCAGTAAATAAATTACCTGTTAATGGCTCAATATATTTAATTATAGAAGGTGATTCATACCCGACATAAATTCTCAATCTTCATTGGGGGCCCAATTTAGTACGTTGAGGCGGTGCAATTGGAACATAAACGGCACATCCAAAAATTCTTAAATGAGAGATATTGGGCTCATAACCATATGCTAATTGTAGGGGAGAATAAGTATGATAACTTGTCAGCCGTATTCTCACAAGTGTTGTTGCATGTAATATATCATGTCCATGCAGATAAAGGGAGTTTTGATTTCATTAGCAATGGTCTAGCAATTAATTGTAGACGTTTAATAAATGATTCGGCTAGACCATTTTGACTGTGAACATGTGCTACAGGATGTTCAATATTTATTCCAATGGACATGCAATAATCATCAAAAGCATGTGATGAATATTCACCAGCATTATCTAGACGAATTCTCTTAATTGAATAATCAGGAAATTGTGCTCGTAATTTAATTATTTGAGCAAGTAATCTCGCAAACGTCAGGTTGCGAGAAGACAATAAACATACATGTGACCATCTTGTTGATGCATCAATTAGCACCATAAAATATCGAAATGGTCCACATGGTGGATCTACAGGCCCACATATATCACCATGAATTCGTTCTAGAAATGCAGGGGATTCAGTCCCCCACCTTAGCTGGTGAAGGCCTAACAATTAACTTTCCTTGTGAGCAAGCAACACATGAATACTCATTAGCTATCAACACCTTTTGGATTTTCAATGAATGGCCATGTGAATTTTCAATTATTCGTCTCATCATTATAGAACCAGGATGTCCAAGGCGATCGTGCCAAACCATAAATTCATTGGGATTTGTAGACTTTAGGTCTACTAGGTGATGTGATTCAGCTGTATTTATTTTTGTATAATAAAGGCCCGAAGAAAGTGAATACAACTTTTCTAATATATATTTATTTTCATAAATAGTTTTTGTAATCAACAAACATTCAACATTCTTCTCATTTAAAGTCTCAATATGATACCCATTTCGGCGGATATCTTTAAAACTCAACAAATTTCTACGAGACTTAGGAGATAATAGTGCATTATCTATGATAATTTTAGTTCCTTCAGGGAGAAATATGGTGGCTCTTCCGGAGCCTCAATTAAGTTTGCACTACCACTTATAGTATTAACATTTATCTCCTCTTTTTCTATATGAGAAAAATATTTTTTATCTTTAAGAATGGTGTGCGTAGAAGCACTATCAATTAGACAAATATCATCATTATCATTTAATCCCAATGGTTTGACATCCATTTCTTCTTCTGGAAGAAATTACATATAAAATTAAAGGATGCATAAACATTAGTAAAAGATGCAAAATATTAATGAAAGATGCAAAATACTATTTATAACATATAAACTTCATAATAAGAATTCCAAATACATAGGGTATTCAACATTCAATTTATTTTGGGATCTTCAGGATCCACAAAGAAATCGCCACATCAAGATGAGTCATATCATCAAAGTCATTATAAACAACATTTCCATCAACAAGTTTTGTTTCCACATTTTTATCCTTTGTATTTGCCTCAATATTTTTATCCTTCTTTTTCAAGGATGCTTGATAAAGTTCAACAAGGTGATTTGCAGTTCAATAGATACGAGACCAATGACCTTCCATGCCACATCGAAAACATTTATCTTCATAATTTTTCTTTTCTCCATTATCTCTCTTCTGGGAGACAATTTATTTTTTGCCACGGTCAAGATTGTTATTATTATATGGAGTATATTTTCCACGACCACGTCCTCGATTTCTACCACGACCACGCCCACGACCACATCCAAAATTTTGAGATTGAGTCGCATTCGCTTCAGGGAATGGACTAGCACCAGTGGGTCGAGACTCATGATTTTTCAATAATAATTCATTGTTTTGTTCGGCAATAAGAAGACAAGCAATGAGTTTAGAATACTTCTTAAGCCCCTTTTCTCGATATTGCTGCTGCAGGAGCAAATTCGAGGCATGAAAAGTAGAGAATGTTTTCTCCAACATATCATTGTCAGTAATATTTTCACCACATAATTTTAATTGGGAAGTAATTTTGAACATTGCCGAATTATATTCGCTTACAGGCTTAAAATCTTGTAGTCGTAGATGGAGCCAATCATAACGGGCTTTTGGAAGGACGATCATCTTAAGGTGGTCGTATCTTTCTTTTAGACCCATCCATAACACAAGAGGATCTTTCACAGTCAAATATTCAGCTTTTAATCCTTCATCCAAATGATGACGAAGGAAAATCATTGCCTTGGCCCAATCTTGATTTGAGGCATTATTTTTTTCAACAATGGTATCTTTAAGACCCATTCCTTCAAGATGAATTTCGGCATCTAATACCCATGATAAATAATTATTTCCACTAATATCAAGAGATGCAAATTCTAACTTTGTAAGATTAGCCATAATGAAAACAAATAAAGATAAATAAAAATGTTACCTCAAAATATCCAATTCACTTCTCCAAATATCTTCAACTTTAGCTTTCAAGATAGAGACTCGTTGTGCTGATAACGTGTTATGAAACTAATATAAAATGAACAAAGTAGAAGAAGGCAAGATGTAGAGAAAATATTATATTTCACTATGTATGCTCAAGCTCTTTCTTAGCTTACAAATGAAGGTGACAAACCTCCTATTTATAAGAGAATCATACATGAACTAATTTAATACATATTAATATGGATAATAATATATGAAATAAGTAGGGATGTAGTGGAGCCATGTAACCATGGAAGATGGAAGGGCAAAGGACATCCACATTTTAATTATTTATTTCATAACAATTTTTACCCTTGTAACGATATTCAATGAATTGAAGGGATTATAAATTAGGACAATTAAATTCATTGGGCATATCCATGAAAATACAAGAAAAGAAGCTTACTGCCATATGCTTGAGACTAGTTAATTCCTAAACTCACTTAATTGTGATTGGGGTTTAATGAAATAGTAAATAGAGATCATCTTATGGATCATGTTACATGAAACGGGTCAACCCACAATCTACATTATACAATTCACATGTAAATTAATGAAAATGAATTAAGATTGTGGGTAAAAAAAATGCGTCTCACAAAAACTATGCGTGAAACGTATTACACAAGTTTCTGCGTTAATGAAATCTAGTTATTAGACCAACATGATGAGTTACGTTGACACTGTACACACCCTTTCAATCTCTAAATATACTTCACAATTTAATAAATAAATAATAAATAAAAGTTAAAATGACTAAAATATCATTATCTTTAAATAAAAAATAATACCTCCATCCATATGGACCATATCCCCCTTTTTCATGTTTCTCTATCTCCTTTTAAACCACAATATTGCAACATCTTATCATTCTAAAACACGTTTTGCGAAAGAAAACTCATAATAAAATATTAAATATTTCGTAAAGAATACAGTTAAACCAAAAGAACCTATAAATAACACGATTTCATATCTGAAAACTCTGTCCGATCCTAATTGGCCAAATACAGAAGTGGGGCGAACATACCTCCTTCATGTTCAACCAACTAAAATCGAATGAAGCTCAACTCTCGTGTATTGTCGATTTTTAATATTTTCTTACACATTCTCACATTTAACATCTACTCTTCAATTGGTGGATAGTAGTTTGGAAATATCAATTATTTTATCACAAATATCAATTTACAAGTTTATTATAACAGACAAAACCTTAGTGTTAGCCAATTTGTCTTGCAATAGTACAATTATAATCATGATCATTTTACAATAAAAAAACTACTAGTAATTTAAAATCAAATTTAAAAGACCCACAAGCATAATATACATAAATATGAGAGAATAGGATTGTTAATCAGCTGAAATACTTGAGCTACTTCTATATAAGAGCCATTAATTTACAGATTAAAGCTAGATACTTTTTCAAAAATAGTTATGTTGATCAGCTGAAACACTGGACAAAAATGCTTATCATTTGATAGCATGGAAAAACTTACAAAATAAGCAGCAGAAGCCTTAGCTGGCACTCAGTCGAGCAGATCTCCGAGTCAGCCTCTTCGTATCGGTTATAGCAGCAGAAGTCAGAGAAGAATGAGGCCCTTCAGTGTCAGCATTAGCTTCTCGGTATAATCTACGACTCCGTTTCGTGGAAGGCTCAGCAGGTTGTGAGTTCTGAGAGGGAACATTTGGATCATTCGCTTGTTCTACAGCTTCTGCTTTCACCATTGCGCCAGGCCATTGTGTGGCACAGCCTGGGCAAACTCTTTCAACCTGCAAATCATTGACTCTGCTTATTAATTATCATCATGAAGGAAACTGAGAATCGTGAAGTGGATATTATAAAGAAAGAAGCTAGTAAGTACCCTTTGTCCCGAGAACTTCTTTTTCAGACAGTATGGATGGAGTCGAACATTACAAGCTCCATTTTGGCAAAGTTGAGCCTGCTCGAGATACACAGTACAGAATGAGTACCTATTTCAATATCAAGAATATCTTAGCATAATAAATAAACTATGGTAGTAATTCCATATGAACCACAATTAGATTTAGTGGTAGATCAGCAAAAACAGAGTTTGGAGTTGAGATGTAAATATGTAATAATCATTTGGTAATGTGAGCTTTTAAGAGTTTCTGATTAAATAATGAATTTCACACACACACACACACACACACACACACATACAGAGGATGTCTAAGAAAGATGATGAGCTGCGAACTTCCACTGAGAACGTACTAACTCATACTCTTTTATAGCGGAGAAACAGTTATATCTTACTTTATATCCTGGAAAAGGGATGTTCACATCTAGATTACTAGATGGTGTCAATTCACATTAATCCTATGATTCATGATGGTAATTCACATATCTAAAATTTGATTTGGAAGTTCTAATTCGAAAACTAGCGGCAATGCCAATAGCTGCACATATTTCTGCACAAAAGGATCTCTTTACTAGCAAAACTCTATGCAGCACAGCAAGATTACTACCGGAAGAGAAAAATAAAAGATAAAAGTAAATCAGGTTTCAGCATGCTACACAAACCTTAATGGCAGCCTCGTTGCAAACTTCACAAGCAGGAACCTCGTTAGTCCTAAACCAACTTCGCAGATCTAGAAAAGATTTACTCCAATACCTATTTTTCCTTCTGGTATTGTACAAAGCCACTAGTCCTTCACCAATTGATCAAGAGTTTTTTCCTTTTGTGACATGGAGAAATTCTTAAATGCAGGAGGGATATGGAGTGCAGCTCCCTGTGATTGAGAATCAGTTATCCCAATAAACTGCGGATTACAGGGCATTGCCAACAAGTGGTGGTGTTTAGCATAAAAACTAATTACTGGTAAAAGATTAAATGACATTATTCATGGGAATAGTTTAAAAATGATGTTCATGATCAAGGACAAACTTCTAATATGAGAAGCTTAAACAGAAATAAACAAAAGCAAAGCGATAGGTGCAACTGAGAAAACTATATTAATCTGGTACTGCAGCTATTGGATTGTGTGCATAGTTATACCTCAGTAATGGCAAAAATTCACAAGTTCTATATTTACATGCCAGAATGTAATTTGTGATGCAATTCTTTGATAACTTCTACCATCTGGAGTGCAATGACAAAACAATATTCACTTAAAAGTAACAGCCCTAATTGAAGGATAATCATAGTGAGTTGTCGGAATCTTCAATTGCACAGGTTATGAAAGTTAATTTCAGTAAGAAAGAGTAGAAATTAGGAGGAATGAGGTTCTTGAGAGGAAAAAAAATATTACTCTTGATTGTAGGAATATTTTGTTTCATTTGAATAATTCTGTAATACAGGAAACTAGTTTTTCTGCATTGTTGTATAGATTCTGATTTCTGACTTCTTGTCACCCATACATAAATCTTCTTTTTGTCAAGTAACAATGAAGGAAACTGGTCCACTTTTTTTTTGGTCTGGTTCCCATCAAGTTGCTATTTTACTTTTTCTCTTTAAAGGGCTAGTACCAGGTCACAAAGGTAATTTCTTTGCCACTCAGATGATAAGATGCATGAATGGTTAGGAGTTCTTCATAAGTTTCAAATTATGATTAGTGTGAATCTCTTTAGACTGAACAGTGAGAAAGGTTAGAGTGATTTGTTCATCATTTATAAGGTATAGCTAAAGTAGGTTTTGATATCCAATTAAAAAAATGTGTATGAAGGCTAACGCAGTAGAAACCTAATCTTCCACAGAGAAAGCTACCCTTACAGACTGATGTGGGAAAATTTTGGTAAATATATGTCATATTTTTTTTAATTTTGGTTGTTATATTCAATAACACAACTTGTGCAAAGAAGAGAAAAGAAAATTGCCTAATAACCAACCCCTATATCAAGGAAAATCATTCGTGTAACTGTATCCTAATTAAATCCCAGTGTGAGGGATTTACAGGCTTAGAGCCATGCAACAAAGTCAACAATCTAATATATGAAGCTTCACAGTTTTCCACATTAAGAAAAATAAAACTTATTGATAGATACAAAGCAGGACAGGTTGGTGAAAGGATTCACCCAGACCTGTTGCATTGACAGTCAAGAGACATTTGCCCCAGTTACGAACTTTACAGTGTTAGGGTCCTCCTATCATTGGTTTCTAATGTGGAATGGAAATTTAGAATGGAAATTTAAACAATTGGCTGCAAAAAAGAGTGTCTTCCCTAATGGTGATCACTGGACACAATCTTGTCCCACGTGACAGGATGAAGCAAATTGCTAAATTATTAAAAAAGAAAAAAAACTTGAAGATAGGAGTATGTGCAGAGAATAAAATGTGTCCTACTCACGGTACACCAACAATAAAATATACTTCGTTTACTTCCGCTATTATTGGAAATGGACAAAAAAACAGCTTATTATCAATTATTAGTTTAATCAACCAAATCAAGATTTTTGGTTATGTATGAATACCAATGGTTGACAGGAAAGGAAATCCAGAAACCTGTGTATCCAACCGAATATTTAGAGCATCCGTACAGAGAATGCCGCCTCCAGCTTCTGGATCTTGTATAATAGCTTCAACCTAATGTTAATTTCACAATAAAGAAAATAATTACACAGGGAGAAAGACGTCCCAATTTCACAATACAAATCTGGGAGATTTATTTACAGATGGGAAATACAATACATATAAAAGAGCCAAATCATATGTATCATTAGACAAGCATATTCCAATATACCCACCTCATATACAGTTATGCACTAGAAAAAGTTTCCCATACAAACCGTAACTGCACCACAGAAAAGCAAGATTATTTAAATTTTGTAGCTTCTGCCTCAGGTTGGAAAGTACACGATTCCAAATGCTAATTTTACTAGTTCACTGAGAAGTGATATGACTGGTAGATGGAGCAAGCTATAAACTATTTTCACCCATTCAGCAAACATGTCTATAGCGCATTGAAGTTTTTGCAGAGCCATTTCTCATTTAACACCAATGCACAAAGTAAAAGAAATGGAAAAGATAATATAGCCAATCCTTCAAGAATCAACAAGTATTTGTTTATGTTGTGCTGGAGACAGCTGGAGTGCTGTCACCATAAACGATACTTAACTCCAGAAAAGATTGAAAACAAGAGATCAAGATCAAAATTGAAGACATTAGTCAAGCACATAAACTGAATTTCTTCAACCAACAACCACAAAAGGTATCTGACTAATAATCTAATTCTCAGTAAGAACATGAATATACTTATCACTTAGCTCATTTATTCTTTACTTATCTTTAGCCTTTACTTTTGATGATTACATAACCTTCAAACTTCAGCTTAAACCAGAATTTCCCTACATTACGAAAGCAAGAATGAGGAAATGCAGGAAATCTAAGTAAAGAGGCTCACAATGCCTTTGTAGAAAGCAATCTGAGGAACAGTGTATTTTGTTCCAAGCTTGGACTGATCATCTGCAACATTGTTGACAACACCATAATACACATTCCCGTCATATTGGTTTCTGCACGCTCGTAACTCTAACCGAACGAAACTTAATTCAGCATTTATCTTGCGGAGAAATTCATTAAATAACTGTTGCTGCTGTGACCCTGCGAAGCAATACACAATATCAAGTATTGTGCATAAGAATAAATTACCCTACTTTCTAAATAAAGGTTTACAATTAAAAAAATGCAACACAAATCCGGTTTAATTCAGCATGCTTCATCAAGATGTCTGGAAAATTAAAAAAAATAATATAAAGGGGGCATACATTTAGTCACTCAAAATTCAAAAAATTAAAGAATTTTTTAACTCTACAGAAGCAAGATAAGTCGTGGACTCTTAAGTATCAACACAAAAAATAAAAAATAAAAATAAAAATAACAAACTAAAATTCATGTGAAGAAGAAATTCTCAGACCCAAAACAGTGGAGGATAACAGGAAAAGGACAATCTCAAAACCATAATTTAACAAAAAAAAAAAAAAAACGAGAAAATACAGAAATATAACCTGAAGATTTGCCGGCGAGTTGTGTGAAGATAGACCGAAAATCATCTTCCTGAAGTGGACCTCGTGACAACAGCGCCTGTATTAGGGTTTGGTGGCGCCAATTCAGCGGCGGCATCTCTTCCGATGTGGGGAGTAAGGCAGAAGAGATCCACAAATTGAAAGTAGAGCAGAGATGGAAAATACTTGCATTGGCGGGAAAAGTCTAGGGCTAAATACCCTACCCAAAATAAATTTTTTGGGTGCGGACCAAGAACTATTAAAGACACCCCATCTTAAACCGTAACAATTGAGTTTTGGTGTGTTTAGTAATTATAGGGTACGGATAGTCGGGCCCAAATTTTTTATATATTTATATTTATATATATGGGTCCTTCTATAGTACACCGTTTTATTAATACACCGATGTTTTCAACCATCAGATCTTGAATGATTGCATTTTGACCCTTCATTTACTTTTTACTTTTTTTACCTGTCTTGAGAAATTATTGCAGTAAAAATTAAGAATTCCCCCAACAACTAAAAGAGTCTGGACAATGTAGTCTAAATTTATCTTCTTCATTAATTGTATATAGCATTAATCTGCAACCATAAAATCGCAATCGAATATGTTTGTATTATGCATCTCGTTATTACGAATCATTTGAGAACCATATTCTGTTTGGATATTTGTTATGAAATCCCGTCATTAAAATTTTAGATAACCTGCTTCTGTACTATTGCATCCACTCCATACCATGAATTCATATTTTATATATGATTTATGATCTACACTATCTTGATACGCAGGTCATGTTTAGATCCGATAAATTAGAACGAATTTCCATATCTCCAAAGTATATATGTATTCGATTTGGGAGATCCTAATTTGATTTAGAATGGATTTTCATATCTCGATGATATATGTATTCGATTGGGATGGATTTTGGTATGTTAAGGTATTTTTAGATTTGGATTCTAAATCTATGCGTGTATATATATATATATATATATGATTTCATAATTGAGTTTAATATTTTTTCTTAAATCTTTTATCGGATGACATTTAATATTCCAATTTTAAAATTTTGTATTTCAAAATTTTTCGTTGTATTAATGTTACAAATCAAGAAAACAACACATAATATAAAATATTCATGGTATTAATATGATTAAAAATTATTTTGTAAAACGAAAACTTAGTTTCAAGCATTGGTGATCGACCATAATTAATTACCATCAAAGAAATTTCAAAATAATATGTAATTAATAACATTAACTTTAATTAGTAAAACTTTAATAACATGATCAGGAAAACATTAACTTTTAAAATACTGATTATTATAGTGTTTGTGTGCGTGTATATATATTTATTTATAATAAATTTTTATTTTATTTTTATTTAATAGTTTATACTTATTTATATTAGTATTCTTATTATTTAAATATAATTTAAATTATTGAAAATTCTTATTATACATGATGTAGTCAAAAAATAATTTGGGTTTTTACACATACTATTGCATAGCATTACATAGCATGTATTAAATACCATTGCAATTGCATAGCATTGCATACCAACAATGCATACTATTGCAATTGCATAGCATTGCGTATATTGCATAGCATTGCATACAATGTTGATACCATGTGGCTATGCCAACGTCATGTTAATTTAGATCCGGATTTGATTAGAATGGATTTTCATATCGAGAGAATATATGGATTCGATTAGGATGGATTTTGATATCTTAAGTTGTATTTAGATTTGGATTGGATATGCATGTTCAACCTTATATTTACAAAATATAGATATACAAAAAACACCAATATTATTTAATAATTGGATACAAAAATAAAGTAAATACATTTCCGAAGGAGTTTTATAAAAAAAAAATTCAAAATTTCGTTACCTAAAATAAGCAATTTAATTTATATATTCGAAAAGATTGGTCGTTGATGAACCATAAGTATTTTTTTTACATTGTGATTTAATAATATTATAAAATTGTTTCTTTAAATTATATTTATTTCATAAGATATAAAGGTTTGTGTCAAGACTGACTTTTAAATATAATTAATTAAATAATATGAATAATACGGACGGTTACAAAATGATTAATATTTTGTTATTAATTCATTGGTACATGCATTCAAGTTCACTGTTGAAAATTATATTTGCATCCATTTACATTGCATTCACTTACACGTTGTGTTGTTAATTGGTTAATGTATTGTTATTAATTCATGGATATATGCATTGAAGTTCACCGTTGGAAATCGTATTTGCATCGATTGCATAGCATATATTGCATACCATTGAATACTATTACATATCATTGCATACCATTGCATACCATTGCATAACATTGCAATTGCATCCAAATTGCATACTATTGCATAGCATATATTGCATACCATTGCAATTGCATATCATTAAATACTATTGCATAGCTTTGCATATCATTGCATTGTTATGCAATGCATACTATTGTATTGCATACCATTGCAATTTCAATATAATTTGCATACTATTGCATAGCATATATTGCATATCAATGAATACTACTGCATACCATTGCATACCATTGCATTGCATCCTATTTTCGATGAATTAGATGAATTAGTATGCAACCAATATCCGATGAAATAAGATGCAACCTGAATGGATGTAAATATAGTATGGCTTACATTAAATATAGTATGCAACGTGAATTAATTAAATCTATTCAATCTGTTAAATCATAATTAAGATTTTGAATATTGATTTCAATGGATAGTTGTATGCCAACAATGTATGACTTAGATTTGGATGCAACAATATATGGTTTAAATTTGGATGCAACAAATGCATGTAATATTACGTATTAATAAATTCAGAATCAACAAATATTATTGTGATAATTCATTTACATTTATTTCGATTTATACATATAGCATGATTGATTTACAATGATTAAATGCAAGCAAAATCAAATGCAAGCAAAAAAAGGGTCTATTGCAACTTAGGATGTAAAATGAGTGTGGGAAAGTCCAACAGAATGCAAGCTCAGCCCAAAACAGAAAAGTTACCTAACAGATAAGTTATCGCAGTAAAAAAAACCGATGTATTAATACAACGGTGTATAGTAAAATTACCCTATATATATATATTTCTAGAATTGTTTGATCATTTCAAATATAATGCAACTAGTAGCATTCGATTATTTATGTCGAATATTCTGAATATTAATTAAACAACTTTTGATAAAAAACAGTGTTTTTAATAATGAGTGATCCTGATTAAACAATCTTTTTGAATCTTTATATTTATTTTTTCGTGAGTTGTGATTAAACAATCCTTTTATTTATCTAGTTTTTGTGATCAAATGTTTGTATTTATATTTTTTCGTGACGTGATTTTTTTAAAAAAATATTTATGTTTTGGATATTGCTTTGCTACAAATTGAGTTAGATTTTATATTTTAGTGATTTTTTTCTTTGATTTAGTTTGGTTGTGTTCTGCTTAACCAATGCATTGTTGCCTTTCTAAACTTTATTTTTTTCGATTTGATTATTAGATATTTATAAATATTTATATGCACGAGATGCACAGATCGGGAACTGTGTAAGTGGGTCGACCTGACCGGATGATGCCTTTCACGAGCCCTTCGCGCACCATACGCCCTCATTCGTGCGCCCAGATCAGCGCTCAAACCCTAGCCCATGCACCTAACCTTTCTTTAATAAAAAAAATGTTATATATATAAGGTATTTGTATAATTTTTTTTATTTAAATTGATCTTCATGTATAACGCACGATAATCTAAAACTCGTTAGATAAATCTCCGTCATATATGAATTTCCAAAGTTTCGACTTGTTCATTAATGTTTCTTAAATTAGTGTTCTTGAAAATCATATTTTGTCTGAGAAATCATCTTCTTTAATAGGAAATTAGGTTGAAAGAACATCAAATAGGATCTATGATTAACCCAAGCTAGTCTCTTGGTTCAAATATGACTGCATCTGCTAGAGAATAGGCAAGAAGGATGTCTTTTTTGTTTATCCCAATTTGTTCAACTCTATAATCCCCTACCCAATTTAAACCTTTTTTTTTTTTTTTGTTAAGCAGGTCAGATTACTCATAATCCAGATTTTTGGCCTATTTTATGTGATTATTAATCGTTATCACTAAATTATTGTTTCACTTGCACAAACACTAGATCAAGTGTTGATTCGTCATTCATTTGTTGTTCAAATGAATATAAAGTTGAGACCAAAGAAATAAAGTAGTTATGTTTGGGATAAACACATTCAATCTACTTTAGTGGCTATGATTACAGCTGTCCCAAACTAATTAGTGTCGGCAAATATATATTGCTGACAAAAGTCTTGTATCATACAATTCATTCTCTCTCTCTCCATTTCTTCATTATTCAGTCTCTTCCAGCTTATTTGTACAGTGCAAATTAAATGGCTTATGCTGCTTTAGTTTCACTTGCACAAACACTAGATCAACTTCTGATTCGTCATTCCTTTGTTGTTCACGATCAAATGCAACAAATTCAATCTCTACATGAGAAAATTGTTTTTTTGTCTACTTTTCTTGATGATTTTCCAAGAGAGGCTACCAAATTAGAAGCACGAATCACAGTTGCAGCAAATCTAGTTGAAGACATCTTTGAGCTCCATATTTTGAATCTAATTCGTTCTCCGCAAGATTCCTTATTTTCTGGGCCTTACCTTACAAAGTTATACAAAGGGTTACTGAAGCCTATAACAGAAATCAATTCCATTCTGGAAGAAGTGATGGAGATCAAAAGTAGCTGTACAAGTGAAAGTGAAAATGAGATGATGTCAACTCAATTTTCATCAGCACCTGAGCCTAAAGTAAAAGGGGTCGTGGTGGGATTCGAAAAAGAGTTGAGGGAAATACAAGATCAGCTCCATGGGGAGTCTGCTAAACTTGAAGTGATCCCTATCGTTGGGATGGGAGGCATCGGGAAGACCACTCTTGCTAGGTATGCTTTTCATCACCCTTTAAGTCTTCATCACTTTTATGTTTCTGGTTGGGTCACTGTTTCCCAAAATTATGACAAAGCAACTATTCTGCTATCCCTTCTACATTCAATTGATGCATCATCCAAACTGGAACATTCTCCGAACGAGTCATTGCTGCTGCAAGAACACATTTATAAATACTTAAAAGGGAGGAGGTTTCTAATTGTGGTAGATGATATATGGAATTCTGAAACATGGGATGATTTACGGAGGGTGTTTCCAGATGACTTCAATGGGAGTCGGATTATCATAACCACGAGAGACGCTGATGTGGCTTCTTATGTCGAATCTTCCACGCATTCCTACGAGATGCATTTGATGGGTGTAGACTTGAGTTGGAATCTACTTAGACAGAAAGTGTTTGAAGAAGAACAATGCCCACCTGAACTCGAAGAAATTGGAAAGCTGATTGCTGAAAAATGCAGAGGGCTTCCCCTTGCAATTGTCGTGATTGCTGGAGTCCTCTCCAAGGTCGATCGGGTGCAAGAAACTTGGAAAAAGATCGCAATAAATGTGAATGAAGCTGTAAATACAAGCGATGAACCTTTCGCGGAGATATTATCTTTGAGTTATACATGGTTGCCTCATCATTTAAGACCATGTTTTCTTTACATGGGAGGCTTTCCGGAAGATTACAAGATACATGTCTCAAAACTAGTCAGAATGTGGGTGGCAGAAGGTTTTCTGAAATCAAATGGATCCAAAGATTTGGAAGAGATGGGAGAGGATTATTTGGAAGATTTGGCAAAGAGAAGTCTGGTTTTGATAATTAAGAAGAAGTATAATGGGAGGATCAAAAGCATAAAGATGCATGATCTCTTGAGAGACCTTTGTTTAAGAAAAGCTCATGATGAGAAGTTTCTCCATGTAATACATGAATGCAGCCTTTTGCCTATTGAGAAATCACGCCGCATAAGTATTTTATCATCTGTTCTGGATCATTTCCCGAATATGGATTATTCACCAACACATACTGTTCTTGCTTTCGATAGTACATTATCTGATTCATGGAATAGTTGTAGATTACTTAGAGTAATGGATTTCTTGGATGGATCTTCGAGATTGTTTGATGGCAAAATAGATGAGCTTCTTCATTTGAGATACCTTGCATTTAAGACTTTCGACTTCAAAATTTCAAAGGTTCCCGAATACTTTTCAAAATTTGTGAATCTTCAAACATTAAATATTTGTGGATCTTGGTTTCTAACGAGGTTAGATTTGCCGTTGGGAATTTGGAGAATGAGAAAATTAAGGCACGTTATTGTTTCTAATGGCTTACTGCCTGATCCTTCAGCAAAAACTTGTGATCATATTCTACCTCTACAAAACTTGCACACACTAAAACGAATACTCGATTTTAGATGCTCTGAGAGGATCCGGAAATTGATTCCAAACCTACAGAAGTTGGGAATCATTTATTCACATCGTGACATTGAGGAAACAAAATGGTCAGAGTACAGCCTAAGCAATCTCGTCCATCTCAAAAAGCTTGAAAAGTTGAACATTCATGCATATTTGCTTGATTACATCAAGGGTGCTTTGTCTGATTGGCTTTCATTCCCAGTGACACTAAAGAAGTTGACATTGATGGGCACTCTAATTCCATGGGAAGATATGTCAAATATTGGTTCATTGCCGAATCTTCAAGTGCTCAAACTAAAGTGGTGTGCTTGCCGTGGAGTCATGTGGGAAACAGTTGAAGGACAATTCTATCAATTAAAAGTACTTGTAATTGATGATACAGATCCCCATGTTTGGATAACAGAGAGTTGTCATTTCCCTAGGCTCAAGCGCCTTTCTCTTCGGAGTTGTCATAAACTAAGAAAGATTCCACGTGGTATTGGAGATATACCAACGCTTCAACTGATTAAGTTGTGGAATTGTATGCCATCTGTTCTGGAATCGGCAAAAAGTATTGAAGAAGAACAACGTGACTTTGGAAATGACCTCCTCCAACTTCATATTACTTCATCTTAATTTTTACTTTACAATTGAAATAGCTATAAAGAGGAGATTTGGTTTTATTCCCCTGTTTCAAGTATTTCCTTGTCATTTAGAAAAAAGATAAGACCATACTTTCAATGTTTTGGTTTGATTATTGTTTTATTTGAATAGTATAAAGGTAATAATTGGTTTTAATATATATATATATATATTAATAAATTTTTAGAGATATTTCTATTATTCGTTTGTTTCTCTTTTATATTTTTCTATCTCCCATTTATCTATTTTCTTTAGTTATTTACTAGCGCAGTTACTTTAAATTATGTCATAAATATAATGAATAGTATTTTGGGGATGGAATATGATATTTCTTAAAAGGTTTTTAACATATTTTTTCCCATAAGGTTATCAATATTTTATTGTTTCAACATAAGTAAGACACTTGCACTTTCATTATATTCTTAGTTTGTGTTAAATCTTTTATTTTATTTTTATCGTTGTTATTTTAGAAATATCATTGTACCATTTTCTAATGTTAAATATTTTATAAAGTTTATAAATTATGTTGTTGTCTTATTTATTCGTTCCTCTTCTTTAAGAAAATTTTACAACAAAAATGAGACATTTAGAAATCCACATATATATTCCTCACAATATGGAGACACAAATCTATATCTATATATATATATAATAACAATTACCCCCTATAAATAGAAATGTAAAAATTTTCCCGTTCATTTTCACTTACTAAATATGTAATATATTAATAATTAATAATTGATAATTATTAAATATAGAAAATATATTTTGTGTGATCTTCTACATATAGAAATTATATATATATATATAGGTGATAAATTAGTGGAGAAAAATAATTTTTAAATTTATATATACTACCACTAAATAAGGAAAATGTGTGATTAGTTAATATGAGATAATTAATGATAGGTGTAATTTCTATATGTACATGGGTTGCGTTCCACAGGTACTAAGATCATGTACATAGATAGTCTACAGAACCTCAGCTGGGCTCTGATACCACTCTGTCACGACCACATTTCTAATATAGTTAGACATGTAATAGATTTTCGTATTAAAAAACTTGTAAGTGTGTGACTTTTTTTTTAAACGCTGTAACAAATAACTTTTCTTGCACCTGAAACTAGATAAGAAAATATATAGCATGCTTCGTAGCATTTATCATAAAGTCAAGCCACACCCACTTCAATATTTTACATACTTATTCCCAACAGAAAATGAAGATAAAATAGAAATCCATGTTCTTCATCAAAACATTGTTTAGAACAAAATAAGCTCACAGCGTAGCCCAACAGGTCGTCATCCATGTATACCATCTCCAAACCCGTAGGAACTCAACATCGTAGTAAGTAAGTCCATGAGCTTATACATCAGCAGGTTCACCTACAATGCATGAACTATATGAGCTAATAAGCTCAGTAAGTAGAAATTATGCACATAACATTAATGATATGAAATGATATCATTGATGCATGCTAATGAATGAAAACATTTCCTTACAAAATCATTTTTCTTTCATTTGGGCCCTTGACCACCTCGCTATTAAGCACCGGATAGAGCTCAATATAACATCATTCATCATTTTAGCCATATCCATGTCTCACAGACCCCCAGCTGAATGAATCAAGCTGTAACCATATCTCATGGGCCCCCAACTGAGCGAATCAAGCCGTAACCATATCTCACAGGCCCTCGACTACCCATATAATATATCGTAAGCATGATTACATGTCTCGGTGTTAGTAGTGGTCAATAAAATACTTTTCATCTTGAAATCATGTCTTGCATGCAGAATACAATAACTTTCATCATTTACGTGTTGATGCTCGTGATTGATATTCGTAATGCATCACATATACTTCCCCCATAACATCATTCAAACACTTCAATTCTCAAGAATACGTAAAATCACGTAATATCACTTAAGCAATATATAACCATGAAATATTACGTTCATGCATTGTAGTTGCAAATGAATTTCTACTTATCTCATCTCCTAGAATGATTATTCTGAAACCTCTTTATCTTTTGTGTCAACACAACTAATCTAAAATTATACGTAAAATGTTATTATTAGAACAGTTATAATAATATTCTTATTAAATAACTTTAAAAGAATTTAAGAACTTCTCATTTTAAAATTAGACAATTCATACAAATTGATTAATCAATTATATAAATTTAGTGGTGCCCGGTTCGATTAAACCGCCGGTTTCGGTTTCGAACCGGCGGTTCGGAAAACTGGGGGGTCTAACCGGAACCGAACCGGGGTATGTTCGGTTCCGGTTCCGGTTTATAACCAGCGGTTAAACCGCCGGTTTCGGTTCGAACCGACCGATTTTCCGATTTTTTGATTTTTTTTAAACAATGTATTTATGTTCAAAAATGTACAACTTTGTATAAATATCCAAAATTTACAACTGACAAAGTATAAACACTAAGTTTGAATTAAAAAAAATCACAACTTACAAATAATGAATAATCAGTGGTTGAATTAAAAAAAATTACAACTTACAAACAACAAACTTCTAAGTTTGAATTTAAAAAAATTACAACTTACAAACAATAAAAAAAAATTACAACTTACAAATTACAAATTGAAAGAGGAAAAAAAAAAGAGCTTGAGTTTCATTCTAAGTTTGAAAGTGAATATCAAACTTAGAATAAAATTGCCTACGTATCCCTAAATTGAATTAGAGAATCAAAGCCCACGTAGTTCTTAATTCTTACTTCTCTTAATTGTAATGAGCAAATAATGTTGTGTGGTAGATGATGTGTTTCAAAGAAAGGAGGACATAATAAGACATGCATCTAAGACACATCTTATTATCTCCTCCTTTCTTTGAGACACACCATCTACTACACAACATTCTTTGCTCATTACAAGTAAGAGAAGTAAAAAAAAAATGAAAGAGCTTGAGTTTCATCCTAAGTTTGAAAGTGAATATCAAACTTAGAATGAAATTACCTACGTATCCCTAAATTGAATTAGGGAATCAAAGCTCACGTAGTTCTCTTACCTCAAACTTACCCATTAGTTTTGGTGGAGGAGGATGTGTTGGTGTAGCACCCCGGATCAAAACGAGCATAATTGATTAATTAAATATTTTAACCTAAGATTTAATAATTTTGTGCGTATGGTTTGACTGTTTAATTTAATTTGTGCGTTTCAGATACGTGTTTACTGCACGATTAGATCGATAATTTTTCTAGACGTGGAACATAGGGTATTATTATATCATTAGATGCGTAATAGAAAAACGAGAAGATAGAAACGAACTAGGGGTTAATCGGAGAACCGTAGCTCGAACGGCGACGGAAATGACAAAACTCGAAGTTTCGATCGGAAAATCGGAAGATATTTACGTGAATAGTAACATGGGAAAAGTCCACCGATGAATAGTAACAAGATATTTTTGGGTGAATAGTAACTTTTCCAACTCTATAAATAGAGGCTCCTTTCAGTTCATTTTCACCCCTTTCTTCGAACAAGCCAAAAACGCCGAAAACACGTAAGTCTTTCTTCTCTCTCTCGTTTCTTTTTCGGCCTCCGGCAAGCCACCACCGGCGCCGCCGTCGGCACGGTGGTGCCGCCACCGGAGTTCGCTGGAAAATTTCATAGTTGTCGGTTTCGGCCGATTTTCGCACACAACGTAGGTTTTGACGAGTCGAGTCTAAAACCAGTCTCGGATTTCCATTCCGACTTATCGTTCGTCGGAAAACGGCAAAAAACCTTTGTAAAACCCTAAACCCTAACCCTAGCTAACCCTCTCCTCGGTTTTCTCTCTTTTCCTTCGTCCTTTTAACCGGAGGTGTTGTCGGAGGTTCTCGTGGAGGCGAGGGTGAGTTGTTGGGGGGACGGCGCAGCCATGTGTGATGGTGTCGGAATTGCAACGGGTTGGTTATGTTTATATGCATGCGTGTGTGTGTGTGTGTTTGTGGGTGATCTCTATTGGGGGCGGCACAGGTGGTGCCGCTATGAGGAAAGTGATAACCGGCGTTGGCGATACGCCGGCGAGTTGAGACAATGGGTTTCCGGCGACCGAAGGTCGCCGGCCAAGGGTTTTTGTGATTGTGAGTGTTTTATATATATATATATATATGTTTGTGTGTGTGTGAGATGGGTTTGGAGAAGAATGGGTTGGTATCGAAGAGATAGTAGTTGGGAACGAGAAGTTTGGAATGAAGTGGCCGGAAACGCCGGGCGGAAACGAGGCTGCCAGGGGAGGCTGCTGGCGCGCGGTCGTGTCGTGGGGCACGGTCGTGCCCCAGCTGGCAGAAGCCACTGGAGGCTGGCGTACGGTCGTGCTTGGGGAGCACGGTCGTGCGCGGCCAGGCAGAACTTGCTAGAAGCTGGCGCACGGTCGTGCGCCAGTGTACGGTCGTACGCGGCCAGGGTGCGCCGGGAGTGGGCGTCGGGTGCGAGACGCGTGTCGGGTAACGCCATGTTTCCAATCCTTTTCCATTCATTTTCCTTTAAATCCCTTACCATCGAGTCTTAGCCGACGGGAAGTTGTCGACCAAGGGTCGAGGGCCCGGTCGAGGTCAACCCTTGATACCAATGTACTTTCAAACTTCATATACGTTGTTGAGCTCGAATCAACTCCGAACGAGCTCATTCCTTATCCAAGCTTTAGATCCTTTCGACTCGTCGCGTGAACGTTTATCGCTTTAATTATAATTAATAAAGATCTAAGTACAACGTAACTTGTGTAGGCGATTTGTTGAATTAAGATTGAGTGCTAGTTGGATTGAGCTTGTGTGCCTGTTGGATTGAGCTTGCGTTATCGAACTTGTGATTTATAGCGACTCACGCGGGTAACCACCGAACAAGGTGGGGGTAATTTCTAAATCTTAATGTGTTTACAGTTTTCCCTATTATAAAGCATGAATGAGGAATACTAAATGCTATGAATATACGTGTTGTGCCATACTATAAACTGTGAAAGAACTTCGGTTCACATTGCATGTTCGGAGAGTCCTACGGGACTGTAAAAAATCATCTCCCTTCCTTCTACTACTCTATTGAGGTTTGGTGGTCCTCATGAAGCGCACCAGCGGTATATGAGACCGTTTTATAGGGTAAGATGGGTTGTTCCCGCACCTATTCTTCTTACCATTTCTAATATCTGCTTTGCATATTACTTGCTATGATTTTGTGACTGTAGATTATTTTCCGATATTTATATCTGTCAAATGTTATAAGATGCAGACTTTATCCCCACGAGTGTATTCCACGCACTCACCCCTTTATTCTGTACTCACACTACAGGAGTTGGTGAACATGTCGAACCCTAGGTGGAGAGAGGTGGTGCTGTTCCTGATCTTGTGTTTATTTAAGTTGTGTCGCACAAACATTTTCAAACAATATTTTAAGTTTATTCACGTTTTGTAATTATTTCTGAGTTTACTGTGAACGTGAGATCTTGATGTTTTCCGCTGCGTATGATGTATATTATCAGTAGTGAGACTGATTATTATCGGCAGAGGCCGTTGTTGATATGTGAAAGATTCATATCGTCCCTCACCTCCTTCTTCTGTCATCTCTAATCCCCTTCTTCTGTCGTCTCTTACTATTTTCTTCTTCACGCCCAATGTGAAACTCTGATAAAAATACGAAAATATTTCGGGGCGTGACAGTTGGAATCGTAGCCATACTCATCGGGGCCATCGTCATCAAAGACAGATAAATCTAGATGTTGCTGACGTTTCTTGGCTCGAGCCAATCTTCAAGTAGAGTAATGTTTTGAACATTCTCTACGGTCAATCTTGCCCTTTTTGGATTCAACATATGTTGTCCTTTGGAGAAGGCGCACTCGACGGAAACGTTGGAGACGGGACTTGCAAAAATCTCCTTTGCAATATGACTTAAAATAGGATAAGTGTTGATCCTTTTTTACCACCACTTCAAAAGATCCACAGAGTTTTCAAAAGAAATAAATTCAAATGTACAACTTAAATATGTATCTAATTCTTGTGTGGGATTAGACCCCCTAGCTCGTTTTTGTGTTCGGTTATCATAAAAATCATAAAATGCACTAAGACTACTAACATTATATGGATTATGTGAAGAACTCCTACTACTACTACCTACATTTTGAGCATCTAAATTATCCCGACAATCATCCCCTAATGAGGTTTTATATTCTTTAAATAAATCATACAAATATGTTTTAGCTCTAACTGTAACTTCTACATAATTTGGAACATAATCAACTGCATCATAATCGGATAACAAAAAATGGGGGAACAAATCACTATAATACATTTGTAATAATTCCAGTAGACCATCTTCTCTAATCCTAGGATCTAATAATTTAGCTATTAAAAATAAATTGGGAAGTCCGTGAAAATATTTTAACCATTTTGCTTTAATTGCTATAATAGTGTCACCTATAATAGGACATGCATAATATTCATTCAAAATTAAAGCAATTTTAACACAATGATCTAAGGCTAATGGAGAAGTGGGATAATAAGTGTCACTTAATTCTCTAGTAGCTTCTTCAAAAAAATTGAAAAGTTGAATTAAATTAATGCATGCATCCCAAGAGTTGCTATTCAAATATATCAATTCATGTGGGTTTTCTTTATAAAATTGAATTAGCAATTCTTTATAATTATAAGAATCTTGAAGCATATAAAAAGTTGAATTCCATCTATGTTTTACGTCCATCACAAATTTCTTAACTTCCATTCCATTATTTTTACAAAATCTTGCCCATTTTTTATGCCATCGTGTTGATTTAGCAATTTCATAAATTGCATCCGTAATAAGTTTAATTTGATCATGCAAAGCGGTTAGACCATCTTGTACACATAAATTCAAACAATGGGATACACAACGAATATGAAAAAGTTTACCATCTATTGGAGGCCTAAAAAATTCCTTTAATGTGGGTATACTAGCGGTGTTAGGAGCGGCATTATCATAACCAATCGAAAATATTTTTGTAACTATATCATAATCATTAACAATTTTTATTATTTTTCTAGCAATTGCTACGGAACTATGTCTTTCATCAAATTCGACATAGGCAATTAATCATTTTTGCACATTCCATGCATCATCTATCTAATGACACGCTACTCCTAAATAATCATGGTTTCCGTAAGGATCTTTCCACACATCACAACAAATAGATACTCGTTGTATTAAATTTTTTAATTCTTCAATTAAAACATATTTATATTCACCTACAATTTTTTCTATGTCACGTGTAACGGTATTCCTAGATATTCTTCTACCAGCGGGTTGAAAAACTTGAGAAGTAAAATCTTCATAATCATCGTCGGTTGGAAATTGAAAAGGAAGATGTTTTTTAGCAATAAATTCGGCTACTCCTCTCCTATGACTTAATTGACTAAATTGAAAAAGGACGTTAGGGTCGTTACCTCCGGTTCCCCCATTGGAACCGGCATTTTTTCGAGGAAGATAGGTTTGAGAGCGGTCATTACCCATCTTATCCGGATGCTTCTTGATGATGTGGTTGTTGAACGTTTCGTAGCCCCCTCCGTGCTTGAATTTGTAGTTCTTTCCACAGTAGTTGCATGTCACCGTGAAGTCCACGTTCGAATTTGATACTTTCTCCTTTTTAAAATGTATGGAGAAAATATCACTTCGAAGTGTCGAAGTGGATCGGCTACGTGTGTCACTCTCTTGAGTTGGATGGGCCTCGGGCTGCTCCTCCTCCACTTCGGCTTCGGCAAAGTCGGCGGCGGTCGAAGGTCCAAGAGCCTCCTCCAAATTGGCGTACTCCTCACACTCCAATGAGAGTGGGAAGTGTATTGATCGATAAGATCATCGACTTCAACATCTCGTGGTAGAGGCATCGTGCCTTTCCTCGGTGAGAAGAACCGGCAGAAGAAGAACCTCTTCAAGATATTTTCGATTGAATCGGAACTTGAGAATTGAAAAAAAAACTTGAGAATTGAAACTTTAGAATTGAAAATTGAATTGCAACTTGAGAATTGAGAGAGAAGTGTTGGAATGGTGTGAGGAAATGAATGGGGGGAGGGGTGTATTTATAGAAAATTTAAAAAAAATATATATATATATATTCGCCGGAACCGGCAGTTCGAACCGCCGGTTCGACCGCCAGTTCAACCGCCGGTTCACAACGGTCCGCAAATCTCAACCGTTGATCTCCAACGGTCGAGTGATCCTGGCGTGACACGTGTCCAACGGTCAAAATTTAAAAAAAAAAAAAAGCGGGCCGGTTCGGCCCGGTTTCGAACCGGCGGTTTCCGGCGACAATGGCTCTATTTCGCCGGACTCCGGCGACAATGGCTACTTTTCGCCGGAGCTCCGGTGGACACGTGGCACTACCTCATTCGTCCAAAAATAAAATAAAATAAAATAAAAAATACCGTGAACCGTCGGTTCACGGTTTTAGAATACATAAATCGAAACCGAACCGACTGAAACTGGTTTACGGTTCCCGTTTGGAACCGGAACCGGGTCAACGGTTCCGGCGAACCGTGGGCACCACTATATAAATTAATTCAAGGCACAACTAATTAATCATTTTTCATGCAATAGTGAACTTAAATTAATTAAGCTGTATTTCTCAAATTACAACATCATTAGATTAAAGAGTAAATCCTTCATTTATATAAATACACATCTATAATAATTATCATATAATTTAACTTTTATAGATTAGAATAAGGAATATCATTAGGAAATTTAATATATCAATTAATGAACTAAACACTCAGATTAATTATATCCACCATAAGTTAAGATTCTAATATTATAATCATATATGTATGCGTAGCCACATGGAAAATGAAATTTGTAAAATCTTTGTAATCAATATTAAATTATTATAACTATAATACCCACTAATTATTTTCTTAATCAATCACATACATATACATGGATACTGTTACTAAAATTTCTCTAAAATATATGTAATTAATGAAATCTTAACCCATTAATTAATTCATAAACTACGGCTGCACACTGTTATTTCGATAAAATCATTAGGAACTCTCCATAAAGTAAGAATATGTTGAAATTTATCTACTTTAATGAATCAACATTTTTAAAAGAAGTTGTGCTTGTTATCGTTTCTTTCCCTTTTCTCCTTTCTTTACTCTTTTTTTTTTTTTTTTTTTTTTTTTCTGTTTCTAATTTTCTTGTTGCCTCCTTTAGTTCTATCTTAATAGATGTAGTATGAATAATTATTGAGGAAGTGGACACACGTCCTACTGTCTTTCCCTCTACTTATGAGTCATCTTATTAACTTTATCACATATTAATTTATTTTCTTTTCTTTAGTAGTATGTACTGCATATAGTTTTCTTATTTTTTGTTAGGTAAATTGATATATACATCTTATACATGTACACGCACATATTAGAAATTACACTCCATGGATATAAAATTTTCACCTTCAAAACGTTATTTCCAATCAATAAAAGTTCAATATAAAAATATTGAGACCTAAACTTTTCATATCAAATGTATTCTTTAACACATCAGTTAGGACTTTCAATTACGAATAACAAACAAATCCAAGATATGACAAGTTTATATAATAAATAAATAAAACAAGATATCAATGTAAAATCAAGTATCACATAATAAACAACATGTAATTCGTAAAATGCATGGATGCATGTACTATATCGGTCAACGAGTAACGAGGGGCTCGGGTCTCACACTGGGTGTAGTTTCTTGAGTTGTTGAGGGAAGATTTGAAAATTCAAAGGTAGAACTTGTGGACCTTTATGTCCGATAGACAAAAGGGATTGATTCATGCATTTGAGCATGTTGTAACTAGGGCAGATAACAGATTTTGTGTGAAGCATATGCATGGTAATATGAAGGTTGCTGGTTTCAGAGCGGCTGCTTTCAAAAGTGCACTGTGGAAAGCTGCTAGGGCTAGTACTGTGGGTGAGTTTGATGGTGCAATGAAGGATGTGGGTGAATTAGATTCTAGGTGTTTAGCTTGGTTGCAAGAAAGACCACCAACACAGTGGAATATGTCTCATTTCTCACCTTATTCTAAATGTGATATACTAACTAACAACATGTGTGAATCATTCAATAACACCATTTTAGAAGCTAGGGAAAAGCCTATTCTGACTATGTTGGAATGGATTAGAGAGTATCTAATGACTAGACTGAGCAAGAATAGAGACATGGCAGAAAGATGTTGGGAATGGAGGAGAGTATGCCCAAAGATTAGAAGGATCTTGCACAAGAGAAGAGAGAGGGTGGCAGACTGCATTCCAATCAAGTCCAACGATTGGAATTATGAGATTTCAGTGTGTGATGAGGGCTGATTCCATGTTGATTTGAGGGCACACTCATGCACATGTAGATGTTGGGATTTAGAGGGTATTCCTTGCAAACATACATTGAGTGCTATTCTTGCCCAAGGATTAGAACCAGAAAACTTTGTGAGTGAATACTATTCTATGGAGACATACATTAAGGTGTATGAGTCTGTTATGTATCCAATGGATGGTCCAGAACAGAACTATGGACTACAACAGGCTACATCCCTTCTATTCCTCCACACTTTGGTAGGAAAAGAGGTAGACCAACAAGATCAAGAAGAAATGGTGATGAAGAAGAAAGGGGCAAGAAGAAGAAGATCCAACTGCCAAGACAGAAACCAAAGGTCCATTGCACCTTCTGCAAAGAATAAGGACACAATAAATTAACATCCCCTTGGAAGCAATTTGCTGAAGATTTTCTTGTTGATGATGAGGGAGTGTCAGTTGGACAAAAAAATGAACAAAATCAGAATGTAAATTTTGTTTTGTATTTAAATTATTGAAGTGCAAGTTATATTTATTTATTAACCCAATTATTTTTTTGTGTTAATAAGGTAAATCAACATGGAGTCAGTCCACCTATGCAAGAAGAGCTCACTCAAGAAGGTGGTTTTCCCAACCCACCCCCACACACTCGGGAAGAGCTCACACAAGAAGGTTTCCCCAGCCCACTCGCATACACTCAAGTAAGGGTTAGTAATATCTGACCTTCACAATTAATATCTGGCAAGAAAGCACCTGTTAATATCTGACCTTCATAATGAATATTTGACATTACTATTATTTTGCAGGAAAGCACGCATGTTGATTCAGTTAATGTTGGACCAACACCAACTTCCTCTTATGGTGGATCTCTTAGTGTAAGTTTCATTTAATTACTTTCTTTTTGTATTACTAAGTGTGTAAACACTCTAATATGCATGCATCTAATTTGTAACTCAATTACTTTGTATGACAGATTCCTCCACCACCACCTCCTATCCCTGGAAGAGTGGTTATAAGAGCACCTCCTCTCAATTTCAATCCATGTTGCTATGTAGCAAGACCACTATTATTACCTAGGCCTTCATAAAAAAAAGAAGGTATTCCTGTTATTAAGTAAGGAGGTAAGAAGTTCATCAATCTATCAAGTTTACCAATTTTTTTGATTGGCAAGGGTAAGGGAAATGGTAAGGCTAAGGATAATTAGTAACTGTGATAGTGATGATTAGTGGCATTTAAGAACTTATGGTCACTGTGATAGTGAAGTTTTTGATGTTGAATATTCTGGTGATGTATCTTTTGTTGTTGTATAAGCTATTTTTTAATCTTTATGATAGTGAAGACATTGTTGTATCTTTTGGTCTTTTGCACATGGGATGAGCTTATGAGCCATGGTTCTGTAATAGTGTTTTGACAACTTTGTAGACTTATATTTTATGAAGTGGTGACAGATTCCACTTTGATTTGTGTATGGCTATGCAAGTGTGTTTAATTTCATAAATATATGTTTGCTAGATAGATGAATATCTGCTCATATAGAGCATACATATGATATTTCACTGCTTAGGAAATTGCATAAAAATGCCACTGCTCAGGCTATTACTTAATTAGAAAACATCCATTTGTACAAAATGGACAAGCATGCTGGTATGACCAACCACATATACAAGTTTTTCTTCTTCTCCAAATTGCCAATTCTTTCATCCATTCTTTTCAATTCATTACACTTCATTTGCACTTCGGCCTTCAGTTGCATTGTTTCACCTTTGAGCTGTGAAAAATCCCCTTTCAGTTTTGCAAACTTGATCTCTAGATTTGTAGACGTATTGTGTTTACTTGGTTCGTCAATCCATTCAAAGAAGTTGCATCTTTTCCCGGTCAATGAGTCTGGACAATTCTGGAATCGGCACCCTTCACTACCAGGTTGTCCTGAGACTCGAACCTTGGCAAACTTGCCAAAGTCGCAACGTTTCCTCGTTGAAACGTAAGATTGGCTCGATGAAGACATCTTCCTTCAACTTTGCCTAAATTATTGAATCTGTGGTCTATACTTGTTTGTGTTTGTGTAGAATTGTGTTTTCACCTTATATTTCACTGTTATGTAGTGTGTGCTAGGGTTTGGTAAGAAAAAAAATCGGGAAATTTAGACAAAAACAGGTTTTCCCACCAAAACTGGGATTTAACGGTTTCTGTTAACCAAACTAACGGACATGGTCAAACTTGATGATTTTTTGGCCACTTTTGATATTAGGTGCCAAAATCGGCCCGCGGCCATTCCTACGGGGCCAAAAATGAAATTACCCCATGATACATGGTGATAAAATAAAATATATCATTGGAAATAGCTCAATAAATTTATTTTAAATTATAGTACTTTTATTGTAAATATTCAAAAGAATTATATTGTTATATGAGGACAAAATTAAATATCAGTAACAATGTATCATTACCCCTTCCATATCACGAGTCAAGTGATTTTACATAATGTCCGCAGGGTTTAGCTCAGTTGGTTCCAGAGGGGCAGATTTGCTCCAAGGTGCAAGGTTCAAACCCCACAGCCTACAGTGTGGGAGCAACATTCTTAGGCCCAATGTGGGCTTTAAGGGTGGGCTCATTGTAGGCTTGTGGGGAGCGTCTCCCCCTTAACGGGCCGCTGAGTACCTAATTTACAACCTCTCATAACTCCTGTCGGACCGGGATGTGGAGGGTGGGCTCATTGTAGGCTTGTGGGGAGCGTCTCCCCCTTAACGGGCCGCTGAGTACCTAATTTACAACCTCTCATAACTCCTGTCGGACCGGGATGTGGGGGGCCCTTGGGGTTGGAGATTCAACCTTTGCTCCAAAGTGATTTTATATAATTAGACATAGTGAGAAAAATATCACTAGTGGCTATGATTCAATCTAATTGGTGAGAAAAGTCTTCTATGATGTAGTTAATCGTATTTTTTTAATGACAATAATAATATGCTTTTTTGTAAAGATAACAATAATTAAATATATGTTACAGATATTGGTGAGAAAAGTCTTCTATGCTACAAATCACTCTGATACGTTCTCTCTCCTCTCCATTTCTTCCTTATTCAGTCTCTTCCAGCGTAGATTCTGTATAGTGCAAATGGCTTAGAGCTTCTCCAACCCAGACGCAAACTCAAACTCAAATTTTGAGTTTTTGCCACTCCAATCCAACCTCAATTTGCAACTCAAAAACAGCCACTGTGAACAGTAGGTAGCAAATTTGCTACCTACTGTTCCAGTGGCGGAGCCAGGATTTTTATCGAGGGGGATCCAACTAATAAAAGAATAACAATAGTTTTAAGAATAAAATCATAAAATTACGATAAAGTCAGTGTATCACATTATAAAATAACATCTAAAATCAATATCTTTATAACATTTCAACATGACAAATAAATAAAAAACGATTACAATATTTATGTTGTATTTTTTCCTATTTTAAAATCATTGTAAGATACCTTCGTTGCTAACATTTCCAAATACATCTTTTTCTGATGTATTATTAAATAATTATTCAATAATATATCGCTCATTGGATTCAAAAGTGAACTTTGAATGTTGTTCATTTTGAAATATTTTTTAATATTAATACTGATATTTTTCTATAATAATTTTTCATTATTTATGAAAGATAAGATAAAATTAGAATTATTAAATATCATTAAATTATCATTACTATTATACAAACTATAAATCAACATCTAACTTATCAAAGCTAATAATTCATAAAATAATAATCAATGATAATAATTATTTACAATCACTTCATATTTTATTAAGCCAAAATAACGAATATATTATATATTCTATAACAATTGATAATCAAATAAATTAAAATAATATCATTACTCAATGAAGAAAAATAAATAATGAGTTTAGATATATGAACAATTTACCTTAAACATCTTAAAAATTGATATTTTTAATAAGAATTTGATAATATGCAAGTAAAATTAATTAATATATCTATTTTTTGAATAAAAATATAAAATTATCTAAAAAATATATATATATATATATATATATATATATTTTTTTTTTTTTCTAAATCTCAGGGGGCCAGTGCCCCCCTTGGCTCCAATGTGGCTCCGCCACTGTACTGTTCAAAGATTCAAATTTTTTTTTTTTAATTTTCTTTTATAACAATTATCACTCATTTAATATTAATACACATATACTATATAATAATTTACTATGTACATGCGTATTACGCACTTTGAGATATCTTAATCGAATATTTTTTAAAAATAGTGTAATTATTAAATATTTATTTATAATTGAAATCAATTAAGTTAATTTTTTTTTTATGAAAGAAAATACACAAATATTTGATATTAAAGAAAATTCAAAAAAAAATAAAAATATAGAGAATATTCCAATTTGAGTTTGAAGGGTTGGAAATGGTGGCAAATTTGGTGGCAAAAATAAGATTTGAGTCCAAATTTGAGTCAAAGGGTTGGAGATGGCCTTATGCTGCTCTTGTTTCACTTGCACAAACACTAGATCAACTTCTGATTCGTCATTCCTTTGTTGTTCACGATCAAAAGCAACAAATTCAATCTCTACATGAGAAAATTGTTTTCTTGTCTACTTTTCTTGATGATTTTCCAAGAGAGGCTACCAAATTAGAAGCACGAATCACAGTTGCAGCAAATCTAGTTGAAGACATCTTTGAGCTCCATATTTTGAATCTAATTCATTCTCCGCAAGATTCCTTATTTTCTGGGCCTAACTTTACAAAGTTATACAAAGAGTTACTGAAGCCTATAACAGAAATCAATTCCATTCTGGAAGAAGTGATGGAGATCCAAAGTAGCTGTACAAGTGAAAGTGAAAATGAGATGATGTCAACTCAATCTTCTTCTTCATTTTCATCAGCACCTGCGCCTAACATCAAAGGGGCAGTGGTGGGATTTGAAAAAGAGTTGAGGGAAATACAAGATCAGCTCCATGGGGAGTCTGCTAAACTTGAAGTGATCCCGATCGTTGGGATGGGAGGCATCGGGAAGACCACTCTTGCTAGGTATGCTTTTCATCACCCTCTAAGTCTTGAGCACTTTGATGTTTCTGGTTGGGTCACTGTTTCCCAAAATTATGACAAAGCAACTATTCTGTTATCCCTTCTACATTCAATTGATGCATCATCCAAACTGGAACATTTTCCGAACGAGTCATTGCTGCTACAACTTGTGTATAAATACTTAAAAGGGAGGAGGTTTCTAATTGTGGTAGATGATATATGGAATTCTGAAACATGGGATGATTTACGGAGGGTGTTTCCAGATGACTTCAATGGGAGTCGGATTATCATAACCACGAGGGGCGCTGATGTAGCTTCTTATGTCGACTCTTCCATCCATCCTTGCGAGATGCATTTGATGGGTGTAGACTTGAGTTGGAATCTACTTAGACAGAAAGTGTTTGAAGAAGAATGTTGCCCACCTGAACTCGAAAAAATTGGAAAGCAGATAGCTGAAAAATGCAGAGGACTTCCCCTTGCAATTGTCGTGATTGCTGGAGTCCTCTCCAAGGTCGATCGGGTGCAAGAAACTTGGAAAAAGATTGCAATAAATGTGAATGAAGCTGTAAATACAAGCAATGAGCCTTTCTCGGAGATATTATCTTTGAGTTATACATGGTTGCCTCATCATTTAAGACCATGTTTTCTTTACATGGGAGGTTTTCCAGAAGATTACGAGATACATGTCTCAAAACTGGTCAGAATGTGGGTGGCAGAAGGTTTTCTAAAATCAAATGGATCCAAAGATTTAGAAGAGGTGGCGGAGGATTATTTGGAAGATTTGGCAAAGAGAAGTCTGGTTTTGATAATTAAGAAGAGGTATAATGGGAGGATCAAAAGCATAAAGATGCATGATCTCTTGAGAGACCTTTGTTTAAAAAAAGCTCATGATGACAAGTTTATGCACGTAGTACATAAACGTTGGAGCAGCCTTTTGCCTATTAGGAAACCACGCCGCATAAGTTTTTTATCAAATGTTAAGGGTCATTTCCGAAACATGGATTATTCACCAATACATACTATTCTTACTTTCGCCTATATAAAATTTAGTTTTTGGAAGCGTTGTAGACTACTTAGAGTAGTGGATTCAGTGGTTGGAAATTTGAGATTGGTGGATGACAAAATCGGTGAGCTACTTCATTTGAGATACCTTGCATTTACTACTTTCAAAACTTCAGATATTTCAAAAGTTCCCGAATCCTTTTCCAAACTTGTGAATCTTCAAACATTAAATATTAGTGTATCTTGGTATCTAACGAGGTTATGTCTGCCGTTGGGAATTTGGAGAATGAGAGAATTAAGGCATGTTATTGTTTGTGATGGCTTACTGCCTGATCCTTCAGCAGAAACTTGTGATCATATTTTACCTCTGCAAAACTTGCACACGCTAAAACAAATACGTGATTTTAAATGTTCTGAGAGGATCCTAGAATTGATTCCAAACCTAAAGAAGTTGGGAATCTATTATCGTGATATGAAGGAAACAAAATGGTCAGAGTACAGCCTAAACAATCTCGTCCATCTGCAAAAGCTTGAAAACTTGAACATTATTGTAGATCTGTATGATTACTTCTCGTGTGGTTTATCTGATAGGCTTGAATTCCCAGTGACACTAAAGAAGTTGACATTGTATGGCACTCGCATTCCATGGGAAGAGATGTCAAATGTTGCTTCATTGCCGAATCTTCAAGTGCTCAAACTAAAGTGGTGTGCTTGCCGTGGATTCATGTGGGAAACAGTCGAAGGACAGTTCTGTCAATTAAAAGTACTCGTAATTGATAATACAGATCCCGATGTTTGGATAACAGAGAGTTGTCATTTTCCCAGGCTTGAACGCCTTAGCCTTTTTGAATGCTATAATCTAAGTGAGATTCCACATGGTATTGGAGATATACCAACGCTTCAACTGATTGAGTTGTGGAGATGTCCGTCATCTATTGTGGAATCGGCAAAAAGTATATTAGAAGAACAACGTGAATTTGGAAATGACCTCCTCCAACTTCATCTAAAGTAGGCTGGTGACTGGTGGTGAGCTTCAGGTATTAATTTCCTTTTTCTTTTTTTTTTCGGTTTTATAAATGAAATAGCTATTAAGAGTAGATTTTGTTTTAAGCATTAATTAAATATTTACTGAGTCATGAAATATTTTTATTTATGAAAAACGAAGATAACGAGGACGTGGAACCATAATTTGCATCATTCGCATTAAGCATTCAACTTTTAACTACGTTTTTAGGTGAAATATTCTTTACTCTGTTTGTGTTTATTAAACGATTGCATTTGTGACATGGTTGGGGCAACATTTATGTTTAAATCGATTTTTAAGTGGGTAATAGCATGAAAACGATTAATTGGCCGTTAAGTGGCTAATAATATGTTTACATGTGATTTAATTAGTTGCTAAGTGGCTGAAGCATGGATACAGTTGTTATTTTGTGTTTGCTTATGCTTGTTTTTAATTTTGACAAACAACAATCTCACTGGGCTAGTGTAGTTCACTCCATATTTATTGCATTCTTTTTCAAATGAGGAGCCCTTTTCAAATGAGGAGCTCGGGTGCAGTGGTGCGATGGGTGCTAGTGGGATTGATTTTTAATAATTAAGAATGTTTATTTTAATTATGAACGAATAGTTTATTAATTTCTTTTCATTTTCTTTAAATCGGAAATATTTTTTGTGTTTTATTAAATGTTTCTGTTAAATGATGTTGCAACTGTTGTGTTGATTTAGGAAAAAGAAAAATTATTTACGAGGTTGTTTGTGAAAAATTATTTATTTAGACTATGAAATTGTGTTCCTTTTTCAAATGTCAAAAAACTGTTATTGTTTTTATTTTTAAAAATTAGGGGATTACATTTATACTCTGTTTCAAGTATTTCCATGTCATTTTGAGGTCGTACTCATTTTTATGTAAAAAAGTAAATGTTGGAAATTATTGTTTTTACAGATTCAGATTATGTACTCAATTTGAATATATTTTTATTTTACAACACTAAGAATTATAATTAGGTAGAGAAATAAGTGTAAGCACATTCATATATTGTAGTAGGCTGATAACTTTGCTGTAGGTTGACCATTTTGTTGTAGTATAGACCTTCTTACAACATTTCCCTTTACTCCATCAATCTTACAGTAGTTTGTTCAACAGTGTTGCAAGTAAGGAATTCTTACTACATTTCACTTACAGTCTGATTATACTCAACTCACAACATTGAAAATCTAGACTCACACAAAAGTTTTGTAATCTATTGAATCTTCTCAAGAACTATATCCTTTTTCTCAAAGTGATATCTTTACATCAATATGTTTTTGTTCTTGAGTAGATTACAAGATTGTGTGTGATTGCAATTGTGCTATAGTGTTAATGTAATATGTTGCACTTGTGTGCTTCCTTTAAATAAAATCTTGCATCCAGCAAATCTGGTCTAAGTAACCCTTGAATGAGAACCTCCTTTCTTTCTTTTTTTTTGGATACAGTAATCCAACAGCTTATGTCGACTCTTCCAGCCATCGTTACGAGATGCATTTGATGGGTGTAGACTCGAGTTGGAATCTACTTTGGCAGAAAGTGTTTGAAGAAGAACAATATTGCCCACCTGAACTTGAAGACACTGGAAGGAAAATTGCAAATGTTGTGATTGTTAGATTCCTCTCCAAGGTCGATCGGATGCAAGAAGCTTGGCAAAAGATTGCAATAAATGTGAATGAAGCTATAAATATTTATATTATTTGTCTAAGTCAAGCATCTGCAGTTCTGCACAAAAGGATCTCTTTACTAGCAAAACTCTATGCAGCACAGCAATAATTACTACTGAAAGAGAAAAATAAAAGATAAAAGTAAATCAGGTTTCAGCATGTTACACAAATCTTAATGGCAGCCTCGTTGCAAACTTCACAAGCAGGAACCTCGTTAGTCCGAAACCAACTTCGTAGATCTAGAAAAGATCTCACTCTAATACCTATTTTTCCATATATATCTCATATATATTCAGTAATATATATACACACACATATATAGGACGGTCTAGGAGCCCTTAACTTCTTCTTGTGAGCGGTCTTGGAGTCCGATATCAGTCTCTTAAAAAAATATATAAAATAAAACTTTATATTCATCAATACTATCTCAGAATATTTTTCTCACTTTTCATAAAATAAGATTAACTAGCATCTTCTATTTGATATAAAATACATATAAAAAAAAAAACACATCTCTTAGCAAATAATCTCTTCACATTCATAGAACAACATAAATAAAACTCACAAAGCGCAACTCATTAAAACAATATTCACTTAAACATAAATAAGCATTCATGTAAATTTTACATCAATATTAAACAAATAAAACAAAACTGAGAGATGTACTTACCTGGAGTTTCCAGAACTTATAATATCTCAATACTCTTAACCACGTACGAAACTTTCTCAATCATCTCTAAAGCGTGAAACAATAGATAAACTACAAGTAGTATCTAATCCTTCAATACCTAAACTATACTTAATCTCTTTCTTTTAACACCCCACCTATTTATTTCCCTTTTAGTTTAAGCTTCAGTAGGACAAATTTATGTATGAACACACCTAAATACTTCTTATACCTTTTTAATCTATAAGTTGAATTATATATATACTCACTCACTATAATACGACATAACCACATTTAACAGAAAAGAAATAAGCTGGAAAAATAAACCGACTAACTACTATCTCCTAAGTTTAATTTAGCGATAATTCTATTATTAGTCTGATTGTTTATTTTCAAATCCAAATTTATGAAAACTGGCCAGCAACACTAACAATCCAACTAACCAAATTGGTATATTATTTAATATATACTCAACACAATAGGTTAAATAATTTTTTTTTTAATACTGAACTATTTTAATTAATCACGCTACAATGTCCATGCTTCTCTACTGCATATATACTTGCTACTGTTGAAATATGTAATCCATTAAAATCACTTTGTTTAATTAATATCATATTCTGAATTAAAAAGAAAGTTTCTATACTATGCGAATCAAACAATTAATAGATAAATAATACCCAAGCAAATAGGGTTAATCGTGTCTAATCACTCTTCTAACATGAAGACAAAACCACATCTTTTTTTTGATAAATTACTTAACCACTAACATGTGTCTGCCATTACACCACAATGCATGATTCTTTCCCTTCTTTTATATTTTATTTACTTTCAAATCTTAAATGGTTTCATTAATATCCAAAATCACATAATTAGCTATATTTCTTTAGATTATATGACCTTATCTTATGATAGAAACAAGAACAAAGAAAAATCACAAGTTAACAAGTTTGCCTAATATAATACTCTCTGCACTAATATTCCGAACACAAAATATCTTAAAACTCAAATTTTACAAGGACATATGAATTAATTTATTACTCCCAGTATTCATATTAAATTAAAGGTGCAACAATAATTTCTAATGATTTCCTAATCCACATATTCCATTTATAAATTACTTTCTTTTTCTTTAATAGTAGTTAACAATAAATTATTTGAACTGATTCCCACCTCATTAAATAATTATGGAAGCAAAGAAAACACAATATATTTGAAGCATTACCAATAGGCAGCGATGTTTCTTCTTGCTTTGACTACGTTTCCTCTTTTCTTTTCCTTTCTTATACTAGTAGTACTCCCGCGCGATGCACGGTTTATTGTGTATTATGACAATATATACGATTTGCAATAATATAATGAAGTTGTTATATTAAAAGGTTATCATGGTATCTTATTATTTCGAAATTTGTAAAAATCCGTATTTTTTAATTGATAACATCAATATTCAACAATTAAATATGAAAATAAAATTGAACATAATATAATAATAGTTTTGTGTTTGTGAGTTATAATTTCTGAATAATTAAGAAGTGATTAATTATACTTACTAATATGTTTTGTTCATATTTTTGTTCCTTTATATCTTATAATTATTTTTAGAATTTATAAATAATTTTCTACATTTTTTTTAGATGGATTTGTTCAAAAAGCATTATATTTATTCCAAAAAATTTATTTTATATTTATAAATTTAGGTTTCAAATTAATTTTAAATATTAAAAAAATATTTCTTAGATTTTTGAAACCATTTTCCAGATTTTTTTGGAATATATTATAGTTTTTTTAAAACAACTTTTAGATTAATTATATCTATTTATTTGAAATAATTTGAACAAATTTTATCAAATATTTTTATTATTTTTATTTAAAATAATTTATTCAATTTATTGATTTTTATATCTTACACAATTAACATTACATATATATTTGAATTAATTTTAAATTTTATTTGTTGATTTAAGATTGTTAGACTTAATCTCACAACCTTATTATTATTATTATTTTTTTTTTTAATTTTATTATTATTTTTATATTTTTATAATAATTTCAAACTTTTAAGCATTTTACAACCCTTCATAAAATGAAATTTAGTTTTTAAAATGATTTTCCACATTTATATATTAAACTTATAATTTTCAAAATTTTTAATTTTTGACAACGTTTAAATTTCATTATTTTCAAATTTTAATTATATCATTAAAATATAATCATATCATTTAAGATAGCTTCTTTTGTTTCATATCTACTCCTATATATATACATTATAAGATAGTTTATTGTGTAAGATATATGTGAAGCTTATTCTATAAGATACTTAAAAGTTATTTAGTTTTTTTTTTTCTATTGGTTGATAGTTTGGGAGGGAAATGACAAATTTGTAAAATTTGCAAACTTCTTTCATTTTATATATAACGTATAGATAACTGTGTTTAAAACCCCCCAATAGTGAAATTAAGAGAATTTATACCTAGGGTTTTGCATCATCAACTCTTTAATGAGCTCCTAATATATCTCAACAACCTTTTTTTATTTTATTTTTATCTATTAAAATTAATAATATATTTTAAAAAAAATAACTAAATGATAAAATTAAACTTCTAGAATTCTATATCTAATCTACCATGTTATATGAATTTATTATTCAATTAAACTCCTATTTAGATGAAACATAGCATTTGAAATACCATAAAAATAATTTAAATTCTAAAATCATATATCTAATCTAATGTGATTTACTAATCTACTAATTATTAAAGTCCTCGATATATAAAATTTAGTATCTCAAACACCCATAACTAATTTCACTATAACTTATTATAAATCATGATGACTAAAACTTTAGTCTATAATTTTTAATAGAGATTTAAGTAAACATCAGGGTGTTACAACATAAATCTTTTAATTGTAAGTAATCGCATATAGAAGTTTTATATACAATTATTTGCTACTATATTGTAAGTAAAATGGTTTTATCTAAATGATTTATACAGTGACCTGTCTAATTAGCTTAGTATCATTACCTATCTATAAAACTCATTTATTCATTTCATTGGTGAATGTTGCACATAATTTGCATAATCATGTAACTATTGAAATAATCAATATAGTTCAAAATAGTAATTAAGGATATCTAACAAAATTGAAGAAATTAAATGATGAAGTCAAATCTCTAATATCCCTTCATTCTTCTAACTAAGTGTGTGTATAAGTGTGTATAGTTCTCCTTTGCTTTTCAACTAGAGAAGAATCATTGATTTTGGACTTCTAGAGCTCGAGATATCAATTTTCTCCCAAAATTGCTCGTATTCGACCTCATATCTCGACTTCAACTTGACTTTTCATTCAATTTTCATTTTGCGCTAAAATCTATCAAATTTCTTTCAAATCAAGCAAATACGTGAAATCTTAACAAGATAATTACAAAATCTAAATATAATCCCACAAATGCATGTTTTTTTTAACTTAAAATGAAATGAAATTAAGCTCCAAAATGTATAAAATAACACAATCACCGACGGATTTAGCAAGTTCATTGGAAAAAAAAAAAAAACCCACCGAAAATGAATTTTATTTGGACTCGAGATATTTATCAATGAAATATTCGGTAAAACAATATGAGGTGGTTTACACCAATATATAAAGTTTCATAAAATAAGAGAATCCTATGGGGAAATCAGATTGAGGTCGTAAATATATTACCAAAGTGAATTTGCCACCAATTTAGATATGAAAATTTTAATGAATTGTTGGAGGGCTTGTTTGTAAATAGCAAAGATATCGTTCACTTTGAGACAAGTGGGACATGCTACACTGCTTTTTCAGAGGCGCACTAAAGGGGCTTTTTGGTTAAATCAAAGAAGATTAAAAAATCCAACGGAAATGACACGGTGGGGCAGCCACATTGATTCATTTTGGTATGTTTTTAATTAAAATAAAATGTGTGTTAATTAATGTAGTATGTTTTTAAATGTGTGTTTTTATGTAATTAGTGTGTGTGTTAATAGGACACACAATTCAATTCATTTTGAGGTGTTATTAATTAAAACATGTGTGGTGTTAATTAATGTGGGGATGTTTTTAAGTGTGTGTTTTTGTGTAAGCATGAGTGTGTTAAGATGTAAGAATAACATTCTTATCCACTTTTTAATTATTAGCTAATGATTGGATTGAGTGTGTATTAGTGGATAAAAATAATAGAATAAAAATTAGTGGATAATGGGACCCACATGTAATGATTGTATTTGTGTTAAATTAATGTAAATTTGTGTTAAATTGATGTAGATATGTGTTTTTAAAAAGTAGATGTTTCTAATTAGTGTGTTGGCATGTGAGTCCCACACTAAAATGGTGTGCTAATGCATTCTTGTCCCCCTTTTTAATGATTGACTAATGATAGTAATTAATGTGATCTAATTTGCAACCAATAAAAAATATATTTTTTTTCAAAATAAAATAATATAATAATTGGAAAGTGGATAATGAGACCCACATGTAATTGATGTGGATTTGTGTTAAATTGATGTAGAGATGTGTTTTTAAAAAGTGGATGTTTTTAATTAGTGTGTTGGCATATGGGCCCCACACTAAAATGGTGTGCTAAAAATCCATTGATGTGGTGTGCTAAAATGGTGTGCTAAAAATCCATTAATGGACGAAAGAGAAGTAAAGAACAATCAACCAAAAAAAGTGATGTGATGTGTCGTTAAATATGAGATGTCAAAATTGATATGTTGGTATACGTAGACAAATAAAATAAAAGGGTAAGACTATCCAATCCGAAAATATTAAAGGGATATCATCCCATTTTACCACAAAAATTATTTAGTATAACCAAAAATACCACCAAATATAATGGTAAGCATAAAATACCATCAAATATAACACCATACATCTAACTACCATCTTTTATAATATCATACCCCAAAATACCACAAAAATATTAAGGGGATGTTTGGACTGGACTTAAGGTGACTTGAGCAAATCTGGATTTTGGCTTGAGAAGGATATTGTGAGTTTGAATTGTGAGTAGAATTATAGTTAAGATGTCATTTTCACATAGGGAATTGTAGAAAAAGTAGATGTTTTTTGTTGGGAGTTGTAGAAAAAGTAGATGTTTTTATTGAGAATTGTAAAAAGTTGATGTTTTTATTGAGAATTGTAGAAAAAGTAGGATTTTGCAAATCCTTGTCCAAACATGGACTGGACTGAGTCCATCCAAAATCCGAATGTACCAAGTTCAGTCCAAACACCCCCTAAATATCCTAAGTTGAATTCTAACCACTTCAAGATTCATTAATTGCACTTTTATTATTTAAATAAAATCTATTCCATTTATTTATTCATATCCGAATAATACGTAAACTGATCAGTTTCAGGCCCAACATGCTTCCGTAAAATAAATCTATCCCTTAAAATTCATACCTTTCGTTAACCGTTACGGTACCGGGTGTGATGGTTTGCAAAGCCACCAGCTGGAAAATCACTGCCCCCAGATAGTTCTACAAACAGCTCCTCACTGTTCAACTTCAACCCTAGGGGAAGATGATCTGCAAGTTATCCAGCTCCTTCAGCAACCGAACAACACAACCTTGGTTCGTTTCCTACACCAGGTGTATAAAGTACTCCTTCTAAGGGATAAACTAACAATACTAAGAAATCATGCTGAAGCAAAAACCTTCTTTTTATTAAGAACTTGGAAATATTTATTACAACATATGTAATCTCCTTTTGGGAGGAGAATTACTGGTTTAGCCTCTCATAGAAAAGGCTTGAACTTGTAAACACATAAACTGTAAACACTCAAAACTATTACAAAAACTAAGAATGATAGATGTTTTGAAGAAAACTGAGGGGAATGGTCGATGTCCTTAGCTTCCTTCGCTCTCTCTATTTATAGGGAGAAATTCGGATGTGAAATGCGGATTTCAAAGCTCGTTGATCAACAACTGGCTTATTCTTTTAGTGCTCCCATGTGAAAGTTTGTTGGGGAGTCACTTTCAACTATTAGTGTTCGTCCTCTTTTTCTTCCCCTTGACCCATCCCATGTGATAGTGGTTGGAGTTGTCGGGGAATCTCTTGCTTTTGACTCAGCCTTCCATGTGATAGTGGTTGGAGAGTCCTTTTCTCGTGGTCTATCCCATTTAACTTTGTCGGGAACGCTTTAATAATTTGGTCGTTGTGGTCTCCGAGGATATCTTTTCTTTTGTGCTGGGCCCTTGTCTTTATTGGCTCCAGCTACCTGTCGATCGGGTTTGGGTCGGAATCTTTTTCCAAACTCGGGCTCTTTCTGCTCAGGGCACGCTTGACAGATCCGATCGATCCATCTTCTGATGTGTGCCATATTACAGAATTTCCGGTAAGTTTCTTTGCTTGCCGGAATCTTGTTTTCCCAGAGGATCTTTCTTTTAGTTTCAAAAAGTTTCTCTGCAAATCCTGTTGTCGATCCAGTCATTGTATTCAGCATGAAGGATTCATTGGCTGAATTCTGGAAGACCTTAAATGGGTATTTGACCTTGTCCATTTCTGTCAGACAAGTCCAAAGCCCCCAAGCTCATCGTGTAGAAGCTTCATCTTCAGTAAATGCTCCTACCAGTATCGGAACTTCTTCCGGGGAGGTCGTCTTTATATATTTTAAGGCATTCCCGTCCGGTCTCCAAAGCTTGATAAAATGAAAGACTTCATGGAAGCCTTTCTTAGCTGGTTCTGGAGCGGCACTAATAAAGTAGAGCTCCAAGATGTCTTCTCTGGACAATGTGGATTGTTTGCCCAGGTCTCGTAGACTGTTTCCCCAATCCATCTCGGTAACTTTGAGATTTCTGGGAAACCAGGTGCGATGGTATACACCGAAGCTAAAGCTCCAAAGTTATACCATTCTTGAACTTCGTTTGGATGACTTCCAGGTTTCATCCAAACTCTTGGGTATTTCCCGGCTATATCAATGATTAATTTTTCCGGGTTGATCCCTCGTCTTGTTACCAATTTCTCCCATTGCCTTTGGTATACCTGCATAGGAGAAACCTCGTTAGTGTGAGCTTGAACCTTCGTTTTGCCTGTCTGTGGCCGTAGGTTCAACTCGACCTCTTTAACCCCAGAGGTACTGGGTTGACTTGAAGACTCAGGTTGTGACACCAGAGCTTCAACATTCGTTGCAGGTTGTACATCCTCAAGGAATGCATCACCTGTAACACTCGTAGGCATGGTATTTGAATCCATAGCCTTCGGGTTAGAGTCCCGATCTCTAATCTCTCATTTTTGCACCGTAGGAGATGCAGCCTGGAGGATAGGCTTATGTAACGCTTGGAACAAATGTTCCTGAGCGTATTGGCATGCTCGTATTAGACCAGAAATGGATTTCTAATCTTCTTGTTGAAGTCGTCCAGCAACTTCAGCATTGAGACATAACGTCCCAAATTCTCGTTCAAGACTCTCTAGGTTCTCCCTAAGATGTCTTACTCGTTTAAGGACTTCGTCAGCAACGTGTCCTTCCATCTCGTGTTAAGAAATTTGCAAGAACATTTTCGTGAGATTTCACAATGACAATATCATAATCATAATATTGGCATTCAGCTTGTCATCTAAGTATCCTAGCCTTTTCTGGTTTAGATTCAATTTTATTTTTCAGAAAAGCTTTGACACTCGAATTATCAATTTTTAAGGTAAACTTTTTAGCCAGTAAAAAGAGAGGCCATTTTTTGAAAGTCTTTCTGACTGTAAAGAATTCCTTCTCGTTGATATGCCATCTGATTGCTTCTCCATCTGTAAACAGACCGCTACAATATCTGCATGGCACTTTTCCGTCTGGTGTGGCTTTCATTAGAATCGCTGCCCACCAATGATCACTGACATCTGTGTAAAGAACCAGTTCATCCTCGTCTTGGGGTATATCAAGTTTCGGAAGCTTATTACAGACTTCCTTAAGCTGCTTAATCCCTTCTCGATGTTCATCCTCCCATTTGAAAACAACATCTTTCTTAAGTAATGGACTGAACACCTTCCTGTGAAATGCTAGAGTGTTAATGAACATTCCAGCAAAATTAACAACTCCGAGAAAGCTTTGAAGTTGTTTCTTATCCGTGAGATCATCTGGAAATCCTTGTATTTTTTCTACAATATGACTTTGTAGAATGATCCCGGATTCATCGATTTCAATTCCGAGGAATTCAATTTGTCTCGTAGCAATTACTGTCTTCTTCTCTGAAAGCACTAATCCTTCTTTGTGACAAACATCTGAAAATATTATCAAATGTTTTAGATGCTCCTTCATGTTCTTTGAGGCGATAAGAATATCATCTATGTAAACGAACATAAAGTTGAAATAATCCTTGAAGAGATTATCCATCTTTCTTTGATATATCTGGGGTGCATTTGCCAAACCCATAGACATGACATTCCAGACATAGTGTCCTTGCGGTGTGGAGAAAGCTGTGAACTTCTTACTTTCTTCCTCCATCTTTATCTGGTAGAATCCAGACTTGTAATCGAACTTTGAGAATATCTTGTCACCTTTGATACAGTTAACCAAATATTCTCTACTCGGGATATAGTATCCATCAAACTCCAGGATGTTATTAATCCCTTTGTAATTAATAACAAGTCTAGGTTTACCTCTTTTGATTTCTCCATGATTCCTCACAAGGAATCCTGGGCTGCTATATGGAGAGACTCCGGGTGATATCAACTTAAGGTCCAGATGTTTCTTAAGTATCTTCTGCATATCCTTACGATCATTTTGATTCATCAGGATTGGTTTGAGTCTCACGAACTCGTATTCCTTTCCAGGTTTAACCTTTAAGGATGTTTTGAGCTCGTTCCTATCCCACCATGCTAAAGGATCTTCATTGTAATTCCTTTGGATCCTTTTCTTGAAATCCTCGAGTGATATTTGTTATTCAATGGTAACATCACTCTATGGATTCTCCATTATGGCTTTCCGCAATTCTGCAATAGCCTCTGGAGGAACTCGTTCTTCTTCTTGTCTTCTAAACGAATACAAAGTATTATCCCATCTTTTGGTATCCTTTTGTTTCGGACCAAATTGTGGAAATGATAATAAGGCATCACCAAATCTTCTTTTATCTGTCATTTTTGGATGTCGAAGTTTGGCTTCATCACCATGCTTGCTGCGAAAAGGAAAAGACATTTTTCTGTAAAATGCTTCCCGCAGTCTTTGGACAATATTCTTATGATCACATAATGTTGTGAAAATAAGCCTTCTTGTCTCATTTTCCTGTGTAAAATGCTTGAATGTTTGTAAGAAATTGTTTCCTAGCAAAACATCTGCTCCTGTATCATGGAAATATATTGGTAGCGTCTTCACCTTATACCATGGGGTATCACCTGCGCCTCCGATCATGATTTCCGCTTGTTTGATTCCTCGATTAATGATAAGAATCCTTTTAGAGAAATCTCGTCCTGCAATGGCTGGTAGATCTTCTCCCATTTCTTTAGAAAAAACCTCCTGTTTTGCAGTACATATTCCTGTTCCTGAATCAACATAGGCTGCGAAATATTCAGCCTTGTATTCCTCATATAACATTCCGATTGAAATGTATATAGAGAATGGACTAGTGGTCATTTGATTCGATATCTTTTATCAGCCACTGTAAACTCCATTCCATCTTGTAATCTTTCCCAAGGTTTATGATCCTCAAGAAAGTTGATACCCAGTATTAATCTTTTTGGGATTTCTCCTGCAATGCCCGTAATAGTTAGATCAATTTCACCCATCTTTAGGCTTCCTTGATATCTTCCGACTATTGGTTGTTGTAGATAATACAGAACATCACTAGGAAAAATATTTTCCGTTTTGGTGATGTCGAATATAACCTCAACTCCTCTCCAGCCTTCTGGACATTTCAGCTCTCCTCTTGTTTTGAAAGTGCTTGGGATTCGCTGAACTGTACTAGGCCTCCTTTCTTCCCAACGATTACTACTCAACATTCTGTCTTGTTGGAAAGATATTCTCCTTGTCTCCATTCTGAGGTTTTGACTCTTGTTGAAGACAGGTTGATCACGTATTTTCATATCTATCTCCTTTATCGTTGGAGATCCAATGAGTTATGGCAAGACCACCCTAGCGAAATCCTTGAAGATTCTCGGGACTTCGATAAATTCCTTTCTCAAGAATACATCTGAATGATGTGTATTCAAGAGAGCATAGGAAATCTTGTAGGTGATCGAGTAAGGTCTATTCCCTTCCTTCATCAAGTCGTCTCTTTTGAAATCTTGATGAAGGGTCAAGACTTTGTTGAAGTCTCGATCTCCCAAATTGTATGCAATACGAGAATAGACATTAAATGCCAATTTCCCTGCACACAAGTTTCCTGTAACTGCTCCAAGGCATGAATCTTTGAGATTTGAGATTCGCTTGTCAAATATGACAAGATTGAGAGGCAAATCAATTCCCTCTTTGAAGGTTTCTTTAATAATAACTCTTATGGCTCCGATATGAATCCATGAGAGTGTATTTGCAACTTCTCTTTTAACTTGGCTTCTGATCTCCTGAACCTCACGGTAAGGGATCAACTGCATCTCGATCAGGTTACTTGTGAATTCCATTGGAATGACGAATTCTCCCGTAGTAACCCTATGGATAATTTAGTGTTTTCTTTTACGAATTCCAAACTTATCCAAGGCTTTTTCCATAGCTCCAATGGTAAAACCATCGTAGATCTGAAGCTTCAGATCTTCTTTCATAATTCTCATGAGAGTCTTATGAGAGACTGTTGTGTGAGAAAGAAATCCTGACATATCCTCTCTCATTGTTTGAAGAATTTATTCTTCACTCCGATTCTGATGTGGATTCACTTCCATCATCTGAATAGATCTCTTCTTCATAGATGCTTTCATCTGAGGGTAGATCCTCAAATTGATACACCTGTATCAGATCTTGGTAATAGACAGCTTCTTCGAATTCTGGTGTTGCTTCGAACTGTCTAAGACCTCTCCTTTAGTTGTCTGGGCAATCCGTTGAGATGTGCCATCTTGCTCCGCAAGTCCAGCAATTACAGTCTTTGAAACTTTCATTGGCTCTGGTGTGAGCACGCCTGAAAGTTCTTCTTCCCATAGATCTGCTGGAACCTCCTTGGTTTGAACCTGTTGATGAGGTTCTACTCCTGCTTGGTGTCGGTCTTTGCCCTGACTTATAGCTTCGGGCTTTTTGTTTAAACCACATCCTTCTAGGTCTCCATGAAGACCTATGACTCCTTCTGTTGTTGTTGCTCCCACGACTATAAGGATGGCTTCTCTGTTTCCTCCTTTTATGCCTCCGTGGTTGACCTCCCACTATTGTTGGAATGTCATTTTCTTCGCAACATAAAAGAACCATTTTATTGATTCCTCTTAGTCTCTTGTAATTTTTGTAGAGTGCTGCCTGGTGGCACCATTCAGATAGCTTGGCTTTTAGGAAAGACATCCTTCTGGCCACTGTATCCAAATCGTCTGCACTGTTGTATTCCTTGATGAGCATTTCTCTCCAGGGGCTCGGAATCTTCGCAAAGAAAAGTTGTGAAGCTTCTTTGTCATCCACTTTTGACTTCCATCGATACTCGGTGAATAACTTGATATATTCGTCTATATGACAAATATCATGTAACTCGAGGCAGTAAAGGGCTTGTTTATATCTTTTTCTCTTTTCCTCTTCTATTCCCTCAAAATAGCCTATGCCGATAAAATGGATTTTAAATAATTTGGCCATATTATCGATAATTTCTTTCAATGACTCACCAGCAGTTACATTGTTCCTCATATCTGGTGGTGTCATATCCCACGCTCTCTTTACAGATTCTTCAAGACTCATTTCAAGAAGTAAAATGAATCCTTCCTTTGTAAGATCAAGTGTTCCTGCAGCAATCCTCATCGACGCTGCCCAATCATCAATAAGGACTTCTCGATTTTTGAAATCTAGAATATCTAGATTTAGCATTAATCCATATGGATATATCAGATTAAGTTGTGACTTTCCATAAGGCGTATTCTGAAGATCTGCCCTTTTGGAACGTTGTCGAGTTCCCGAAACAATCGGGTCTTCTCTAGTAGTAAAATCTCCAGTGTGGGGCATTGGTTCATCCACATGATGTGAACCTGAACTTTCTGCAACGTTGGGATCTACTGGTGGTTGTGGAGGTGGTCTTGGGTGTTGGTCACGAGTAACCAAGGCTGAACCATCTCCTATTTGCATCTTTAGATCCACTATACCTAATCCTGCAAAGGACTCGGCAAGTTCTTGTAGATCTTCAAGATTCATTCTTTCCATATCCATCACCTTAATTTATGATGGATTTTTCTTTGATGATAGCTATAAGTTTTTCATCTCGTGTCATTGGTCGTATGATTTCGTTGGTATCCCTTTTTGGTGTAAATAGGGAACTGTTCCGAAATCAATACGTTTCCTTCCTTCGGGAACACTTGGTCTATCCTCCAGATTCTTGACTCTTTTTTGAATATCATGAAGGATCTCAAGTGTTTTCTTCTGATATCTCATCATCGTCTCCATCTGGTTTTGGATCTGATGAACTTGTGTTGGTAGATGATTATGACGATTGCCATAATTCTGCACCGTCTTCTGGATTTTCCTAAGATCAAGACCGATCTTAGATGTATCCGGAATTATCTCGCTCCAATCTGGCTCTCCTTCAGGGCTCATGATTCTGATGAGCGTACTCCTGTTGGTTTATCAGATAAGCATATAGTATCTGGTTTATCGAAAGAAAACCCTGATAATATAATGCTTGTCTCTGGCAATGCCGTAAGGTTTCCCCGTCGGCTCTTGCATTCTTCTTTTCAACATATTGGTTATTCCAATATGTCAATCTCTCTTGGTGTTCCTCCTTGTGCATCGCCAAAATTTGATGGTACCTCCAGTATGGTAAACATCTTGGACAATCGTCCAGATTCATGTTTCTCGAGGAATTCTCCTCACCAAAGGTTAATTACATAACAATAATAAATATAACATAAAGTTCTTAATAAACCTAGGCTCTGATACCATTTTCAGGATCCGTATATGTTTACGTAAAAATCCTTTTAGATCTTTTATCTTTGTGGGAATTTGTACGTGACATTGTTACACATTCCAGACCACTGTTTTTTAGGCAGTATTGGCATGAGGAAAGTATTCCAGCCTATATACTTGTTCCATAAGAAAATCGATCTTTAAAAGTCATTTTTGGAATCCGGATATAACAAATACTTGGAATAGATTTAATTAAATAAATATGGAAAATCAAAATTAATTAAATAATGAAATCAATGAAGCATTAATTATCTCATGATTGAACATTAATATCTTTATGGTACTTTGGTCAAAATTGTGGTAGTTTTGGGAATGGTTTTATATTTAGTGTTATTTTTTTACATACTATTATAGTTCATGGTATTTTTTATCTAACTTTATAATTTTCATGGTAAATCACATCCTTTTCTCAATATTAAAAGCATCCCAAAATATGAAATTTTATCTCTTTGATTTTTTTGAAAAATTAGGATGTGTTTAATAGTTTACAGGGTGTATATAACCTCACCAAAAAGAATAATCCTTGATCATATAAAGTCAAAAAGAAAAAAGGAAAAAAAAAAGGAGAAAATACCCCAAATACCCAATTTGATATAAAGTGATAACAATTCTACCCACTAACATAACAAATTGTCCCCAAATACCCACCAATATAACATATTATCCCCAAATACCCAATTTTGGTTTTGTCCTCACATGTGTACTTTATTTACTAATTATTTTATCTTTTTCTTTTTCTTTTACTATTCATTTACGTATTTGATATAATATATAACGTATTATCACATATTTTTTTAACGAAATTATATATTATCGTTAAACCCTAAAAATAAGGGTTTAACGAATTTCAAACCTAATTTTCGTTAAACCCATACTTTTAGGGATTTTTAGGGTTTAACGAAAATTAGGTCGAATGTTTAATTTTCGTTAAACCCTATAATTTTAGGGTTTAACGAACTAGCAATTAATTTTCGTTAATCTCATAGCATTTAGGGTTTAACGAACTAGCAATTAATTTTTGTTAATTTCATATTCATTTAGGGTTTAACGAACTAGCAATTTTAGGGTTTAACGAAGTAGCAATTAATTTGAGTTAATCTCATATCGTTTAGGGTTTAACATTGAGGGAATTAGTTTTAGTTAATCTCATATGTTTAGGGTTTAAGAACTAACAATTAATTTTAGTTAATTTAACGAACTAGCAATTTTAGTTAATAATTTAACGAACTAGCAATAAATTAGTTAATCTCATATTGTTTAGGGTTTAACATTGAGGTAATTAATTTTAGTTAATCTCATATGTTTAGGGTTTAAGAACTAGCAATTAATGTTAGTTAATAGTTTAACAAACTAGCAATAAATTAGTTAATCTCATATCGTTTAGGGTTTAACGAACTAGCAATTAAATTAAAAGAAACAATTAACTTAAAAGAAGCCGTTGTTATGTAGAATATAATGGAATGCATCATCATTCAAATATTTGACCAATCCATTATTTCCTTAGCCATAGAATACTATTTATTTATTTAATTCATCATAATTGAAAAACGAAATTATTTTCTTCATTTTTAAACTAATCACTGCATTTAATATTGATTTAAAAAGATTAAGAAATGTGTAATTATATGTATAAAATGACTATATATTATGTATATACTAAACATTTAATATGTTTAGCTATTATATTTCACTAGAAAAATACTGTTATATATAAATGTTCATTTATTCAAATAGTTCATTTCTTTTTTGAATTCTTGTATTAATGTTCATTTATTCAAGGGTGCGGCTATCCGCACCCCAAAATTTACTAAACACACCCCATTTTTATACAAATGAAAAATATAAAAACACTAGAAATTGGGTGTGTTTAGTAAGTTTTGGGGTGCGAATATCCGCACCCTTTATTCAAATAGTTGGCTTATGTGGTGTTTGTAAAATGTGTAGTTTGTTTTGGACTACGTTCGTGAGGTCTGTCAGGGTCCGATCGCCTACATCAATGGTTATGTTCGCTTGATGGTACTCGATGAGATTAAGACACAACTTTGAGCTATCGACCGACAGTGTCTACATGCCTTTTGGAGGACCTGTTTCGGATATATTTTTCTTTGAAAGACGGAAACAAAGTCTTGCAAGGCTTTTTTACACGTCCTCATGTCATATGAGGTGCGTGGGGAGACGGTCCTTGCAGAGGAGAGGTGGTTTGCTGTAGGGCAGAACCGGTAAATTTGTCGGTTCGGGAGGAGGGAGTTTGCCCTTGTGACTGGCTTGAAGTTCGGTGTCTCAACTTTCAACCCGGTCGGGGATCACACCCCACCATAAGGGGTAGTGTATTGGAGGGTGCACACCGAGTCAGCTCGGGTCACCGTGTTTGAGCTCCGTGCTCGATTCACCTCCGGCGAGTTTAATGATAGTGCGGAGGATACAATGAAGATTGCTAAGATCTTGATCCTCCACCTCATACCTGATGGCTGCACATGCGTGCGCGCATGGAATCAAATCGGTTTGGAAGAATATACAGCTGCACACATCGTCACTGAGGCCCACCAAATATATTTTTCGATCATCAGTGACCTTGAATTTCGCTCGTCCCATCCTTTGGATCTCCATCAATTGCCCTTATCGTATGAATTTGGACCTCCATCGATCGCCGAACTACATTCTTCAGTTCAACCTTACTGCCAAACATCGCTCCTTTTTGCATACTAGTTGGAGCATGCTCAATCTCTGAAGTAGGGTCCTCGAATTCAGGTATGTCTGGAATGTGCCACTCAGCTCTCATCGTGTCATCACAGAATTGCTCATATGCCGCTCGTTGCTCCTCATCCAAGTTTGCCTCAACATCTTCGTCCAGTACAAAGTCATCTTCTTCATCGTTTGGATCTACCAAAAAAGATATATATCAACTTTTGTTAATCGTATACACAAATTTACATATGATAAGTCCAGTAACACTTGATTACCTGTTCGATGATCATGGTCTTCTTGTTGGGCTCTATCTTCAGGTACCAGTTCTTCAATTTCTTCAGTTGGGGCCACATTCAGGTCTTGAAAGGTTAAATCACTGTACACAACACGTTCAGGTGAGGCCGGCCAAGGTTTCCACGACTCATTTGAAAACATTCTAACCAAATTGTCGTCTATACCCCATCTGTGATAAAAATCTTGATCGTCGTGTACCCCTACCGGAACACATAACAAATTCAAATTTAGAACGTCCTCATTGAACGGATTAAAACTTTGACCACCTACATGTGTCTCCTCATCTACTGAACACTGTTGTTCATGATAAAAAGATCCACCCGATACTCCGACGTCCATCCTTTTCAACGAAACGTAAATAATCAATAGTCCATACTGCTCTGAAAAAGAATCTTGCAAATCAAAATCATTCTTGATTTTTTTCTTCTTCAATCTTCCATTCGTTTCCACTAGAGAATGGAGCAAATAACCACAACCATTCATATCGGCAAGCAAGACCCCATGAACTGAGCTCAATAAATCTTGATATGTAAATCTTTCCAGATTTATCACTGTTTAAATACCATTCACATACTGTAAACCTTGCCAGTAACCTCCATACCATACTGCCACTGAGAAAGTCATCTCTCTAATTAAACTGAAAAATATAAACAAAGGATGTGATGTGTTACGAAATATACTAGAAGAGAAACAATTGAATACAATAGTCCAAGTATACTAGAGGAATTAATATAAATATAAATTACAGATTTATATAAATATATTAATATTAATATATTAATATAAATATAAATTCGCACAGATTAGAAAATATAAATTCCTAGGGTTTAACGAAAATTATGGTTTAATTTTCGTTAAACCCTAAAATATAAGGGTTTAACGAAAATTAAACCCTAATTTTCGTCGATCCCTAAATTAAAATTAGTGTTTAACGAAAAATATGGTTTAATTTTCGTTAAACACTTATTTTTTAGGGTTTAACGAAAATTAAACCATAATTTTCGTTAATTCATTATTTTTAGGGATTAATACTTTTTAGGGTTTAACGAAATTTAAAACCCTTAACGAGAATTTGTGAAACCTACAAATTTAGGGTTTAACGAAAATTAGTTTCATGAAAACCTAATTGTTTTATGATTTTACGATTATTAAATACTAATTCTTCGTGAAACCCTACATCAAACCCTAATTGTTTCGTGAAATATTTCATTTTTTCCATGAAATAAAAATCAATTTGTTTCATCAAAACTAGAATGAAAAAAAAAATTACTCGTCCAACATTAACTAAACTATTCTCTACAATAACTAAACAAATTAAACTTTAAATAAACTAAACTATTCTCCACAATAACTAAACTACTCAATTGTTAAACGTTTACTTGATTTCAAGCTCGATGAATCCTCTAAATTTAGGGTCGGATGAATCCTCAGAAACTTCAAAAATTTTAGAGAATCTTGTTGAATGGTGAATTTTGTTGAATGAATAGAATTGTAAATTTCATGCCATTTGAATAGATTCAAAATTGATATTTATTGCTCGTGAATGATGATCAAATCACCGAAAAGTAAAACAAAAATAAAAATAAATTGTACACAAACTAAAAGAATAGTAAAACGAATAAAACTTGAACCCTAATTTTCGTTAAACCCTAAAAAATAAGGGTTTAACGAAAATTATACCATAATAGTATAATTTTTGTTAAAGCCCTAAAAGTAGGGATTTAACGAAAATTAAATTAAATTTTTGTTAAACCCTTATTTTTTAGGGTTTAACGAAAATATGTGATAATGTGCTAATACGTGTATAAAATATCAAAGTAAAGTAAATGAAAAAGATAAAGATAAAATAATTAATAAAGTACACAGGTGAGGATAAAACCAAAATTGGGTATTTGAGGATAATATGTTATATTGGTGGGTATTTGGAGACAATTTGTTATATTAGTGGGTAGTTTTGTTATCACTTTATATCAAATTGTGGGTATACCTTTTTTACTTTTTCTGATTCGTTGCTTCCCATACATGTGCTCTCTTTCTCCTCTCTCTCTCTCCATTTCTTCCTTATTCAGTCTCTTCCAGCTTAGATTCTGTATAGAGCAAATGGCTTATGCTGCTCTTGTTTCACTTGCACAAACACTAGATCATCTTCTCATTCGTCATGATTCCTATTTTGATCACCATCAAAAGCAACAAATCCAATCTCTACATGAGAAAATTGTTTTCTTGTCTACTTTTCTTGATGATTTTCCAAGAGAGGCTACCAAATTAGAAGCACGAATCACTGTTGCAGCAAATCTAGTTGAAGACATCTTTGAGCTCCATATTTTGAATCTAATTCATTCTCCGCAAGATTCCTTATTTTCTGGGCCTAACTTTACAAAGTTATACAAAGAGTTACAGAAGCCCACAAGAAAAATCAATTCCATTTTGGAACAAGTGATGGAGATCAAAAGTAGCTGTACAAGTGAAAGTGAAAATGAGATGATGTCAACTCAATCTTCTTCTTCATTTTCATCGGCACCTGCGCCTAACGTAAAAGGGGCAGTGGTGGGATTTGAAAAAGACTTGAGGGAAATACAAGAGCACCTCCATGGGGAGTCTGCTAAACTTGAAGTGATCCCTATCGTTGGGATGGGAGGCATCGGGAAGACCACTCTTGCTAGGTATGCTTTTCATCACCCTTTAAGTCTTCATCACTTTGATGTTTGTGGTTGGGTCACTGTTTCCCAAAATTATGACAAAGCAACTATTCTGTTATGCCTTCTAAATTCAATTGATGCATCAACCAAGGGAAATTTTCAGAAAGAGACTTTGAAGCTGCAACAACGTGTGTATCAATACTTAAAAGGGAGGAGGTTTCTAATAGTGGTAGATGATATATGGAATACTGAAACATGGGATGATTTACGGTGGGTGTTTCCAGATGACTTCAATGGGAGTCGTATTATCATAACCACGAGGGACGCTGATGTAGCTTCTTATGTCGACTCTTCCATCCATCCTTACGAGATGCATTTGATGGGTGTAGACTTGAGTTGGAATCTACTTAGACAGAAAGTGTTTGAAGAAGAACAATGCCCGCCTGAACTCGAAGAAATTGGAAAGCAGATTGCTGGAAAATGCAGAGGACTTCCCCTTGCAATTGTCGTGATTGCTGGAGTCCTCTCCAAGGTCGATCGGGTGCAAGAAACTTGGAAAAAGATCGCAATAAATGTGAATGAAGCTGTAAATACAAGCGATGAGCCTTTCGCGGAGATATTATCTTTGAGTTATACATGGCTACCTCATCATTTAAGACCATGTTTTCTTTACATGGGAGGCTTTCCGGAAGATTATGAGATACATGTCTCAAAACTAGTCAGAATGTGGGTGGCAGAAGGTTTTCTGAAATTAAATGGATCCAATGATTTGGAAGAGATGGGGGAGGATTATTTGGAAGATTTGGCAAAGAGAAGTCTGGTTTTGATAATTAAGAAGAAGTATAATGGGAGGATCAAAAGCATAAAGATGCATGATCTCTTGAGAGACCTTTGTTTAAGAAAAGCTCACGATGACAAGTTTCTCCATGTAATACATGAATGCAGCCTTTTGCCTATCGAGAAATCACGCCGCATAAGTATTTTATCATCTGTTAAGGATCATTTCCTGAACATGGATTATTCACCAATACATACTATTCGTACTTTCGCCAATACAAAATTTGGTTCATGGAAGCGTTGTAGATTACTTAGAGTAATGGATTTAATGCATGGATATTTTAGATTGGTGGATGACAAAATAGGTGAGCTACTTCATTTGAGATACCTTGCATTTAATACTTACTACACTTCAGGTATTTCAAAAGTTCCTGAATACTTTTCCAAACTTGTGAATCTTCAAACATTAAATATTCATGTTTCTTTGTATTCTTTCGAGTTAGGTTTGCCGTTGGGAATTTGGAGAATGAGAGAATTAAGGCATGTTATTGTTTTTGATGGTTTACTGTCTGATCCTTCAGCAGAAACTTGTGATCATATTCTACCTCTGCAAAACTTGCACACACTAAAACGAATACAAGATTTTAGATGTTCTGAGAGGATCCTAGAATTGATTCCAAACCTAAAGAAGTTGGGAATCTATTATCATGAAATGGAGGAAACAAAATGGTCAGAGTACAGCCTAAACAATCTCGTCCATCTGCAGAAGCTTGAAAACTTGAACATTAATGTAGATCTGATAAAATTCTCCGAGAGTGATTTATCTCATACGCTTGCATTGCCAGTGACACTGAAGAAGTTGACATTGGAAGGCACTCAAATTCCATGGAAAAATATGTCAATTGTTGGTTCATTGCCGAATCTTCAAATTCTCAAAATAAAGTGGTATGCTTGCCATGGATTTTTGTGGGAAACAGTGGAAGGGCAGTTTTGTCAATTAAAAGTACTTGTAATTCACAACACAGACCCCCTTATTTGGATAACAGAGAGTTGTCATTTTCCCAGGCTTGAGAGTCTTATTCTTAGAAAGTGCCATAGGCTAAGAGAGATTCCACGTGGTATTGGAGACATACCAACGCTTCAACTGATTGAGTTGTGGAGATGTGCGTCATCTGTTGTGGAATCGGCAAAAAGTATATTAGAAGAACAACGTGAATTTGGAAATGACCTCCTCCAACTTCATCTAAAGGAGGCTCGTGACTTCATCGTAAGGGCTGGTCGTGTCTGGTGAGCTTCAGGTATTAATTTCCCTTTTTTATTCGGCTTTATAAATGAAATAGCTATTAAGAGTAGATTTTGTTTTAGCATTAATTAAATATTTACTAAGTCACGAAATATTTTTATTTATGGAAAACGAAGATAACGAGGACGTGGAACCATAATTTGCATCATTCGCATTAAGCATTCAACTTTCAACTACGTTTTTAGGTGAAATATTCTTTACTCTATTTGTGTTTATTAAACGATTGCATTTGTGACATGGTTGGGGCAACATTTATGTCTAAATCTATTTTTAAGTGGGTAATAGCATGAAAACGATTAATTGGCCGTTAAGTGGCTAATAATATGTTTACATGTGATTTAATTAGTTGCTAAGTGGTTGAAGCATGGATACAGTGTTGTTATTTTGTGTTTGCTTATGCTTGTTTTTAATTTTGACAAACAACAATCCCACTGAACTAGTGTAGTTCACTCCATATTTATTGCATTCTTTTTCAGATGAGGAGCCCTTTTCAAATGAGGAGCTCGGGTGCAGTGGTACGATGGGTGCTAGTGGGATTGATTTTTAATAATTAAGAATGTTTATTTTGATTATGAACGAATAGTTTATTAATTTCTTTTCATTTTCTTTAAATCGGAAATCTTTTCTCTTTCACAATTAAGTTTGTGAATGAATGTTTGAGACATTGTAACTTTTATTTGAAACTTTTTATTTAAATTGCTTCGGCTAAGTGTTTTATTAAATGTTTCTGTTAAATGATTTTGCATCTGTTGTGTTGATTTAGGAAAAAAAAATTGTTTACGAGGTTGTTTGTGAAAAATTATTTATTTAGACTTTATGAACTTGTGTTCCTTTTTCAAATATCAAAAACTGTTATTGTTAAAACTTAGGGAATTACATTTATACTCTGTTTCAAGTATTTCCATGTCATTTAGAGGTCGTACTCATTTTTATGTAAAAAAGTAAATGTTGGAAATTATTGTTTTTACAGATTCAGATTATGTACTCAATTTGAATATATTTTTATTTTACAACACTAAGAATTATAATTAGCTAGAGAAATAAATGTAAGCACATTCATATATTGTAGTAGGCTGATAACTTTGCTGTAGGTTGACCATTTTGTTGTAGTATAGACCTTCTTACAACATTTCCCTTTGCTCCAGCAATCTTACAGTAGTTTGTTCAACAGTGTTGTAAGTAACGTATTCTTACTACATTTCACTTACAGTCAGATTATACTCAACTCACTCCTTAACATTGAAAATCTAGACTCACACAAAAGTTTTGTAAAAATATCAGTTAATTGAAGATCTATTGAATCTTCTCAAGAACTATATCTTCTTCTCAAAGTGATATCTTACATCAATATGTTTTTGTTCTTGAGTAGATTACAAGATTGTGTGTGATTGCAATTGTGCTATAGTGTTTGAAGAAGAACAATGCCCACCTGAACTTGAAGACACTGGAAGGAAAATTGCAAATGTTGTGATTGTTAGATTCCTCTCCAAGGTCGATCGGATACAAGAAGCTTGGAAAAAAGATTGCTATAAATACAAGCGATGAGCCTTCGTGGAGATATTATCTTTGAGTTATACGTGTTTGCCTCATCATTTAATACCATGTTTTTTTTTCTTATATGAGAGGTTTCCCAAAAGATTACAAGATACATGTCTCAAAATTGATCAAGAATTAATATGGAGAATTGAAGGTAGTCTGAAATCAAATGGATCCAAAGATTTTGAAGAGGTGGCAGGAAATTATTTGGAAGAATTGACAAAGAGAAGTCTGGTTTTGATAATTAAGAAGAAAGAGGTTTTATATGAGGATCAAAACCATAACCATGCATGATCTTGAGAGACCTTTGTTTAAGAAAAGCTCATGATGACAAGTTTCTCCACGCAATACATAAATGTTGGGCAGCCTTTCCTAATGAGAAATCACGGTCACATAAGTTATTTATCAAATGTTAAGGATACTTTCCTAAACATGGATTATTCACCAATACATACTATTCTTGATTTCGATAATGATATAGTAATTGGTTCATGGAAGCGTTATAGACTACTTAGAGTAGTGGATTTTATGGATGACAAAATAGGTGAGTTACTTCATTTGAAGTACCTTGCCACTAAATTTAAAGCTTTCGACCGTTCAGCTAAATTTAAGACATGTATTCACAAATCAGCTAATGATGTGGGTTATGTACTTTGACAAGCAAATGTAGGCTTGAGATGTTTTAGACATATCTATTTTCAAATGAGCAAATGACTGTACTTCTTAACAAATGTGGACTTGAATTAGTAGGATTTGAAATCTAAGTCAAGGTGCGTGACATAATGCTAACTCTATTTTAAATTAATGGTAAGTAATTAAATAATATTGAATCAACTCTTTTAATTGATTGGAAATGCTTCCTTCATTAGAGGAGAAATTCTAGTTCAGAGTGTCACATTTTGATTGGATTAATGATCAATATTTTACAACACAAAATGGGAATTATAACAAATTTGAAGCAAATTTAAAGCACATGAATATACTCTACCAAAACTAAAAATGTATTACATTTTGAAAAAATATAAAAATTAAAATTAACCTCACAAATACAACATATTGAAAGGACTTCATAGTCCAAAAAATATCGCCCAACAGTATTTCGTACAATTCAAGCCTCACTGCCCCAACTATATCTTGTGTACAACAATCTTCCAACATTAACTCTGCAGCTTTTCTGAAGAAAGAAATGTACATGTAGGAAGAATTTAATCGATAACTTGAAATTATATCGAAATTGTAACAAAATCTTCAACTCTTGATATGTGCAAAAGAAGTAACAATATGAACCAGCTATGTCACCCATCAAAATAGAGGGTAATTCTATAATATACCGTTGTATTAATACATCGGTGTTTTTTTACTGTGGTAACTCATTTGATGAAAGGTAACTTTTGTGTTTTAGGCTGCTGGATGCATTGAGTCTCCTTATATTATATTTAATTTTTGGTTGCAATGTAAGTGGGTCTTTTAATGTAAGTGGGTCTTTTAATGATTTTGTATGTTTACATGCATTTCATTTCATTATTGTTATTACAAATATTACATGCATTCCATATGTCTAATTCACAATAATTGTTTAGTCATTTAATTAATCATTTAAATTAATTATTTTGTGATGTTAATTAAAATCATTATAAGTAAATTATCAGAAAATTATTGGTTCATAATCCTAATTCGTAAATAATGTCACGTCCCGTTTTCTTTCACTTAAAAATTCTCACAAATGGACCCGCAGCCCAATGGACACTCAGCCCATGACTCACAAATGAACACGCAACCCAATGGACACTCAGCCCAATCGGACACTCAGCCCATGACTCACAATGGACACACAGCCCAATGGACACTCAGCCCAATCGGACACTCAGCCCATGACTCACAAATGGACACACAGCCCAATGGACACACAGCCCATAACAGTACGGATCCCAGTTATCCCGTACACACATCCAAATGGACACACAACCCATAACAGTACGAATCCCAGTTACCCCGTACACACATCCAAATGGACACACAGCCCATAACAGTACGGATCCCGGTTACCACGTACACACATCCAAATGGACACACAGCCCATAATAGTACGGATCCCAGTTACCCCGTACACACATCCAAAGGACACTCTGTCGACTCACTACTGGACACGCAGCCCAATGGACACTAAGCCCACTGGACACTCAGCCCAACTCTATCGCACCATCGTAAGGTAAACACAGTATATAAACACAGCACGTAGAGTTCAACAGTTCATATATCACATAGGGAAAACAATAAACACATAGAGTTTAGAAGTTACCCTCACTTTGTTCGGTGGTTACCACGTGAGTAGCGAGTCCCAAAGTCTGATACACAACGCCCAATTCCACAAGTAGCCTACATAAGTTATAACGTTTCTTAGATCCTTAATAATTATAATTAAAACTGTAAAAGATTCCGATGGAGAAATAATCGTTAAATACGCGACGGATCTAAAGCTCTAAAGATTGAAGTTGAAGAAACAAGAATGGATAATCAATCCATGTAGCTGAGACGATAGAGAATGAAATTTGGGTCACGATGGAAAAAAAATGAGCTCGATCGGAGTTAAAACGAGCTCAAATGAAGCATTTTAGGTTTAGGGGTATTTTGGTAATTTTGATCAAAAGGTGAGAAAGAGGGAACGAGCAGGTCGTTACGGAAGAAAAATGAGCTCAATCGGAGTTGAAACGAGCTCAAACGAAGCATTTTAAGTTTAGGGGTATTTTGGTAATTTTGGTCAAAGGGTTGACTTTGACCAGGCCCACGACGGTCAGTCAACGATGTCTCATCGGTGACGACTCGAAAAAGATAAACGGCGGAAAAAATGGGGTTCGGATCGAAAACACGGTGTCGCGTGCGCGTCGGCACGCGTGAACCCAGCACCGGGTGAAAATCCCGGCGGCTCCTCAGCAGCTGCCGAGTTTTCTCGGTAGCTCAGGTCACGGCGCTCGGCAGGTGGCCGAGTTTTCTCGGCAGGCGGAACACGGTGTCACGCCCCGTTTTCTTTCACTTAAAATATCAGAGTTTTCATACGGGCGTGAAGATAGAAAATAGAGAGGAACACATATCACATCAGAAAGAAGGAGGTTAAAGACGATAGAAGAAAGGGGATAAGGAAACAAAACATATACCATTCACACATCAATCGGCCCCCGCCGATAATCCATCGGTCTCATTACCGATATTTACAATATACACAGCGGAATATTTCATCAGGATCCCACATTCATCATATGTATTCAGACATCGCAAAACGTAAATTGTTTAAAACATAGTTTGAAAGTGTTTGGGAAACATCAGCCTGAAATCATAAACTCCCAAGACAGCACCACCATCCTCCGACTAGGGTTCACTAGTTTCCTCATCTCCTGTAGTGTGAGTACAGATTAAGGGGTGAGTGCGTGGAATACACCCGTGGGAAATAACATCCTCATCTTATGACACTTAACAGATAATCAACAGAAAGTAAAAATCTACCAGCACGTTGCCACAGCACGTAAAATGCATAGCAGATATTAGAAATGGTGAGGGACGCAAAGGTGCGGGGGTTTCCCGTCTTACCCTGACAAACGGTCTCACTACCGTTTAGTGCATTTCAATAGGGCCACCAGACCTCAAAGAGTAGTAGAAGAGAGGTAGGGAACAAATGCATGATCAGAACAGTATAAGTATGGGCACAACAAATAATTCCACAGCACGTAGTATCTCGCAACTCATGCATCTACTAGGAAACAATAAACAGATTAAGATTTAGAAGTTACCCCACCTTATCGAGTAGCTAGTACTAGGTATCACAAACTCCCAACTAATAACCTACACAAGTTACAGTGTTTCTTAGATTCTTAATAAATATATTTAAAGACATAATTAATTTCGAAAAAGGAACGATCGTTTAACGCGCGCCGGATCGAGGGATCTCGAAATTTGAGGTTGAAGCAATAAAGGTGAAAGTTTAGTTTCTTAGGCTGAGGTGGTAGAGAATGAGACAAGGATTGCAACGCAAAAAGAATGAGCTCAATCGGAGTTGAAATGAGCCCGTACGGAGCATTTTAAGTTTAGGGGTATTTTGGTAATTTTGGTCAAATGGTTGACTTTGACCGGGCCCACGACCCTCGATCAACGACATCTCGTAAAAAACGACTCGATGTTGACGTACGGTGGGAAAAACGGGGTTCGGGTCGAAAACACGGCGTCGTGTGCGTCGGGGCACGCGAGCACCCGACGTTGGCGCGCCCACTCGGCAGCTGCCGAGTTTTCTCGGCCAGCCGGCACCCGGCGCTCGGCAGCTGCCGAGTTTTCTCGGCCAGCTCGCCCCCGTTGCCCACGCGCATGCGCACCCCGCTCCCGGCTGCCGAGTTTTCTCGGCCAGCCCGTCCCGTCGCCTGCGCCCGCCCGCGTCCCGCTCCCGGCTGTCGAGTTTTCTCGGCCAGCCAGCCCCCGTCACCCACGCGCACCCGTGCGCGCTCCCGGTCCCCGGCGCCCGCGCGCGCCCGCTTCCCCCGGCGCCCAGCCCCCATGCGCACCTGACCCCCGACGCTCGCCCCGACACGCACGTCCCGTCCCCGACGCACACATCGGCACCCGACGCTCGCACACCATCGCACACCCGGCACCCGGCGCACTACCACCACCAGCACCACTGCCGGCGGCGATTCCGGCGACGGCGACGGCGACGGCGGCGGCTCCGGCAGCAGCTCCGGCGACTTTTCCGGCAACCAAAAAAAAGTAAAGAAAGAGAAATGAAAAGGAAACTTACTTGTTCGCGTCGCTTTCGTCGTCGGCGGAAAAATGAAAATTTTTGAATTGACTGAGCCCCTATTTATAGAGTTTCAAAATTACTATTTACCTAGTAAAATTAATTTACCATTCATTAAAATATTATTTTCCGTTTTACCGTCCATTCGGATTCTACCCCTTCCGTTTTACCGAACCTTCGTATCCGGCTCTTTTTCTTGCCATTTGAGCTACGGGTCTCCGATTGACCTCTAGTTTGATTCTATTTTCTCGTTTTTCCGTTGCGCATCTCATGGAATTAAAATATTTTACATTCCACGCCTAGAATTTTCATCAGTCTAAATCATACCCTAGCGTATACTTGAAACGCACATAAACAATTAAAAATTAACGCACATAAAATATTTTTATCACGGGTTTAATTATTTAATTAACCATTTATGCTTTATATTTGGTCCGGAGCACTACATCCCTTACCCCTTAAAGAAATTTCGTCCTCGAAATTAAACGCGTACCTAATATGGGTAGGTTAGGATACTTCTTTAGAATATCGTCTTCTAGCTCCCAAGTCGCCTCCTCCCTTCCATGACGGCTCCATTGAACTTTTACAATAGCCATCTCCCGATTTCTTAATCGTCGGGTCTTTCTATCTAATATGGCTATTGGTACCTCTTCGTAGGTTAGATCCTTCTCAAGTTCTATGCCTTCCTAACTAATTACGTGGTTCGGATCGAATACGTATTTTCGGAGCATAGACACGTGGAAGACGTTATGTACTCCGGCGAAGTCTGGCGGTAGAGCCAGACGATATGCAACCTCCCCAATTCGGTCTAAGATTTCAAATGGCCCTATGTATCTTGACTTTAACTTTCCCCTCTTCTCGAAACGATAGACTCCTTTTGTGGGTGACACTTTGAGAAAAACCTTGTCTCCCACTTCAAAATTTAATTCCCTCCGTCTTTTATCGGCATATGCTTTTTGTCGATCTTGGGCCATTCGCATCCTTTCTCGAATTTTCTTTATTACCTCCACCGTTTGGTCTACCAATTCGGGCCCCAAAAGCTTCTTTTCGCCCACTTCGTCCCAACAAATGGGTGAGCGACATTTCCTTCCATAGAGGGCTTCATAGGGTGTCATTCCAATTGTCGATTGGTAGCTGTTGTTGTAGGCAAATTCTATTAAGCAAAAGTGGTCCTCCCAACTTCCGGGAAAATCCAAAACGCATGCCTTTAACATATCTTCTAGGATTTGTATAGTCCTTTTGATTTGACCGTCGGTCTGTGGGTGGAAGGCTGTACTGAAGGATAGCTTGGTTCCTAACTCTTTTTGTAGACTTTGCCAGAACCTAGAGTTGAACCGAGGATCTCTATCTGATACGATGGAAACTGGCACACCATGCAATCGAACAATCTCTTCAAGATATATTCGTGCCAGCTTATCCAATCCAAAAGTCATCTTAATTGGCAAAAAATGGGCAGACTTCGTTAGTCTATCAACTATTACCCATACAGCGTGGTTCCCTCGTCTAGTGTTCGGTAATCCAACCACGAAATCCATGGTTATATGTTCCCACTTCCACTCTGGTATCTCTAAAGGAGTTAGCATCCCAGCCGGTCGCTGATGTTCCGCTTTCACTTGCTGACAAACGAGACACCTTTTAACAAAAAGTCCTATGTCTCTTTTCATACTCCTCTACCAAAAATTTACCCTCAAATCCCGGTACATCTTTGTACCTCTTGGGTGTGCTGCCATTGGCGTGCAATGTGCCTCTTCGAGGATTTCTTTTCTTAGGTTCTCGTCCTTTGGCACACAGATTCTCCCTCTGAAGGTAAGAGCCCCGTCAGACGCTAAAGAAAAATCTTCAGCTCGTCCATTATCCATATGAGCTTTCATCTTCATTAAAAAGTTGTCTTCCTTCTGCGTTTCAATGATTCGATCGCGCAATGTGGGTTTTATGGATAACGTTGCGATCCTAGCTTTGATGTTGTCTGGAGGCATGACTATTTCTAACTTCAGCCTTGACATTTCTTCGATCAATTATAGTAATAGGTTGACATTAATTATGCATCGTTGTCATAACTGTTAATTAATTTGATTTTATGCATGATAGAATGGTTTCAATTATATATTTATGTTAAAATCATTTATATATTATTTTAAATTCATACAATTTGGATCAATTCAATAATTTATATTTCATATTTAAAATGAAATCTATATTTTATATAGATTGACATAATGATTTTTAATGATAATTATGTATTATTGCACCCATATCATAGGATATGATCGATGCTACCATTGTTTTGGATGATAACCAAAACAATGATTGTTAAATGATGAAATCGAATATGTATTTTATATATTGCATATTTTATTTTAATAATGATATATTAGTGGATATAATTGGAAACATGCATATCAAATCCCAATCCAAACCTTCACAAAATTATGGTAATTGCAATGGTAATTCATTGAGTATGAAATCATAAACAATGGTTTAAAATACTAAAATGTATTCAAATCGAAATCCATGTATATCTTCCTAAAATTATGGTACCGATAAATGTAACTCCTTAAGTATTAAATCTTATCAACGGCAAGAGATATTAAAATGTATCCAAATTGAAATTTGTATCATCAAAAGATTATGATAACGTTGATTGACTTATTATTAAATCATCGAAAATTTCGGTATACCCAAATTCAGTATATCGAGTAGTCGTACAGTTTCATACCGATAAATTTCGGTATACCGAAATTTATACCGTTATACCAAAATGAAAAATATATACCGAAACTTTGGTATACTGAAAACACCGTTATATCGAAATGAAAATTACATATTACATATCGAAACTTCGGTATACCAAAATGAAAAATATTATATTTTATAATTTATTATTGTGGAATTAATATATTTTTTAATTAATATTAATATTTTCCGTATTTCGGTATATACCAAAATTTCAGTATTTTTGATATTTTTTTGGTACGATAAGCCCGATATTTCAGTAATTCAGTATTTTTCTCCACCCCGAGTAATAAACATTAAATAATTTTTGGAGGTTATTAAATAGCAACCACATACTTTATTGATATGCTCGAAATTTAGAAATCATTAAATTTTAAAAATTATGTCTGAAATTTTAAAAATAAAGAACTAATAAATTTGAAAATTATTGTAAAATTCTACAAGATAAATTTGGAAAATAATATTAAAATCAAAAATTAATATTAAAAATTACATATATAAAAACATAGTCTAGAAATAGGAAAAAAATGTTTAAAAGTCAGAAGGTTAATTTAAAAACTAAAAAATACAATTAATGTTTGAATAATAATAATAATAATAATAATAATAATAATAATAATAATACGGTCTCTGATTCAATCTCAAAATGTAAGATACAAAATAAAATCTAAAATTTGATTTATATATTTAATATTAAGTTTGAAAAAAGAATCAACAAACAAATACCCAAACATATCGAATATGAGTCTCAAATAATTCGTAATAACGAGATGCATAATACCAACATATTCGATTGCGGTTTTATGGTTGCAGGTTATGACTATATACAATTAACGAAGAAGGCTATATACTATTAACGAAGAAGGTAGATATTGACTACATTGTCCATGTTCTTTTAGTTGTTGGGGGGAATTCTTAGTTTTTACTGCGGTAATTTATGAAGACAGGTAAAAAGGTTAAAACATAAATGAAGACAGGTAAAAAAGTTAAAACATAAATAAAGGGTTATGATGCAATCATTCAAGATCTAATGACTGAAAACATTGGTGTATTAATACAATGATGTACTATAGAAGGACCCAAAATAGAACAAAAGTTTTTAGAGTGAATTACTTTAACCTCCCTCAAGTCGATGTTTGTTCAAAGTACCAAATGGATCCTAAATTTTATGAAAATTACAACTACATCGCTTGACCAGTCAAATCTTTCTACATATGTAAGCAATAAAAAGTGATTCACTAAATTACCATTGTCTTGTTGCTTCCGAAATTTCGGACAAAATGACAAGCAACATACCAATTTAATCAGAAAATACCTATTTCTTGCAAACAAATGTACCATGCTATATCTTCTAGTCATAAGGAGGGGTGTATTTAATAATTTCGCTAATCTTCGATGAAGGTAGAGGTCATTCACCCGAATTTTTTTATCCAGCCATTTCCGAAATATCAATTTTTAAGATTTTTAAGCTAAATTCTTCACATATCTAAACTCATTATTTATTTTTCTTCATTGATTAATGATATTATTTTAATTTATTTAATTATCAATTGTTATAGAATATATAATATATTCATTATTTTGACTTAATAAAGTTTGAAGTGATTGTAACGAATTATTATAATTGATTATTATTTTATGAATTGTTAAATTTGAGTTACAATGGTTGATAAGTTAGATGTTGTTTTATAGTTTGTATAATAGTAAAGTTAATTTAATGATATTTAATAATTCTAATTTTATCTTATCTCTTATAAATAATGAAAAAATGTTATGGAAAAATATCAGTATTAATATTAAAAAGTGTTTCAAAATAAACATCATTCAAAGTTCACTTTTGAATCCAATGAGCGTGTGCAAAACATAATTGTTAATGTTAACAGTTTAGGAGAAAACATGCAATATTTATTAAATCACCCGTGTAAGCGGTGTATTTCTTTTAACACATGGGAAACACAAAGAATTGTTATATAATAAGGGAGCTTGACTCATTTTACCAAAATCAATCAATTGATTTGAAAATGACTTAAATTGCAAATATTATCATTTATTAACAAATAAAATAGAAATAGCTTCCCTCAAATTTTTTATAAAATAGAAATAAAATGTTTCTAAAAGGTGAGTAAACATTTTTTTTTTTTTGATAATTTTTAACTAATTCTTTATTGAACTTTAAAGAAATTGTTGTAATCAATGAAATTCTTATTTTTTTTTAAAATAATACTTAATATCTTAAAAAAAATACTTTAAATCAATCATGTGGTTATAATATCTCATGTGCAACACACGTATGTTATACTAGTTAATATTTTAATAATAGATTAATATATTTTGTGTTCTTGTAGTGTTCTCCTGCAAGAGTGTAGTATTCTCCAACAAGTGGAGAGAGTGGGTGAATGACGTATGCATGTGGGGCACAACACAATAAAATAACATAAAAAATTGCGTGATATGGTTTCACGGATAATTTTCGTGAAATAAATTATTTTTACCTACAAATCAAACTCATTTCACAAATTTATATCTGAATTGTAAAGCGTGAGTTGTGGATTGACCCGTCTCATGTAAGATGATCCGTCACAAAAGACTCACTCATAAAATAATACTCCCTCCGTCCCACAATAAGTTTCCCACTTTCCTTTTTGGTCCGTCCCACAATAAGTTTTTCATTTCAAAACTTACTAAAAATGGCAAAGAAAACTTCACAAAAATTACAAATATGTCATCCCTTGTTTTGATAAGTAAGTGGGCCCTACCACTTTCCCTTCCACCTTTTTCTACTAAATATCATCTCTCCTCCCACTCACATTAAAATACACATTTTCCTTAAAAACAACACCCAAAAAGAATTGGGAAACTTATTGTGGGACGGAGGGAGTATATTCTTAATTTTTTCTTTTTTTACAATATATTAGACCAAGTTGATGTAGATGATGTCTTGTATATTGCTGAGAAAAGTCTTGATTGCCCGCATGGGCGTAGCTTAGCCGGTTCCTGGGTGACAGATTGCTACAAGGACGCAGGATCGAGTCCTGGCAGCCGCAGTGTGGGAGTTTTATTCCTCAATTTGGGGGATAGCTCCAATCCCAGTCGGGCCAGGGGGGTGGGGGCCCTGGGGGCGAGGGTTTCGCCTTTTGCTACAAGAAAAGTCTTGATTGATACAGATCAATCTGCCCAACAATAATGGCAAAAAACTGTCAAAACACTTAACTGTTGAATATTAATAATTCTGACCACTTTGTAAGTCTTCTATGACCCTCAATAGATCTCTAGACATGCTATACCCATGGCTTTTTTAACAAATATTGTGAAAAAAGAAAATATTAATCTTATATGTATTCTAATTCTGTATCAACTTTCTCAATTCCAACATAACCTATATACTGTATTTGTGTAATTCTCAATTAATTTATAATCACACAAATTTATGTAAGATCCCCTCATGAATTAAGATGAAATCTTATTATCAATCAGAATTTAAAACTTTTTTTTAATGAGTCAAGTGATTTTACATAATTAGACATACAGTTAGAGGAAAATATCAGCTCTCTTCCAGCTTAGATTCAAAATTATTCCGTTGTCTCTATGGCTAGGCCCCTCGCGACCCACAAGCACATCAAAGGTCAGAGTTCAGATTAACAATCTCTGTTCACTTGAAGTAATTGAGTGTTAAATAGAGTTTTTGAATCTTCCAAATTGGGTTGCCTCAAAAGGCATTACTATCATTTTTGCTCAAACAGTAAGAAATAGCATTCTTATGGATGGAATCAAAACCTCAAAAATAGACCCTAAAAATGTATTTTTATACCTTTGATTTTGAAAAATTAGAACGTGTATTAGTAGTTTATGATACCAAACTTGAAAATGCATACCCACAAGTGGCTATGATTCAATCTAATTGGTGTCCGCAAATATTGCTGAGAAAAGTCTTCTCTCTCTCTCTCTCTCTCTCTCTCTCCATTTCTTCCTTATTCAGTCTCTTCCAGCTTAGATTCTGTATAGTGCAAATGGTTTATGCTTCTCTTCTTCCACTTGCACAAACACTAGATCATCTTCTCATTCGTCATGATTCCTATGTTGATCACCATGAAAAGCAACAAATTCAATCTCTTCATGAGAAAATTGTTTTCTTGTCAACTTTTCTTGAGGATTTTCCAACAAAGGCTACCAAATTAGAAGCACCAATCACTGTTGCAGCAAAACAAGTTGAAGACTTCTTTGAGCTCCATACTTTGAATAAAATTAATGGTTCAGAAGATGAAAAGCGTCGTAGTAATGTTTCTATCAGCTTTCCGCCTCCTCTAAATTCCTTGAAAAAGTACTTGGCCATAAAAGAAATCAATTCCATTATGGAACAAGTGATGGAGATCAAAAGTAGGTGTACAAGTGAAAATCAGATATTGATTTCAACTCAAAAGGGGTCGTGGTGGGATTCGACAAATGCATCTCGTTGGGATGGGAGGCATCGGGAAGACCACTCTTGCTAGGTTTGCTTTTCATCACCCTTTAACTCTTCAACGCTTTGATGTTTGTGGTTGGGTGACTGTTTCCCAAAATTATGACAAAGCAACTATTCTGTTATCACTTCTAAATTCAATTGATGCATCATCCAAACTGGAACATTGGACGAGTCATTGCTGCTAGAACTTGTGTATAAATACTTAATAGGGAGGAGGTTTCTAATAGTGGTGGATGATATATGGAATACTGAAACATGGGATGATTTACGGAGGGTGTTTCCAGATGACTTCAATGGGAGTCGGATTATCATAACCACGAGGGACGCTCATGTGGCTTCTTATGTCGACTCTTCCAGCCATCCTTACGAGATGCATTTGATGGGTGTAGACTTGAGTTGGAATCTACTTAGGCAAAAAGTGTTTGAAGAAGAACGTTGCCCACCTGAACTCGAAGAAATTGGAAAGCAGATTGCTGAAAAATGCAGAGGACTTCCCCTTGCAATTGTCGTGATTGCTGGAGTCCTCTCCAAGGTCGAACGGGTGCAAGAAACTTGGAAAAAGATCGCAATAAATGTGAATGAAGCTGTAAATACAAGCGATGAACCTTTCGCGGAGATATTATCTTCGAGTTATATATGGCTGCCTCATCATTTAAGACCATGTTTTCTTTACATGAGAGGTTTTCCAGAAGATTACAAGATACATGTCTCAAAACTGGTCATAATGTGGGTGGCAGAAGGTTTTCTAAAATCAAATGGATCCAAAGATTTAGAAGAGGTTGCGGAGGATTATTTGGAAGATTTGACAAAAAGAAATCTGGTTTTGATAATTAAGAAGAGGTATAATGGAAGGATCAAAAGCATAAAGATGCATGATCTCTCGAGAGACCTTTGTTTAAGAAAAGCTCACGATGAGAAGTTTATGCATGTAGTACATATATGTTCGGAAAGCCTTTTTCCTATTAGGAAATCACGTGGCATAAGTTTTTTATCAAATGTTAAGGATCATTTCCGGAACAGGAATTATATAATAAGTCTACAATATGAATAATATACTAACGATCCACTAAGAAATATCTTTTTACAAATCGGCTAATGAAGTGGGTTATGTACTTGGATTCAAATATGTGGGCTTGAGATGTTTTAGAGTATCTATTTCCATATGAGCAAATGACTATGTACTTGTTAAGAAATGTGGGCTTGAATTGGTAGATTTTAAAATCAAGTCCAAAATTTGGCCCAAATAAATCAAGGTGCATGCATGACATAATGCTAACTCTATTTAATTAAATAAATGATATGTAATTAAATAATATTGAATCAACTCTTTTAATCGGTTGGAAAAGCTTCTATCTGGTAGTTGAATCCCAGGACTTGACTTTCTTATTTCATCCACAAGATTAAGCTTAAGTATTAGCATAAGAGGAGAAATGTCGAGTACTCATGTTAAAACGTAAATAGAAACAAAAAGATTGTAACAAAATCAAGGAAATAATAATACGAAACTGGGTATTGTTTTACAGTTAATCTTTCAAATTGGTGCCAAATTTCCCACAAAACGTACAATTTGACAGATTATATGATTATATCAAGAAATTCTATTTTATCAATTTTGATATTCCCTTCTTTTGCAAGATGTGACATGTGACACATTTTGATTAGATTAATGATCAATATCGAACAACTTTTTAAAATATGACAAGTCACGTCCTCCGCTTAAAGGTAATACCAAAATGGGTATAATAACAAATTTAGCACAAAGAATCAAATTTGATGCAAATTAAAAACACATGGATATACTCTACCAAGACTAAAAAATTTCCCTACTACAATTTGTTTTCTTAGCTAATGTTACACTTGCAGATGCTATTACACCTACATATCAGTTATGCTATTACACTTTCAAAAATAATTAAAATCACAAATACAACATATTGAAAGTACTTTATAGTCCAAAAAATGTATCTGGTGTACAACAACAATCTTCCAACATTAAATCTACACATTTGTTGCAGCTTTTCTGAAGAAAGAAATGTACATGTAGGAATTTAATCGATGAACTTGAAATTATATCGAAATTGTAACAGACTTTTCAACTCTTGATAAGTGCAAAAGAAATAACAAATGTAACCAGGTATGTCACCCACCAAAATAGAACAAAAGTTTTTAGTTTCATCAGCCACCGTTGACAATATGAGCTGTTGGTTTTCGAGGAGAAAAAAACTAAAAAGATGTGTTTCTCACTTCATGTGTTACTACTAGTAATATACTTTATCTTATATTTAATTTTCCTGTTCTCGCTAGCCAAAATATAAGGTCCAAACATGTCATCAAATCCTTTTATTCAGAAGAGCAAGGATGGGACTTACCTGGCAATTATATTTAGCAACTGCATAATTCCCATTCTTCTTTTGACAAGTCTAGGAACTCAGAATTTCTGTCTTCATAAATATAAATATAAATGATTATAAATATATTACATCCATAAAAGTCTCATATATTAGCATGAGAAGGTGATCTATGCTTATCCACTGGAACACCTGCTTGTTCCAAGCACATGACATAACTCTATTTTACAGACAGTGAATATGACAAGTTCGATTATGTTCGATTTGATCCTTCAGAAATGAAAGGCACTCGTATAGACTAGCATTTCAGTGTCATCTCAATCCACATTGTAACTAATACCAATTTAAATTGAGGGACAAAGAGCACCCCATCAACTTCTAAGTCCACCCCAATTTTAATAATTTTCAATTAAAAAAATTAAAATATTAAAAAATACCTATTTTACCCTTTAAAAAATAAATAATAATAAAGGAAATTTGAAACCCTAACCTCTCTTTTTATGTTCAAAAAATTATAATATTCTTTTAAATATCTATAATAAAGAAAAAATCAGAAAGAAAGGGTATTTAAAAAAACCAATCGAAAGAAATAAAAATACAACTTTTGGTTGTATATGAGTTTGTAGATTATGTTTTATTTGTTATATATATTGCTGAAACATGATGATGATACTAAATTGATATCATCCATATTGTGAACATTTAATTTTTTGCATGAAACATTTAATAAAGATAAAAGTTAAGTAAGAGGAGCTTCTTGAAACATCAAACCTTTTGGTCTGCTAACTCATAATTTATTAATGTTTGTTAGAAACATAGTTTTTATTTTATATAAAGGTGAAGTGATGCTAATCCACATCTATATGAAGAGTTCAAATATATATTTCTACTAACTATGCAATGTTGATAGAAATAATATGATTTTGATCTTCTTCAGTTTGGCCACGATTTCACTGATTTTGATTTTATTTGAAGGTGAAATGGCTGAACATTCCATTGCCAAATTGAGAATGAATGACAAAAATTGTTTTTTCGCTGAGAAATTTATGTCTTCTCTTCTTAGTAAATTGATTTTGTGTAGTGAGAAATTTTTTGATTTTGTGTAGTGAGAGACTCACCCAGCTCTTCAAGCTCCATTCTTTGCAAAACATTTCATTTATCAGGTTTTTACTTGTACACATTTCCAACAGGATTATGCCAAAGTTGTAAACATCCATACTAATTGATACTATTCATTCTGCTCCGCATTCTGCATTAAGATCAAACAAACACTCACAAGATGGATCAAATGCAAAAAAAAAAAAAAAAGAATGAAGGATGAAAACATTACTTGGTGTCATATATCCAATGGTTGCAAGGGTTTTGGTTCGAGTCATTAACTCCTCATCGCCAACCATTTTGGCAATACCAAAATCACCAACATATGCAGTCATATCTTTATCTAGTAAGATATTACTAGGTTTCAAATCATAATGAACAATGGGAGATGTGAGGCCTATATGAAGATATTCCAAAGCCAATGCAACATCTATTGCTATGTTGGGTATGCTTAAATGAAAAAAGAAAGGGTGAGACTATCGACATCCCAAAAATACTAAGTACTTCAATAAAATGAATTTTTATGTACTTGATTTTTTTTTTTTTTAAATTGAGGTGTGTTTAATAGTTTATGAGGTGTGTATAACCTTACCAAAAGAAAAAAAAAATCATTGATCCTCTAAAGTTAAAAGAAAAAAGGGAAAAAAAAAAGTGGATACATACTTATGGTACCAAGCTGGAAGTCTTGCATCTTATTAAATTGTTTGTCTACCTGCTCTATTGTTGAGCATGTCGCTACGATTCAACGTTCTCAATTTTCTTGCTGGTAGACATCTAATTAGTGTCGGCAAATATAAATTAGCCTCTAATTGCAGTAAAAATAAAATACCACAGTTTTTGCATCATTTTAATATAAAAATGGTCACTTATCTCCATTATTTTTTACATGAAAAATAAAATATTTTATAATATTTATTATTATTATTATTATTATTATTTGTTTGATTTCTTATTTGTTACATATTTCCTAATATTCATAAATATTATTAATTCATCAAATTTTATGTAATTTTTATTGTTAATATAATGTAATATTAATATATTGCATGTTATTTTGTTAATATTTATGATTTGTGTAGTATTTAAATTTTATGATACATTTTAATAAATTATATGTTTAATCGTTATTCATATCATTATAGGTATTAATATAATTAAAGTAACTCAAATATTAATATATAATAGATTAATTGTGATATAAGTAAATTTTTAAAAATTTAATGCAATCAAAATCTAATGAAAACAAAACAAAGAATGAAACATAAAAGAAAAGAAGAAACGAATATGAAAAAGTAAAAAAAAAAAAAAAAAGATTTAACATACTCCCTCCGTCCCAAATTATTTGTCGTTTTACCTTTTGAGATTTGTCCCAAATTATTTGACGTTATAGGAATTCAAGGCATATTTTCCCAAATTCTTCCAAATTTACCCCTATTTATTATTCCTTACTAAATGCTCTATTATTTCAAAGTAGGCATTGGAAATATGTATTAAATAGGGATAGATCGGTCTTTTTGTTAGTTTCCTTAATCTGCGTGAAAAGTGTTAAAACGACAAATAATTTGGGACGGAGGGAGTACTATTTAACCTACGTTGGATCCAACACAAGGATATTAATTGAAATAGTTTAATATAAATGATCATTTAAGACACTACTTGAGTGAAAAAATCTTAAAATATTTAGAATTTATCACACTGTTGGGATGGTCTAACTTGTGGAATCGAGTTATGTGAGAGTGGTTAGGAGTTAATAGCAAAAGTAATTGTTAGGTCAACATGTAGTTAATCGTATTTTTTTAATGATAATAATAATATGTTTTTTTATAAAGATAACAATAATTAGATATATGTTAATGGCAAGTAAGTCGTTTAATATTGGTGAGAAAAGTCTTCTATGCTACAGATCACTCTGAGACGTTGCTTCCCCCATACCTCTCCTCTCTCTCCATTTCTTCCTTATTCAGTCTCTTACAGCTTATTTGTAAAACTTTAAAAGCTGCTTATATTTTGTATAGTGCAAATGGCTTATGCTTCTCTCCTTTCACTTGCACAAACACTCATTCGTCATGATTCCTATGTTGATCACCATCAAAAGAAACAAATTCAATCTCTACATAAGAAAATTGTTTTCTTGTCAACTTTTCTTGAGGATTTTCCAACAGCGGCTACCAAATTAGAAGCACCAATCACTGTTGCAGCAAATCAAGTTGAAGACATCTAGAAGAATCATCGAATTTGGACTTCTAGAGCTCGAGATATCAATTTTCTCCCAAAATTGCTCGTATGCGATCTCGTATCTCGACTTCAATTTGGTTTTTCATTCAATTTTCATTTTGCGCTAAAATCTATCAAATTTCTTTCAAATCAAGTAAATACGTAAAATCTTAACAAAATAACTACAAAATCTAAATATAATCCCACAAATGCATGTTTTTTTTAACTTAAAATGATATGAAATTAAACTCCAAAATGTATAAAATAACACAATCACCGACAGATTTAGCAAGTTCATTAGGAAAAAAAAACCCATCAAAAATGAGTTTTATTTCGACTCAAGATATTTATCAATGAAATATCCGGTAAAAAAATATGAGGTGGTTTACACCAATATATAAAGTTTCATAAAATAAGAGAATCCCTATGGGGAAATCAGATTGAGGTCGTAAATATATTACCAAAGTGAATTTGCCACCAATTTAGATATAGAAAATTTAATGAATTGTTGGAGGGCTTGTTTGTAAATAGCAAAGATATCGTTCACTTTGACACAAGTGGAACATGTTACACGGCTTTTCTAGAGGTGCACTATAGGGGCTTTTTGGTAAAATCAAAGATTCAAAAATCTAATGGAAACGACACGGTAATGGACGAAAGAGAAGTAGAGAACTTGTCAATAAATTCTAAATTCTAAACTCTAAATCAACCAAAAAAAGGTGATGTGATGTGTCGTTAAATTCTATACTTTTTTCACTTTTTCTGAATCGTTGCTTCCCATACATGTGCTCTCTCCTCTCTTCTCTCTCTCCATTTCTTCCTTATTCAGTCTATTCCAGCTTACTTGTATAGAGCAAATGGCTTATGCTGCTCTTGTTTCACTTGCACAAACACTAGATCAAGTTCTGATTCGTCATTCCTTTTATGTTCACGATCAAAAGCAACAAATTCAATCTCTACATGAGAAAATTGTTTTCTTGTCTACTTTTCTTGATGATTTTCCAAGAGAGGCTACCAAATTAGAAGCACGAATCACTGTTGCAGCAAATCAAGTTGAAGACATCTTTGAGCTCCATATTTTGAATCTAATTCATTCTCCGCAAGTTTCCTTATTTTCTGGGCCTAACTTTACAAAGTTATACAAAGAGTTACAGAAGCCCACAAGAAAAATCAATTCCATTTTGGAACAAGTGATGGAGATCAAAAGTAGCTGTACAAGTGAAAGTGAAAATGAGATGATGTCAACTCAATCTTCTTCTTCATTTTCATCAGCACCTGCGCCTAACGTAAAAGGGGTCGTGGTGGGATTTGAAAAAGAGTTGAGGGAAATACAAGAGCAGCTCCATGGGGAGTCTGCTAAACTTGAAGTGATCCCTATCGTTGGGATGGGAGGCATCGGGAAGACCACTCTTGCTAGGTATGCTTTTCATCACCCTTTAAGTCTTCATCACTTTGATGTTTGTGGTTGGGTCACTGTTTCCCAAAATTATGACAAAGCAACTATTCTGTTATGCCTTCTAATCTCAATTGATGCATCAACCAAGCTGGAACATTTTGAGAAAGATTCATTGGATTCATTGGAGCTGCAAGAACGTGTCTATAAATACTTAAAAGGGAGGAGGTTTCTAATTGTGGTAGATGATATATGGAGTGGTAACACATGGGATGATGTAAAGGGGGCGTTTCCAGATGACTTCAATGGGAGTCGGATTATCATAACCACGAGGGACGCTCATGTGGCTTCTTATGTCGACTCTTCCAGCCATCCTTACGAGATGCATTTGATGGGTGTAGACTTGAGTTGGAATCTACTTAGGCAAAAAGTGTTTGAAGAAGAACGTTGCCCACCTGAACTCGAAGAAATTGGAAAGCAGATTGCTGAAAAATGCAGAGGACTTCCCCTTGCAATTGTCGTGATTGCTGGAGTCCTCTCCAAGGTCGAACGGGTGCAAGAAACTTGGAAAAAGATCGCAATAAATGTGAATGAAGCTGTAAATACAAGCAATGAGCCTTATGTGGTTAGGCGTATTGAAAAGATGCACAACGGGGTTAAGTCGAGGCAAGAGCTAGGCTCTTTCTCCGTAAGACGATATTGCCCCGTATCCAAGTGCTCACGGTTAACGGCAATCGTCCCCAAGATACAACGACTTCAAGCTTAAGGATTATAGCACAACAACCCAAAAGCTATCGGCGAACTTACTCGATACTCGAGACTTTCTTAATATTGACTATGCGTGATTTTCTGAATGAACGTTGGAAATCTGAATGTTCGAATGAAATGAAATGAAATGGGGACCTCCTATTTATAGGAGTAAGGAGATGTATCATTTCCCACAATGGACATCACCCTTGGATCCAAAAGGTGTATTCACACCTCTTCCCAAGGGTCAAGCCATTTGGACCCAAGGGTCACACCACTTGGTGACACCCTTTCACACCCAAGGGTCACACCACTTGGCCCGACCCGACCCGCGACCCGACCCGGCCCATGACCCGACCCGGCCCGCGACCCGACCCGTGACCTGGTCCGAAGCCAACTTGGTCCGGTCCGGACCCAACCCGAGTGTGATGATGTCTCGTGCGGTTCGGATGGTGCGTGAGTGCTTAGCCAACTAGGTCCAAAAAATAGCACTAGGTTCCACCATAAGGAAGCACACATGATTATTTCTTATACATGTGCTCTTATTAATAAAGTGAAACTTTTCCTTCCATTTTTCCTATGTGGGACAACTTCACTTTTCTCCCATTTTCCTTCACAAGAAGGATCCAAGTTGCCAACTTTGTGTATTAATTTCTCATTCACCCAAAATTGGAAATTCGAAAGTAAATACACTACATTCATCTACACGAAACGTAGATTCCGATTTAGCAACTTATTTCCATTTATTTAAAATGGAATCAACATTAAAATTTGGTCAAAAATTGGTCAAAACCAATCTTCTCTTCCAATTTCCAACAATCCCCCACATGAATGATGAAATTAATGCATGCATAAATGCAGACACATAAGAAAGTCCCGACGAACCATTGTTGCATCAGGATAGATAGCTTCCGGCTTTGAATCTTCCCTAGTGGAATACTATCGGATATACTGGCGATTTGGTGGACGTGATGCCTTGAACCCCTCCGCCGTTTGTGTATACCAAGACAATAATACCCACACAACGATAGTTCTGATATCTTTCAATTCTCACGTTGTGTCCGTTTCGGCCATGGACCATATCTTGGATTCATGAGTGTTCTTCATTCTTTGGAGTTAAAGCGGCCACACTTCTCACTCATATAGGTGATCTCCCATAAAGAGTATCCTGTCATACCCCACCTTTAAAGGCTATAGGAATCATTAAAAGCATTTGAAATGCTTACCCTTACCACACTGCACAGGTTCTGCACTTGGGGCAGCCTCAAGAATGGAGCATTGGATAAATTACAAGTGCATATCTAGACTTAGATCATAGCTTAGTTGTCTCATTGAACCAAGTTTGTGGGATCCTCCACGCTTCATGGTTGAGTTACCCCTATGACGTCTGTAATGTGTGGTTTTTCAACCCCATTCCCTTCACTGCACTATACATCTGATCTCTGTTAATACCTTTTGTTAACGGATCCGCAATATTTTCCTTAGACTTCACATAGTCAATGGAAATTATACCACCAGAGATCAGTTGTCTCACGGTATTATGTCTCCGACGAATATGACGAGACTTACCATTGTACATACTACTCTGTGCCCTCCCAATTGCCGACATACTGTCGCAATGTATTATCACTGGAGGCACAGGTTTAATCCAACACGGAATGTCTTCTAAGAAATTCCTAAGCCACTCGGCTTCTTCACCGGCTTTATCTAGCGCAATAAACTCAGACTCCATCGTGGATCGAGCTATGCACGTTTGCTTAGAAGATTTCCAGGACACTGCTCCTCCACCTATAGTGAATACGTATCCACTTGTGGACTTGGAGTCAGTCGAATCTGATATCCAATTTGCATCGATGTATCCCTCTAATACAGCAGGATATTTCGTATAAAGTATACCATGGTTCATGGTATGTTTTAGATACCTTAGGACCCTTGTCAAAGCTATCCAGTGGTCTGACCCTGGATTACTCGTGAATCTACTAAGTTTGCTAACTGAGTATGCAATGTCGGGGCGTGTACAGTTTGTGAGATACATCAAGCTACCAATGACTCTTGCATATTTCAGTTGAGATACTGGGTCACCTTTATTTTTGGCTAAATGCAGACTTAGATCAACCGGAGTTTTAGTCGGAGGTAAGTCCCAAGCCTCGAATTTCTTAAGCACGTTCTCGACGTAATGAGATTGTGATAAGACAATTCCTTCAGATGTCCTAGAAATCTTTATTCCTAGTATGATATCTGTCAAACTCATATCCTTCATGTCAAAGTTACTCTTTAACATATTCTTAGTTTTCACAATTGCATCACGGTTGTTACCCATGATCAACATGTCGTCTACATAAAGACAGACAATCACAAAATCATTTTGTGTTTCTTTAATGTATACACATTTGTCACACTCATTGATTTTGAACCCATTTGATATCATCGTTTTGTCAAATTTCTCATGCCATTGCTTAGGTGCTTGTTTCAGCCCATACAGTGATTTGACAAGTTTGCATACTTTATTCTCTTGTCCGGGTGCTACAAACCCCTCGGGTTGTTCCATATAAATCTCCTCGTCCAGTTCCCCATTTAGGAAAGCTGTCTTTACATCCATCTGATGTATTTCAAGATTGTGCAGCGCTGCAATAGCTATTAGCACTCGAATGGATGTGATTCTTGTGACAGGTGAGTAAGTGTCAAAGAAATCATATCCTTCATTTTGTTTGAACCCCTTTGCTACCAATCGAGCTTTGTATTTATCGATTGATCCATCAGCCTTATATTTTCTTTTAAGGATCCACTTGCATCCTAAAGGTTTGCACCCCGGTGGAAGATCAACTAACTCCCACGTATGATTTTGCATGATGGACTCAATTTCACTATTGATAGTTTCCTTCCAGAGAGGAGCATCTGGGCTGGACAGTGCTTCTTGAATTGTCACGGGTTCAGTTTCTAACATGTAAGTTAGAAAATCAGGACCGAATGACTTTGTCACTCTTGGTCTCTTGCTGCGTCTCGGTTCATTTTCCTCTTGAGAATGATTTTGACCAGCTTCATAAGTTCTCTTGTTAGAACTAATCTCTTTCCTTTCTTTTTTCGGAAAGACGTTCTCAAAGAACATTGCATTTCTCGACTCTATGGTCATTCCTTCAGTCATGTCAGAAATTTCTGATTTGTGTACCAAGAATCGATATGCACTGCTGTGATAAGCATATCCAATGAATATGCAATCAACAGTCTTGGGTCCTATCTTCACCTGTTTAGGCTTAGGTACTTCTACCTTTGCTAGGCACCCCCACACTTTCAGGTAATGGTAAGAAGGCTTCCTTCCTTTCCATGACTCATACGGAGTCTTGTCTCTTTTCTTGTGTGGTAATTTATTCAGAATGTGATTTGCTGAAAGCACGGCTTCCCCCCACATGTTCTGGGGTAAGCCAGAACTTAGCAACATTGCATTCATCATCTCCTTTAGAGATCTATTCTTGTGTTCTGCAACGCCATTTGACTGAGGTGAATATGGAGCCGTAGTTTGGTGAATAATCCCATGTTCAGAACAGAACTCTTCAAACGGAGCTACATACTCCCCACCTCTGTCACTACGAATCATTTTGATTCTTTTGTTGAGTTGATTCTCAACCTCACTCTTATAATTTTTGAAGGCCTCAAGAGCTTCCTCTTTTGCTTTCAAAAGATACACATAAGAGTACCTTGTGCAGTCATCTATGAACGTAATAAAGTACTTATTACCCCCTCTAGTCTGCACAAATTTTAGATCACATATATCTGTATGGATCAACTCTAGAGGTTCAGTACTTCGTTCCACTGAATGGAAAGGTGTTTTGGTCATTTTTGCCTCAACACATACTTCACACTTATTTTGTGAATTCATTTCCATTTCAGGCAATAAATTCAATCTTACGAGCTTTCGCAATTTGTTTAAATTTACATGTCCTAATCTATCATGCCATAAATTAGAACTCTCAATCAAGTAAGATGAATTAATTACTTTATTATCATTGGTCCGCTTAATATCGCGGTGTACAGTCATTACATTCAACTTAAAGAGCCCCTTTTCAAGGTAGCCCTTTCCAACAAATAGACCAGTCTTGGTCAGTACAAATTTTCCGGCCTCAAACACTAATCTAAATCCGGCTTTGCTCAACAGCGAGCCAGAAACTAGATTCTTGCGAATGTCTGGGACATGCAGAACATCCACGAGCGTCAGCTCCTTCCCTGAGGTCATCTTGAGTACCACTCTTCCTAATCCAGCCACGTTGGAGGTTGCTGAATTTCCCATGTACAGCTTCCTGCCAGTAATTGGCATGTAGGTTGAGAACATCTCCCTGTCGGAGCATATATGACGCGTAGCTCCAGTATCCACCCACCAATCTCTCGGATTGTCCACCAAGTTGGCTTCAAATACGACAGCTGATAGGTCGAGCTCCGCCATGTTTACAGGTACATCTTCCTCAGCAAGGTTGGCTTGACCTTGATTGCCCTTCTTGGGTTGTCGGCATTCTCTAGCAAAGTGTCCAGGCTTTCCACAGTTGTAGCAGTTCCCTTTGACTTTCTTCTTAGGTTCCTGTTTAGACTGAGAGTTGCCCGACCCTTTCCTCTTATTGCTAGGACGCGTTTCGGCCAGGTTCACTTTTGCCTCCATTGATGCCCTGCTGCTCTTGACTTCGGATTTCCGGTTGTCTTCCTCGATCCTTAGTCTCACAATCAGGTCCTCAAGCCCCATTTATTTTCTCTTGTGCTTAAGGTAGTTCTTGAAATCTTTCCACAGAGGCGGTAGCTTCTCAATAATAGCAGCTACTTGAAAAGATTCACTGAGTTGCATACCCTCAGCATGTATGTCATGTAGGATTAGTTGCAACTCCCGAACTTGGTCCAAAACAGTCTTTGTATCGACCATTTTGAAATCCAAGAACTTGCCGACAATGAACTTTTTCATTCCGGCGTCCTCCGTCTTGTACTTCTTCTCCAGAGATTCCCATAACTCTTTTGAGGTCTTAGTAACCGCATAGACGTTATATAGGGAGTCTTCTAGCCCATTCAGAATATAGTTCCTGCATAAAAAGTCGCTGTGATTCCATGCATCTAGTGCGGTGCGCATTTGTTGGTCTGTTTCATCATTGGCCACTGTAGGCGGGTCTTCTTGGATGAACCTTGCAAGACCGATGGTCGTCAGGTAGAACAACATCTTCTGTTGCCACCTTTTGAACTCACTTCCATCAAACTTTGGCGGTTTCTCGGCGAAAACTGGTGCGGAAGATGTGGATGCCATCTCTTCAATACACAAGATATCGTCTTACGCTGTTGGAAAATTATGTGGTTAGGCGTATTGAAAAGATGCACAACAACGGGGTTAAGTCGAGGCAAGAGCTAGGCTCTTTCTCCGTAAGACGATATTGCCCCGTATCCAAGTGCTCACGGTTAACGACAATCGTCCCCAAGATACAACGACTTCAAGCTTAAGGATTATAGCACAACAACCCAAAAGCTATCGGCGAACTTACTCGATACTCGAGACTTTCTTAATATTGACTATGCGTGATTTTCTGAATGAACGTTGGAAATCTGAATGTTCGAATGAAATGAAATGAAATGGGGGCCTCCTATTTATAGGAGTAAGGAGATGTATCATTTCCCACAATGGACACCACCCTTGGATCCAAAAGGTGTATTCACACCTCTTCCCAAGGGTCAAGCCATTTGGACCCAAGGGTCACACCACTTGGTGACACCCTTTCACACCCAAGGGTCACACCACTTGGCCCGACCCGACCCGCGACCCGACCCATGACCTGGTCCGAAGCCAACTTGGTCCGGTCCGGACCCAACCCGAGTGTGATGATGTCTCGTGCGGTTCGGATGGTGCGTGAGTGCTTAGCCAACTAGGTCCAAAAAATAGCACTAGGTTCCACCATAAGGAAGCACACATGATTATTTCTTATACATGTGCTCCTATTAATAAAGTGAAACTTTTCCTTCCATTTTTCCTATGTGGGACAACTTCACTTTTCTCCCATTTTCCTTCACAAGAAGGATCCAAGTTGCCAACTTTGTGTATTAATTTCTCATTCACCCAAAATTGGAAATTCGAAAGTAAATACACTACATTCATCTACACGAAACGTAGATTCCGATTTAGCAACTTATTTCCATTTATTTAAAATGGAATCAACATTAAAATTTGGTCAAAAATTGGTCAAAACCAATCTTCTCTTCCAATTTCCAACAGAATCTACTTAGACAGAAAGTGTTTGAAGATGAACGTTGCCCACCTGAACTCGAAGAAATTGGAAAGCAGATTGCTGAAAAATGCAGAGGACTTCCCCTTGCAATTGTTGTGATTGCTGGAGTCCTCTCCAAGGTCGATCGGATGCAAGAAGCTTGGAAAAAGATCGCAATAAATGTGAATGAAGCTGTAAATACAAGCAATGAACCTTTCGCAGAGATATTATCTTTGAGTTATACATGGTTGCCTCATCATTTAAGACCATGTTTTCTTTACATGGGAGGTTTTCCAGAAGATTACAAGATACGTGTCTCAAAACTGGTCAGAATGTGGGTGGCAGAAGGTTTTCTAAAATCAAATGGATCCAAAGATTTAGAAGAGGTGGCGGAGGATTATTTGGAAGATTTGGCAAAGAGAAGTCTTGTTTTGATAATTAAGAAGAGGTATAATGGGAGGATCAAAAGCATAAAGATGCATGATCTCTTGAGAGACCTTTGTTTAAGAAAAGCTCATGATGAGAAGTTTCTCCATGTAATGCATGAATGTAGCATTTTGCCTATTGAGAAATCACGCCGCATAAGTATTTTATCATCTGTTAAGGATCATTTCAGAAACATTGATTATTCACCAATACATACTATTCTTACTTTCGCCTATAAAAAATTTGGTTCTTGGAAGCGTTGTAGACTACTTAGAGTAGTGGATTTTATGGATGGAGATTCGAGATTATTGGTGGATGACAAAATAGGTGAGCTACTTCATTTGAGGTACCTTGCATTTGATATTTTCATAACTTCAGGTATTTCAAAAGTTCCCAAATACTTATCCACACTTGTGAATCTTCAAACATTAAATATTCGTGGATCTTGGTATCGAACGAGGTTAGATTTGCAGTTGGGAATTTGGAGAATGAGAGAATTAAGGCACGTTATTGTTTTTCATGGCTTACTGCTTGATCCTTCAGCTGAAACTTGTGAGCATATTCTACCGTTGCAAAACTTGCACACACTAAAACAAATATACAATTTTAGATGCTCTGAGAGGATCCTGGAATTGATTCCAAACCTAAAGAAGTTGGGAGTCTCTTATGGTCGCACCAAGAAATCAAAATGGTGGGAGCACAACCTAAATAATCTCGTCCATCTGCAAAAGCTTGAAAAGTTGAATAAAGCTTGAAAAGTTGAATATTTGTGCACAACCGTGTTTTTTCAAAGGTGATTTATCTGATAGGCTTGCATTCCCAGTGACACTAAAGAAGTTGACATTGAGGGGCATTAGAGTTCCATGGAAAGATATGTCAATTGTTGGTTCATTGCCAAATCTTCAAGTGCTCAAACTAAAGTGGCATGCTTTTGATGGATTAGAGTGGGAAACAGTGGAAGGGCAGTTCTGTGAATTAAAAGTACTTGTAATTGTCTGGACAGATCCCAATGTTTGGATAACAGAGAGTTGTCATTTTCCTAGGCTTGAGCGCATTATTCTTCGAGATTGCAATAAGCTAAGAGAGATTCCACGTGGTATTGGAGATATACCAACGCTTCAACTGATTGAGCTAATGAGATGTACGTCATCTATTGTGGAATCGGCAAAAAGTATTAAAGAAGAACAACGTTACTTTGGAAATGACCTCTTCCAACTTCATCTTAATTAGTACCCGGGAGTAGTGCTGAGCTTCATGTATTAATTTCCTTTTTTTTTTTTGACTTTACAATTGAAATAGTTATAAAGAGGAAAATTGGTTTTATCCCCTGTTTCAAGTATTTCCTTGTCATTTAGAAAAAAAGATAGGACCATACTTTCAATGTATTGGTTTGATTATTGTTTTATTTGAATAGTATATTGGATGCACTTGTGCTCATTGTGGTGTGTGATTCATTTTAATTATTTTATATTTAAAGGTAATAATTGATTTTAATATATGTATTAATAAACCTTTGATTGATATTTCTATAATTCGTTTGTTTATCTTCTATTTTTCTATCTCTCATTTATCTATTTTCTTTAGTAATATTATTGTTTTATAAATTATTTTTAGTTCAATCATAGTCTTTAGATTGATTAAAATAATTTATATTACAAAAAAAAAATTAAATAATCAAAATTTATTAAATAAATTTAGATTTTTTTAATATAATTTCTAGACAAAAACTTATATTACAATTTTGAAAATTTTGACTAACATTTTTCGAATTTGGATTTATTATTTACATTTATATATTTAATTAAAAATTTATTTAGTTCATATAATCACTTCATCTGGAAATTTCTAATTATCTCATATATATATGTATAATTTTTAATCTTATTATAATATTTTGATTTTCAATATGTATTTCAAATTAACCATCACAATTTTAAAGAAATGTTGACAACAAATTATTAATTTAGATCGTAGAGAATAATTAATAATTTAGATATATACTAATTTGGTAAAAAAAAAATCATTTTTCTTCAATGTACAACTTTTTATATAACATATGATTTGTATCCTTATACATGTCATATCTTTATACATCTCTTTGAAATTTTTTATATTACCTATTTTTATTATGTTTTGATTCTCGCCTCATTATATCTCCATTTGTTCTGTTATATATTTTTCAAAAATAATAAATGCTAAATACAATTTGTTTTTAGTAAATGTATAGCTTTCATTGAATACATTCATGACATGAAACCAAACTGTTCATATTCATGACATGAAACCAAACTGTTCATCAAATATATTTAATTACTTATCTAAACTTTTGGGATTTTTTTTTTCACCATAGCATTATATAACTCAATAATTAGTTTAATGTTTTACATATACTTAACACATTTTTTTATATAAATTTTAGTAATCTTGTTAAGAATCAATATAAAAGTAGATTCCATATTCATTTAATATCATTTTCTTCAAGGTCTTCTTTGTCATAAATATAATGGATAGTATTCTGGGGATCGAATATGATATTTCTTAAAAGGTTTTAAAAATATTTTTTTCTATAAGTTTATCTATATTTTATTGTTTCAACATAAGACATTTGCACTTTCATTATATACTTAGTTTGTGTTAAATCTCTTATTTTATTTTTATCGTTGTTATTTTATAAATATCATTGTACCATTTTCTAATGTTAAATATTTTATAAAGATTATAAATTACGTTGTTGTCTTATTTATTACTTTTCTCATTTGATTCTCAACAGTTTTATATTTTTAAAATTTTCATCAATTCTACGAATGTTCAACATTTTATAAATTATGTTTTTTAGTTTTACTTTTTTTTTTTTTGGATTTTTCCTAATTCTACTTCCATGATTATTTATTCTTATTTCCATTTGACCATTTTAATATTGTTGTAGTGATTCTTTAATATAGACAACATGATGTTAACTTTGTGTTCAAGTTTCGAAAGAAACTATAAAATTGCAGTTAATTAGTTTGAAAATCCATAATAATTACAATTTTTCGTTTTAAACTATTTTTGCATTAGTAATATTAATGTTTAAAAATATTGTTTAGATTTCATAACTTTTTTTTTCACTATATTATATTAAAAGAAACAAATAAGATTTGGAAAAAAAAAAGATAAGAACATAATTTCTAATAATACCATACTTTAATAAAGATATTAAATTTATAGTATAATTTTTCTTATAATATATCATTGAAAAGCTTTTTAAATTTATATCAATATAAGATTAATTTTAGTCAAAGATTCAAAATGTTTTACGATTATAAAAGTTGAGGAGTAATCAAAACATGTAAGTTTTTCATGAAGAGTTTGGATTGTAAAGGACTCTTGATTTTATAATCATACAGAAAAATAAAATATATATTGAATTATGTGATTATCCTTAACAAAGAGTTTTCTTTAAGTAAGACTCTAATTTGATTTGATTTAATTTAGTTATATAGGAGGGTTAAACTTTACATTATGAAAAATGGACGAAACATCCATACTTATATAATAGTAATATATATATACACATACTAGTATAACACACATGCATTGTACATAGTGGTGGATTCAAGATTTCAGTTTGATAGAAACAAATAAGCAATAGTTATTAGAATTTTTTTTCTGCACATAAACATACAATCAAGATATACAAATACACAAAAATATTACAACGCTCAAGTAAAAATATGTTCCTTGATATTTGTTTTCTTAAACATAACTTGCCGAAGATCGAATTTCTTTCTTGTTATCCTAATTTTCTTTAATTTAGGAGTATCATTCCTTATTTTCCAATTAGTAGAAATTAAAATTATACGAATACAATAATTATATAAAGAACATGACAACTCATAAAAACTTCAAATAGAATTTATAACAAATCTAACCCAAAATCAAACAATTTCACACACAGAAAAATACAAAACCTACTTTAATAACAAACAATTTCAAACAATTAATAAATAAACTAAACAAGACAAAACAATAAATATTAATAGTATTAAATTATTTATGAACAAGGTGTGAAAAAGATAGATTTTTCCAATTTGAATTCACCCACGAAAATGAATATGTGATTGTGAAATGTGAAGATGACTTTTTTTTTTTTTTTTTAAATTTCAATTAGCCAAAGAACACTATTTTTTAATTATTATTTAATTTTAAATGCCTATAAATTTAGATTGATAATTGTAAAAAAAAAATTTGAAATATATAATTAATTTTTATTTTTTTGAAATTGAGGGTACAGTTGTACCCATGTCACCATACTGTCTCCGCCTCTAATTGCATATGAGATATTATAACTTCATGATTTACTATTAAACCACTTTTTTATTTTATTTTTTGAAGACATTAAGTACTATTTTTAATATATAAAAATTTCATTAATTATAATAATTTCTTTAAAGTTTAGTCAAGAATTAGTTAAAATTTATTAAAAAAGGTGTTTACTTGCGTTTCACAAACATCTTATTTTTACTGTTTTTTGTTAAATTGTTGATCATATTTACAGTTTATGTCCTCTTCAAATTCATGGTTTGATTTTGAGTAAAATACAGCAAATCCCTTAGGGTATGTTTGTTTGGAGATTATATAGGATTTGGGAAATTCGACTTTAAAATCCTGGGTTTGTAAATAAAGGTGAATAGTTAAAATCAGTGTTTGTTATGAGACTAGAGTAGGATTATTACTGTCAAATCAATGTTGGAAAAGTTAGTAAGTGTAATATTATATTATTAATTGATGTCATAATAATGATTGGATGATTGTAATAGTAGAAATTTAGGTGTGTATTGAAATTTGTGTATTAATAGGTTAGAGTGTAGAGTTAATTATTATGTTTTCTTTAAATAAAGTAGTATTTGAGTAGATTTTATAATCCTAATTTAAATCTCCTAACAAACAAAGATTTGAGATTTTGAAATCTCAAATCTTGACCCATAAGTTTCCAAACAAACATACTCTTAATGATATAAAAATTATTCGTATCCCCCCTCGTGTTAAAAGAAATACACCTTTACAGGTGTGATTTAATAAATGTTGCACATTTTCCTCTAAACTGTTAAAGTTAACATCTATATGTAATTTTCAAAATTATAAAAAATACTTTAAGATCTTAATATTTATAGACTAAGCTTTGATTTAATAATAGCCTTGCTTTATTACTTTTTTTTTATTTCAATTATAGTTTATAGATTGATTAAAATGTTGCAAATAATCTGCTTTATTAGATAAATTTATATATTTTTTAAAATAATTTCTAGATAAAAACTTAAGTTACAATTTTGAAATTTCTTGACTAATTTTTTAAATATTTGATTTATTAGTTACATTTATATATTTAATTAAAATTTGTTTAGTCAAAAAATCACTACGATTGGAAATTTCTAATTAATCATCCCATATATATATATATATATATATATATATAATATTTTGATTTTCAGTATGTGTTTCAAATTACCATACTTTTTTCTAAAGAAATATTGAAAAAAAAAATTTAATTTAGATGTAGAAAATAATTAATAATTTAAATATATACGTACTTAGTTAAAAAAAAATGTTTCTCCATGTACAGCTTTCAATTTACTACTTTTTGTAATGCATGAAATGTCCTTTATAGATACACTTTGTCTAGGACAAATTATTTTATCTTATATAACAAAAATAAATTTAAATAAATCAACCTCGTGTATACAACAATAATAGTCAATATCAAACTAAGCATTTATTCTACAATCTGTATTAGCTATATGAATTATATACTCGTCTATCATTTTGTACCTAGATGCATAGATTCATAATAGTCAATTTCAACTTTTTTTTTTCAATTCTTTTGAGGTCGTTTCCATTTTTTTTTTTTAATTTGAGTTTAATTTTTTTTTAATACTTAATAAGGGTATCATAATAAGGGTATCTAAAGGTGTTTTAAGCGCATTTTTAAACCATTTTAAGCATGTGTATAACATATTTAGTCATCATCTTAACTTTTTTTTCCCTATTATTCTCATTTTTATGTTTATTGTCATATATATTACTAGCCCCTCTAGTTTGTACTATATAACATGAATTATATTTGTTTTGAAAAAAATATCCTTTTAATTTTAGAGGTAGTTTACACTCATAAAGTATAGAAAATACACCCATTGTTTCAATTTACTTAAATATACTTAAATATATGTGCAACATCTTAAATAATATCCACATTTTCATCAATTATAAATCATTAATATTTTAAATATATTAGATACATATAGTTCATTAATTACTATTGCTTTTCACATTTATTTCTTTGTTACTGTCACGCCTCGTTTTCTTTTCATAAAATATCAGAGTTTTCACACAGACGTGAAGAAAGAAAATAGAAGGAGTCACATTTTTTTATACACAGAAAGAAGTAGTAAGAGACGACAGAAGAAAATGGTAAGGAACGATGTGAATCATTCACATATCAACAATCGGTCTCAATACCGATAAATACAACATAACTTAGCAGCGAAAAATAAACCATCAGGATCTCACATTCGTAACATATACAGATTTATTACAAAACGTGAATTTAATAAAACAATTGTTTGGAAAAGTTTGTGTGACACCAACTAGACATACAAATCCAAAGATAGCACCACCTCTCTCCATCTAGGGTTCATCAGCTCCTCCTGTAGTGAATAAGGGGGTGAGTGTGTGGAATACACTCGTGGGGATGAAATCCGCATCTTTTAACATTCGACAGATATATATAGATCAATAATATGTAACAATCGGCACAAAGTCATAGCACGAAAAATGCATAGCAGATATTAGAAATTGCAAGGGAAGGATAGGTGTGGGAATTCCCTGTCTTACCCTATAAAACGGTCTCAATACCGCTGGTGCATTTAAAGGACCACCAAACCTCACAGAGTAGTAGAAAATGAGAGAGATAATTTTTTATGATCCATAGGACCCTTCGAACATGCAATGTGAACCGAAGTCCTTTCACAGTATAAAGTATGGCACAACATGTATATTCATAGCATTTAGTATTCCTCATTCATGTTTCATAATAGGGAAAACTGTAAACACATAAAGATTTAGAAATTACCCCTATATTGTTCGGTGGTTTCCGCGTGAGTAGCAAGTACCAAAGATCGGATATCTCAAGGCTCAATCTAACAAGTAGCCTACACAAGTTATGATGTTTCTTAGATCCTTAATAATGTATAATTAAAGCTATAAAAGATCACGACGGAAAAACGATCGTTAAATACGCGACGGATCAAGAGATCTAAAGATTGGAGTTAAAGAAACGAGGATGGATAATCAGTCCATATGGCTGAGATGATAGAGAATGAAATTTTGGTCATGATGAAAAAAGAATGAGTTCAATCGGAGTTAAAACGAGCTCAAACGGAGCATTTTAAGTTTAGGGGTAATTTGGTAATTTTGGTCAAAGGGTTGACTTTGACCGGGCCCACGATCCTCGGTCAACGACATCTCGTCGATGATGACTCGATGTTGATGTACGGTGGAAAAAATGAGGTTCGGATCGAAAACACGCGTCGCGTGCGACGGGGCACGCGCGCACCCAGCGCCGAGTGGGAAAACCCAGCGGCCTCGGCGGCTTCTCGGCAGCTGCCGAGTTTTCTCGACAGCGTCAGTAGCGGGTCTCGGCAGCTACCGAGTTTTCTTGGCAGCGTGGATAGCGGGTCTCGGCGGCTGCCGAGTTTTCTCGGCAGCATGGGTAGCGGGTTCTCAACAGCTGCCGAGTTTTCTCGGCAGCATCGACAGGTGGCCGTGCTGTCGAGGCACGCAAAATTAAATAAACCTTCTTACCCTCAACTAACTTGTAGAAGTGGCAAATAATGGTCGATCCCACAGAGAACGGAGGAATCAATTAAATTCACTGGTGCTAACTACTCAATAAACAAATAAATGGGGGGATTGGTTGGGAAATTATCAAATTAAACTAAAAACCTAACAGGCAACTATGCAGCAATCAAAGATGAAAACAAATTAAATGAACAAGGATCAATTAATAAACAAGTACTAGTTCTCAGTTCAGTATCCCCATTTATTCTTGATCGAGTGGATTAATTTATAACGTTTCTCTCAATCTATCTCTCAAACCCCCGTCCCTAGATTAGCAACAAGCTCTGCTAACCCGAATCGTCTCTTAAGTTTAGTCTATTAAAATAAGCTCTTTAATAAACCCTGTTCAATCAGACAACCTAATAGGTACGACCTCTAGATTTAGTGTGATGAACGCATTAAACCCTAAGACGATAGGACGAACTAGATTCCAAATTCACAAGCTCGATTCAGATAATCTAGAGATGTGTTGCCCCTAACGATTCCAACATTTCTTGCTACCTATGAATATAAATTCGTAACAATTACGGATTACGGTTTATATCCTAGCAATAGATATCACAACAATTTAATCTAACGGGCCCTACTAAATCAAATCATGCAATATCATAAACAATTAACCAAGCAACACAAATCATTCAAGAGATAGAAATTAAGAAAACGTTACTAATCATCCGGAGTAAATCAAGAATAAAGGTTCAACATCCCTTTGAACTAGCGTAAGGAAATTAGCCACGCATCTCAAAATTCATAATCATAGTTTTCCTCTGAAATTTCTCTCTGATCTTTGCCGCTATCCAAATCTCCTCTATGTCTTCTTTCCAGACTGCGGCCCTTCTAAAATATAAGAGTGTTATGGGCCAGGGCTCCTTCTTTCCAGCAACAGGGCATTCTTTTGGGTTTTTTTTTTGGCTTGATTCTCACACATTGGATCATCTAATGTGTAGACATTGCATCCAATGTCCATCTTCTTGCATCCATCCGCATTCATTCTTCATTCCCACATTTGTCTCTAACTCACTGCTTAAATCAAGAAAATCGAAAACTGGAGTCTTTTGGACAAAAGATGAAAATGTGTAGAAAAATAGCAAGTGCAAGTACATGAAATGTATTAGAACTTTAGATCAAACCAATCAAATTATGCATGTTTTTCTACACATCAGCAGGTCCTCCTCGGCAGCTGCCGAGTTTTCTCGGCAGCCTCGCCGGCTTGTCTCGGCGGCTCGCACATCGGGTCGGCATTCCTCAGGAGCTGCCAAGTTTTCTTGGCAGCTCGTGCCCAGGCCACCCGACGCCGGGCCTGCTCGACCAGCCATCTTCCCGGCACCACCAGCTGCGGCGGTGCTGCCCATCGCCACCGCCACCATGTCCGCCGGAAAGCCTGCACCTCCGGCCATCACTCGTCGGAATCCGACCGTGAACAGTACCCGAAAGTCCACCGCAAAACCCTTCAACACACACGTATACAAAAACAAAACCCCTCACTTCCAACTCCGGCCGGCGACTTCCAGTCACCGGCGACCCTTCCCAAACCCCCGACCGACGACCTTCCCAGCCAACCCAACACACACACATAGCAATATATACTCACACATATGATACACACACGCTTAAAAACACACATACACATCCAGCCTTGGCCGGTGGCCACCTGCCACCGGCCACCACCAGCCACCGGAAACACTGGCCGGCGACCTCTAGTCGCCGACCACCACCTGCCGGCCTCGCATACACATATAATCAGCCACACACACACACGCATATATGTATATACACACGCATAACATAAACAGCCTGGCCGACGGCCACCTACCGCCGGCCACCACCACCTGGACCTCGCTGGTGCATCACCATTACCGGCCCCCCTATTCCCACACGGCGGCGCCACCATCGTCGCCCTCTACAGCTCACGACACACACACACCAAAACATACACTAACACACACACATGCACGATTATATATATATATACACATCTGTTCAGCTCTGGCGCCGCCATCCACGGCGGCGTAGGCCCCCCAGCGACCCCACCATGCCACCAGCAGCTTCTCCAACGACTGTTCCAGCGAGAGGAGGAGAGAGAGAGAGAGAGAGAGAGAGAGAAAGGGTGGCACAAAACTAGGGTTTAGGGTTTGGAGATCGTTTTTTGCCGTTTTTCGACGAACGAGAAATCAGAATTGAATTCCGAGACCTATCTTAGATTCGTCTTGTCGAGACCTACGTCGTGTGTGAAAATCGAACGAAACTGACAACGTTGAAATTTTCCGGCCACCGGCGGCGACGGTGCGTTGGGGCAGAAAATTGGAAAGAGAGAGAAACTTACGGGTTTTCGTCGTTTTCGGCTCGTTCGGAAAAACGGTGATTTTTGAATCGAAAACGCCCCTATTTATAAAAAACCCGGAAGTCACTATTCACCAAAATATCCAAGTTACTGTTCATCTGGGTCAAAAGTCCAAGTTACTATTCACTCATAAATATCTTTATTACTATTCATCGAAAATAACTTTCGATTTTCCGAAACTTCGGGTTTTGCCCTTTTCGTCGCCGTTTGAGCTACGGGTCTCCGATTGACCCCTAGTTCGTTTCTATCTTCTCGTTTTCTCGATACACATCTAATGGTATAAAAATATTCTATGTCTCATGTGTAGAAAAATTATCGATCTAAATCGTGCATTAAACACGTATCTGAAACGCATGTTATTAATTAAACTGTCACATCCCGTTTTCTTTTAGTAAATATCAGAGTTTTCATACGGGCGTGAAGATAGAAAATAGAGAGGGACACATATTCCAACAGAAAAAAATAGCAGGAGACGATAGAAGAAGGGGATAAGAAGCAAAATATATATCATTCGCACATCAATTGGCCCCTGCCGATAATCCATCGGTCTCATTACCGATATTTACAATATACACAGTGGAATATTTCATCAGGATCCCACATTCAACATACGTATTCAGACATCACAAAACGTAAATTGTTTAAAACATAGTTTGAAAGTGTTTGGGTAACATCAGCCTGAAATTATAAACTCCCAAGACAGCACCACCACTCTCTGACTAGGGTTCACCAGTTTCCTCATCTCCTGTAGTGTGAGTACAGATTAAGGGGTGAGTGCGTGGAATACACCCGTGGGAATAACATCCGCATCTTATGACACTTAACAGATAATCAATAGAAAGTAAACATCTACCAGCACGTTGCCACAACACGTAAAATGCATAACAAATATTAGAAAGGGGAAGGATGGGTACGGGATCTGCCCGCCACCCAATTAAGCGGGCTCAATACCGCTGGTACCTTCAAGAGGACCACCAAACCTCAAGAGTAGTAGAAGAGGAGCAGGGAAGAATGCATGCCCAGAACAGTATAAGTATGGCACAACAAATAAATCCACAGCACATAGTATCTCGCAGCTCATGCATATACTAGGAAAACAATAAACAGATTAAGATTTAGAAGTTACCTCCACCTTGTCGAGTAGCTAGTACTAGGTATCACAAACTCGGCCCAACTGATAACCTACACAAGTTACAGTATTCCTTAGATTCTTAATAAATATATTTAAAGACATAAATAATTTCGAAGAAGGAACGATCGTTTAACGCGCGCCGGAACGAGGGATCTCAAAATTTGAGGTTGAAGCAATAAAGGTGAAAGTTTAGTTTCTTAGGCTGAGGTGGTAGAGAATGAAATAAGGATCGCAACGCAAAAAGAATGAGCTCAATTGGAGTTTAAATGAGCTCGTACAGAGCATTTTAAGTTTAGGGGTATTTTGGTAATTTTAGTCAAAGGGTTGACTTTGACCGGGCCCACGACCCTCGGTCAACGACATCTCGTCAAAAATGACTCGATGTTGACGTACGGTGGAAAAAAAGGGGTTCGGATCAAAAACACGGTGTCGCGTGTGTCGGGGCACGCGGACACCCGACGTCGGGGGTAAAACCCGGTGGCCCTGGGCACCTGGCCGAGAAAACTCGGCAGCCCCTCCCAGCGCTCGGCAGCTTGCCGAGAAAACTCGGCAGCTCGCCCCCGGCACCCGCGCGCGCTCCCGGCACCCAACGCCCGGCCGAGAAAACTCGGCAGCCCGCCTCCCGTCGCCCAGCGCGCTCCCGGCACCCGGCGCCCGCGCGCCCCCAACCCCCGACGCCAAGCCCGCGTGCACACCCAGCCCCCCGGCGCCCAGCCCCCGCGCGCACCCGGCCCCCCGGCGCCCAGCCCCCGTGCGCACCCGACCCCCCGACGCTCACCCCGACACGCACGTTCCGTCCCCGACGCACACACTGGCACCCGACGCTCGCACACCATCGCACACCCGGCGCACCACCACCACCAGCACCACTGCCGGCGGTGGCGACGGCGGCGGCGGCTCTGGCGACAGCGACGGTGGCAGCGGTTCCGGCGACTTCTCCGACGACTTTTCCGGCGAAAAAAAGTAAAGAAAGAGAAGAGAGAGAAACTTACTTGTTCGCGTCGCTTTCGTTGTTAGTTTGAAATGAAAATTTTTGAATTGACTGAGCCCCTATTTATAGAATTTCAAAGTTACTACTTACCTAGTAAAATTAATTTACCATTCATTAAAATATTATTTTCCGTTTTACCGTTCATTCGGATTCTACCCCTTCCGTTTTACCGAACCTTCGCATCCGGCTCTTTTCTTCGTCATTTGAGCTACGGGTCTCCGATTGACCTCTAGTTTGATTCTATTTTCTTGTTTTTCCGTTGCGCATCTCATGGAACTAAAATATTTTACATTGCACGCCTAGAATTTTCATCGGTCTAAATCGTACCTTAGCGTATACTTGAAATGCACACAAACAATTAAAAATTAACACACATAAAATATTTTTATTACGGGTTTAATTATTTAATTAACCAATTATGCTTTGTATTTGGTACGGGCACTACATAAACAGTCAAAACATACGCGCATAATTATTAAATTATGGGTTTAAATATTTAATTAATCAATTATGCTTCATTTTTTTGTTCGGGGCGCTACAGTTACTTCTATAATTACTAAAGTGACATGTCATATATAATATTGGATTAACTGCCGGGAAAAAAAAAGAACTTCACTTAATTTTTAATATTATCTAACTTTTTAAATATTAGAAAATATAGCAGAAACTTTCATATTATTTACAATTTTAACCAACGGGTAGTTTTCGAATATGCAGATGCGCTCTAGGATATATTCTTCCATTTTGACAATCTTGACTTTTTCATCTCCAATCTTTCTGATAATAGTTTCTCCACGACAACTTTAAATTTCAAGATCAGCGCAATCATATAAATCTGAAAACTGTATGTTGGTTAAATTGTAAAAAATATGAAACTTCATGTAATATTTTCAAAAAATAATCAAAACATGTAATTTTTTAAGGGGAGTTTGGAATGTAAATAAACTCTTACCTTTTGTAATCAAATAGAAAAATAAAAAGAATATTGAATTATTTTACTATCCATAAAATTTAATATTTGTATTATAATCTTCATTTTTTCTATGACATGTCTAATTAAATCTACATCTATAATAATTAATTTTCTCAGTTTTATAGATTGTTTGAACCAAAGTTCAACATCTTCCAACATTCAAATCTCCATGGTTATTTACTTTTATTTCTTTTTGACTTTGTTAAGTGTTTTTTACTGATTAATAATTTTATATAGACACACCAGTATAAGGTCAATGTAATACACGGGATTTTAAAAAAAATTGAACTTATTAAAATTAAAAAAATTAAATATTATTTATATAGAAAAAATAAATTTATGATTGTGTCCAATACATATCACGTAATTTAATATTAAATATAACATAATGTGATTAATACATTATTTAATTGTTGGAATGCATTTACGTTTGTAAATGAATATATGTAATATTTTCTTTATTATTTTGAAAAAATATATATTGCTATGTTTGAAATTCCATTATTCAAAATAAATATTTTTTATTTAAAAATTTCCAAATAAATTTCATAATCTATTTAAAACATATATTCACAAAAATAATTCAGTTTTATTAATTAATAAATTTGAACAATTGTTTTAAATCCACCTTTTTTTTATATATTTTTGTCAAACTTTTTAAATTAAATAAATTTCAAATATATAAATAATTTCTATATTTGAAATATAGTATATGGTATTTTAACAAATCTAACAAAAATACTTATATCATTTAGTAGTGTTTCTTTTAAAAATTAATTTAAAGTCATTAATTAGCCATATTAAAAGTTTTATTGTATTTAAAATTTCATTTATTAAAAAATTTATTTTTAAAAAATTATTATTATGAGAAACTTTGTGGCTTGACTTGTAACATAAGTGATCTTACTTTTATATTTATTAAGATATATCTTTGCTTTCTAAATATAATGTGAATTTTTTTTAAAGGGTGTGCCTTATCCTTCTTCGTCGACCATAACTTTTTTAATATTTTGATGTCATCCAATTTCACTTCTTGATAGAAACAAAGTAAATTTGAATGTATCATAATATCCATGATAATGTTTTATTATGTCTTTCTCATCTGAACAAGAGACTACAATGTCACGTACATAGATTTACAAATTAAAAACCTAAAAAAAAAAAGAACATGATTAAAATTTTGTAACTAATAATCTCTTTAATGGTTTTTTTTTCCTCAATCTTTGTAATTCTACTTTTCAGTCGTATTTAAATTTGAGTATTTTTCCTTTTGTCTTTTACATTTCTTTTGACAGTATACATCTACAATTATTTGACATGGTGTAGACACAAATAATATATATACTCAAACATCACTTTTAACTATTTATCATTGTCGATGCATTCACTCAGTGTCTATAACACCCCAAATAAATTAATTAGCTGATGTGTAATGTTATATATATATATATATATATATATATAAATATATATGTTGCTAATTAATTAACTATGTATTAGAATTAATTAATTAAGCTTAAGAATTAATTAATTAAGATTGTATGTTGCTAATTAATTAATTATGTATAAGAATTAATTAAGTAAGTGATAATCTTAATTAAGTTAAGAATTAATTAATTAATCCTAAGTAAGGATTAACTAGGATATTTTTATATCATAATCTAAACTAATTAAGATGTAAAGTATTAATTTGGTGATCAAATGAATTATGCCTAAGTAGTTGAGAAACTAAGTAATTATATATATATATATATATATATATATATATAGCTTGCGTATTAATTAACTAGGTAGAATTAATTAACTAAACATAAGTAGTTAAGTGATTAATTGATTAAATAAGTAATAAGGTTAGTCATTGCTAGCCTACTTACCACCTGCCATTCTCGCCACCCCATTTTTTCTCTTGCAACACAAACATGCCACCCATGTTTTAAACCAGCTTAGGTGTGAAAATTGGGGAAAAGAAAGGCAAATAAAGGGGAAAAGAAAAACAAAATGAAAAAAACAAAGAACAAGAGCATCTCAACTCTCTCTCGATTCTCAATCGCTCCCTCTCGCGATCTCTCTCTCTTCTCCCTCTCTCGGTCTCTCTTTCTTTTTCCTCTCTCTATCTCTCGCTGCCCCGCTGTCTCTCTGTCACTGTTTGCTGCCGCCGCGGGTTGTCAACGAGGGTGCACCATACCAACGTGTGATGTGTTGACCGCCGCCGGGGTGGCGGCGGGTGCTGGCTGCTGCTGCTGCTGTCGGGCGCCGGGAGTTGGGCTCGCCGGGGACGGGAGCCGCTGTGCAGCGCCGGGGGCTGGGTGTCGGGGGTTTTTGCTGCTGTGCGCAGGCAGCGTTCAACACGCCGTTTGGGGCACTTACGGGGATGGGATCAGAAAACTGTTTTATAGCTAATACTAGGGTGTATGGGGAAGGTCTCCACCAAGTTTGGTGGCCATCCGATGTCGGACGACCAAGGAATAATTTTACGAAGTCGGGGCTACGATTCTGCACCCGAACCGGAAATAGTCGCGGAGCAGGTCTTAACGAAGATTTTCCTAAAACGGTTCGTATGGGGTATTCTTTAGTGTGTTGGGAGCATTCCTATCAAATTTCACCTTAAGGCGAGTCCGTTTGAGGGGTCTAAGATGCATCGGGGCACAGAGTGGCAGTGCAATGTGCAACGGTGAATTTCAGCCTATTGCAAGGGCAATTCCCAAACGATCAAAAATCGGATGGGCTTGTGATTTCACGGAGGCAATATTCACACCGAGAGCTTCATTACAGGCTTTACAGATCATAAATCGGAACTCGGACAAGGAAAATACGCAACGACGATTTTCTTTCAAATGGGCAAGGGATTTTACATTTGCAATTTACTTTGCAAGTTCAATTTTATTTTTGCAAGATTAATTTATTTTGCAAGATTTATTTACTTTGCAAGATTAGTTTGTCATGCAAGTTTAATTTTTACGGAACTATGCCTTTGAACCCTGTCTAAGAATATTCTCAATCCAAGGTTCTAATTGGAGATATGAATAGTCTCTTTAGGCCGCTAAGACAAGTTTATATATATATATATATATATATATTGTAGGAAACGCAGACGAGGGACCCCGTTAATTCTCTAAAACGTAGCAGTTTTTCCAAGAGACCACTTGATTGGGATGAAGGAACGAACTTAGGATTTAAAGAGTCGAGCTTCACGAGGGTTATCACCGAACAAGGTGGGGGTAAATTCTTATAAATTACATGTTGTGAACAAGGTGCACTCTTACGTGCGATTATTGTATGTCTCTAATTATAACGTGAAAGTTTAAACGTGAAGTGCAAAGTGAAATGTTTTATACTTCATGAATGATGACATGTGGTGAAGTTTATGGGGAAAATTCTTAATTTTTCATTTATGTGACCAAGTACTATAACGTGAAGATGTTGGCTGATGTGAGCTGAATTTGAATAATTTGTAAACGTGGCATTATATGCCCATTACGTGACAAAAGTGAGTGTGAAATGTTTGCAAGATGAAAGATATTGTTATGTGTATGATATAACTCCATGGTGGCTCAGATCCACATTAACTCCACGGTGGCTAAGAACCACAAATAAAAATATTTTTTTTACGGCGGCTCAGAACCGCAAAGTTTTCCAAGGCGGCTCAGACCCGCAACTATGTGCTTGATGAATTATATGTCTATATTCCTGTTATGTTTTAACTGCTCACAAGTCTCACCCCACTGAGTGTCTTCATACACTCACCCCTTTTTATGTCAAAATGTTTCAGTTTATGGAAATCCTCGAGTGTGGTACGTAAACAGTGGATGCTGGTAACCGATGTTCTAAAGAATGCAAAAGAGTTTTACTGGAATTGAAAGAAGTGTTATATTATTTAATTGTATAGAAAGTGCTCTTAAAACCTTTTTGGGAAAAACTTAGTTTGCAAAGCTGTACAGTTTTAGCTGTATGATTATAAAGAAAAGAAAAATATATATTTCTCTTCCGCTGTGTACGATTTTCGTTTTATAAAATAGGGATGCTCGAATTGACTTATCTTTATTTGCAAGTTTTAAATTACCTTGAAAATACATGTTTTATCGAGTATCTGGACACCCAAACGAAAAATATATTAAACTCTGATATTCTATAGTAATTTACAAGAACGGGGCGTTACAGAGTCCACCACTTGATAATACATTGTGTCATTGTTATTTATGTATGGAATTGATTAAAGAAAAATCTACTATGTTTTTTTTTTAGTAAATTGTAAGACAATGTTTTTCGAAAATGTTACTCTCTATTCTACATAATTCTTTTCTGCTCTAAATGATCTTTCTTAGCCTCACTTCTTTTTATTAGATTAATTTACATTTGAAAAAATTAAATAATCTGGAAAATTAACAGGCAAATCTAATACTATTATATGTTTTCAAATATGAATAAGTACCCTAAGTAGATACGGTTTATCATTGCATTGGTAGAACCTAAGTTTGTACTTCGTAAAGTTACATATATGATTAAGAGGTTTATGGTTTATGATTCTAATGATATTAGATTTCAATTATTTATCTCTATTTAATAATATTAGGTTTCAGTGATTAATTATATTTATATTTATCTAATGATTCCTAATGTTTATCTAATATATATATTATAAGATATCAATGATTAATTATATTTATTTAATGATATTAGGTGCCAATTATTTATCTAACTTTTTTTATATTTATCTAATGATTCCTATGCTTATCTAATATTTTTAGAAAAGCAAAAATACAGTCAGTTTTTAAAATTAAATAAGGATATTATAGGCATTAAATTATGATATCGTATTTTAATGAAAAATTAAAAATATTTATTACGTTTCTTTATATGTGCTTATAATATTTCATTGCACAACTCTTTAAATCTATATTAATATGAAACTAACTTTATTCAAAAATTCAAAGTATTCAAGAGTTTAAAAGAAAAAGAATCAAGACGTGTAGAAAATAATTATGAAGAGTTTCGAATGTGAATAACTCTTACCTTTTATAGTGAAATAAATAACATATAATTATTAAATTATTACTATCCTTAATATTTAAAATTTAAGAAATGAAGAACACAGTTTACAACCATGTCTTTAAAGATAATAAAGTTGTATCTTTTGGAAATTGAGTTTCCCAAAAGACAGCATAGTAGGCCAATCATAGGCATAATATGTAAGTGACTTGTTGATTTAACAACGACTATTACAACCAATATAATTACATAATCAAATATCAAGTTCTAGCATAATTCTATTACAGTTTGTGAGAAAACTCAGCTCTCAAATCTTGCATCTATGATATCGTAGCTTTTGCATCTCATTGTTTTTTCATATACCAATTTTGATGGTCCGTGTGTTTCATGGTCTTGCTCTTAGTTTTTCTTAATCTTTTCTTCTTTTATACATATAACATAGTAAGTGTTTACCCATTCTTTAGGGTATGTTTGAGAAATACTTCCAAAACTAACTAAAATATAATTGAAGATTTCATTTGTGACAAAGACATTTTTTTCAATAGAATAGTAATATATTAGTGCGAAGTTAAGCACTCCTAAAAAAATTCTAAAAACAAGACATTATTTAGCATATATGGTGAACAGTTCAACTACATTGAAATTCTAACATTCAAATAAATAATAAAAACGATATATGCTTTCAAGTTTTTCCATTTGGAAAAAACAAAATGAGTATAAATTACCAGTTTAGAGTTGTTTGGGATGAAGTTTTCGATGACCTGTAATTTGAACCCAATTCCAATCAAGGGTTGAAAATATTGAACCAAAATTTATTGATATTAAAATTTTGCAGCTTCAAAGATAGTAATAAAAAAATGACATGAGTATTAGATGAATAGAGAAAAACTTAATGCAATTTATTGGGTTTACTTGAATACATGTGATAAGTTATCCATCCACCTCATGGTAGCCATATCACAAGGTTGAGTGATATAAAAACGAATTCTTTTTATATCATGGGTTCACATTTTTCAAACAAATAAATTAAACTTGTTAATATGGTATATTATCAAGTCCAATAAAAACAAGTAAACAAACACCGGGGGTCTGACCGAAGTATTCAATAGCTTGGAAAATAAAGATAACTTCACAAAAAGTGAATAGTTGAATGTCAAACCACACAATCACACTACTTAATTGGTATCTTCTGGAAATTGCAGTAACAACTGAAGCATCTCAAATCTAAGAAGATAAATACAATGCCATTCATTTTTAAGCAAGTAAAAGCATATACCAAAATAAAACTGGTGGATATGATGTCAATGGGACACCTAGTATAGACAAAAACCTCAAGCAAATTTATATGTCCTTTATTTATATATATATATATATATATATATATAGAATTTGTATTGGGTCAAGGGGCGGATCCAGAATTTTTTTTTTTATGGGGGACAATTATTTTCCAAATCAAAAAATAAGGCAGATTGGAGGCTAAAAATTATATAGCAAACAAATTTTTATAATATAAAAGCAGTGAATCCTTATAAATTAATGAAAAAAATGAAAACTATCAGAAAAAATACATATAAAAAAACAATTTTGAAAGTCCCCTTAAATCCGTCCCTTGTTGGGTTTCCTACAGAAACCAACTTCAATGCATAGTACTAATATTGTGCAACACAAGTTCTTGCTACAACACGAAGTAAATAGTAATCTGTGCTGTGGTTTGCTCAATTTAAAAAACTATAAATAAATGCAAATGGTATACAATCACCAATGCTCATGTTTGTTGGCTGGTAAATGACATATTCAAGAAGATCTCAAAACAATTAGTAGAAGGTCAATTAACAAAATTTAATTAACATTTTTCATAACTTTAAGAGTCGAGGAAAATAGTCCTTTTAAACGCAGAACACGAAAGATGAGAAAGATTACCCAATGAAGCACCAAACAAATTAATATTTTCATTGTTTTTTGATTAAACATTATTCTTTATGACAATCCACACAAAACAAATTCATCTTGGTGTGACCTTCTCATAAAATAAATTGAAACCAGAAAGTAATATAACAAGAATATTACTAAATTTTCAAAGAGAATTGAAATAGAATAAAAATAGCTAATATAAAAAAATTCAAAGAGATGTATAAAGATATGATGTGTATAAGAATACAAAACGTACGTTATATAAAGAGTTGTACATTGGAAAAACATGAAATTTTTTTACTAAATAAGTATATATTTAAATTATTAAGTATTTTCTATGATCTAAATTAATTATTTATTTTCGATATTTCTTCAGAATAATGGTTGATTTGAACACATATTGAATATCAAAATATTATTATAAAATTAGATTAAAAATTATATATATATATACATATATATATGTGGGGGGGATAATTAGAAATTTCAGATCGATGTGATTATTTGGACTAAATAAATAAATTTTAATTATATATATAAATGTACATAATAAAATTAGTAAAACAATTTTAAAATTGTAATATAAGTTTTTGCTTAGAAAATATGTTTAAAAAAATCTAAATTTATCAAATAAAATCTGATTATTTTCAATTTTTTTGTAATATAAATTATTTTAATCAATCTAAAGACAATAATTGATAAAACAAGAATATTACTAAATCAAATCTTAATATATAAACATTAAGATCTTAATAAAGTAATTTTTGATAATTTTGAAAATTATAACTACAATATTATAATTTATATCTATATATATTTAATAACAATTACACCTAAAAATAGAAATGTCAAATGTTTTCCCGTCCATTTTCATTTCCTAATATTAGAAATATCATTAATTATTTATTTGATATGATAATAGTTGAGCTAATATTTCTCTCGTGCGTTGCACAGATTATGATATTTATAGTTAGCTTTTAAAATTATCATATTAAGTGATTAAAATTTTCATATTTGATAAATTAAAAACTAACACAAATAAAAAAACAATGTCTATAAATAACTAAAAATAAGACTTTACAACATTGATTGATATGTTAATAAAATAATAAATATAGTTAATACATAAATATAAAATAAATTAATTAATAAAATACTAATTAAATGATAAAAATATTCAATATATTGTTGGACCATAATTTTTTTTTGGTTTCATTATTTTCTTAGGATTTGTTTATTCATATAAACTTTTGAGTTGTGGTCTTACTATTTATCCCATGATCACAAAATTTTATAGCTTTAACACTATAGTTAGATTTTTTAAATAAATTTTAGCTTGAAAATTAGTATTTATATTTTATTTATTGTCATTTTCCGTTACGTAGTTTTATTTTTTTTCTAGTTCATTGTCTACTTAAAATATTTTTAAATTATCACATTTTAGTCTATTATCATAGCCGAAACTATTACACATATAAAAGTAATATATATATATATATATATATATATATATATATTACTCATATATTTACAATGCATGCAACAAATTGAAATGGATAAAAAAGTGATATATCTTGTATTACAAACAAATTTTTTTAATTAAAAAGTCATTTATTTAAGATTTGTTTTGTTTAAAAAATAAATTATCAAACTCACGACTCCATCAAAAGTACAAATACAAAACAAAAATATAAATGAACAAAATTACAAATAAAAATGATAACTTTGATACATCATACATTAAAAAATAATTTTAAATAGGAAATTATTTAATTTGAATTATAACTTGTTTTTTATAGTGGTTCTGTTTTTATATGTACTAGTCTTTTAAGTTTTTTTAACAAATATAATTATATAACTTTTATAAATAAAATTTAAAATATAAATGTAATTGAATTAAAAAAGTAATTTATATAAAACAAACTTTAAAGTAAGAATGGATTTATAAGATCAATTAAAACCCATAAACTACAACATTTGAAACAATTCGTGATATACAACATTTGTAGTACGTAAGATTTTCAAGCCCGAACGATCTTTGACTTTAGAAACAATACCATATAGTTAAAATACAAAATTCATCACTCATTTTTTTTAGAACAATTACACAAGAAATACCAATAATCACCATCATTTTTATTGCAGCAAGAAGAAAATTTTGTGAAGATTGATAAGAGAAACACTGAGAGATCTTATCAAAGTCAGGCAGATGAAGAGGGAAAAAAGAAGGTTTTTCACATTCTCTTCCATCATCATCACACAAGTCGAAGTTTCAAAAATAAGATTTTCATGATTGCAATTGGCAAATTGCAATTTTAGCAAGTGGGAAAAAGTCTATAAAACTCACTTCATTTCATCAAGATAATGGTGTGAAGATCAAGAGGTAACAAGAGGAGTTCATACACAAAGTTCTTCATCACTGTCTGTCATCTTCTCTCTTTTAGTGGAGTAATTTGTTTGGTGCTTGAGTTGTATTGCAAGATTTAGATAGCACTTTTGAGTGACACTTTTACGACACACTTTCATACACTTTTCTTAAATCTTTAGGTGTAGTGCATCTTAGGATTCAGTTTGTGTGTTATTGTATTTGTTTAGGCATCCCGACAAAACTCAAGTTCATATATATCGAGGGACGCTTTGTTTGTGGAAGTTTGGATTTCTTGTACATTTGTAATAACTTCCATTTAGTGAATTTTTGCTCATGAGAGCGCAACACAAGCATAAGCTTGTGTTAGATTTAGTATCTATGTTTCATACTCTCCTTATAATTTCTGCTTCTTAAATTCTTTGAAGTGTTGTGTGAATTGTTTCAACACTTTGTACCACATCTTTTGTCTGATACTCTATTTATACTCTTAGAATGATATGAACCGAAAAGTAGGCCCTCAAATCCTTTTAGTAATATCTTTCACTAAAACAAAGTTCAACAAAGTAATACCTTTAGATAAAACAACTAATACCTATAGATAAAACAACTAATATCTTATGAGTATACAACTAATATCTTTCACTGAACAAGTAAAATGTATACATATATTTCAGTTATAAAAGTAATATCTTATAAGTAAGAAACTAATATCTTATGAAAATACAACTAATATTTTTCACTGAACAAATAATATCTAAAGTATTTCAATTATACAAATAATATCTTATAAATATGCAATTAATACCTTATAAGTATATAACTAATATATTAACCGGATGATTTATAGCGGATCTGGTGGCGTGTGAGTGCACACCAACTATGATGTGATCCACACTTCGTACCCCTAGGATATATAAGGTTTTGCCATGAAATTGATATATGAAAGCTAATTAGTTCAATATCCCATATCTCACGATTAAATTATAACTTTTAATTTTTACATTTAATTTTAACAAAATGAAAACTAAAAGATAATTAAATATTTTAATAATTAATTACTTCCAAATCTAGGATGGGGCTTTTTGGGCGAGTAAAGCATTGTCAATATATTTTTGATAATATTCTTGTTTCTATATATATGAAGATAAAAGCGTAGAATTATTGTAAATTTCCAAAAATATTGATTTTGTGTATGAATATATGGCATATAAACTTTATTATAATATATATATATACATATATATATATATATATGTGTGTGTGTGTAAATCATGATACGTGAAGTTAAAAATATATACACATTATATTGTTTTTATGTTTCAAATTTGTAATATTATTAAATGCAACCACTCAGAAAAAAAATGTGAGTATATAGAATAACATATGTTGAATTTTTATAAAATATATACATTTCTATTAATATGAATACTAAAAACATTGTATTTTCAAATTAAGATACTAGGCTATTAAATTATATTATCAAAATTTTATAATTATTAGATATTATGGCGTACAATGCAATGCACGGAAGTACTACTACTAAAGGTAATACCAAAATGCGTATTATAACAAATTTAGCACAAAGAATCAAATTTGAGGCAAATTAAAAACACATGGATATTCTCTACGAAAACTAAAATTTCCCCACTACAATTTGCTTGGTTAGCTAATGTTACACTTGCAGATGCTATTACAACTACACTTGCCGATATGCTATTACATTTTGAAAAAATATAAAAATTTAAATTAACCTCACAAATACAACATATTGAAAGGACTTCATAGTCTAAAAAATATCGCCCAACAGTATTTCGTACAATTCAAACCTCACTGCCCCAACTATATCTTGTGTACAACAATCTTCCAACATTAACTCTACACATTTGCTGCAGCTTTTCTGAAGAAAGAAATGTACATGTAGGAAGAATTTAATCGATAACTTGAAATTATATCGAAATTGTAACGAAATCTTCAACTCTTTGATATGTGCAAAAGAAGTAACAACATGAACCAGATATGTCACCCATCAAAATAGAACAAAAGTTTTTAGAGTGAATTACTTTAACCTCCCTCAAGTTGAGGTTTGTTCAAAGTACCAAATGGATCCTAAATTTTATGAAAATTACAACTAAATCGCTTGACCAGTCAAATCTTTCTACATATGTAAGCAATAAAAAGTGCTTCACTAAATTACCATTGTCTTATTGCTTCCGAAATTTCGGACAAAATGACAAGCAACATACCAATTTAATCAGAAAATACCTATTTCTTGCAAACAAATGTACCATGCTATATCTTCTAGTCATAAGGAGGGGTGTATTTAATAATTTCGCTAATCTTCGATGAAGGTAGAGGTCATTCACCCGAAATTTTTTATCCAGCCATTTCCGAAATAAAAACTTGAACATTCAGGCTAATCCCAGCAGTTCAACTATTACCATCCTATTACAGAATCAATAATCTCAGTGGACAGATAAATCTGCAAAGCTTGAGTTTTAGTTTCATCAGAGCCACCATTGACAATATGAGCTGTTGGTTTTCAAGGAGAAAAATACTAAAAAGGTGTCTTTCTCACTTCATCTGTTACTACTTACTACTAGTAATTTACTTTATCTTAAACTTCATTTTTCTGTTCTCGCTCGCCAAAATCCAAGGTCCAAACATGTCATCAAATCCTTTTGTTCAGATGAGCAAGGGTGGGACTTACCTGGCAAGTTATATTTAGCAACTGCAAAATTCCCATTCTTCTTTTGACAAGTCTAGGAACTCAGAATTTCCATCTTCAAACATGATCTGTAGTTAGAAACAGAAGAAAAATGAATACGGAAGTAACTTTTCAGTGAGAAAATAATGTTCTGCAGAAGTGACAACTGCTCACCAAATGTTTTTTCCTGGTGTTATCAAATCGTCTTATTATCCCAAAGGACCTGATAAAGATGAAGTGGTGGTAACAAATATTCAGAAAAATAAAGAGAGAAATCTGAAACAGAAAGAGAGTGCTAGAGAACAATGATTCTATATATATATATATATATATATATATTACATCCATAAAAGTCTCATATATTAGTTCATACAGCAGGGGACGATTAGCATGAGAAGGTGATCTATGCTTATCCTCAGAAACACCTGCTTGTACATAACTCTATGTTCACAAATGGTGAATATGACAAGTTCGAGACAAACTGAAATAATCGTGTACGATTTGATCCTTCAGAAATGAAAGGCACTCATATAGACTAGCATCTCAGATTCATCTCAATAAACCACATTGTAACTATTACCAATTTATAAAAGCTTTTTTAGTAATATAAAAAATATAGGATATTTTTATCCGGTCATACCTTTTATCAGAAAAATGAAAAAACCTAATAACAGAACCAATACAATTCAGACGCCTCTTTTTTCGCTGAGAAGGATTGTGCTTTAAACATCCTGGAAAAAATCATGGCAACTAAGTCATACAACAGTGCCCAATACGCACAAAACTAAGTCTGTCCTTGCCAGATTTAAAAAAAAAAAAGCATTAAACAGTTGAAAAACTGTAGTAGCATACCTATATCAGGAACTCCATCCACACAAACCTTTAAAAAAACAAAAAAAAAATTGCAGTTACTTAGTCCCCGCTAAACAAAATATTCAAGCAAAAATAAAAGACAAGCATTAAAGAAGAGGCACATGTACATTCAATTCTAGCTTATATTAACAGTCTCACCCTTCACACCCTCAGCAGGAAAAGAAGAGAAAACAAAATAATTCTCAAGACTGTGTTGCAGGGTTCAACTAAAAACGTATGGAATTGCATTGACATCAGATACTGATCCCTGGATTTTCTTGAGTGGTTTATATGCATCAACTTAACAAGTAAACTATTCCCACACGAACAATCTATGCACTTAGTGTGGTTGGACCTTAATATGGTTGCCTAACTCACTCCTTTCCGTGCTAAAATGTTAACGTACATTTGTGCTCTTACTGTTCTCCAGAGATCCAAGAACGTTGTGGAGCACCAACTAGGAGTTAAAAGAAGCAATCCATGGAATCATAAAAATAGCAATTTCATTTCTCAATAAAATCACAATCAATGTTGTACTCAGTGTACCTTATAGTTGTTTGTTACAGCAAAGAGGAGCCATACAACACTGGAAGGAACATCAGAAGCATGGTAGGGTATGGGAGCAGTGTGCTTACGGTGGTGAAATTTGGAGAGAATCAATCCCATAATTTTCCAATGACGTCTATGTGGTAATGCCACAATTGGATGTTTTGTATTATTGGGAAAGAGGATGTAGGGCATATTGGCGATTAATTTTAATGTTTTATTGGGCTATTTCTTAATATTAATAATGAAGTAAAAATTTGATGTTGAATGACCCAAATAAGTATGGTTCACATAGTACATTCCATATTAGTGCACCAACTAAGCCTACCCTAAAGTACCAAAAAATCATGTTCCCCTAGTACATACTGTGACCCCAAAGTACTGCATTCAAGGTAACTATGTTCCTTAATTTCACTAAAACATTAAAGGGAGGTTTGAAGAGTATTCCATTGTTAATATCAGAATCTGGCAGTATCCCCATTGAAGATTCCCTAGTGCTCACACCACATTTCCTCCACATATGATTGTGCAGACCAGGCAGTGGCAGAGGATGAGCTGGGGGTCCCACGTTAATGAACATAATTTTTTTTTAAATTTATCAGGTGTATAAGTCTGGTGAACAATTGTTGCAGACAATATTTAGTGGAGGAGGTTGAAGGTGCACGCCTGTGACAGGATGTTTTATTGTTTTGTTTTAATTAGACCTTTATTCTTATTTGATATTTATTTGTTAAGTTGTTAGTTTGTTGCAAGCTCGTCATATGGCCTAGCAAGTACAGAGGTCTTTCCCCTAATGGGAAGAACTGTATGGGTTTTTTAGTCTCGCGGTATCTGCACCACAGAAGGGATTCCTCTTCTGATAGTTCTTGTTCGTTGAGTATATCAGAAGCCCACAATTAAATGCAGTATTTGAGTTCTTGTTATTGGTTTGTTCTCCTTAACTCTTTAACAATTTGGTCCGACCAGCCGGATGGGTTCATGCCAAAAACTGGAAATGTTGTTCGTGGGTAGATGGACAGCCAGGCTGAGACGGAGAAGGGGTATACAAGGCGTTGTGGGCTGAATTGAAACAGTGGCGCTGTATGTTGGAGGATATTGATCTCATAGACGACTTACAGGGAAAGATGGATAAACTAGGTCAGATGATGTCCTTGATGTCCTCCAGCAGATTCCCATCATTGTAGCAATATTTCACTATCCCTAATATCTCATTGAGTGTTATATGTGATTTTGAGCATAAGGTTTCACAATAATGAATCTAATGATGATAGTGGAAACAGTAGTTTTCTATTAGATTCAGATGAATGTTCTGCTCATCAATCAGTCAAAGAAAATGCCAAATCTATAGAACAACTACACATTATGCAAACAAAAATAAGGCTTACATGTTTGTTTGATGCAATTGCTTTGACTTTTGGAGTGTTGGCAGCCACTTGACATGCTACTATTTTCAATGCAGCATCAGAAGGCGTTTTTGGTTTATTGGGTTTAACTCCCAGCTTCTTCCGGCAACCGGCAGCACCACAGTGGCAATCTTGGTCTGCCCCAAACTGTACAAACCTGCTCGACTTGTTAGTCTGAACAGTGACATATATAATTGACTGTAGAAAACTTATTGATTCAGGTAAGAACAGTTGGTCATCACTCGTACTGATAATCATAGGTGAGATGCTCGCCCTTCTTAATATCACGGGTTGCAAATATTCCAATCCTTGTTTCACCGTCAATCATCCTGGAATTCGGAGTTGCTATAGAAATTAAACAAGTACAATGCAATTCCATCAAAATGAAAAATAAGCATCCGCCTTACCATTTCTGCATCTCAGTATTGGGACAACAACTATGATTAATGTATCTAGACTTGTTTCCTTTATATGTTGCATCAATCACCATGTCTCGATTGATTTCACATAGATAAAAATTTGTTTCCCCACGGTGTTTCATTTTCCAGAGTCTTTCTTCACATGTTTTATCATCAATAACTGCAAGAGTGAAAAGTAAGTGTCAGAGTCAGCTTACAGTTAGCTTTTTACTTAAAAAAGTATGCATAACTTGAAAACTTTCACCTTCTCCAACATATTCTATTACAAAGTCTCCTTGACTGATGTCTTCTTCTGCCACAACACCCATTCCACATTTCTCAGTCTGTAACAAGCACTTCAATTTACTCAACGGATAACCAGATGTAGATGACTATTAGATACAAATGACAAAATTATGACAATGTGCGACAAAAAAATACATCTATCAATATGCATTTGAATACAAACAATGAAAACTACAAGTTTATGATGATTTAGTCCAAAACGAAAGTTGGCAAGTACCTCAACAAGCTATGGATAAAAATGCACAGTGCAGAAATAATAACATGGATATCAAACTACTTTGTATGGAATAAAGAAACTATATATTTACCAGATCAAATTTATTTTATCAGCATCAAATAAGCTGCAATGACTCTTTAAACATACAATACCTAACTAAACATCATGCAGAAGTATCTAGAAAGAAATGATATTAAATCAAGCTTGCCCCAAGGAAGCACAAGGACAAAAGACGTGGTGATAATAAAGATATTGCGAGAAACACAAAAGTAAAGATGATTTCCTGGTAAAACAAACAATGAATGCATTTTATAAGAGGATAGAAACAGAAATCGGGAATATGATAGAAACATGCTTCAATAAATGCATTTTATAAGATGATAGATACAGAAATCAAGAATATGTTAGAATCATGGCTTCAATAAATACATTTTATAAGATGGTATTAAGAGAAAACAAGAATCTGATAGAGTCATGGCTTTGTATATGCACTATGTAGTGGGACATATAAATTCAATACCGCATCTGACAAGAGGAGTAAAACTGAGAAAGTTCTGACAATGAACTTAGTATACAAAGGTTCTGGCAATTAATGCTGAACAAACTAATATTAATGAGTTCACAGACCAGAAAAAAAAAAATTACATTCAAGTCAAGGGTTCTGACAACCCATTTACCATTTCCTTAACAATAACATTCAGTTAAACAAAGTCCTAGAGAAAATGACATGAGACAGCAAATTCAACAAAGTATTGTAAAAGCTTATTTATTGTTTTGATGATTACACAGACCTGCACAGTCTTCATCTTCTTCACAGGACGTTGATGAAATGGCTTATTCAGACATGCGCTCCCACATTTACAGCCAGAAGAGCAGCTAGACATTAACATACTGTAACAGGAAACAACATAACAATCAATAAAAGATACACGTTGATCCAATTTAAGATACTTTCAAATTCTAAGACATCTAACACGTATTACCATCACATTCCCAGGGTATCAACTAAGATAACAAGCATAAACAAACAAACAAACCAAAAAAAAGTCTTCAATAAAAAAGAAAGAAAAAGGGAGAGTGTGAAAATTTCACAGTGCGCATCAAGTATATCTTCTTGAAACAAAAAACAAGCAGACAATTAGGAGAGCAGAGCAAGTTTCATTTCACAATATAAAAATCCACCTTGATTTTGCCAAATAACTGGGAAAATAAACCTTGAATCAATCCATATGCCAAGGCATTTAAACCTTTTACACTACTAGACTGAAAATAATATTTATAATTATACATAAATGAAGTTGAAGACAAGTAGTGGTAATATGAGGAAAATATTTCAAAATACTTATAAAATCTGATGCAAATCCAAGACCCAGCAAGTAGCCAATTTTATAAGAATCAATGAGAAGATTCCTGGACCAATGCATGCAAGCTTATCTTTCTTTCCAGTTTCAATACATAACATATCTCCGAATTTACACTCCAATTAAAGCACAAGGAGCCCATAATCCTTAGGTAAAAGAAGATACTTATTTTTTTATATGAAACCATGACACGGAAAAGTTTGCATCAAACTAGAGCATGAAATATCAGATTAAACAAAATTTAAAAAGCAGATGCTGACAAGAAACATCATACTGCAACACAAAATTCAGAAGATATAGGATGGAGAAGAACACCTCTCCAGAGAGGATCTCAACAACCCTTTAGAAAATATGCGATCCTCTCTAAATTACACTATTATGATCAAACATGGCAAAACTTCGATGTCCACGACAAACCCAACTACTTAAAAATCACTGGTTATCAAGATCCTTTGTTAAAGATGGATTGCAGCACATCTAGATATAAGGTATGAGCCAATGTCACAAAAAACATGCATATCTATTAGGAAAACAGAAAGTTAGAGCATTCTCAGGCTACATTTGAAGTCAAACTATTCCATAACAATCTCACACAAAGCAGATTTCACAGCCTCAAGTTGCAATAAAATCCGAGAGGTTCTCACCTACAGAGGCAATCTTTACTACAAACGCCAGAAGATTCAGCCAATGAGCTACAGGAACAAAAGATGCCGTCATCCTCCAAACGCCTTTTTATCTTCTTAGTCAGATATACATCTTGAACTAGTTAAGATCAACAGATAGTGAACCCCATGGAAGAGGGAGTTTCATAAACATTAAAACAAAAAGATTTTAGTGAACAGTATAAAAAATGCAAGCTGACAAATTTTTAGGGGAGAAGATATCCAGACTCCAACATGAGATTAATACAATTGAAAAAAAAAAAAAGACATCTTAACCTTTCTACAAGACGTTACAGTTAGAAATATACTTATTAATCAATCTTTGTCATGCATGAAAGTAACCAATTATATTAAGGATACTGCGCCTGATATAGGAGTAAGATGTAGGTTTCCATTTATTAAATGATTCAGGAAGTTGAAAATCAACTGGACTCCCAATCTCCTTCACCAGTTTATTGAATACTTGCCCAATCCCGATACACACAGCAATCTGATACAGAAATTATATAAAAATAATAATTACAACTGAAGACACAATAATATCAACATCACAAGAAGTAATCATATGTGGAATTATCCTTGAAACGGACCTTCTTCATAGCAGGCATGGGCTTCGGCAGGGACTACTTTGTAACAAAGAAAATAATCTCTGGAAAAACAACATAATAAGTCAATCATAAAGGGAAAAGCAAAAGGGCAAGAATACAATCATTGCGTCCACCTTTTCTGGTAATCAAAAAAACAAAAAAAAAAATCCCATTATGAAACTTATAAGATCCATTAGTTGTTTTAAGAAAAAAAAAATATTATAAGGTTAAATTTACTTTTTTATATTTTCTCGTAAGTTGCATCTGCCCGTTATTACACATAATTTATCGATCATAATTACTTGGAATTGATAAAAGTTGGTGAGATTTAGACAGGATCAATATAATCAGTAGTATGCAAAGAATCCCACAATTTCCCACTTTTCATGCTTTTAACAGCAGTAAACTAATTATACACATGTACTTTGAAATTATTACTGATTCATCGTACCTGAATATAGGAGGAAACGACCATTTAGATTTAACCACAAAATCCCAAACTTCAACCAAAAAAAAAAAAAAAAAGAAAACATAAAATCATCAAGTAAACAAAGGTCAACAAAGAAAATTTCCAACGGTTCAAAAATTGAAATGAAGTTTCGACAGAAAGCGCAATTCGCGTAGTTTTAGTACCACAGAAAACAATGAGAACTAGTTCTGCGGTTCAATTATTCTGAGGCGCATTACTAAAGGATCTTAACCAAAGAAACAAACTCATTTGAGGACTTGAAATCCAAGTCCTCAAAGATAAAGGAACAATGATAAATCGAAGACGAAAAAAGGAAAAGCTTCCTTACTCATTCCCCCCAGAAGAGGGAGAAGGACGCCGTGCCTGTACTGGTGAGAGAGAGAGAGAGAGAGATTAGGGTTCGTGAATTGAATTGAAAAATAACGGTCTCTACTGCTCCATTTAAATGTTATAATCGAAATATCTCAAACTCACACAGCAGCTTAAGATTTAGGCGCTCATTTCCACGAGTAATAACTTTACAAAATAAGGTATTTTAATTGTAATACTATTTTTATTTAAGAATTGTTCGAAGGGTGAGCCTGAAGACATTCTATGTTTTACTAACCACGCCCCAATTAAAATATATTTTAATTAAAAAATTTGAAAATATCAATTTATAAAAATAAAAAAAAATTAAAAATAAAAACCCAATCTTTCTCGTCCTCCTTTACTTTCTCTCTTTTTCATATATTTTGCTTCATAAATATGATTTCTCTTAATTCCTTGAGTAATGAAATGTCAAGCAAATGACCATCACTTCATAAATTGGTTAAATATATGAAAATTATGTGAAAAAATGCAAAAAAAACAATTAGACTCGACCAATTCCAATCGATCCTGGTTGACCGAATACGTAGAAACATGTTTGGCTACTAATAACTTGCGTTATTTTATGTAATTCGGGGCTCAATTTCATATCATTTTTGTCTTTAAAAACATACATTCATGATATTTTATATAGATTTTATTATCTTTTGAAGATTTCACATAATTGCTTGATTTGAAAGAAATTTGATAAAAATTTTAGCGCAAAGTGAAAGCTCAATTTATTGAAATGCCAGGTTGGAGTCGAGATATGGAGTTGAAAACATGTATTTTTGGAGAAAAATGATATCTCAAACTCTTAAGAGTCCAAATTCAATGATTTTGTCATGTTGGAAAGCTAAGATGGTGTTCTACAACTTTCATGTTTAACACTTTTCCTAATTATGTCACCAAAAGAGTAGAAAATTACAAGAAGGCGGGAGTTGTACAACATTGTCATGTTTTTCGTCTTGACAAGAGTTCGAGTATTCTGGGCATTACTTGGTGTAGGAAATTAATATTGGAGTAAATTAGTGGCATTGGATAGCCAACTTGAAAGGTTACCACTTTTATGAAGAAATTGAAATCAAATTCAACCCATAGGCCCAAAATGCATATGGAAGTCAAGATTCATGTCCATCCGAGTCAATATCTGGGTCGAAAGTGGTCATGTCGCATGTTTCCTACTCAAATTGGACTCTTTTTCAATTAGGAGTCCTATCCAAGTTTGATTCTGACTTTCCCAACGATAAAAAGGGGATTCAGAAGTCATTTGAGACACGAGCATCCATATTCATGAAATACATCTTAAAAACAAGCAAAAAAATCAAGGAATTGAGAATTCAAGATCAAAGAGGAAGCAATCGAACACGAATTCACTAAGTTTTTCTTTGATTTTATTTCGAATTTTTATCATATTTTCTTGTAATTTATTTTACCTTACGAACATGATTATTGACTAGGGATCTCGTGATTTTAGAGCACGAGGGTAGTACTATGGACATTTCGTTGAATTTCTAATTTTATTTTTCTTCTAAATCCATGATATCTTATTCATGATTTTTCGTGTTTATTCCATGTATAAATTATGGCCAAATTTATGCATGCTTTAATTAATTGGATTGAAATCGAGAAAAGATGTCTAATTATAGATTTGAGAATGCATGACTCAAGTTAATTGTTAGATCGAGAGATTGGTAAAAATTGTGGTGAGAATACGATCTTAAGAGCTTTTGTGAGTTGGTTATTAATTATGACATAGAGATACAAATATTAATAATTAATTTAGGAGTTAAGTTGCTTGAGAGAGAGGTTAATCTATAATTGTAATTGCTCACTTAAGATAATTTGAGTTTGGTTTTTGCTAGATTAGTAAACTTGATTGAAGTAGAATGAAATCGTAGCCTTAGGATCCTTATTTGAATATTGATATTTCTTGATACTTGTTTGTCTGATCTTTGATTTCGTTGATTTGTTTTAGATTTAGGATAATTAAAATCAATTCTCATAATTAGGTCACCTATATAAAACTAGGTAAATTAATTAGGTAGTTAACTATGTTCTAATTCACTAGTCTTTGTGGGATCGACCTTGCTCATCCTATCTAAAGTTGACACCGTGCACTTACAGTAAAATAAGTTAGAAATAGACTTCAAACAATTTATGACCAAGTGTCGAACATACAATAACATGTCAGTTTGGCGTCTGGTGGCCAAACATACTTTTATATGTTCGGCCAACCATGACCAAATGAAACTGGTCAGGTTTGATCAATTTTTTATATTTTTTTTATGATTTTCATACGATTTTCATACAATAAATTAATTCATACAATGTTCATCATTATGATGACATTTCGTTTCTCAAGAAATTTAAAGAAAGAACATTAAATAAGTAAGAAAGATGAAAATGAGAGAGAAATTGAAGGAAAAAGAGAGAGGTTAAGTAGGACTAAGAAAAAAAATATTAAAACCGCTCAAATCGTCCGAATCGTTCAAAATTGCATCGTTATTTGTAAAAAAATTCAATAAACCGTCGTTAATTTTTTCTAGAAGAACCACACCGCTCAAATGGTGCAATTTACAATTCTTGTTCAAAACTGCACCAACCGTACCGTCAAATAATATATATATATATAGACATATATATAATCCCAACTTGATTGTTATTTGATCATGAAGTTATGTGATAGAATGAAAACGTGTTTTAATATCTCTTAACGTATGAAGTCTATGTGATTTAGAAATGATATCAAGTTGAGTGTCAATGTATTTGAGCTACTGTGTATATGATCAAATAACATAATTACGTGAAAAATATTTGGGACTATCATGATTTATCAATAGTAGGATATTGTTGTTTTATATTTGGTTTAATACGTTTTATCTTTTTAGTTTAACATGGAAAACCAATTACATTGATAAGTTAAATTGTTATATTGGTATTGTGTCTTGTCGTGGGGAACGTTTGAAAGAATAATTATGTTCGGTGCTGATTTTAAAAGTTCAAAAACCGACTGAAACCGCTCGAAAACCACATAATCATGTTTAATCAAAAAATCATGGTTTAATTTTGAAAATTCAACTGAACCACATATGAGTCATGACAAGACAATTTAAATTTACATAAAAAAAACCGCAAAATCAAACTGTGATCAACCTTAGCTAGCTAAGGTTTTTATTTTTTGCTTAAAAGGTAAAATTGGTATTTTTGAAATTTAAAAAAAAATTAATTGATATATATTTAAATTGAGTTGGTCTCCTATACACCAGTTGCATAGATTTAGATCCATGGAACTGGGTCGACCCGACCCGAATCCACGCGCTTGTGGGCCTTTTTATTTATCTATGTGTTACATTTATGTTATATTCATGTCACCTTTACGTACAAATGTCCTTATCTTTATATAATGTAACTTAGGAAAAAAAAAAAGAATTTCAGCACAATTTGTATATATATACCTTTATGTGATATTCATGTCACCTTTATGTACAAATATCCTTATCTTTATATAATATATAAAGGTGCAACTAATTTAACTAAAAGTTATGAGTAATATCACATAAATGTATGTTGATCCAAAAAAACGCTAATTTTTTTTTTTAAGTTACAATACATAAATGTTATGATATTTGTACATAAAGATCGTACTAATATAATATAAAGGTTACACATTTATAACATAATGGTCAACACATAAAATCCAAAAAAAAGAAAAAAAATTCAAAATTCACGAATCCAGGTCGGATCAACCCGGATTGCACAGATCCTAAATTTGTGCACCAATTTTACAGGAGGATTTGCGATTTAAACTTGGGTGTATTAAGTCCCACCCTGGCAGATATTGGCATTTCACTTTAGACAAAAGTTTGAAAATATTGTTTTCAAATAGTGGTACCACATTGCTAATTAACTAATATAAAATATATCTCTTCACTCAGTTTTCTGTGAAACTACAAAAAAATATATAGAATGTAAGTTGATTACATTCTATATGCCAATATTAATTGATTATATTCCATCTAATATTAAAAAAAAATTGAAATGATTTTAATTTCTTTGTTTCAATTGAAAATGTAGTCAACTACTACCATAAAACTTCAATTTTTTTTGATTTAAAACATAACTTACAATAATACATAATACAAATATAAAATGAAATTAATATTGTTTTTATTTGGAAATGATATTTATTTATTTGGAAATGACATATTTATTTATTAAAAGACAAAAAAAAAAAAAAGGTAATGCCTCATGTATCAACATGGGAATGTGTTGGATATTTAGAGATAGCATCCACACTCATTCATTTTGACCATATTATTTATACATTAACAACACTCAAATTATTTTTGACACAATTTTTTTAATGAACTCCGGAGAATGGAAGAGAGAATTGATAAAGATTAGAAATTTTTAAAATCTAATCATTACGTACATTTATAAAATTGTAATTAACTTGAGTTACTAACACTTTTGGCCCACCAAAATATTAATTTGAGTGAGTATTATGTGAGATGGTCTCACGGATCTAGTCACCTGCACTTCACAATTTACATATAAATTTGTAATTTTTTTTTTATGAATAATAAAAATTCGTCCCATGATAACCATTTATAAAATCGTCTCATATAAGTTTTTGTGAAAGAGTGACATTCCTGTGCACTTGATACACACATGCACTTGGGTCGGGTTTGGGTGCGGGTTGAATCGGATCCGCATACTTTTACTTTTTTTTTTTTGGCTCTGACCTCTATGTTATGTAAGTTATACTTTTATATTATATTAGTCATACTTTTACTTTTTTTTTTTTGGCTCTGACCTCTATGTTATGTAAGTTATACTTTTATATTATATTAGTCATACTTTTATGTTATAATAGTCATACATTTATGTTTAGATATCACCTTTATTTGATACTTTAACTCTAAAAAAATCGTAATTTCGCCACAATTTGTACATGTTTACCTTTATGTGATAATATTCATATCTTTATGTGATATTACTTATATCTTTATATCAACATAGTCATATTTTTTGTAATATATAAAGATACAACTAACATAACTAAAATGTATAGCTGTTATAACTAAAATGAATGAAATGTTAATATGTCTGTCTAAAAAAAAATACTAAGATACAACTAACCTTACAAAAGTTATGACTAATATAACTAAAATGTATGACTAACACTATTAAAAAATATAGTTAACATAACATAAATATTTGACACTTGAAAACATGTTTCGACGGACCTGATGAAGCGTGCGGACGCGTTCAAGTGAATGATAAATCGGGCCAACCAAAGTGCACGGATTTAGGATCCGTACACCAGATGCACAAAAGTTTTTGTCTTTGTGAAATATTAAAATGCAACCACCACGAATAGAAACCAATAAGGAAACTCAAAGAGTAGTGCACGAGCGACACCTAAGATAGATGGGGCTCTCGCAGTTAATGCTTTCAATTTCCTTTTCTTTTTTATTTTCGATTTTTGTGGAATTTTTGAATAATGCATTTGATATTAAAGTTTTGAATTTAATTTTCATAACTTTTGATTATTAATTTCAGTTTTAATTTTTTTTCATCTTATATTTATGTTATTTAAAGAAAAAAATTAAATTTTTGCCTAAATTTATTTTTATGTTCATATTTTATAAATATATATCCTTAAATTATATTAATTTTATACTGTATGATTTAAAGAACATTATATTTATATTATGAGGAATATTTAAAAAATATTTATATACTGCTAGAACAATAATATGTGTAAGTTTTATTTTGAACATTTTTAAATATATACTAGTTAGTAAAAGTAATTTAATAAGTTAATATACTTTTAATAATTCATTATCTTAAATTGTTTAAAAAGTGTAATCAATTGATGTAAATAAATATAATAAAAGATGGGTTTATGGTTATGTAATTCACACCTAATAATTATGCTATTAAAATGAGAATATGTGGCATATAACCTATAATAATGAATATTATTTTTTTGAATTACAATTAAAGATGAGAAAATTCAAACCTGGATCTTATTCAAAATGAGAGATGTCAGAATGTTGTGAATGCCCTCATGAGATCTTTAAATTGGACAATGAAATTGGCCACAAACTTTTACCATATTTTTATCCTCATAATCCACTTGAACCAACAACCTATTCCCAATCACCCATCCTCTAATTGCCTTTTTTTGTTTCATCTAAATCAACTGCCCAAACGGCACATTACTTCACTTCACCTGCAAATAATAATGTCAACTTTAAAATCAATATTTTGTAATAATCTCTATGTGAAAAGAAAATTTTAGGAAAATAGCCATTATGGATAAACTAAAGAAAAATATGAGTAGGTCTTGTGAGATTATGTCTTGGGACAAGATCAATCGTGTGCGATAATAATAAAAACATATATTTATAATTCTAAAACACATATTTATAGTTGAAAACTACATAACTATACAGTATTGTCGCGTACACTGATGTGGTTGTCGCACTTGGTTAGACTGTGTCCCGAAACACAAATGTGAGCTAGGAAAATAATAACACATATTTACAACTAAAATATACATATTTATAATTAAAAAAATACATACTTATACATTATTGTCGAGTTGGACTGTATCTCAAATGACAACCGTACCATTATAAGTGAGATGGTTTCACCTTAATTTTTGAGTAAAAACAATTACTTGAATTACTTTGACGACTGGCATAATCTGTATATTTTTTATTTTTTATTTTTTTTAACTAGTATATAAGTTCGCGAAAATTACGAGGCGCCGATTTAGAAGTGTGACTACGCGGCACAAAGGCATGACGTCACTGACGACGGAGCCACCCACTCTCCGTTCAATTCTGTCCATCGCCGTTACCTCCGCCGCCGCAGCCGGCGTCGCCGCCTCACACCGCCGATCATACAGCTGCTACAACTGCAACCACTCCTTTCACATAACCCCCACCGCCACCACTTCCCCTTCTTCCCCCTCATCTTTCCGCTGCCCGCGATGCCACCACCGCCACCTCATTCCCCACCACACCATTTCTCCGCCGTCACCACCTTCCGCTCCGTCCGTTCTTCCGCCGCGGAGTCCTGGTTATGCTCCTGCTTCAAGCAGCTTTAATTATCAGACCTCCGATGACTCCGACTCCGATGATGACGATGACTACGATTCCGATAATTCTCTGCTGTCTTCCACAACTTCCGATTTCCATCCATCTACTCCTGCTTCGAAATCAGCTGTTGATTCACTTCCGATTAAACATATCCCCCCAAATTCGACTCCGTCTCTGCTGTCGTGCTTGATTTGCATGGAGGATTTCGAGGTCAATTTGGGCTCTTCTGTGACAGTCAATGAATTGCCTTGCGCGCATTACTTTCACAAGGATTGTATTGTCGAATGGCTTCGAAGGAGCAACACTTGCCCCTTGTGCCGGTACCAATTGCCGATTGATCCCATCCCGGAAGAACGCATTGACCCTGGCTTTAACCACCGGGAGATGGCGTACAATGCCGTCTTGGTGGTTGATTTGGATATGGCAAGAGAGCCAATGGGGGGAAGGGTTAATAGGGATGAGAGTTTTAGTTCGAATGCAAATGCTGTAGCCTCAGGCTCTGATGGGGGGGCCTGGAATATGTTTAGTGGGGAAATAAGTAGTTGGGTTTTTGACGCGATGCGTGATGAGGATGGTGATACCTTGATGGTCGACGCGTGACAATGTTGATGTATGAGGTGTCCGGTTTTGCTCGTTTGGTATGTCGCTAACACGTGCTATGATATCGATGACGTCTGCTGTTTCGCTTAATTTCATTATTTAATTGATTGGTATATCACATGCTTGTGTGTTGACATAATGGTAATGATCATTTACTTATGCAATTTAATGTGGTAATTTAAGAATGCAGATTTTATGTTCCTCAATGTGATTTTAGAATGCATTTGTTGTATTTGTAGTGTTGAGTTCAAGTTGATTGATCAATCATCTTGACATGGATGCTATGTGCTTTTAGTATAATAGCAAGTGAGCTTTAGATTAGTTCAGTTCTTTGTTGAACAAAAGTTGACATGCATCATGTGTGAAATTAGAAAAATTGAAACTTTTAACATATGATTTAATTTCACTTATTTAGTTTATATATCTGCTTATTCAGTTGTCGTTGCCCTGCTATTGCTAACAGTTTGGTCCTTTATGTGTCTTTACTTCCATTTCTGCAGTACTTGGTCAGTTGATTTGAGAATGAAGAAATGGGAAAGGAATGAAAATGAATTCTTGCTAGCTAGGATATAATGATTCCTTGAATGGTGTTTTGAAATCCCATTTTAGGGGAATGCTATATGGCTCTCTATCTTGGGGGAAATGAAAACGTGATACCAATTATCATTCCCATTGGAACCCATTCACTAGCCAACCTCCCTTTTTGTTGCCTTGTTATTGTTAGCAGTTGGTCCTTTGCTTCTTCTTTCCCTTTCTGGCTTACAGCATTCAGTTTTTCGGTGGAAAATGATTTCAAAGCTGCCAGTACTTTCTTCATTTTCTAAAATTTTTACAAATAAGCTTTTTTGATGCAGAAGTACATTTTTCGGAACTGCCATTTGAATAAGAATGAAGAGAGTTAATACATTTATTGTTAAATTTGTTCTTTCCTTATTCACAAAGTATTACTTTTCTAGGTAATATCTTTCTTTTTAAAAAATCAAAAACAAAAAAGAATATATATGATGTTGAAACTTCCTTTTCCCAAGTTGAAGACAAATAATGCAACTAGCAGCTCTCAAAGCCACAGAAAAAGGAGCAGTAAATTAGCAGCTTTTCTTTGTAGTCAAAACACCTTTAGATCGAAATGCATGGATGGTGTCTCCACAATATGGTCATTGTAAGACCATATTCACATGAAGGTTATTTTTGGCAATCTTAAGTAGTCATGTTCCTTAAATTATCAATGAACGTCGGTGATGGTGTTTCATTTAGCAATTCCCTTGATGGTTAATTACAAGTACTCTTGATTGCTTGCTTCTCCATTTGACAGAAAAGCTTGTCGGTCACTAGTGGATCTTGATTTCAGACTTTTCGATACCGATTGCCTATTTTTAAGCCTTTCGTGAAATATCCCATGTTCTGTCCTGTATGCACCAAACTGGAAGTAGCAATGCTGATCCTTTTCTCGTTACAACCTCTCTTGCAGGTTGATTAAGGTGACTCTGAAAATCATGGAGTTGATTACTACTAGGAGCTTACAGTCATGGACAGGGGCCTCATGCTTCTGTACAGATTTATTTATTTTTGTCTCTTTCTTTTTTTTTTAAAAAAAAAAAAGGGGTGGGGTTTTTTTTTCTCTCTCCCTTCTTTCTTTCTTTCTTTCTTTCTTTCTTTCTTTCTTTCTTTCTTTCTTTCTTTCTTTCTTGTCTTTTGAAGGAAGGGGGAGTGTTGTTATAGTAGTTTGCAAGTTAAAGCTACAGGTGGAGCATGGTGGGCCAATAGATCAACAAGCAACAGGTTTCTTGGAAGAAATTGGGAAGAAATAGTTAATCTGAAGAAGTGCTAGGAATCTCCTATCATTATAACGAAAATGTGGAAAGATTTTATCAGATTTGTCTACAGGATTAGAGAAAGGAAGTAACAGATGAGGAAGAATTAAAAAGAAATGGTGTAAACTGTAAACAATTGAGTCTGTGAATAAAGGATCCAGTGAAAGATTGTACTTCTGTATTTTATCAAATCAAGAAATTAAAGTTAAAGGAAGGTAATGCATTGGGATGGTAGGAACAGACTCGCCATAATAATGTTAAAATGCAAATGTTTCTTTTTAAGATAGCTGCTTACCACTTCACCCTTGCGAAAGCAAGAATACTATGAAAAAGAGAAATGTGGTAACATTCTCAGCATATTGCAGACCTTTTTGTACAGCATATACCAATTGCCTGCTAAATTGGCTCAAGTTGCTAGTTTTACCCTACAATCTTAATTATAGCCTGCCTTTATCAGTTTAATGTTTTCTTTTTCACCCTTTTTGCTTACATTGTGTAAAGAATATATGTTTGTTAGAGTTCTGAGCATAAAGGAGTAATCGTATATCAACTTCATACTCCTTGAGAACTTTATATTTATTTTGGATTCCTCCATGTCGATAGAAATGCTGTTTTGGTGTTTTTTTGCCTATGTCAACCTATTTTTATTTATCGTTTTTTAGTATATATTGGCAACGCTGGAAATGGAAAAAGATGGTAAGATTATGATTATTGTATCTTCTTTACATATTGGTGCCTTTTTTCTCATCTCTTATTGGCAGTGAGTTCCTTATTTTCCTATTGAGCATGACGAAAAGTGTTGCTTTCATAACCTTGTCTGAATGCGGATTTTGTTTTGTTTCGTATTCAAACTTTTTTACCTTTTTGTGCATACATAGATTACTGTGGCTTATCTGCTCCTTGGCTATGAAGTGAAGGCGCAAGCATACTGAATAAAACCATGAAGCAGTGCACTGAACTGACCTGTCATATCAATGCATTTATTTATTTGGTTAGTTAAGTTCGAAGCAACAGTTCTATTTTGTTATTAATACACCATGCAAGATTGAGCAATGTGAAACCACTTATCTGAATGTATATCTGTTTTCGACTGAATATCAATGTATTAACTGATATATAAAGCAAAGAAGGGTGTTAGAATATTTCTGTTAGGAATATAAGCAAGGGAGCCCTAACTTAACCCAAAACCATGGTCAAAGGTAAAGGTTTGACTCCCACTTGTATACCCTTCCACACTTTCATGTGGAACCGATGTGGGATATCGTAACAATTTCATCTTTCCCTGAAACATGTTGAATGATAAATGACTTTTGTTTTCAGTTGCAGATGAAAGTTCTTAATGCAGGTGGTACCTTTCATTATGTACATGGAAGAATAAAAGAAAGCACATATTTTTCTTGTCACCCTTCAGTTTTGGTGAAATCTGTACTAATTGCTGCATGTAGTTTGGCTGTTCAGTTGTCTGCATGGTATTATGCTACTTCCCATAATCTATTGAGAATTGCAGGAATAGAAGACACTGGCTCTAGTCAGAAATGCCATTTTTTATGTAGTAACTGAGACTGGTTCTGTAGCCAAAGCTTGAATCATGAATGAGCTAAGGTACTCAACTCCAGCTTTTTTACTGCCACTGTCATGATTTCTGATATTTTGTGTTGTTAATTTCTTACAGTTGGGATCCTTTATTCGAAATAATCTTCCGTCTGCGATTTCAAAACTTTAATATACACACCATGTGTATATTATGATGCCGCTTTATACACATGTCATATTACTATATACATGTGACGTGTGGTGAATGTTTTGGAATATGAGATAGAACATGATTTGAAACAGAGGATCTTGTGTGATTTCATGCTCCAATTTCCAATTGTTGGCACAAGATTTTTGTCAAAATGTTGTCTATGTGATGATAAACTTTAAGTTTTGATAGGGTAACTTGTCTTGCAAAATTTGAATATGGTTGTTGCTCGACCAAGTTCACAACCCCTAGATAGAGCAATCAAGTTATGTATCTTTTTCATACTATGGGAGTTTTTGCAAACCATTAGGCTTTTGAAGGAACGTTTAATGTATAGATTTAGTATAGTTGCTCAATAGAAAACATGGTTAGTATTTGCGGGAAAAAAAAAGGCAACTGTTAAACTGTTATATGAAAGCAAAGTGCTTGTTTGTAAAAGGAATGGTAACATCAAGTTTTACTACTTTTTATCTTTCTCATTTTTTTTTTTTGCTCGTTGCATTTGTGATGCAGAGTTCTGTCTCAACGAGTGTGAAGATTGATGCAAATGTGTTCCAATGGTTATTTGGAGCATTGGCACTTGGAAATGATGAACTTTGAAATGGTGCTTCACTATCTGTAAGTGTTTGTATCATTTTTGAACTTGATATATTAAAGGAATGGAGATCACCGAGATAACTTGTAGCATACTACTGCTTTAGAAGTTAAATGGAATAAACCTCCAGATGGACTGGATATGCGATACAAGTGCTGTGTTTTTTTCAGAGAAAAATTTGACATGCTTCTGGATGATACTTGGAGTCTCGGATAGTAATGGAACCTTTGTTACTTTAGTATATTAAAGGCTCTAACATTGCTGCGGAATTTGGGGTTCAATAACATATGATCTTTGAAACCTGACTCAAGGATTGTTGTTGATGCTATTTGAAGGAAACAATACCATAAGGCTCCATTTGGATGAGGGATTTGAGGAAATTTTTAATCGGAAATCCGTCAATAGTGTTTGAATAGATGGTGATTTAAAATCCATCACTTTCATTTTGAACTAATTTTTTAGTAGTACACGTGGATTTGAAATCCATTCTTTTCATATCTATTCAAACACTATTCAAATGAAATTGTTTCTGTTTTTGCACTCAAAATTCTGTTTCCACACAATTTGAGTGTAGAATTATATTTGTGGAAGAGATAATTGAAATACTATAGCAGTTTTCTGATAAAATTGGGTATTATTCGGATTTGGATTCCCTGTTGGGGTTTTTAACCTTGATAATTTTTAACCACGAGTCTTGTAGCTCAAGTGATATTCTATATTTATGAATTTGCAGATTGTGATGATCAGGGTTCGGATTCGGATCACATGGTGATGTTTGGATTAGTGTTTGCTAGTCGGGATTTGGGATTTGGATTCATTCAAATTCCCGTTTGTTTTGATGTTCGAAGAGGATTATATAATTTACCAAAATCCTACTTTATTTAAATAAAAACACAATCATTAACCCTATACTATAACCTATTAATACACAAATTTCAATACACACCTAAATTTCTACTATTACAATCATCCAATCATTACCATTACATCAACTCATAATATAATATTACATAATAACACTTTTTCCAGCATTGATTTGACATCTACAGTGTTAATCCTACCCTACAAAATCTCTAAACAAACATAGATTTTAACTATTCACCTTTATTTCAATAATCTATTCACCTTTATTTCAAAAACCCAGGATTTCAAAGTCGGATTTCCCCAATCCTACATAACATCAATCCAAACATCACCATAAGTTTTATGGTATTTATTGTTTCCCTCTCTTCCACTCCCCCAAACTCATTAAATAAAGAAATGCTTGACAATTTTTAGGCTTGTTTTTATTCTTTTTTTTTTTTCTACATGTAATTTTATGTATTTTTATTGTTCATATGTTACATTATAATATGTATTTAAATAATTATGAGATATTCACTTGATGAATAAATAATCACTATGTTACATTTGTATAAAAAAAAAAGTGATATTATCCACACCCTATATTTTTCCAAACGCACGCCATTTTTATATATTTTAATTAAAAAATACAAAATTATGGAATTTCAATTGTACCCTTTATGAATTAAAAAACTAAAAATGAAACCCTCCTCTTTCCCCCTTTGTTCCTCCTGTGTGTGTCTCTCTCTCCTTTCTCTCTTTCATGTTTTTTTCGTCCTCTTTAAACTTTAAAATACATAAATAACAACACTTCTCAACATTCTAAACTTGTCTTAGTAAAAAAAAAAAAAATCACAATAGAGTGCAAAAATATATTTAAGCTGAATGATGTGAAAAATATTGTTCAACTTGTTTAAGTAGAACGCAATATTATTCGTTAGACCAGTTCATGTAGAACACAACACTATCAGTTTGGCTTGTTCAGGTAGAATGCAATACTAACCCTTCGACCAGTCTAGGTAGAACACAACACTGTTTGTTTGACTTGTCCAAATATACGAGATCACAAACGTAGATTGCTCGTGGCTAAATATGAATTGAGACTATAGAACGTGTAGTATAGTGTTCTACTTGTCTAGGTTGAACGCACAATATAGTGTTCGGTCGGTCCAAGTTGAACGTCGGTTTCTTATCGAGTTTGACCTGTCGGTTGCAAACATATTTTCATGTTCCATTGTACTTTTCTCTTCACAAATAAGTTTCGAATAATGATGTGTATTGATAGTGTAAGTATTTTAGGATTTATGAAGAATGAAGCAAACATGTAAAAGAAGGAAAAAAGGTGGGGGATAAGATAAATAAATTTAAATTTCTTCAAAAACATTATTTAATTTATTTCTTATCTAATGGCCGACGCTATACATAATTAATTATCCACACAACTTCAAGTTTAAGTGACTTCAATGTTCCATAAAAATTGGTTGTATGATTTTTTATAATTTTTTAAATGTGATAAAAATTGGTTGTATGATTTTTTATAATTTTTTAAATGTTACATTGAATTTTTTGAGAATTAGTCTCTTGTGAGACAGTGTTATGTGAGATAAAAATCTATTTAATCGCAACCCAAAACCCAACCCACAAGCTAGCAGTAAATCACACAAAATTGTCGTAGAAATATTACTACAATTGAGTACAAAATCATGCAAAACACAGCCCCATGGCATAACAAATATCCATCAGAAAATGCACCACGACCCAACAGAAAATGTAGCCTTGTTGCACCATCAGAAAATGGATGCCAATCAACAATTTAGAACGTCTATTCGCAAATGATTTAGAACCAATGGGAACCATAAACTTTGAGTTCTCATTACTTTCACAGCAGAAATTATACGATCAAGCTTCTAAATATGCTCTCCATCAATATTCATGTCATCGGAATCAAGAATTAATCTTTAAAATAAACTTACTATAACAATATAACCATTAAGAATAAATTATCTATTTATAGTTGTAAAACATATACTTATAGTTGTAAAACACATACTTATACAAGCGATATTTATGGTTGTAAAATGTATACTTATATAACTATGAATAATACTTATAGTTGTGAAACACATATATATATATAAACCCATGTAAATCAAAGTTATTAAACGTGGTATTTGTATAACAACATAAATACTAAGAATAAAATACATACTCATATGACTATTAACAATAAAACACATACTTATATAACAACATAATTATTAAGAATAAAACACATGTTTATCGCTGTAAAACATATATTTCTAGCTATAAAACACATATTTATATAATTATTACGAATAAAAACATACTTATAAATGTACATTGCATACTTATATAACTATTACGATTACTTAGATCTGTAAGTGCATACTTATACAAAAAATAATATATAATTATAAATGCAAAGTGCATACTTATATGATTATTACCAATACTTATAGCTAAAAATGCGCAATTACATGGCTTTTAGCAATAAAACACACACTTATAGTTGTAAATGCACATTTATATATGTATAATTTATGGTTATAGTGATATAATTATAGTAAATTAATTGATTATAGTGATATAATTATTAAGAATAAAACACATACTTATATAATTATTTATAGCTATAAATGTATACTTATACAACTCATAATTGTATACTTATACAACTAATTATTTATATAACTAAATACAAAACACATACTTATATGACTATCACTGACACTTATAGTTGGAAAACTCATTCTTATACAATATTAACAGGATATATCAACATAAACTGATAAACTCTTTCACTACAAAACCATTCCATGTCAATATTAACAGAACTGGAAAATCAGAATATAAAAACATAAACAAATAAACTAATTCATTGTTGCAAGTACACATTAACTACAAACATAGTTTTTTTCCATTATTTTTTTGTTCTTCTTCCTCTCAGTGGCTGTTTTCATCTTTCTTCTTTATCTCAAAGACCTCTATGAACCGTGGTTTCTTCAAAAAGAAGTCACACACTCTTTGCACCATATCTCCCTTGAATTCATTGATGTCACTTAAGACAATCCGATCTAAGTATTCACCTTTCAACAGTTTGTCTTACCAAAGCCTTCAACAATTCCACCCATTATTTGTGTGTCAATTACTTTGTCACTAGTTCTTTCTTGTGCACTGCCATATGTAGGAGACTTGAAGTCAACCAAAGTATACGGAAAATGGGCAAAAAATTGTCTAAAACAAAAACTCCCACAAATCCATTGAGATAGAGAAAGAAGACAGTTGCATTCATTCTCTTTCATGACTCCTCAATAAGTTTTCTAGTTTTGAGTTGAGGCCCGAATATCTGCTTATGAACCCTTGGCAGATCAAAGAAAAACTCAGAAGATTTGTATGCAATGATAGTTTTAAAAAAAGGAGAGGCTAAGTCGATTTAATGTTCTCATCTCTTGTTAAAAAATAAGATGGAGAGGAATTCGAAGCTGCTTGCATTGTCTTATAGTATTGTTAGTCTTGGACTCGGTGGTTTTGGTTTTATGGGGTATTGGGTTGGGTAAAATCCTTAGGCTCGGTTGGGAGTTTTAACTTGATTTGGTTTGGAATGTGAGTTTGCAGGTTGAGTCAAATTAGATACGTAACCAAGAGTCTTGTAGCTTAAGTGATACTCATCTTTTGTACAGGTGTAGATTGTGTGATATTTGTGAGAGGTTTCATATGAGTTTTTGCGTAAAATGAAATGATTTTAAACATATTTGTTTTGGATATAATTGTTGTATTTTATAGGTAATTTGCATTGCTTAAAAGATAATCCATTTTTGATTTCTTTTACTTAATTTAAAACAAGAAATAAAAACGAAAATAGAAAGATAAACTGGAGGTTTTAGATGTGAAACTGTCTCTTTAAGTCAGTTTTTAATGTGGTTTAAATTCATGTCATTCATGGATCATATGACACAAACATTTACAAAAACCATGGTTCAGTTTATCCTACATGAAGTCCATATATAATTTGTGTTATGATTCATGTTATCTATCCATGAATCATGTGAATCATGGGTCCATGTGACATGAATTATTATAAACACGACACACGACTCATGGTTGGTTGCGTGTCATCCGTCCCTCTAAATTTGATACCCCCCACTCCGCAATTCATTAAGAATATTTCTATGTTAATATTTTTTTAATAACTATGAAAAATCTTTTATTGTCTTACTAATATTCATAGCCATTTTCACTAATTGAAATATGATACAGTTTTAAACTCTCCCTCTCTCTTTTGGGGTAAGTTATCCTTTTCAATAATTGCGATTAATGTAATTAGTTTACATTTGATATTAGTTACGTTGTCTTGTTTTTGTAAATTCTAATTTGTTAAAATTAAAAACATTTAATTTCAAATTATAGATTAAATGGGGATGTAGCTCAAATGGTAGAGCGCTCGCTTAGCATGCGAGAGGTACGGGGATCGATACCCCGCATCTCCATTTTTGTTTTTTAAAGTTATGTATTATTTATTTATTTTCCCAAAATTTTAATAAATGGTTGTTTTTTAAAGTTATGTATTATTTATTATTTATTTTCCCAAATTTTTAATAAATGGTTGTTTTTTAAAGTTATGTATTATTTATTTATTTTCCCAAAATTTTAATAAATGGCAACTCTCTCAAACAGTATCTCCATTCACTTTTTTTAATTAATTAATTTATTTTTCCTAATATTTAATTCTTTAATATAAATAAAAAAAATATCTAACTTTGACACATCCAATTTATAGTTAAATTTTTTCAATCAAAATTTAATTTAATCCTAATTATAACTTATTTCTAATTTATTTATTCTATATTAATTTAACTCTTAATTAAAATGAAAATTCATCTTTAGTAAACACTCTCATTATTACATTTTAGTAAGATAATATTGGAAATTAAAATTTATAGATATAAATATAATACATTTATTAATAAAATTGGATAAATTTCATAACAAGACCTAATTTATATGAATTTTATATTTTTATATCAACTTTATACATAAGTATTTATTCTTCTTAAGAATATATTTTTGTACTTATCAATTTTTGTTATTGAAATTAATTATAATAAATTTATTTTTGTTCTATTCTATATACGTTTCAGTTTATTTATATCAATTTTTAAAGTATTCATTTTGCAAATTTCATGAAATACACGACCTTACCAATATATATCAAATCATATTATATCTAATATTAAATGAGATTATACTATGTTTTTACTAACTATCATAATTATAATTATTTATTAAATCCATTTATAAAATTTATTTCAAAATTTTTATTTATTAATCTCATGCATCACACCGGAGTTATACTAGTTTTAAATAAAGATATAATAGCCATTTATACCACAAAATCAACTTTTGTACCACATTAGAAAATTTTATTATTTTTCTATCATAATTTGAGAGAAAATTTTAAAAATAACTCATGCACTCACATGTATATTAGTGTAAAGTTGTTGACTGATATTATGAAGGATGCTATTTATGTTTTATCAATAAAAATATAATTTTTATATTTTTATATTTTAGTAAAAAATTAATTCACTCTTCCTAGAAATTATGATATACCCTTTAAGGATGAATGGCAAGTCTCTCAACGGGGGCAAATAAGACAATATGTTATTTTCTTTTTTAAATTAATTAATTAATTAATAGTAAGCGACACACATTACAAGTTCGAATTAGCAGATAACACCTTCACCACCCCATCCCCACCCCACCAATCCCCGGCTTCTTCGCTCGAAATCTTCGCTGCTCCACACTTGTTCCAATCACTTTCTCAATCCTACATCTTTTTCTTTTTTTCTTTTTTTTGAAAAAATCCCAGTTTTTTTTGTTGTTTACGGATTGGAATGGGGAAAACAGTGAGAAAATTGGAGGTGCAATCACCTGTGCCTGCGGACATAGACATAGCCAACTCCATACAAGCACTTCACATCTCTGAAATCGCCCAAGAACTCAATCTCAACCCTCAACATTACGATCTATATGGAAAGTATAAAGCCAAGGTGATATTTATTTTTGTGTCTTTATGAATAGCAAATTATGTTGATTTTGTGGCTGATTTGAGTTGGTTTGGATTTTGTAGGTGCTGTTATCGGTGCTTGATGAAGTAGAAGGAAGTGAAGATGGATATTATGTGGTGGTTGGGGGTATTACTCCAACCCCTCTTGGAGAAGGCAAGTCTACCACTACTGTTGGTCTCTGTCAAGCTTTGGGAGCTTTTCTTGATAAGAAGGTAATTTAGATTGTGTTTATTTCTGATTTATTGCCTTCTTTGTGAACTTTTTTGGGTGCTGTTGATGCTATAGTAGGTGGCTTTTGCTGGGTTTCTTATCCATTTGTATATATATGTACATATATATGGGGTGTATTATGTGTGAATGAATGGTAGATAGGTGAGAGTAACATCATAGTCACTTATATGGTGTTTTCGTGTTGGCTTCTCAACATCATTAGAAGAAAAATAAAATGAATTTAGATGTTTGATGTTCTTGGATGTGATATTCAACATACAAAGAAACCACACATTTTATATGATGAATACTCATTTATTTGATGTACTCGTCTTTCATGCTGTTTGGCTATTTTCTTAGGTGGTCACATGCCTTCGCCAGCCATCACAAGGGCCGACATTTGGAATCAAAGGTGGTGCTGCAGGTGGAGGCTATAGCCAAGTGATTCCAATGGATGAGTTCAATCTTCATCTAACAGGCGATATACATGCGATAACTGCTGCGAATAATTTGCTTGCTGCAGCTATTGATACTAGGATGTTCCATGAATCCTCTCAATCTGACAAGGCCCTTTTCAATCGCTTATGTCCTCCAAATAAGGAAGGCAAAAGGGTCTTCTGCGACATCATGTTTAAGCGTTTGAAGAAGCTTGGCATCTCAAAGACCATCCCCGAAGAGCTCACACCAGAAGAAGTAAAGAAGTTTGCTAGACTTGATATTGATCCTGATTCCATCACATGGAGAAGAGTTATGGATGTTAATGACCGTTTCTTGAGGAAAATTTCAATCGGTCAGGGCCCTGAAGAGAAGGGTATGGTACGAGAAACGGGATTTGATATTTCCGTTGCTAGTGAAATTATGGCAGTCTTAGCTCTCACAACTTCTCTATCCGATATGAGGGATAGACTGGGGAAAATGGTGATTGGAAATAGCAAAGCTGGTGATCCTATTACCGCCGATGACCTTGGACTTGGAGGTGCTCTGACTGTGTTAATGAAAGATGCCATTAACCCTACACTAATGCAGACGCTGGAGGGTACCCCTGTCCTGGTTCATGCTGGCCCCTTTGCAAATATTGCACACGGGAACTCATCTATAGTTGCAGATAAAATCGCCCTCAAGCTTGTGGGACCAGGTGGGTTCGTGGTCACAGAAGCAGGATTTGGTGCTGATATTGGGACTGAGAAGTTCATGAATATAAAGTGTAGGTACAGTGGTTTGAGGCCTCAGTGTGCGGTTATTGTAGCAACCATTAGGGCCCTCAAAATGCACGGTGGTGGGCCCGAGGTTGTAGCCGGGAAGCCACTTGACCGTGCTTATGTGACTGAGAATGTGTCTCTTGTCGAAGCTGGATGCATTAATTTGGCAAGACATATTGTGAACACAAAAGGTTATGGTGTTAATGTTGTGGTGGCTGTTAACAAGTTTGCAACCGATTCCGAGGCTGAACTTAATGCAGTAAGGAGTGCAGCTTTATCTGCAGGGGCTTTCGATGCTGTTATTTGTACTCATCATGCCCATGGAGGGAAAGGAGCGGTTAGTTGCTTTCCCCGTCTTGCATTGTTTTGTTTGTCAAGTTAGCCTTATTCTTCTTTTGGCTCGACTGAAAGATTTGTTTCTCGATTTTCAGGTAGACCTTGGAATTTCTGTGCAGAAAGCCTGTGAGAATGTTACACAACCTTTAAAATTCTTGTATCCTCTGGAATCAAGTATCAAAGAGAAAATAGAGGCGATTGCAAAGTCATATGGTGCCAGTGGTGTAGAGTACTCGGAACAGGTATATGTTCAACTTTATAGATGTTTTTATATATTCTTTTGGTTACATGATTAAGATTGAAATACAAAACTCATCAATAACTCTGAACGGTATTTGGGAAACTTGAGTTTGGAAGTAGAAAAATAGCAAGAACACAGAGAATGAGGGATGGCCCGACTTTTATTGGGAAGTTGATTGTGTAACAATGAAACTCTCTGCAAAGAAATTTTGCGCCATTTCAGAAGAAAAATGTCATAATCCCATTATTTTTCTGTAACGTATTTCTGCTGGAAGTGAAATTCGAAAAACTGATCACACTTAAATATTTGGTTGCTACATAATTTTTTGACTTAAACTAGTACAATCTTGATGGCATGTAAAATGGTCCTGGATTTACTCATTGAATCTACGTTTTTTTCGTTTGGATGAGTAGGCAGAGAAGCAGATTGAAATGTACAGCAAACAAGGATTTTCCGGTCTACCAATCTGCATGGCCAAGACCCAATATTCATTCTCCCACAACGCATCAGAGAAGGGAGCTCCTAGCGGTTTTGTGCTACCGATCAGAGATGTAAGGGGGAGCATTGGAGCAGGCTTCATCTATCCTTTAGTCGGAACGATGAGCACAATGCCTGGCTTACCAACGAGGCCTTGCTTCTACGACATAGATCTCGACACGTCAACTGGAAGAGTTATTGGCCTTTCTTGACAACTTCACAACCTTTTCCAAGTTGGCCTTGCTTGCGCCTCGTGATCGACTCCAGGTAGTATTGTTGTGACATCATATCTTGTATGTTGAATAACATGGAGTTGAAAGGAAGAAGTTGAAACTGTGGTTTTTATGTTGTATGATGCTCAATAAAGAAAGCTTTGTGTGGCAATTTTGATTAGCACATTCCCATCTTGGTTTATTTTCATCTTCCTTTTGTATTTGTATTAAGAACTTCATTATATTCTGATTTAGGGTTGTGAAATATTTATAGTCGAGTTGAACACTCTCATGTTTGTTTCAATAGTTATTGAGCTTTAAAATCTGTGTTTTAACTTGTTTGATTATTAAATGAGTGGAGTTTGAATGATATGTCAATAGATAAACCTGAGTTGAACTTGCTTTTTACATTATCTTTGCCATATGTTTTATAATTATTGGTTTGAAGATTTTAACCTAATTGTGAAATTGTCTTTGATTCATGAAATTTTATAATTGAAACTATGCGACAATGAGCAGATGTGAATATGACTGAAACTGAATTTTTTTAGCAAATTATGAAACTGCAATTTGGCTTAATAAATCATAAATTTCATATTATTTTGACATGACTTATAGACTCATAAACCTATATTAACTTGGTAAAATCCAATATGTTAATAGACTAATAGTTCAAATATTTCCAACTTTTTCCTGAAAATTGGGAAGGCTACTTTAGAGCCAAGCCATCTTTGGATTACAAGAAATATGTAATGAAGCACAATTAAAGCATTGGTAAAATTAAAACTGTTAGATCAGTGTGCAAATTAATGGAAGAAACCAAACAACTATTCTCAATCTTAATTTGAATTAATCAGTCACAAATTAAGTTCACTTCATGGAAAAATGAAAATAATGGATGATATTGCAGTTTCAATCAACATCTAAGAATTAAAATTAAGTATTCACCAGAAACAGAGGAATGATGAATAGTTAACACTATGGGATGTGCACTCTGAAAAATGCAAACTCATAGTTGATTTGGCGGTCAAATGATTTGGCTGTACATGAACATTAAAAAAATAAAAATAAAATAATAATAATAAATAAATAAATAGAGAAATTGACAGTTCGAATTGTTGATTCACAGTTAACCTGGTCAACGATTAACCAAATTATTGATTCAATTTGACTTTGGTTCCAATTCCGAATTTATGGAACCAGTTGGATTTCTCTAGGTGTCATGATAAAAAAAATATAACTTAAAAAAATAAATCTCTATATGAAAATGGATAATGAGAGATATTTTCACTTAAAATAGGTTTTAATATACTAGGTATAAAATTAATTACTCGAAACATAGGGGCTCAAAATTCACAATGAGCCAAGTTGCAACAACAAAAAGACGAGTTCAGATCTACTATTACATTGTTGTTTTCCAGACTACCCAAAAAGAATTAATTAGAAAATAACAACAATTTGAGTATGAATTCCTGAATTCTTTCTTGTGCATGCAAAAATTCTTCCAAGGTTCACAATATCTCATACATCAGATTGAGAAACAATATATATACGATCCAAATCACACACACACTCTTGTACAACAACATCAAGAAAAGATTGTGAAACTGTCCTAATTAGATCATCATCAAAAGGATCTATCATTGAAGATAGATGGAGTCATCATCATCATCAAATAGCAAGATCCCGAAAAGGATCCTCCCACCTCTGAAACTAGATCGCAGCAACTCCACAATCTCTGAGCTCAAAAGGACCCTATTTTCCCCAACTTCGATCCGAACCCCAACACTCCGCCCCAAGAGATCAATCACATTCCTCTATTCCTTCGCCTTCCTCTTCATTGCATGCACGATGCTTTTCCTCTTCGGAAACTCTCACATCAATCGCTCTTCCGAGTGGCTCAAAAGCGTATTGATGCTCAAGAACAGACCCTCTCATCTCTCCTCATATTTGCCACGTTATCTCTTCCACGACAACGCCACTGATTCCCATGATAATATATCTGTTAACGAACATGCATTTCCATCGCCACCTTCTGTTGAGAACGAGACGAGATCATCGATGGCGAGGACTAAGGAAAAGAGTTGGGTGGAAATGATGAGCGGGTGTGATATTTATGATGGGAAATGGGTTAGGGATGAGACCTGGGCTCCTTTGTACGAGCCCGGGTCGTGCCCTTTGATAGACGAGTCATTTAACTGCTACGCCAATGGAAGAGTTGATGATGGTTACTTGAAGCTCAGATGGCAGCCAAGCCATTGCAATATCCCAAGGTGGTTCTGTTTTTCATGTTTCTATGAGGCTGTGTTAGTTTTGGACTTAACGTGTCTTTTGCAAATCTGTATTTAGGATTTGAGAATTTTGTGTTTGTTCTGAGATTTTGTAGGATAAGATTATAATTAAGATGTCATTTTCACACTGAGAATTATAGAAAAAATAGATGTTTTTATTAGAAATTGTAGAAAAAGTAGGAAAAATAGAGTATGATTGTAGGATTGTGTAATTCCTTGTTCAAATACGGACTGAACTGAACCATCCAAAATCCGGATGGGTCAAGTACTGTCCAAACATACCCTAACTATTTTATTAATGGGTTTTTGGTGTTGTGTTTGAATGTGTGGTTATGATTGAATCATGGCAGATTGGATGGTAGGAAAATGCTGAAGTTCTTGAAAGGGAAGAGGATAGTTTATGTTGGAGATTCATTGAACAGGAATATGTGGGAATCAATGGTTTGTTTGCTGAGGAATTCTGTGAAGGATAGGAGCAGAGTGTTTGAAGCTTCTGGTAATGTTGAATTCAAGAAAGAAGGGGCTTACTCCTTTCTCTTTCCAGTATGTATACTTTGCTAATTTTACATTACATGCATCTATATATATATATATATATATATTTTGCTTTACAAAATTAAAATTATATGTAGTTTAGTGATTTTGTTGTTGATTTATCTGTTTGTAATACAGAAGGAAACTGCGTAAATCTCATTGATATAGTGTGGAATTATTTTCTAGACTTGTTTCCGTGGTTTTTACCCTTTTCTTGGGGGGTAAAAAGTCTTGGTTTTGTTGCGTCTTATTTTGCACAGTTTATTTACATTTTGTGGTTTGTTGCTTGTTGAGATATTTGAGTGGAAGTGTTTTGTTGGGATGTTGTTGCTTTTGTGCATTCTGTTGTGCTGAGTTGATTTGATTTGATTTCGGTTAGATCTGATATTGCACCTTCCACAACAGGATCACAATGTTACAGTGGAGTATGTTCGATCTGCATTTCTTGTTCAAGAATGGGAAATGCAAGGGAACAATGGTTCTAAGAAGGAAACACTTAGACTTGATCTGATTGAGAACTCATATGAAGCTTATAAAGATGCAGATGTACTTGTTTTCAACACCGGAAACTGGTGGACCCATGAGAAAACTTCCCAAGGGTATCACTTTTTTTCATGACATGATTTGAGATCAACTCGTTTTGAAACTCGAGACCAATTGATCACAAAGTTGCCTCTAAACGGTTCACATCTTCAATTATATTTTGTGCTACATCTCATATTTTATGATATTTAATACACATTGCGTGTTAATTAGTTTATCATATGATACGCATATCGTGTGGTAATTAGTTTGAAATAATAGATGTAACACCAAGTATAATAGAAGATTTGAAGTGTCATTAAGGTGGACTCAAGTGAAATGTTCGAACAAAAAAACATGCTTTTTTTGTTGTAGGAAAGGCTACTATCAAGAAGGTGATCATGTCCACAAACAACTAGATGTTGTTGAAGCATTTGATAAAGCAATGGTTACATGGTCAAGATGGGTAGAAACCAACATAAACCCAAACAAGACCCAAGTTTTCTTCAGAGGTTACTCATTCTCTCATTTCAGGTACTTATTATAAGTCATTTCATTCAAGGGAAATTGCAAATTTAGGACATTATCTTTAGATCATTCATTAATAAAGAACACTCACTTTTTGAGCTCGACATTAACACACTAACTTTTCAAATTGGATGATTTTAGGATAAAAAACCCGAAATCACGAAATTTGAATCCAATTGTATGAGATTTTGGCTTTTTGCTGAAGTGTTAGACCGACATTCGTTTGTTGGCTCGAAATTCGTATAATTTGACCCAAAATTCAATGAAAATTAGCGTACTTCAATGGCCTAGGGATATCTCATTCATCATGGATGCTAGCTAGTTATTACATCATAGTAGATCAAGATTGTGATCCGTTTCACGTTGCTCGTGTTTCGATTAATTCAGCAAAGGAGAGTGGCATAGTGGGGGAAGATGTGATGAAACAGAGCCAATCAAGAAGGATGAAGATCTGTTGAGTTTGGAAGAGCTAAGTCCTCCAATACCTCAGATGCTGGATAAGTCAGTGGAGAGGGTGAAGATGCCTTTGTTGTATCTAAACGTAACGAAAATGACGAATTACAGAAGGGATGCACATCCGTCGATGTACAGGAAGGCAAACATGACTTTGGAGGAGAAACGAGAGCTTACAACGCATCAAGATTGTAGCCATTGGTGCCTCCCCGGAGTTCCCGATACGTGGAATCAACTCATGTTTGCTCAACTCTTGTTTACCCATAAACAAAGACAATGGGAGCAGCAAAAGTTGTACCAGAATCACCAACTTGGATCTGTAAATTAGGCGTTTCATATGTATATGATGAATACATAGAGTTTCAGTTGAGATACAGAGTAAATAGTATATATATGTGTAGTCATGTGAGGTTTATTGGTTCTTATACTTTGTACTTCAGTAACCATTGATTTTGTAATCTTGTATACTCAGAATTAATCAAGATATGAGTCCTTCATGTGGAATTTGTAAATGATAAAGTCTCTAGCAAAAACATGTGTAGATAATTTCTCAAGTGCTACCTCACTTTTACAAAAATGCACATTGTGCTGAACATAATTCAAATTTGGATCATACAAGTTTTTAAGTTTTTACCCCCACTTCCACTTTCTTTAACTCATTTAACAAAAAAAAAAAATCTCTTTTATTTATTTTTTATATTTCAAATGAAAGTTATTATACCTAGGCACAATTAATACACGACCATTTTGGATATAGCATGTATATTACTACTTTTCTATTTTTATTATTTATGTTATCACAAATATTCCTGTGCACAAATTGTATCCACCTAAATCCATGTAATTCGGGTTGACCCAACCTGACACGTGCTCCCATGTACCGGCATGTTCCCTGCACGTTTTAGAGAGGGCGCTCTCACACTTGTCCAAGCACTCTTATTTTGAAAAAAAAAAAAAAGGAGATGAAGTTGTTAAATTTTTCCCCTTGTACTCTTCACACTTTAGGGATAAATGTACCAAAAACCTACTCGTGGTTTGGAAAATAGGTGCAAAACAAATCCACCATCTTCCATTGTCGCTCCATCGCCATTTCCACCGCCAAAAATCCGAAAAACCGTCCCAACTCTTGTCCAAACATATATTTTGAAAATAAATTACCAATAAGGCAATCAAACACTGGTCACTTAAAAAATTTAAAATCTCTAAATCTTAACCAAAATGCACAAATTGTATGCCAACTCACCCCACTCCTCAAACCCAAATGTTTAACCTCGTCAATTTCTAATATTCTAGTTCAATTCAAACCGAAACGACATAAACTTTTCTATAAAAATCCGAATGAAACCTCGATTATTTATGTTGAATTATTGCATGCATTTTCTTTGAATTAGTTGAAGGGTTTTCATCCCTAAAACATTGCATTCTTGTGCTTGAATTTCATTATTATAAACCAATTGATGGTTAACTGTTTGGTGACGGATTCAGTGCAAATTAGTGATGCCCAAACGGTTCGCCGGTTCCGGTTCGAACCGCCGGTTCGGCGGTTCCGGATTGGTGGAATCGAAACCGAACCGTGTGATCGGCGGTTCCGGTTTAGGTTCCAAATTGCCGGTTCAACCGGAACCGGATGGTTCGGCCGGTTCGAACCGGCGGTTCAAAGAAAACTGAAGAAAATTGGGTCAGTACCGTGGTACTGGATATGGATACCGCGGAGTTTTGCGTCTCAGTACCGCGGTACCCATATGGGTACCGCGGTACTGACCCAATTTTATACAAAAAAAATACAAAAACCGGCAGTTGGAACCGCCGGTTTGCCGGTTTGTCAAATTGAGAACCGAAACCGAACCGGTTCTCGGCGGTTCCCGGTTCCGGTTTGGAACCAAAACCGGGTCAACAGTTCCCCGAACCGTTGACCGCCGGTTCGAACCGGCCCAGTTCCGGTTTTCCGAACTGTTTGGGCATCACTAGTGCAAATTAAGGTCAGAATCGAGGTGTCTATTGTACTTGATGCTATAAGTAGCTCGGGAGCTCAAGAATTTATATGTATTGCATAAGTTAATTTGTTGATTTGGTAAAAAATATATTTTTAAATTACCATACATGCATATTTAATTTTATTTAAAATTAATATGATAACATGTAACATGCAATTAATTTAACTACTTTTCATTTTAATTTAGTCCATTTATAATATATGTATTGATAAAATTAGGAATATTTTTGTAATATTAATTAATTTTTTATAAAAATTAAAACTTAAATTATTAAATATGTGGTAAATCCCAAAAAAAGAAAAGTCAAAATTAAAGTAAATGTTAAAAGAAAATCAATGGAATGAAGATTTGAATTCGTGTAACAACCACAAGTCAATTAATATAATACAACTATGTCATATACATGGAACAATATAATGAGAGATGCAAAACTATTGTCACCATTATGAGTACTAGACCATCACTTTTTTTTTTTTTTTTACTTCTTTGTTGAATATTTCTTAAACTATCTCTATTTTATAATTTTTATTATATTTCATGTATATGTCATTGATAATTACATATCAATATATTTGATAATATCATTTTATATACTTGTAGATATATTGATAATGTCATTTTATATACTTATAAAATATATATAGTGAGAGATGTAATACATTTGTCACCATATATAAGTGATAACTGATACCATTATATAGATTTTCCTTTTCTTTTTATTGATTCAAAGAAAAGAAAATACCCAATTCTCAAAAGAACACTTAAACATCTACGATTAGACTTCTTATTGTACAATTAATGCATGTTAAATCTTGTGTAATTTCTATTATTATTCATCCAGTTGCTCGTCCAAAAGAAAGCTCGTATCGTAATACATTTTATTCGTTGTTTATTGTGATTTAATTTGTAGTGCTACTATTATAGTATTATAATATATATATACACACACACGATAATCTTAAGGATTATTTAAAAAAAAAAACTATAAGCATTAAATTGGGACAATTTGGTGCTACGGAAAAAGATTAGTATATGACCTTGACTCTATTCTTGTATCATGTACAATATACTTTGTCCATTTTAAATCTCTAGGGATTATATTCCAACTAAATTACTTTCTCAAAGTAATTATTAAAAAAAAATTAACAAATTGTCAAAAGAGAGGGCTGTAAGGTGTCATAGAGGTGTACCATCACAACCTTGTGATAATATACGTGTCTGAAAAGTCTACTTTGTATTTGTAAGGCATGTTCATGTCACCAAAGATTTTTCATCCATAATTCCAAAACTATATATTGGCATTTTCCTAAAAATTAAAAGGGATATTATTTTCATTAATAATACTGAAAAATATTATCTATAAGTAAAAGTATTATATATTGGAATCCTATGAGACAGTTTCACCCAAAACTTTAAGTTTAGAATTTTATTATTTAAATAACCTATTTGTTTTAGGGGATTATCATTGGGGATGTTGTTATTTGAAATCCACGTATGCATGCTTGGGCAGATTGTGTATTCACTGTATTGCAATTCTGTGGGATTACATATTTTAATCTGCATTTTTTTTATTTGAAGTGCAGCTTATTGAATTCATTCCCTTTACTTAATCATTAATTGCAAGAAAAATCCAAAACTTTACATAATTTTGTTATTATGTTATTTTGACCAATTGATTATAATTGTCGATTTTGACCATGATTCAATTTTAACCAACTTATAATATTTGTCAAAAGTTGATTATTATGTGGTGATATGAATGTTATATAGATAATAGGTAAATAACATATCACTTAAAATTATTCAAGACTAAATGTTATATAGATAATAGGTAAATAACATATCACTTAAAATTATTCAAGACTAATTAATCGTGGATTAACCCACTTAACCTAAACACATAAAAAGAATAAAAACAATTACAATACAAAAAAAAAATCATATACTCATCTTTTTTTTTTTTTTTCTAATCTTGTTTTTGCTTCACCTCATTTAATCTTTTTTGTCGCTTAATGTTGATACATGATTTTTTTTTTCTCTTAATAATTATCAAATTAAATTTAAGATTTTTAAAATGAGTTTTTGATTATCAAAATTCATTTTTGGATTTAAAATAATTATTGATTTTTAAAATCAATTTTTAGATTTATAAGAATTTTTTGTATTAATATGTGTATATATATATATACACATTTAATTTATTTTTAGATTTTGTTTTTGATATTTCACATTTCTTGACCCAAATAACAATTTTAAAAAGAATATATTAACTACACATTAAAAAATCACGTCACATCAACCGCATATGTCATTTGACCGTCCAAATTAGTCTGTCATCTATTTCAAAGGTCACTCAAGCATTTTTCAAATAATTATATTGTAAAATTAAAGAATATTTTCATAATTATGGTCTACTTATATGACATTTTTACCAATTTCCCCTAATATATATATATATATATATGTGTGTGTGTTATTATGAAAAAGTGATAGTTTTCCATCATTTCCAGTACTTATCAGGGGAACTATATCTTTATATTATAATTACCTAGTAGAAAGCTTTACTACTATAATCATTGACTAATGTAATGAGTAGAAAGAGCAACTTGAGTAAACTTGTTGCTTCAACAAGCTTGTTTTATTTCTTATCCGTAGTTTAGTTTTTACCTTACAACAAAAACAAACTAAGTCTTAATCCCACTATGGGATTTGGCAATACAAAACACATCATATTGTGTTCAATTGAAACACACATTCTATATTACAACTTGACCCAAAACTAAAATTTTCGGACACATATAATCTAATTAACCAACTTGCAATCAGCTCTGATCTCTCCCTGAGTCCCAGTGAGAGGGCTAATGTTTCCCATTTTGATCATAGACTGAACAAAAGCATCGAAGAACTCGGTCTGGCTGTTCGTAAATCGAGCAACAATGGCAACAGTATCGGCCCCGGTTGTAGAGAACAAGACTTGGTCAGTGGTGAGAAGCCCTCTGCCAGTCTGCAGGTTCTCATAGTAGTCGTTATCGAAGTCGTTGGGAGTGGATTGATCAAGGTTTTCCAAGACACTCGCGTCTCCGTTTTCGGGGCACGTTTGGCGCAGCGTTGGTAGGTACGTGGCGTTTATGGTGGGGTCGGGCCCACCGGTGCTTTGGAAATTGTAGAGCCTGTTGCTGAAGCTGCTGCATCTCGCGCGTCCGAACGTGTGAGCACCTGATAGAGCCACCAAGTCAGTCGTGTCGAGGTTTTTGTTCTCGAATCTTGTTCGGAGTTGATCCACGTTGAGAAACGGGGGAGGAAGATCCGTGCCCGCGCCAGACAGGTTTGCCCTTAGGCTATCCCTTCTGCCTAACGGGACTTGGTATGTTGGACCACCTGTCTGAGATCGATACATCGATGTTAATGAATAACGATGAGCAGGATCGATTCTAATTATTTATTTGTCATGCCGGATTTAAATTAATAAAGACATTTAGCGGTAAATGATATTCAAAAAATTTATATCATACTTAAAATAATATATATGAAATATGTTCAGATAAATTTAAATTGTGCATGCTATAAGTAATCCGAATTTAAATTAGAGGCTAATGATCATCTGAAAATGAAGAGACCTTAGAAGAGAAGGCCAGCAAAATTTCTCAATTAGAGGTCATATTCTTTAGAAAATGAGGTCTAAAAACTACAATGGTAAAAGAAAAAAAAAATCAATTGACCAGTAATAATACTCCGTTTTTAACCCATAAAAATAAAATAATAATACTCATTGGAAGGACAAGGAATCAAACCTAAAAGTTGCTTTGTACAATATTTATAATGTTATATATATATAAACAAAATCAAATAGTGAGCTATTTTTCTACTATAAAGTATAATTTGGTTACTTTTCTACCACAAATCAGAAAAATAGACAAAATTATCTTTTTGATAGAAGATAAAAAAACACTCAGTGACTTACACGATATGTGTGTTTAGGATTACACGAGTAATCCTATAAAAAACACATACCATATAACACCTGGCACAAAAGTAGGTAGGCTAATTTGATTGTTTTAAGGAGAAGATTTAATACCAAGGCAACTGAAATTTGAGAAGCAAGGGCTAAAATGTCAGCACACGAAACTACGCCTGGACAGACACTCTCCAAAGCTGTTTTGATGTCGTCGACAATGTTGTATCCTTGCACTCCACTATTTCCAATCGCGCCTTTCTCGCTCTCTATCCCGTTTGCATTGTCTAGCAAAATCGACCCGTCACACCCCTAATAGGAAAAAAAAATGACAAAACATTAAATATAGCCAAAAATTGACATTTTTACCCTTAATGAAACGGGTCCACCTCCTAAGGAAATCAAGTCAGAGGAGATAGGAGGAGAGGTAGTTTTTTGTCCAAAACACAAATTTTATGGCTGAAAGACATGTTTCTTATAAACTTTACTAGAATAATTTTGTTATTATCTTATATAGCTATTTCTACTCATTATCACAGAAATATATATATGGAACGGAAGTTACATTGACAAAGCAATCATGGAAATGGAGGCGAAGAAGCTTAGGGGCAGCTCGGACATCGCCCCTTTGAGCCTGCTCCACGACGGTGCGAACAATGTTCGATATATTGGGGCACGAGGTGGCGTAGAATGTCGTACTCAATTGAGCATTGCATCCTCCCAAAACAAGCATCACAAAAACAGTTGCAAATGAGAGTTGAAACACAGACATGATTGAAAAGATAATTAAGTACTTGCTAGTAGTACTTTGTGTTTCTTTTCTTTTTCTTTGTGAGTAAAGTGAGCATGGGATTTGATTGATTTTATAGTGAATTTAGAAGGGGATTGGTGAGGGAGAAAAGGAGCATGCATGGAAGGAAAGCTCTTTCAGTGTCTACTTTTCAACTATGAAAGTTCATCACCTATAGTAATTGATATCGATGTTTTTATGCTTGGAATGTTTGTTTTGGATTATTTATGTTGATTTATTCAAAGTATATATAATTATTAACTGAATTATTTTGTTATCAATGAGTGGTATTCTTGCGTATATACCATGAGTGGACGTAATTTAATTAAATTTTTTGTAAGCAAATTAAACACAATGAAAAGTATGTATGTGGTCCCAAGAAGATTGGCTAGTATATACGAAAATAAATTCAATTTTCATTAATGCTCTTATATGATTAGTTATGCAAATAACACACTACCAGTCAACAAGTTTATAATGAAAATGAGTTTGAAAAAAAAAAATCGTTAAGCCGATCAAACCATACAAAAAAAAAATGGTTTAAACTTATGTGGGTTGGTTTAGATTAATTCAAAGAAAATAAACCGAAATTTTGGTTTGATTTACGATTTTAAGAATAAAATAAAATAAAACGGATCCAACACAAAAGTCTATATATAAATAGATAGGGCCGGCTATCCGCACCCCATTTATTCTAAACACACCTCATTAAATTAAATAAAAAAGAAATAATTTAATTAAAGACATTTATACCCTTAAAGATTATTTTTTAAACAAATTAAATCTATACTATACACACCCCAATTATTAAAACACACCCCACTCTAAACACACTCCATTACAACACACCCAAAAACTTATCTTCCTCACTTCATCTTCTTGCAAACCCAAAAATCTTGCAAACACTCACCATATCTTGCTCGTACTCAAAAGTTATCATGTCCGAAGAAAGAACACATGAGATGGACAATGTAAGTCGTTTATAAGCTTTCTACCGATTGTTTTTGTGTATTTTAGAGCTGAAAAAAAAATCTTCGAACGACCCGATCGGCCGTTACAGGCCGAACAAATCGAAGAGTGTTCGACCTGTAACAGCCGAATGTAATGAATTATGTTCGACCAATAGTAGTCGAACATATTGTATTTGTTCGAACTATTGTCGAACTTAATTGATATGTTCGACCTTTTGAGATCGAACGACATGGTTTTTTGAACAATTGTTTTGTTTGATTATCAATGTATTTACTTTTACATTTCATACATTATAGGAAATTGATTCACATGAATCTAAAATGAGCATTGTGAACGTAAACGTGGAATATGATCTGATGTATGAGCAAATTGATTTTTCGAATGATTTTAGAACAAACGAAGTATTTGATGATCGTGATGTGTTGGTTAATTGGGCAACTAGGGTGGGAATTCGTCTGAACATGGTCATATTGGTTAGACGATCGGATAGTGGACAAAGTGGAAGACGAGCTCCGGTATTTTTGGGGTGTGAGCATGGTGGTAAGTATCGTCCATTGAAGTCAAAAGTTATTACAAGCACGTCGGGGGAAGATGGTAAGAAGTCGAAGAAAGGACGGAATACTGGCACTAAGAAGTGCGATTGTCTTTTTATGCTGAAAGAAGTACAGTTCAAAGAGACTAAGCAATGGTGTTTGGTTGTTGAATGCGGATCACATAACCATCCAATGAGGTTGAACTTGGTCGGTCACTCATTTGCAGGTCGACTAACAAGTGCCGAATATGAACTTGTGCGTGACTTGACTATTAACGGTACGAAACCGAAGAACGTATTGAGTACAGTCAAACTTTCTTTTCCCGAGAATGATTCGACCTTGAAGACCATTTACAATGCCCGACTGAAGCATAGAGTACAATAGCATGGCGGTCGTACTCAAATGCAATACTTGTTGGGAAAATTGGAGACGGAGAACTACTACTACTTGATCAGGAGATGTGGTCAGACAGATAGTGTTACTGATTTGTTTTATGCTCATCCAACATCTGTGGAGTTGTTGCGTGCATTTCCAAGCATGTTATTTATGGATTGTACCTATAAGACGAATAGGTATAAGATGCCGTTGTTGGAAGTAGTTGGTGTCACGTCCACAAACTTAACTTTCTCAGTTGCGTTTGTGTATATGTCTCACGAGCGTGAGGACAACTATAGATGGGCGTTGACTACATTGAAAGGATTGATGAACGACGGATGCTTACCTAAGGTTATTGTAACCGATCGAGAGCTTGCACTCATGAATGCTATATCGGTGATGTTCCCCAACTCCACAAATTTACTGTGTCGATGGCATATCAACAAAAACATTTTGGCAAGCTTGAGGATGATTTTTGGTTGAGTTGAGAGGTGAGAACTATTCAATCATGCATGGAATTTGTTGATGATGATGAACATAGGTTTAATGAGTTGGTGAGGAGACTTGAAACTGATTACAGAGACTATTCTAGGGCTGTTACGTATGTGATGAAGAATTGGATCCAGCCATACAAGGAGAAGTTCGTCTGCGCATAGACCGACAATATCATGCATTTTGATAACACGTCTACTAGCAGGTATGTTCTAGAAGTAGATGAATGATTGAATTTAGTGGATATTTTCTATTTTATCTCTTGTGATATATGTATTTGTGTATTTATAGGGTTGAGAGTGCACATGCCAAACTTAAAAAACAATTGAGCTCTAGTCAGGGGAATTTTGAGACACCGTGGGAAAGAATCCATCACCTGCTTATCACGTCACATACGAATGTGAAGGCCTCATTCGAACAAAGTGTTCATGTGGCACCACATCGTTATGTCAATCTTCTGTTCAAAAACATTCGAGGATTAGTGTCTCATCATGCGCTTTCGAAAATGCTTAACGAGCTGAGTGGCGTAGATAGTTGCGGTGTAGATCCTCTGATGTGTGGTGTGTTGCGGAGGACATGTGGCTTGCCCTGTGCTCACGAATTGGGATGTTTGATACGAGATGGTCAAGTTGTCCAACTTGATATGATTGATATGTTCTAGAGAAAGTTGGATTGTGAGTCTTCTTAATGTGAAGACTCTGTGAACATTGATGTCGGAAGACGTTGGGGAGAAATAATCAGGGATATAAATGGATTATTTGGAACGGTCTTGGAGTCTCAAAAGTTACTGTTGCTTAAAAGCCTTCGCGAGATATCAATACCATCGACAAGTTCATTACAAGAACCTCAAATCGTCGCTCGTCCCCGTGGTAGGCCTAGCAAGGCAAAGTTGGTGAAGAAGACGTCCACAAAACGCAACCCTTCAAAGTTTGAGTATGTGGAGTCGATGCACGACAATTGTTTGATACCTGTAGAGGACGAGGCTACCTACGTAGGTGAATCTACCAAGGCGACTCCAATGTTCACAACCTTGAAGAGAAAAATGCCGCCAATTAGGCGTCGTTCGGTGCGCAATGGGGGTGATAAAGTATTCATAAGTCAACTTCCTCCAATCATGCAAGAACACGTGCTCAGTATCAAAAATTCATTGGGAGACAGACATTGTGGATTCCGATGCATAGCTCACGGGGTTGGTTTGGGCGAGAACTCGTGGCCACAAATTTGTAGCGATCTCATTGATGAGATCAAAAACTATAAATGGTTATACAAGAATATCATCGGTATGAGCTATCGAATTGAACAGATAAGCAAGAACTTGTCTTGTTTTGAGAAACCTATTTACGAGATCAATTATTTGTGGACATTCCGCGAAATGACCTTTTTGGCCGCTAATGCTTACAACATGGCGATAGTCCATCTATCGCAGAGCATCTGTGTCACGGTTCTACCCATGCACACTCAAATACCGACAAAACCTCGTCTTGTATGTATGGCCTTGGTGGGAAACGATCATTTCGTTCAGGTATTGTAGTCATGTGTGTTGATTTAAGTTATGAATTCATGTGTTTATTAATTTGTTGATGAGGTGTGTCTGTTTTTGTAGGTAAAATTGGATGACAACGCACCTTGCCTCAAATTATTGAACGTTGGTTTGAAAATCTCTTACCATGTGCGAATGGGTGGTCTGCATTTTACAAAGGACGAATCATGAATTATGCCCTTCAGAGTCGTAGTGAAAGCTCATTGGTCGCGAATGTTTCATTCGACATAGATGATGATTAGGGTTAATTGGATTTGTTGGGTTGTATGATACAATATTTTACTGTTGGTTTGTCATATCGATTTCTGAACAATTGTTGTAAAATAGCCTGATTTGTGGAATGATCAGCGTAACATAGATATTATAGATGTGCCTGTTGGTATACGTTACTGAAACGTTAAGAAATCAGTCAAATTATGTTTTGTTCGACATCTATTGTTCGAACGTTGGAGTGTTGTTTGAACTTAAGTCGAACAAACATACGATATATAAAACCAAGACGTTTACTGTTCGACCACTAGAGTTCAAACACTGGTCAGTGTATTCGATCTTAGGTAGTGTTCGACCGTTGTTGGTCGAACATTGTATTATTCGTTCGACCTATATTGATCGAACAGAATGTAATTTGGCCGATAACACTTGTTCGATCATCATAGTTCGAACAATAAGAAGAACGTTCGAATATTCGGCCCATGTTCTTTCGTTATTACGCAGCTTCATGTTATTGAACATTTGCAACACAGAATATTTATCAAAAAATCAAGAAAAAGATAGTCAGGAGATAAACCACATGTAAATAGTTATCTGCAATACACATGCTAAAATCATGAAATCGAACAGATTGTGGATAATTGTTTAACAAGAATAACATAGAACCCTACTTCTACCCTCTACGACCCCGTCGTGCTCGACTAGTGAAGGTGCATCTGGATGACTGGTTGTTCACTGTCATCTATCTTTAGTGCACGATATGCCCCCACTAGGGTTGGGACCAACATCGATGCATCGAGCCCATCCTGCTCCACCATCCATTGCTGATAAATCGGCTCCAGATGTCCCAACGCGGAATTAATCATATCCCACGGTTGTGGCCCCCGAGGTTGAGATGGAGGAACACGATGCTCGGACAAGGTCGTGGGATTTTGGATAATTGGATGCGAGACGATGTTGAACCACTCCAAGTAGTCATCCGAGCACTCCCAATCCGGGCACGCACGCCTCCCTCGGCTATCTTGAGATAGTACGTGATTCCTCGAAACTCGAAAATAGGCTCCGAGTGCATCCCACGTGACCTTGTACTTTGCGTCTGTTGTTCCTCATCGGGCGATCATTGGGACGAGTGGCTCATCAGGGATACATTGAAGATGCCCGAATTGGCGAAGGACACGATCAGGATGATACAGCTCAATGATCTCAAACGCTCGTAGACACCCTTAATAGAAGCTGACTTCATCAAATGGATGGTGATCCCGAATATCACTATAGGGCAGCCAATTAACCTACAAAAAAAAATATATAAATAATGCGCCTTCGTAAGACTTGGGAAAAAATAGTATTTTCGACAAATTAAAGACTCACGTCCGTTGGTGACATAGCATCCAAGATTTCTCTAGTGTCAATCAATCGTTCAGTGGTTCCACCGTCGTGGGCTCGTTGCATCCACTTTCTCGCCAGGGGCTCATCCCATTTGTAGTTGACATTATGTGTTGGCCTGAACACCGGAAAGTACTCGTATATCCAAGTCTGCCACAAGAACATATGTAAATAAGTATACACAAATAAGAATGACAAAATCAAATGAGGCTCGTCGCTAGTGTATCTCGAGTAGTGTCAGATAACCACTTATTTGTCTCACCCCACTTCTAGATGCGAGTCCAAGCTGTCTATATAATTATGTCAAACACGTCGCTCCCCAAGCGTAAGTGTGGACACGGTCTAGACGCTTTAAAAGTGCTAGAATCTTGGTATCGGCTCGGGTTCCAGTCTTATCGGCAAAGAGTGTGCAGCCCAACACAAACCACAAGTAAGCCCGAGCAGAACGCTCCAACGTGTCCACATCATCTGATGAACAGTCTCCTGCAAACCGACTCCGCAGCCATTCAAACTTCACACTACTGCCTCGAAGACCGGACAGAGCCTCATTGACATCTGCTGCGGAGACGACCAACAACCGATAAATTTTCAAATGGCCACGTTCCTCTACGCCCCTAGTCTGTGGCAGCATGGCCAAGTGACCACTGACAGGAAGTCCAGTTATACATCGAACGTCGTCCAATGTGATGGTCATCTCACCCCACGACATGTGAAATGTATTGGTTTCTGGTTGTCAACGCTCCACGAATGCGCATATTAGATTTTTGTTTGGCGTCTTGTACGATGTTCATCTCAAATCTGGAATGTTGTTTCATTCCAGTATCCTCCAAAACTCCTCGTTAGGGTTCTCGAACAACCACGTATCCATCTTTGTGGTATGACACCAACACTTCAGGATCGGTTTTTCTTCCCCATGCCAGATCACATAGGCAATATGTGTCTTGAAGCTTGGGATCAACTGGGGATCGACGGGTCCACCAGGGCAAGGACCAGTCAAAATCTCCTCTTCAACGTCCTCATTCTCTGGCCTCTCTGCTGGCTTGTCTTCCTCTTCAGCTTCAGTGGCATCCGGAGCGACATACTCCATCAACAACAAACCAGAAGACGAAGCATCAGTGACCCGGGGGTCGGGCTCGGATTGTTCTGCCCGACGTCTTCTATTGGACGTCGTAGGTCTCCTCCTTTGATAAACACGATCCCCTCCTAAAATATACACATCAATTATATCAACAAACGATAATACATAACAACGTAATCCAATTGAGTATAGAAAGTAATCAATTGAAATTGCAGAAAGCAACTGTTCGACCAATGAAATCCGAACGAAATGCATGACGTTCGGCCAAGATTCGAACACACTGTATTATGTTCGAATAGTAGCCGAACAACATACATACTATTCGAACAAAATTTGAACACATACTGTAGAGTTCGAACTTAAGTCGAACACTTCACAGCACGTTCGAACTCAAGTCGAACATCGTGCATGACGTTCGGCCGACCAGGGTCGAACCGAACGCGATCCGGAAAAAAAAATCTAAATCCCGACTTTGTTTTCCAGTCCGAATCCTACCACAACCACACATGTTTTCAACAATATAACATCCTAAACATGTTTTCTACACAATATTGCTCAAATTCTAACAACAAAACAACAAATTTAACCAAATATATCAAAAAAATTGTAGAGAAATTTACAAACTTACTTGGCTCTTCATCTTGTTGGAAAGGATCCATTGTACTCCAAAATTTTGTTGAATGTGAACACGAAAATGCTTGTTCGAACTTGGGTCGAACGATTTCTTCGAACAAATGCGAATTGTGTTCTTGGACTTGTTGGATTTTTGGAGTTTTTGGATTAGGGTTTGATTTGGGGAAAAATTAATTGTGGGGCGTGTTGGTATGTTGGGGTGTGATTAGTAGATGTTTATAATTTATGTATCAAGGGTATTTTGGTTATGTGTTGGGGTGTGTTTGGCAATTATTAAGTTAAATTGATTAAATTGTGGGTGTGTTTAAAAAAATGGGGTGTGGTTAGAATAAATGGGGTGCGGATAGCCGGCCCCAAATAGATATTAATAATACATGTATCATAAATATTAATATTCCTTAAACATAAAGGATTATTTTAACAAATCATAAATATATTAGGATGCGTTTCAATCTTTTCTCTAGTACACATCATTCTTTTCTTCTGTACTTTATACTCTCTGCTTACCCGTTTTCACCCCAAACGTCCACATCAAAAGGTTATTAATAATGTACTCTTTATTAAAATATTTATTTATATATTCTCGATCATTATGTATTTATTCAAAGCTATAATATCTATGAGTTGGTCTCTTGACTCTCTTGTGCACTTGGTGCACTCAGATCAGGTTCGAGTTAATCTGGATCCGTGTTTTTTTTTACCGTTATACTATATTAGTCATACATTTATATTACATTAGTTATATTTTTATATTATATTAGTCATACATTTATGTACAAGTATCATAACTTTTTTTGTTTATCATTATAGTATGTTAGTCATACCTTTATGTTATATTAGTCAAACATTTATGTACAAATATCATAACCTTTATATGATACTTTAACTTTCAAAAAATAATAATAATAATTTCAGCATAATTTGTATATAATAAATAACATAATATTACTAAGAAATATGACTAACATAATATAAATTTATGATACTTGAAAGCAAGTTTGGACGAGTTTGTGCGTGAACCTGGCAGCGCGTGACTGCATGTGGCGGGTCGACCCAAATGCATGGTGAATATTGGAAGAGTATTGGTGAATATTTATGGGTTAACACTTTTATCCTGATATTGAAAAAAGTTAAATTAAACCTAAAAAATAAACAGAGGGTTCAAACTTCAAATGGAATATAAATTAATTTAAAGGCCATTAAACACTGACCACCCAAAAATTTGACGATCTCTAAATCTTAATCAAAATGTACCAATCGTGTATCAAATCACTCTCCTCAAACCAAAATGTTTACCCTCGTCAATTGTAATATTCCCGTTCAATTCAAGCCAAAACGACACAAACTTTTCTAAAAGAATACAAATGAAACTCGATTATTGTGTTGAATATTTGCATGCATTTTTTTTGAACTAGTCGAAGGGTTTTCATCCCTAAAGCATTATTTTATGACAAAGTCTTGGGTGAGACTGTCTCACGGATCCCATTCCGTGAGATGGATAGGGTCGGGTCGAACATAAAAATTATGTAATACTTTTGTATGTGTTATGTAATACTTTTATGTATATTAGGTAATACTTTGTATTATAGAATGTGTTTTGAGTTGAGTCAGACTATAAGAAAATATGTAATACTTTTATGTGTATTAGGTAATATTTTTATGTATATCAGGTAATACTTTTGTATTATGGGATAATGACCCGAATTGGGTCGGGTCGGGTCAACAAAAAACATGCGGATCCTAGGCGCCCAGGTGCTCTTCTTCCTCATGCGTGAATTGTGTAATATGTAATACTTTTGTGTGTATTAGATAGTGCTTTTATGTATATCATGTAATATTTTTTGAAAATATCACATAACTTAATATCATGTAATACCTTTATGTATATAAGGTAATACTTTTATGTGTATCATGTAATACTTTTATATATATCATGTAATACTTCGATCCGACCCTACCCGTCTCACGGAATGGGATCCGTGAGACGGTCTCACACAAGACCTACTCTTGTTTTATTATATATGCTTGAATTTCATTTTATAGTGCTACTATCACAGTACTACAATATATATGTCCTATAATCTGTAAACGCTAAACTGAGGTAATTTCGTGCTATGGAAAAGGAGTACATGCTAACTCTATATTGACTAGAATTATACGATTTGGCCCATTTTAAATCTCTAGGTATTATATTAATTCAAACTAAATTAATTTCTCAAAGTAATTATTAGGGAATTAACAAATTGTCAAAAGAGAGGGCTGTAAGGTGTCTTAGAGGTGTACCTGAAAAGTCTAATTTGTATTTGTAAGGCATGTTGCGACTTATTATATCACCAAAGATTTTTCATCCATAATTTCAAAACTATATATTGGCATTTTCCTAAAAATTAAAAGGAGGTATTGTTTTCATTAATTGGTAATGCTTATTTTTCTGGTCCTCGAGAACTTTCAAATTGACACATGATTTTAATTATGTTTAAAACAACCTATGACATGCCCGACAAATTGGGGAAGCTATAAAAATACTTGCTCACAGTACAACCCAATTTTCTAAAATTTAAAAATATTAAATTATATTTTTTGGAATCTATTTAGTATTTGTTGGTGTGTATAGCCTCACCCTATTTTGAAATATTAAATCAAATATAAGGTGAAATAAAGAATCTCATGTGTAAAATAGTATATAGTAATGCTAACTCCAAGAAAATGAGATTATATGAAAACGATGAAAATGTTAAATCTGTTTTTTTTTCTTGCTAAGATTCATTTTATTTATTAATAATCATGATTAATATTCCTAATAATGAATAAATATAAAAGTTTTTTAGAATTGTCCTTCTAAAAAACGGATTGAGAATCCTATAAAATTGTCTTTATGGATATATATTGTTCCCCTAGGAATGACAATTTCTTGGGTAAACGCGTGTACCTTACCCGTTTGAACCCTAATAGGACAGGTACATGTAGTTCTAAATGAAATGAGATGGGTTTGGAAAAAAAAAAAAAAGGTAAATGCATGTACCTTACCTGTCCGAACCCTAATAGGGCCAGTACATGTAGTTTTAAATGGAATGAGACGGGTTTGGGAAAAAAAAAATCGATCTAATTACTCTCTACCCACGGATACCCACCCATTATAACTCATAAAATATATGTATATACCATGTGTTATGTTGGAATCGAACCCTACACCTTTAATTAAAAAAAAACCATTTAACATTAAACTAGCTAATAATTTATAATAAAATATTCACTAAAAATATATATAAATATATAAAATACTACAAATTAAAAAAATAAAATGTGAAATATCCTTTTAGATTCAAAAAAAATATATATTTATAATTTGTAAACAAGTATTGGGCGGGTATGTGCAGTTCTAAAATCTAAATGAAGATGTGCACGAATAGTATAATATTAATAGGGATAAAGTTTGTGATTTTCTAAATGGCAGAGTACCCCATCCACTGCCATCCCCCCTCCCCTTTTTATTTTCCTACTTTATGGATATTTTGTGGTTTTTTTCAGTTGGGTTTCTATTGAATTTTTCGCTTAAAAATTTTAATATGTTATATAAAGGTTGAAGAAAGGAACATCACCACGAATGTTGTATATATAAAAGTTTTTCAAATTTTTTAAATTATAAGTTTAATTATTTTGTAAAATCATCTAATACTTTTAATTATATATTATTTAGTTCCCAAACTTATAGAATTTAAACATTATAATACTTCATTTTATTCACAATATCTAAAGTTAATCTCCATTAAATAAATATTTAAATATATAAATCACTTATTTTTAATCTATTAAATTTAAATATTATATTTTTTTCTTTCAAATTTCACATATTTTAAATATAAAAGAATTATAATTATATTTAAAAAAAAGACTTAATCTTGTGCATCGCACATGTGCAAAATTAGTTTATATTTAAAATAACCTGTGACAGAAACTTGGCTAACAAATTGGGGAAGCTATAAAATGATCAAATCTTTTAGTATATTTGAGGTTTCATCTTATGTTATATTATCTTTAATATACACTATTAGTGATATCATATGATGTATATACACTTGACGATTATTTTAAAATATTGAATGGAATATAAGGTGGAATAAACCGATAAAGAACTGTAAAATAATATATATTAGTGCTAATTCCTTGAAAATGACATTATATTAAAAGGTAGATATAACAAATAATTGAATGGCCAACATATAGCTAGTGATGTGATATATATTGGACAATTATAATTTTGCAATTTTAATAAAAGGGTTTAATTTGTGTGGAACCACGATGTCCATTTAACATTCTCAAGGATAATTTATAAGGTAGTTTTATTCTCAGTCTTAAAATTTCTTATCACAATCATTTTATATTTAAAATATGAGTTAATTTTATATTTAATTATGTATGTGAGACATTTTTCATTTTTTGACAATCAAATATATGTTTTTCAATTTTTATCTTGTATATAACAACTTTTTTCAATTTCAGTCCAATTTTCCAATTTTGATCCTTTATATTTCAATTTTTTCCAATTTCAGTCGGAATTCCCAAAATCGTCAATGACACGTGAGATTTTCCGACAGTCATCCAATCAAAATTGGATTGAAATTGGAAAACTTGACTGAAATTGGAAAAAATTGAAATATAAAGGACCAAAATTGGAAAAAATTAAAACATATAGATCCCAAATTGGAAAACGTATATTTGATTGTTCAAAAATGAAAATGACCTTACATACAGGACATTATCCTTAAAATATCTATTTTATCCTTAAAACTTATTTCTGCAGCCTAACTTTACATTTCATTATTTTCTTGAGTAAGTCTCTTGTGAGACCGTCTCACGGAATTTTAATGCATTGCGTGAGACGGGTCAACCCACAATCTAATTACCCACCATTCAAACCCTATAGTTCACATATTGTTTATGGGTGATGGGGCTCCATCTCACGGAAATTATACGTGAGACCGTCTCACATGAGTTTTTGTGTATTTTCTTTCAGAGCGGCCACCATCTTTCATTTTGTTTTTTTCTTTATTCACAACCACCATCTTCCTAATTCATAACTTACATTGGTTTTCCTTAAAAAAAAAAAAATCATTCTGTATTGATGATATGTGAAATGTAAAAAATAACATAAATCTTGACAAATAGAACAAGGTGCAAGAAGATTATTAACTTATACTATAGTAATATTGTTGGTTTGTTTTTTACTTATTCGAATAAAATTTTTATGAATAAGTGGCATGAAAGAAAAATATATTAATAAAGCAAACACTAATCTCATTGGCATTGATAGCAATATGAAAAGAACAACAATGAAAATATAAACATTCTTAATCGATTAATGAAAAAAAACAATTCAAATATCAATTCATAAATCAATAATTAAAAATTTTCAATCATTTCATCATGTCATAATTTTATTCTTTAATTTTTTTAATCTGATGTGTTTGGTGTGTCACATCAAATTTTAGTGTGTATGAAATATAGTAATTAGAATTAGATTAGATTAGATTTTGCAGTTGCTATATATTGTCCATATAAACCATGCCCTACGAGCACAAGGCTTTGTCTTTCGTGACTTTTCATTGATTTCATACTCGGACGACTAGTAGTTAGCAAAAGAATTCTATTTTGATTTGAAGTTGACATTTCACTGCATACAATATTTAATTAACTACAAATCAATTCACTTCTGTTTTTTGCTGCTACTATTGTGACTTCAACTCTATACCAACCACTCCTCGACAACGATGTTAGAATTTAATAAATGTCGAAACCAGCAAACATTATATACTTAGTGTATAAATTTGTGAAAATGACGAGTAAATTTAAGTCTTATCTAGAAGAATATCAACTAGATCATTTATTCTTCTGTAAAATAAAATAAACATAAATTTTTGATAAATTTTTCATCAATATTTTTTTATTTATCTTTTTTTTCTTCAACGTTTGATCTTTCTTTTAGTTTATGCGGAATACAAGTCAGAGAACGGTCATATACCTATCCTGAACATCTTGCGGTGCTCTTAATAAATTAATTTTTTTTTGAACAAGTTTAAATAAATTCTTCAATTCAAGGTCAAAAAGAGGGATATATACAAAAGAAAAATGATATTATGGCGTGCAACGTGATGATATTCTAAACAAAAGTTTAAGGCTCAGATATGGGTTTTTTTTAACAGAAAATTATGGTTTAGAATTTTTTTTACTAATACATGGTGAAAATTAATGGGAGTGTTTAAAATAATACGTTGAAGTCACCTAGTGTAGTGGGGATTTTGTGTAATTTCAATAGTCACCAATACCAAAGGCGACTCTCTCTAATTTCTTAGAATATGTTTGGATTGTGGTGGAGGCGGATTTTGCAAGTTTGGATTTGAGATTTGAGTTGATTTTTGTAAAAGGTGGATTTTGAAAACATGTATTTGCACTACAAGAAAAATAGGATACAACAACCCCCAAAAGACAACGCTTTTTATGAATTTGTGTAGTCTTTTCGAAATTTACAACCCTTTTTCCGAAAAGCGTTGTCTTTGTTCAAAAAATTCGACCAAAGACAACGTTTTTTTGGATAAGACAACGTTTTTTTCATAGGGTTGTTAAATAGCATATTTTTTAAAAAATAGACAACGCTTTTGTGCAACGCTTTTTTCAAAGTGTTGTCAAATAGCTTATTTTTTAAAAATAGACAACCCTTGTATGCAATGCTTTTATGTGTTGTCTTTTCATAGTACTTTTTCGTCAATAGACAACCCATTGTGCAACGCTTTTTTTATGTGTTGTGTTAATTATAAATTAATTATTTTTTAATTTAATTAAATTTAAAAAAATCAATTAATTTATAATGTTATCTTATATTATTTGCATTAATATTATCTTATATGAACAAACTCATAATTTTAAAAAATACTATTTTTATAAAATACTATTTTGAATTAATTAAGAAACTACACCTAAAATATTACTCTCACCCTTTTATATAATAATACAAAATTTATATATTATTTTAAAACATAATTCGAAAATTATGTTTTATAATTCATAATTCATAAATTATAAATGTTTTTCTAAAATAAAAATAAAGATAAAATGAGTTTGGTTTTAAAATTAATACAAAAAACATAAATTATTTTAAACAATTATTTTATAAAGAAAAAAAAAGATATATATAAATCATACCAATTATATATATATATATATATTGTTAACCTTTTAAAATATATTAAAAATACAAATAATAAAAATTAACAAAAAATATGTGATAATATTAATTATTTTTTAATTAAATTAAATTTGAAAATTTTAATTACTTTATGATTTTATCTTATATTATTTGCATTAATATTATCTTATATGAACAAACTCATAATTTTAAAAAATAGTATTTTCATAAAATATATTAAAAATATGCACTAGTATATTTTATAATTGTCTTAAAATAAAATTAGATTAAATATTATTAAATATATTAATTAGTCATTAATCTTCCAATTATATATATATATATATATATCTTTAACCTTTTAAAATATATTAAAAATACAAATAATAAAAATTAACAAAAAATATGTGATAATATGAATTATTTTTTAATTAAATTAAATTTGAAAAGTTTAATTATTTTATGATTTTATCTTATATTATTTGCATTAATATTATCTTATATGAACAAACTCATAATTTTAAAAAATAGTATTTTCATAAAATATATTAAAAATATGCACTAGTATATTTTATAATTGTCTTAAAATGAAATTAGATTAAACATTACTAAATATATTAATTAGTCATTAATCTTCCAATTATATATATATATATCTTTAACCTTTTAAAATATATTAAAAATACAAATAATAAAAATTAACAAAAAAAATATGTAATAATAGAAAATTGAAAAATATCAAAAATTGAAATAAAAGAAATGCATGTAGAATATTATTACAAAAAACATTAGTGGTCTAGTGGTTGGAGTTCCATTATGCCACTCAGGTTTGAATCCCAGGCAATGCGCAATATTTGTCATGATGACATCAGCATTTTGGCGATGTGGCATAATGACGTGTCAGCGAATTTTTTTTTTGCAATGCTGGATACGACAACGCTCAAAATCAGGATTCAACAACGGGTCAAGAATACGACAACGCTCAAAATCAGGATTCAACAATGGGAAACCCGTTGTTGAATAGCGAAAATCTTGTAATGTTGTTTTGGGATTTTATAGGGTAGGATTATAGTTAGAATCCAAACTTAGAGTGGAGAGAGGGTGTGCAAGTGTGTCATCTTTTGGGAAAAAAAGGTAAAATTAGAAGAGTTGTGAAATATTCATTTTCTATTATAATTAAATATCCTCTACAACCATCATTTATCTCCCTTCTTTCTCTAATAACACACTTAGAGCATCTCCAACCCAACACCACATTTCACACTACCTCTACATGTAGTGTGAAATGTGGCTCCAACCATGCACCACATTTCCCTTCTACATTATGAATTTGAATAGTGCACCACCACATGTAGTGGACACTATTGCACCACACTACATTATTTTATTTTTTTGATTTTTTTAATACAATTTTAATTTCACAATTTATTTTTAATAGAAGTTGCATTTCATCATTTCATGAAGCAATATTATTGTTTATGAAAAAATTATTATTTACTACATGTGTATAATATAAAAGTATTTTTTAGGCTAATGAAAGTTCACATAATACATTAAATCACAAAGTACATTAAATTAAAATACATAAATCACAAAATACATCAAGACAATTAGGCTAAAATGCATAAATTAAAATAAACATAAAACATCTAGAAAGTACATTATAATTTTTGCCTTTTTATATTCACATTTTTTTAAAAAAATAACTAATAAAAATAATTATATTCAATAATCAATATAAAACAAAAATAAAAATATTATGCAATTATTAAGTTTAAATTTGTATAAATTTTAAATCAATAAAAAATAAGAATAGTAAATGTAGTGCAGAATATAGCGTTGACGATTAGAGATGAATTTAATGTAGTGTGAATTTTGCTGTAGTGTAATGTGAATTTTGCAGTAGTGTGGTGTAAACCACTGGAGATGCTCTTACACATCTAGTCTCTCTCCACTCTAAGCCTGCACCCTATGGCCAGTAGCGTGACAGAAATCAGATTAGAGACGCCTTTGGTGTTGGCGACTCTATTGAAATTACACAAAGTCGACTTCACATGGTATTTTAAACATTCCCATTTCCACTATTTATTATTAAGAGAATTTCTAAACCACAATTTTGTGTTACATGAACTAATGAAGGCCAGAAAAGGAAAATTGATAATATATATATATATATATATATATATATATATATATATATATCCATTAATGTTGTAATATTGATGAAAATATTCAATAATTTTGGAAAAATTGATGAAAATGCACATCTACATGCTATAGCAGGTAACTCATCTAATAATTACTAATAATTACAAAAGTGAAAAAAAAAATGTTGATTTGGTTTTGTCTTAACTAGTAGTACTCCCGCATGATACGCGGTTTATTATTTATTATGATAACATATACGATTTGCAATAATATGATGAAGTTGTTATATTAAAAGGTTATTCATGATATCTTATTATTTTAAAATTTGTACAAATCCGTGTTGTTTTTTTTTTTTTTGAACACATCAATATTCAACAATTAAAAATTTGAAAATAATAATAATAATAATAATAATAATAATAATAATAATAATAATAATAATAATAATAATAATAATAATAGTAGTAGTAGTAGTAGTTTTGTGTTTGTGAGTTTTAATTTCTAAATAATTAAGAAGAGAATAATTATACTTAGGACACTTACAATGGTTAGAAAAATTTCCGGTTATAGTTAACTCTCTCTCCTCCAACTACCAATCCACATCATCATTCCTTTAACTATAACTCACTTTTTATAACTCCTCCAACCATATCATTGGTTAAACACTATTTGGATATCAACAATCAAATCACATTTTTTATCCAAATAAACTTATATTAAATTTGAGAAATTTTATCTAAAATAATTTTTTTATTTACTAAATTGTGAATAAAATAAATATCAATTTTTTTAAATTTATATTTTTTCATTATATTGTTAATGAAATATTATTAATTTTTTTGTTAATATTTGGAAGAATTATTAAAAAATCAATTTATTTTACCTCTCGAAAAATATATAGTTGTAAACAATTATTATAAATTTAATCAAATAGTACATCAAATTAAACAAAAACTTAATGAAGTAGTACACAGACTGAACAAGAATTTAAAAACAATTGATTGAAAATACCGACTAACACAAATTTCTCTCATAAAATAGATAACAAATTAAAGCATATCTTCGTTGCTACGTGCCCAAATATGCTCAACTAAATCTGCACGGAGTTGGTGATGAACCGTGTTGGACGTAGTTGTGAATTAATTTGTAGATAATTTGCAAAATCTCGTGTACCTCCTGGTGTTGGTTGTGCGGGCTCACCAACTTCATCGGAATTCCAATGAGAAATCATTTCTCCCTCATCTTCGACAATCATGTTGTGCAAAATAATACATGATAACATTATTAACTTCAATTTTTTCTTATAGAAAAAACAAGCAGGTCCCCTGACAATAGCCCATCGTGCTTGCAGTACTCCAAATGTTCGTTCGACGTCCTTCCTTGCAGCTTCTTGTCTTTCCTTAAATAATCATCTTTTAGAATCCTGTGGACATGGAAAAGCCTTGACGAAAGTCGACCATTCCGGATAGATTCCATCTGTAAGATAGTATCCATGATTATAGTGCGTGCCGTTCACACTATAATTCACCGTTGGTCCTTCCCCCTGTAAAACATGGTTGAACAAATTTGATTCATACAAGACGTTGATGTCGTTGCGAGAACCTGCGACCCCAAAAAAGGCATGTCATATCCACAAGTCCTGCGATGCGACCGCTTCAAGCACAATTGTTGGAGCCCATGACCTCTACAAAATTGACCTTTCCAAGCAACTAGACAATTCTTCCACTCCCAATGCATGCAATCAAGACTACCCAACATGCCCGGAAATCCATGTCTTGACTCGTGAAGATGTAGAAGACGTTGAACGTCATTGTTATTTGGCCTTCTCAAATATCTAGCACCAAATAATGAATAAATACATTCACAGAATTTGAATAGACACCTTACAGCGGTAGAATTTTCCATACGTAAGTACTCGTCAAGACTGTCGGTAGGGACTCCATAAGCCAACTGACGAATAGCGGCAGTGCATTTTTGTAATGGTGAGAGGTCTTGTCTACTTGTAGCGTCGGATCTTTGTTGAAATTCCATTGAATGATTCTCTAATGTGTTAACTATGCGCATGAATAAATCTCTACGCATGCAAAATCGTCGTCGAAATATATTGTCGGGATACACCAGATTTGGAGAGAAGTAATCTTGATAGAGTCTAGCATGTCCCTCTTCACGATTTCTCTCAATGAACCTTCTTCTAGTATTGTTTTGCATCTGAGCTTCGAGAAGTTCAATAATTGTAAGCATCATTTGTTCACCAGGTGAACCAGGTTGATCGTAGGTTTCTTCTTCAGTGTTGGATTCATCGGAAGTTTGTGGTTGAGACATTATGAGGTAGTAGATGAAAGCTCTAAGTGATATCTTTGCTTCAAATGTTTGTTGTGAATAATAAAGTCGTATAACCTTGCATTTATAGAGTTAGAGTGTATGTGGTTGCAAGTGAAATTATGTGGACACAATTGATCACACTTTTCAATAATAGAGAAAACATCACATGTGCTCTAACATGCTTGTCATAATGTATACTTTGAAATTATGTGGACACAATTGATCACACTTTTCAATAATAGAGAAAACATCACATGTGCTATAACATGCTTGTCATAATGTTAACTTTGAAATAATGTGGTTGCAATTGATCAAAGAGAAATTTATGTGTTGACTCATTACACTTGACTCATTTAATATTTCAAAGTAAGAGAAATTTACACCCATTGTGAGAGTTTATATGTATGTATATATATATATATCTCATAATGATGTGTGGTAGTGTGGGTCTGATTTTATTAACACTATGTCACAAATTCAATTTCGTAGGTTTAATACATAATTTATACAAAATATCATGAATTATAGATAGTGAAATTTTCGCATGAACAAATTATATTATGATTTTGTTAAAAATTCTCAAATTTAGTGGTTGTAATTGATCACACTTTTCAAAGCAAGAGAAAACATCAATTGAAACATAAAATGAAAATTACATTGAAACATAAAATGAAAATTACATTGAAAGATAAGATAAAAAACTACAGAGAATATTTAGTGTTGCCACTTTGATTTAATCCTATCACACATTTGTTGATGCATAATCAATTGCTCAGGAGTCATAGAAGAGGTGTCCTTTGACATAATTTGAAACTCAATCAACTCGAGTTCACGTTCTTTGAGAATATTTTGTTCTTTTACTCGCATGTTTTGTTCTCTTATTGCATCGACCATATGTTGCTTGTGAACCGAATACTCCTTGAATTGCTCGATAACTTTATCAACACGGTCTGGGTCAACATTTTGGGTTGATGTTTTACCCTTGCCTCTAGCTTTTCTCTTAGCAGCCTTCTGTCCGATTGGACACGTTTCTTCAAAGTTTAGATCAAATTCTAAACATTTACCTCGTGGAGTTGACGTGTTGCTCATATCTGAATCCGATGTCCTTGCTTTTTTTGCGAAATCTTGATGAACACCAAATTGTGGAGCACAAAGTGCTCGATCCTTTGTAATTCTCTATACGTGCTCAAAATTGAAAGCAACATTTTTGTTATCAGAACGATATTTGGCATAGGCCATTCTCAGTAAATCTTCATCGCTATGTCCGCTTCTGTAAAGACTTGAAATACTGTTATAGCAAGAATTGAAAAGGTTTGCCCTCTTCTGAATAGTGTTATACCAGTGTGATTTCATCGCATTACAAATTCTTTCTGACATACCAGCCTTGCGATTACCATTGTAGTATGCTGCAATTCTTCTCCAAAAGGCATCACTTTTTTTATCATTGTCGATGATAGGATCTTCATTTACCATGACGAATGAGTATGCTAGCAACTCGTCTTCCTGAACGCTCAATTTGACCGGGCGTCTTCCTTCAGTGGCGACAACTTCTTGTTCAGAACTATCCAAATCAATTGGAATTGAATATTGTGATGGTTGTGTTTCCGGCACAAAAGATGGATTTTGTGTAGGTGAAGAAAATTGCGAATAATCAAAGTTTTGTGGAAATGAGGATCCATCAAAATTTTCGAAGAAATCTTGATTGTTTTCGGCCATTTGGAGAAGTGGATTGAAAAAGATAAATCAAAATATGAAACCAACAAAAAACTTGGAAAATGATTTTGTAGGTGGAATAAATGCCTCATGACTTGGTGTATTTAAAGAAAAAAAATAGAGCCGTTTATTAACAGCCATAAACGGCTCTATTTTGGCAACGACCATAAACGGCTCTATTTTGGAAACGGTCATAAACGGCTCTATTTTAATTTGATATACTTTTATATTTTTTCTCAAATTTAATTAAATATATATTTAAAATTGAACTAATATGAAAATTGAAAAAAAATAAAATGATTTATCTTAAAAATTGAAAAAAAAAACAGACGTAAAAAATTAACTGAACAACCATTACATGCAAATTCCAAATTGAAAAAAAAAATTAATAATAAAAAAACAAAAATGAACAGTAAAAGTGCAGGTGTGTGAACAGTGTCCGCCGTATATCTCACTCTCCTGTGTGGCGCGTGTATTACACGCGCCAATCACAAAGAGAGTTGCTGGACGCGCTAATTTTTTTTTTTCTGGTTCACACTTGTGAACCGAACAGTAACCCAATAACTATAATTATCAAAAAGGCTCCAATGGGGATATAGTTATAGTTAGTGAACTATAACTCTTCTTTTTTGTGCATTGTAAGTGCTCTTACTAATATGTTATGTTCATACTTGTGTTCCTTTACATCTGTTAATGTTGACTTCGTCAACTTAGTATTTTTCTTTTTTCTTAATTAAAATCAATTATTTAATTTACCTTATTTGAAAGATTTGTTTTGCAGATTTGAAAGATTTGTTTAACTAACTAACTCTTATTCTTTAGGATTAAGTTTTTAAATCATATCTTTCTTATTCTTATCTTAGAGATATTTTAGGGATTTGTTAAATTCTCTTCAAACTACATCACATGTCTTTTTTCAGATTCAAAAGAAGCTTGACCTTTTCAAACTCATCTCCTAACTTATAGGAATGAGTTGGTTTTATCTAATATACACGTGAATTTATTTCTTTGTGGAGAGAGAGAAACGTGTGGAAGCAGAAAGACATGATCGTGGCTTACAAACGTGGGAACTCATGGAGATAAAGATGGAGAACGTGATAAGCAAGAAGAAACAAGATCATGGAGCATGAATGGAGATAATGGATCATGAAGTGGAGATCATGCAAACATGAAGAAGAAGTGCTCAATCCTAATGGAGATAGACATCTATAAATAGAGAAGATTTGAAGATGGATTGGATTTGACACTTCAAGCTTTTGATACACAAGAGAACAAGTACTTAGCATTCATATCAAGTCTTCTTCTTGTGTAGTTCATCAGTCCTTTTACCTTTCTTCTTTACCATTCCTATTTCTTTTACGGAGCTATTTCTATAGTTCCTTAGCAAGATAGGATTGTTATCGACTGATAGTTTTGGTATAGACGTCCATAGAATTCTTACATAGTGGACATAGTGTTTTTTGGAGGATTTCACAAAGTCCTCGTGTTTTTGTTGTGTAACGCATAGATAAATATAATAAGACACATTTTGCCCTGAGGCACTCCACGAGTATCTTTATATACTCGTGGATAAATCTCTCGTCTTGTTTAATTTTATCTCTGCATTTACCGCTGCGTGTTGTCTCTGATATTGACAACATTATACACAACATTTGGTTTCTGTTTGTTTTTATCTTGCACAGGAACACTCGGACACTTTCAATATCTTAGAATTATTTTTGGAATTTGTAAATAATTTCCTGCAATTTTTTAGATGTATTTGTTCAAAAAACATTATATATATTCCAAAATTTGGTATATATTAAAAAATTTAGGTTTCAAATTAATATTACATTTTAAAACAATATTTTTCTTAAATTTTTGAAACCATTTCTCTTAGTTTTTTAGAACATATTATAGTTTTTTTTTTTAAATTAGATTAATTATATCTATTTATTTGAAATAATTTTGAATAAATTACCAAATATTTTCATTTTTTTTATCAAAAACATTATTCCATTTATTGATTTTTTATATCTTACACAATTAATATTTGAATATATTTGAATTAATTTTTAAATTTTATTTGTTGATTTTAGATTGTTAGACTTAATCTTACAACCTTACTATTATTATTATTATTATTATTATTATTATTATTATTATTATTATTTTAATAATTTTAAAATAATTTTTAAACTTTTATACATTTTACAACCCTTCATAAAATGAATTTAGATTTTGGACTATTTTCCACATTTATATATAATAATTATAAAAAAAATTCAATTTTTTTTTTGACAATGTTTAAATATCATTAGTTTCAAAATATAATCATATCATTTAAGATAACTTCTTTTGTTTCATATCCACTCTTATATATAAATTATATGATAGCTTATTAAGTAAGATATATGTGAAGCTTATTCTATAAAATATTTAAAAGTTATTTAGTTTTTTTTTTTATGTTGGTTGATAGTTTGGGAAGGAAAATGGCAAATCTGTAAAATTTGTCAACTCCTCTCATTTTATATATAGTATAGATAAAATCGAAATATTTTAATTTACAAATCATAATATTATTTTAATTTGTCTAGAAACAAAAAACTAAAAGCTAAGATATATAACTGGTAATTTTGTTTTTAAAAAAATATTTGAAATAAATAGAACAATATACTTAATATGAAAAATATTAAAAATTGGCATTTGTTTTTAATAATTTTGAAAGTTGTTTAAAAAATTGTAAATATTATTTAAAAAATCTGAAATAATATTAACTAAAGATATAAAATTGAGGGAATCTCAATTTTCGTCCTATAAGTTAGGTCTTATTCATTTTTTACCACCAATTTTATGATTCTAATTTTGGTCCTCTAATTGTCCCTTTTTTTTCAATTTTGATCCGATTTTTTCTCAAAATGTCAATTTCTACCTACATGGACACAGGACACCGTAAAAAGTGATAGTTAGAGTACAAAATTTGGAATACATAAAATTGGTGGTAAACAAATGAACAATGACTTAGTTACAAGATGAAAATGATACGTTTCCTATAAAATTTAACATTTACAATAATATCTGAAATAGACTTTATTTAAAAAAAAAAGTTTTTAAATCTAATAAAATAAAAAAATAATTTTAAAAACATAGATATATAACATATTATATTTTATTTTGAAAGAAAATAGATCTTAAAATAACTAAAAGTTATTTTAAAAATCTTAAAAGAATTCTAAAAATTAAAAAAATTGTTTATGATTAGATTTAAGAACTATCTTACAGTTTCTTTATATTACTTTTTCATAATTTACTTTAAAAAATAAATACAATTTATTTCAGATTTTAGAGTATATTTAAATTTTATATCTTAATATTATTGAAATACTTTTTTAATAATATTAAGATATAATATTCACAATTTTATATCTTTAATTTTTATTTCTTAGATAGTTTTCATTAATATTTAGAACATTTAAAAAAAATAGAATTATAATTTTACAATTTAAAATAATTTTAGAGTAACTACAATTTTTTTATTATTTCAGATTTTTTTATAATAACTTTTTCTTTTGTTGATTTTTATGATTTTAGTTAGTCAAAATGATATTATGAATTATTAATTAAAATAAATATTCTAATTTAATTAAGAATAAAGTCAAATAAAAAAAAAACTTTCGTATCAACAATTATATGTTGAATTAGCGAGACATTTTCTTCAACTTTTCCAAAATAGAATGACATCATCTTACAATTTTCAAGTTATTGAGTATTCTCATCAAGAGTATAAAGTTGATGAACATTTTTATCAATTTAATTTCCCGCTAGAATGTATATATGATAAGATAATGGCTTAAAACCTAGCTAGATACTCTTTGTATTGATTCAAAGCATCAATTCATCACGTGTGATCAGCGGCGGAACTAGAGGGGTACAGGGGTACAGCTGTACCCCCAAATTGAAAAAAAAAAAATTATATATATTAACATAATTCCTATAATACCCTTATTAACCATAATAATTATAAAAATGCCATTACATCTAAATTAAAAGCAATTGAAATATGCTACCTCCCTTTTCATTTAGTTTCATTCCTACTGGCTGGCTACTGTCGAACAGATTCAACTCAAGTGAGGAGGCTCCTCCCAAAATTTTGAGGTATTTTTTTTTAAAAATTATTTACTTATTTTGTCTTCATATTTTATATGTATTCTTATTTAATATATGATGTAGATTATTATTTAGTGAACTTGATGTTGTTTTTATTCATAATTTAGGGTTTGTGTTTTTCATGTTTATGAATGAAATTGATTGATTTTATGACAAATGTGTTGTTATATTTACATGGGTTGTAATTGTAATTGTTAATTTACTATAAAATTGATTTTATTCTTATTATTTACTATCAATTTTATTAGGATGAAGAATACTCCTAAATCAAAGAAAATAAAGACAATGGAAAAGCAACCCGATCTTCGACAATTTATGTTTAAGAAAACAAAATCTCAAAGGGATTCTTGTTCTTTACAAAGAGATATCGAAGTGCCTCAAGAAGATGGTGAGTCTTGCTTTGCTACAAAGAGATCTTCGACTAATGATTTGTGTCTCGCTTTGCAAAGAAGAGATCAAGATATTGTTAATGTTATGTCTCTTGTTTCTTTAACCAAGCAATTGTTGCAAAAAACAAGAGATTGTGGATGGGAAACTCTCTTGAATAAGGTCACTTTATTTTGCAACAAGTATGACATTGAGGTTCCCAATATGGATGTTCCTTATAAGGCAAGGGGACGATCAAGACGTTTTGTACAACAAGAGACGAATCTTCAACATTTTAGGATTCAAGTTTTTCTAGGAGTGATTGATTTACAGCTTAATGAACTCAATGATCAATTTGATGAGGTGAATATGGAATTGCTTACGTGCATGGCTTGTTTAAGTCCTAAAGATGGTTTCTCTTCTTTTGACAAAGAAAAAGTTATTAAACTTGCCACATTTTATCCATCCGAATTTTCAAGTATTGATTTGATGAGTCTTGAATGCCAACTCGATATATTCATTGAAGATATGCAAAAAGATGATAGGTTTCGGGATTTGCATGATCTTGGTGCCCTTTCGAAGATGTTAATAGAAACGAACAAACATGTTACTTATCCGGTAATTTTTTTACTTATCAAGTTGGTGTTGATTCTCTCGGTCGCTACTGCAGGTGTTGAATGAGTGTTTTCAGGAATGGGCTATGTCAAAAATAAATTGAGGAATAGTATGGGTGATCAATTATTAAATGATTGTTTGGTCACTTTCATTGAGAAAAATGTGTTCTTGCAAATTCCTGATGATGATGTCATAGATCGTTTCCAAAAAATGAAGAGTCGAAGAACCAAATTGTAGCTTATTACTTGAATCTTTTGTAATATCTTATGTATTTGATTATCTTGGTAGTAAGACTTTATATATGAAACAATGGATATGCGTAATTTTTTTTTCTATTATCTATTATTTATTTGTTCGTACCCCCAATTTAAAATTCCTGGTTACGCCACTGGACATGCATATATGCAAATTCCAACCATGCACGACAATCTCGCCACCCAATTATAAGTATATTTCCTTAATTTTTTTGGCTAGTTTAAATCTTTCCTTCACAGAAATAAGTAGAAGATCTTGTAGGATTATATCAAACATTCAATTAAAATCGATCACCATACATAATTTCATCATAATATAAAACCAAAACCCACATTGTTCTATGAATTAACAACCCTACAGTTCTTTCTAATCTGTCCATTGGATCCAGTTAAGGGGCTAATACTCCCCATCTTAAGCATGCCACTAACAAAGTCACAAAAGAAAACCGCAGAGTTATTACTGTAGAGCTGTGCAATGGACTTGGTGGTTGATGTTGATGTGTCACTTGAAACCAGGGCTTGATCAGACTGCAAAATGCCTCTCCCTTTCACCAAATTGACAAAGTAATTGTTATCAAATAAGTCTCTTGACTTCGTGTCGAGAGCCACGGTGTTGTTGCCGTCCCCGTTGGCCGGACACGCTGATTGCAGCTGCGGAATCAGGCTTACGTCGAGCGTGCTGTCCGGTGCTCCGCTGCCGGAGAAATTCGATAATCTGTTGCTGAACAATGCACATCTTGATAATCCAATTGTGTGACCACCTATGTGTGTATATACACACAAATTATGAAAAAGGTGTTTAGATTTCTAATCATTTATAATGTAGCTCTATTTGTATAGGAAATCGGAAAAAAAAAAAAAATTCGTCTTGTTCCAGGATTCGTGTTCGAAACTCGCTCTGTAAAAGTCAGATTTAGTCATGCAATTCATTTTAAAAAAATGTCCAATTTAATTCAGTCATCTCTATATCGGAATTTCCGAACGAATTTTGATGATTTTTTTTAAACGCTGGCGTGTCTCCAGTACATGACTGGAGTTTGAAAATTTGAGTGGAAAAATGACTGAAATTGGATTTTATTTTCAATTGCTGAAGTAATATTGATTATTTGAATTATACATGACTAGTTTCGGACACATAGTACGAAGGAGGAGATTGAAAAATGAATACTCCCTATACAAAGTCATAATATTTGCTTTAATTGTAAATTCAACTTTGGAAATATTTGGGATTTGAGGCATATATGACTTTGGTTATACAATTAATGAAAATCTGAACGGTGATTTGATTTGTAACATAAAATTAAAGTCAAGCACTCTTTATGTTAAATACCAAAAATTTTGCTAAATTTACAACTATATATAACAATAGCCATGGTTTTTAGACCTTTAAACTACGCCAATATGAGATATAATCATTTAAGTAGAAAAAACAAAATTATATTTTCTATTACAAATTAGTTTTTCATTTTAGAACCAGCATATATACCATTTGAATCATGATGATATCACAGTGTACATGCTATAAAGAATCGAAAAAAAATATTGGGGCTGAATTAAATAGTTAATATACCTGATAAAGCAACAACATCAGTGATGTTTAGACCAACAGCAGCAAACTTTGAAATGATGGAATCCAGAGAATCAAAGGGACCTGGAAGTAATGCATTTGCACCACTTTGATTTGCTACTAATCCATCTCTTCTTCCTAGTAATACCTTCCATGATGGCCCTCCACTCTGCATTATTATTCAAATTCAGTTTTTTTTTTCTTTTTACCCATTTATGCCCTATATATATGCCAAGGAGGATTAAAATTATTTTTTATTCAATAAACTATGGTGTCTTCCGATTTTGATCTTATAATTATCACGATTTTCAGTTTAATCCTACAATTTAAGAATGTCTGATTTCAATACAATTTAGTCAAATTGAGACTTTTCGGTGACCTAGAAGTAACATGGCAATACGTGTTAAATTGGACTGAAATCAAACAGAAACTCTATCTATTGGACTAAATTAAAATCGTAATATTACTGGGATCAAAATCAAAAGATTGTGTGTAGTTTTCACTTTCTCCATATATAAAATTAAGTACACTGACATGATATATATCATGTACACATATAGTGTACACGCGATCCATTTTTATATAAGATAATATATATACTATGCAAAGATATAGTGTGCACCATACATGATTTGCATAATATGTTTTTCCCTTTAGTGAGGATATATCAGTCTTTACACAAAAATATTAATGGATAGGAGAAAAAAGTTGTTATTTTAGTATTTAAGGCATATTTTCACTGACATATATTTATATGCCCACCATAATTAAAAATAATAACAGTATATACCTTAGTTTATTTCAATAGTTAACCAAATAATAAATAAAAAGATAGATTTTATTCATTCTATATATGAGTTGTGTGATTATTAGTATATATATTCACTGAAGTGAACTTACCAAGACTACAGAGTCTCGTGCAGCTATGGTGAGAATATCAGCACACGAAACGACGCCGCTGCATGCCCTCTCCACCACAGTCTTTATAGTGTCAATCACTTCAAATCCTCTTGCTGAGTTCAAGTTAGGTGCAGCAAACTTCTCACCATCACTTCCATCCAGCAACACTGATCCATCACAACCCTAAAATATATATATATCCCAAAAAAAAAAAAAAAAATTACAAAAATGATATCATCTGACATACAGATAAAATAAAGGGACAAATTGAAAACTAGCCAAATAACGTAACAAAAAATTAAAACTAGCAAAACCATAAGAAATAGGTGTTTTTTAGCCAAAATTGACTCTTCTATCTTTAATGAAAATATGAGTCCAGAGCACCACCAAGCGCAAAATATATATATATTTGCACGCCCACACGATCAGCACGAGCAGTTCATTTTCGAAAATTCATAAATGTATGAACGATTCTTGAGGAATTTTAGAAAAAAATCTTAAGGAATTAGTGGAAGAAATCTCAAAGAATGTATTACCTTTCTGCTCCACGAATCAAATCTTCACATGATCAATAGCTAGAATCTTTAGGAAAGAGTGGAAAAATTTTGAGAAAAGCTTGAGATATTGTTCAAAAATTCAGAAGAGAGAGAAAAGAAAAAGAAAAAAGGAAAAGATGATGTTAATAGAGAAAAAGGGTAGTAGATGTCCAAAATCAAACTTTTTGACTAAAAAAAAAACATATTTCTTATCTCATGACTAGTTTAAATTTTGTTATCCTTATTTGGCTAGAAATACTCATTTCCTCTAAAATATAACATGCATTATTAGATCGATTACTTACATTGACAAAGCAGTCATGGAAATGAAGACGAAGCAAAGAAGCAGCCATTCTCATCTCGTTCTTTATCGCGTTTATAACCTCTTTTCGCACAATATTTAGCAGATTCGGACAATTTTTCGAGTAAAAATCAGCACATAGTTGAGACCTCACCACCACACACAACATCAACAACGTTAGAACCCTAATGTGTGACTTGTGATCAGCCATGTTTAATTTTCTTAACTAGCAGGCAAATTAATAGTTTGTGGTGTGTTTAATTAAGGGCATGAGGCTGTTGATTTATAGACAACAAATTCCGTAATGTAGTGTGATTAAGGACTAATTAATACATAGATTATTACAAAATTAGATATTGGAAGATTGACAAGATATTCCATGTTAATTTGAAGTATGATGTATGGCGGCAAGAAAAGTGCTCCAACTTGATCAATTTAAGTATTTTTTTTCTAGTAGAGATATGTAAGTGTACATAGTGGTAAGTTAAATAAAATTATCATACAATTAATACAATGCTTCATATATGAATAGATAGTGGGATGTGAGATTATTGTCCAAGTACATACATGATTTTGTATGCTCATTTAAAAATGGGTTAGTGCTAAATTAAATTATGAATTTAAATTTGGCACGAGTCTATATTGTTTCCTAATTTATATTTGTATAGTGATAGTTTGGGATACGCATCTTTGTTTATACTTTTGTTTAATGATAAGTTGAGGGATGTGATGTGATCATAAGGTGTAAACATCACAACATGAACTAAAATTCATTAATGTTTTCAACTAAAACAAGTAGGAGAATTAGATTTCAAAAGAATTATAATATGCAAATGTGTGACCATGCCTAATTAATATCACAAGAGCAGTGGATTATGAGACTAATACGCACTATAAGTCTATGATCAGATTTATATACAAGACGTGGAATTGTGGATATGTCTAACATCTTATTGCTTAATTACTTGTAGGTTTTTTGAGCTTCAAGGTTAAATGGAAGATGTATAACTTCTTCATGGTTTTGTTACGCCTGCAAGTCTATTCAATCACGAGATCAGGTGCTACAAGAGTCACTCTTTCGGAACATGTGATTATGCACACCTCAAAACACGGGAAAAATTCAAATTTTATCTTAGCCATCGAAAACAATAAACACCAAAATATTTTTATGTCTTCAAATAAAAGAAAACAAAAATTTAGATTGAAATCAAACAAAATTATTCAAATATTAACTTTTTCTAAAACTCTAGTCCCATCATTTGTTTGCCTATTTAAACTAGCTAGCTTATTTCGCAAGAAGTGTATGATGCAGACTATAGATTAAGATGAGCAATGTTGATTCCACGTAAACTAATGAATCAAAATAAGGTTAACCACCTAAGTAAAATGCCAATTTTTTTTCTAAGTGATCGAAAATGAGAGTGGTGTTTGACGAGTTGGTTTTATACCAACTAATCGAGTCTCTTTGTATTCACTTTTGTTTGTTTTTCAAGTATTCTTACTGATTTTCTTATTTATATTTCGTGTTTTTCATCTTTAAAAGTCTGTGTTTAAGAATTGATGAGAAATGTTTGGATTTGGGGAAAAATAGTGCAAAAATGCATAATGAGGGGTCAAGAATTGAAAGGAAGCAAAAATATGAGACAACAAAATAAGGGAAAAAGACATGAGGGACCGCAGTCTAGTATGAACGAGGCCACCATGCCCACTACTCCACTTAAGGAGATGACTTCCATTATGATCAATAATAGGTCTTACGGACATGAGCCACAAATACGAAGGGTCGCACGAGAATTGGATAGATTTGCAATTGGGTCATGTTGACAGCAATATTGGCAACACCTCGAATAACACTCGACGTAGACTAACACTAATGGACGACTGAACCCGGCCGTTTTCGTGTTCCAAAAAAATATCTTTTAGTGGGCCGGTCTGATCCAATATCGTCCATATCCAGCACATAGTACAATTGGCAATAACCAAGCCGAGTGGTCGAGCCATGCGGGGATCCAATATTTGGCCCACCTTAATTTTGAAACGCCTTACAACATTACTAGTTATATAGTGTAGTTAAGAAGGCTAAAGTTTTTATTTGGGATGGATTTCAAAACCTTGACTTCCCAAATCTCAAATTTTCTATATGGGATGGTTGAAAATCATTATCCACACATATTTTGTGTATTAATTTCTCATTCAACAAAAAATGATTTTGAGAAGTTAAATACTTTGATTTAATCTACTTTGAACCTAGATTAATCATTGTCTTTTTAATTCCACAGTAGTCTACATTTGATCCCTCAATTTTATGATCAAACATGTATGATTACACATTTCAAGTTTTGGTTAGAACCAACATTTTTTTTCAATTAAGCCTTTTATCAACTATCATGAACCTGCGGATTTTTATTTTTTTTTCATTCTTATAATTTTATATTATATAAAAAGAAGAGGAAAGTATTCCCCCTAAAAAGAATATGGGGGGTTTCTCCGTTTTTAAAATTTTATATTATATGAAAAGAATATGATGAAATGAACTCTTATCTTTAACTTGTATTTTGGTTTAATTTGCAACTTATATTGTAAGTTGTGACCTTTTGGACTGTAGATTGTAATTTACTGAATTTGAAATGTAATTTTTTATTTTTTTAAGTTCGAAATTATATTGTTGTAACTTGTTAGTTGTGATTGTAATTTATAAATGTTAGTTCGAATTTTCTATTTATATCAAATTATTAACTCAAACAATATCATCATTTAATTATTTATATGCAAATTTAAAAAGAAAAGAAACCCACAAACCACAAACGCCAGTTCTCAAAGTAGAACCAAAAGTGCGTGTAGCACAATCCAGTTAAGGTTCGCCCAGTTGAATAAATCAAGTTTCGATTTTCCCAATTGACTAAAATTATATCGTTTAAGTGGGGTGTTGCATCAACCAACAACCTAAAAAGCATTTCACAACTACTTCATTTACGATTAAAGAAACTGCAGGTTTAGATCAAACGAAGGATTAAAGTAGATAAATAAAGAGCTAAAAATCAAACACCATTCTCAGCCCTTTCAAATAAAAGGAAAAACAATGGAGACATAATAATGTCTTCTGTCTGGAGACTTTCACACTTCCAACATTAAAAGAGTGAACACAAGTTGCTCCATCTTTATTTAAAAGAATTCGTCGTATACTCAACCATTTCAAAGGATCTCCAAGCACTAGTGAACTCCCACAGCTGAAGCAGCCACATAAAGTTCCATCTCCTGGTGGTTTCACAGAGCAAAAAAGGAACTTAAAACAGATCCAATACCATATAATATGTAGTAGTTAAACCACATCTCTACTCAACCATTTCAAAGGATCTCCAAGCACTAGTGAACTCCCACAGCTGAAGCAGCCACATAAAGTTCCATCTCCTGGTGGTTTCACAGAGCAAAAAAGGAACTTAAAACAGATCCAATACCATATAATATGTAGTAGTTAAACCACATCTCTAGCATTGTATCGTAGATTACCGAATCAGACAACAAAGAGGCCTGCACTCAACACTTGCAGGGATAACATACAACAGTTTTAGCAATAACATTACATAGCGCAGAGTAAAACAAACAGATTCATTAGACCATCAATTCACCACAAGTTCATTACAACAAGACTGAGTGGAGAACATTACATATTCAGAGTTTATAACAAAAACCTATTCGGCATATATCAAATGAAGGAAACTTGTTTGTTCCCCCACCCCACCAAGACTAAAAGAAAAGGCGATGAACAAGCATAGGTAGAAAAACAACATAACCTAACAACTGAGCTACTCAAGCAGAGCATATGATAATGAAAAAGTAAAGCACTTCTTTGCCCTTGTTAAGACAGACAAACAAAGTTGAGGACTATATACCAATATACTAACGAATCCAGATTAAAACTACTAAGATAGGAAACTTGACAGAGATTTGCACATTTGAGTAACTGTGAACATCATCATGCCAATGATGTTATCCAAACCTACAACCATCCTCCATTACACCTTAATTTGCCAATTCCTCTTCTAAAACCATGTTATCTTTTGCTACTTCACCCTCTAACGTACAAACATCTCCTTCAACCACATGTTTATTAGTAACATCAACATTATCTGTTGTCTCAACCTCCACATCCACATACTTGATCTCATCATGATTATTCTTAGCCATTTCAGTAATTTTCTCTTCAGGATTATTATCATCAGCATTAGTGACACTTTTATCTTTGATCTCCAAATCTGTGATATTAATAGTCTTATCAGCTACAATGTTTCCTTTTCCTTCATCTTCATTTTCTAGTTTTCCTTCCACATGTAATTGAACAGTTTTATCTGCTGATTCAAATCCATCAGCAATATGACAATCATTGCCTTTTCCTTTAACACACCCATCTTCCTCATTATTTTCTCCGTTGACATCCTCATTATTGTCCTCTATTGAGTGACCCTCCTCGCCACGACTCTCGCTCTCATTTTCTGATTCATTCTCTAAAACCTCCTCATTAATATCCTCATCTCGATTTCCCCTCCTTTCTAGGCAAAGCAACCTCCTCCTCAGATCCCCCAACTCTGTCTCCATTAGGAACAGCCTTTCCTTCAAAATCAGATTCTCCTCCTCCAATTGTGCAATATGAGTATCCTGATCATCAACACGATTTTCCAACACATTCTGATAATCCAACCCTGCAACATTGACATTATTTGGATCATAAATCATCTCAAACCTGCTCAAATCATGGTCCAACCTCCTTTCCACCTCAACATGCTCCTCCACATCACTCTCACTCGAGCCACCTTCGTCATCCTCCTCATCCTCATTAATCTCCATTCCATGTCCAGGAGATCTCAACCTTATCAACCCCTTCATAGATCCATACCCATCCACACCCCACTCCTCCTTTGCCATGTCCACCAAAACTTCACTGGAAGGGGACAAGACTGGTGTTGGCAAAACAGCAGGAGTTACAGGATACGGAGAAACCAATGGCGCTATACCACCACTTTTCTTTGCTCTAATTATAAATGAAGTGGTGTTCCTCGGTGCAAATGGAGCAGACCTACCATAATTACCATTCATATCCATGTACATACTATTGTTCTTATTAAACTTCTTTTTCGGGAAATATTTCCGAGTCTTCAACCGATTCTGATGCTGCAGTTCATTCAGAGTGGGAGGATTGTAGTTATTAAAATTCGAGTTTCCACTACCCCCACCACCAACTACATTAACACCTCCAATTCCACCACTGCTAATCGACAACTTCTGTTGCTCAGTTCTCCTCTTATCATTGGGTTTATTCACCCTTTTCCCCTTCCAATTGCTCCTTGGACCTAAGGACTTATTAAAAGCAGACGATTTCGGTTTCCTGGCAACAGGGTTAAGATTAGGGTTCTGAAACTGCTGTGGCTGCGGCCACATCCCATAGCTACGATTCATCTGAACCATCTGTCGCCGAAAATCAAACAAATTACTAGGTTGTGAAATTGGTGGATGATGTGTGAAGGGTTTATATTGGTTGAATGTGGTTACCTGAGGCTGCGGCTGCTGCGGTGGATGCGGATTCATTTGATTCATACCCATTAAACTCTGATTCATGTTCATCAGTTGTTGCTGCTGCTGCTGGTTCATCATTGATGCTTGTTCGTTCATTTCAACGGCCTACACGATCAATCCAATTTGAAAAAGAAATAAAATCAGTACACCAAATTAAGGGACAAGATCAAAATCTTCAGAAATCAGAGAATTCGTGACCGGAAAATAGAAATGAAGATCAGAGCCGAATCGAACGTAGGATTCAAATCCCCAATACTTTCCAAAGTCAAAGAAACCCTAAAATCGAAAATTGAAATCGCAAACCCTCTTTCCGATTGAAGAACGCAAGATTTTTCAGAGATTTAAATTCTCCTCTCAATTTGAATTCCAAGCTTAATATTTGCAACCAAGATTTATTGATAATTTTTACGAATCCTACCTCTAGAAATCTCTAGCTTCACGTTTTCCAATGAATGTGAAAATTTGGTGCAACAGAGATGAGATGCGAGGGGTATTTATAATAGGGGTTGGAGATTTATTGACGGCTAAGATCTGATTACTGAATCTGACGGCTCAGATTTAAGACGCGTGTCAAGACAAGCGTGGTAAGGAGAGGAGTATGAGTCGGTTTGGGGTTTCCAACCAAGTAGCGTCAGAATAAATTCTCCCATAAAGTATATACGCCTAATTCAAGGACTTCTTTCTCAAAATTGTAATTTTAAATATTTTTTAATATAATAATACAAATCATGAATTTTATTCATTCTTAATTTAAATCACCAATGTATTAATCATAATCTGAATTCATGTACGCAGGTGACGCAGCAAAATAATGTGACAGTTTTTTTTTTGTGAGATCATATTTTATGTTCTAGTTAAAAATATATATTATATATTATTTTAAGTATATTCTATAAGTGAGAATTTCATATATGAAAATCATATATTCAGATATCATGTTTTTATATGTTGAATGGGCTGTTTTATATTGGACATGTTAATTGGGCCATTATTATATTGTTTTTGGCAATTTATTGTGAAATGGGCTTTTATCATATTGTGTAGGGTGATTTTATACATAGTCAATGAATTTTCCAATATAGCCATCATAAAATAAAATCTCATTTCTATCCTTAAACTAAATTGGCATATTTTGTACTGCATTCTTTAAATATAGCATCATTATTATCCTTCTGTGGACTTTCATTAAGGAATCAGACACTGTGAGCAAATGTGTTATGTACAACTCTCAATCTGATTTTTTATGTCTAGTTCATTTACATATTTCAGAAAGATATGGTCGTGCTCCTCACATTATTTTTGTACGTTGGTACAACCTTTATTTGAGTGGGTTAAAATGAATAAAAATGCGAGTGCATAGCATTCTCCGAGTAGAATGCAGGCCAGTGGTTTATTTCAAAATTTTCGTGGTTTTTGTCGTGATTGCTTTTCTTTTTATTGTGGTATAGGTTATGTTTTGGAGGTGAAGTTGAATGCAGCGATGTTTGTAATTGAGACGGCTTGTCACAAGGGTTGGGTGCGTTTGTGGTAGAATCGGATCCTCATTGTATGTGGTTAGCCTTCTTGCAAGTCGTTCATTTAGGGTGCCTTGGTATTTCAGAAGGATTGGGGATGTTAGATATGCTTGATTTTATGATTTTTTGTGAAGGGAATCTAGCGGTGGATATGTTTTTAAAGATGTATGTTCATTTTAAATTGTAGGATACAACAACACAGTCTATTGCTAATTCTTTGTATTTGGATTTCTCTAGATATTAGTATTTTTACAAATGTTTTTGTGCATCAGATACATGGGTCATGATCCATGCAATCTTGGTTATATGACCCGGAAGGTGTTTTCACACTTCAAACGCGCACTCACGCATCCACACACGTGCCCACGCTCCCTAGGTCCGTGCTCAAACCCTAGCCCACGCGCCTGACCTTTTTGTTATAGTTGTCTAACCTTTTAGTTATGTAGGTCTAACCTTTTAGTTATGTTCGTGTAACATTTTAATTATGTAAGTCTAACCTTTTAGTTATGTTCGTGTAACCTTTTAGTTATATTAGTTATGTTCGCATAACCTTTTGCATTGTATTATAGGCATATAATACATTTAAAAACTTTTATGTTGTAATAATATAACTTTTATGCATAATAATTTAACATTTTTGTTATAATAATATAACCTTATGTTATTCTTTAAGTACATAAAGGTTATGATATTTGGTGCATGAATCCTAGATCCATACACTCGGGTCTGACATGTTCTGACTCACAGTCACGTGCCTAGGTATCCGTATACAAACTTGCTCCTAGATATCATATTTTTATGTTATGTTAGTCATACTTTTATATAGTGTTAATCATACATTTTACTTATGTTAATCATACATTTAGTAATGTTAGTTGTACCTTAACATTTTAGATAAATGTATGATATGTGTACATAAATGTATGACTAATATAGTTTACCGACAAAATACCGATGGAAAAAATTCATCGGTATTTCGCTCGTCGATATTTCATTATTAACAACATATACTAACATAATTGCATAAAAACCAACATTAACATATTCAAACTATACTGACATAATCAAACATTAACATTAACAACTATACTAACATAATCAAACATAAACTAGCATTATTACAACTATACTAATATAACATAATTAAACCTAAACTAACCAAATTAAATTAAATTTAACATTACATTAACATAAAACGTAAAATTAACTAATTAAACCTAAACTAACATAACCAACATTAACATAAAACATAATATTAACATAATTAAACCTAAACAAACCTAATTATATTAAATTTAATTCACATAAAATATATAATTACATAATTAACTAAAATTAATAAAAACAAAAAGAGGAGGCTTACCATGGCGGGGGCTCGTGGTGGCCTCGACAGTCGGAGGGGAAGGGGGCTTAGGAGAGCTAGGGGGAGGGGGGTTGGGGTGGCGGTAGTGGGGATGGGGCAGTGGTGGAGGAGAAAGCGAGAATGAGAGTGGAGGGGGATGGGAGGAAGAAAATGACACTGCATTTATATTAATCAAATTTACCGATGAATTTACTAAAGGAAATTCGTCAGTAAATCCATCATTTTTGGGGGGAATACACATTACCGATGGATTTATTGATGAAATTTCCATTGGTAAATTTTTTTAATTTTTTAGGAAGAAAAAAATACTCTTAATTTTTTTCCCAAATTTTTTTTGGGGGAAAATACTCTAAATTACCGACGGAAATTCCGATAGTAATTTTTTTTTTAAACTCTTTTTGCATAATTTACCGACGGAAAATTTTACGAAAAAGAAAAATAATTTAAAAATATTACCGACAGAAATTCCATCGGTGGATTTATTACCAATGGAAATTCCGTCAATGCATATTCCGTTCGATTTAATATATTTTTTATGATATTTTATTTCCAAACTATGTTCCAATAACACGTTTTGAGATTCATTTACCATCTTATATGAAGAATTCAATTTTATAAATGATTTCAGTTAAATCTAATACAATGAACTTATTAAATCCATCGGTGATATGTTCGAAAATGAAAAATAAATATGTAAAATCGTTTGAACAACATAAATAATAAAATTATATCTTGTCAATAAATAGTAGTGTCATTTAATTACTAATCGTAAATAACCATTTAAACGATAAATATATTTATATATTAATTAGATTAAGATAAATCTAGCTAGACGAACGTTGACTTATTAATTATATATACATATATATACGTCACATACGTAATTATTATAATATAACAACATTATTTACATTTTATGTTATGATCATTAATACAATATAATGGTCATTAATTTTAGATTATTGGAAAAAAATCATGAAAATAAAGATTTTTTAAAAAATCGCTAAACTCTAAATTTAGGGTTTAGCGATGGATTTATCGACAGACTGGTCATATTCCGTCGATAAATTTTGTGAAAAAAATAATTTTTTTTTAATTTTAATTAATATTACCGATGGAATTGTCCATCGATAAATTTTAAATTATTTTTTAAAATTATTTTCTTCATTTTATTTTTTCGCAAAATTTACCGATGGAAAATTCATACAGGATTATGAGAAAAAAAAATTGAAAAACTTACCGACATATTACATTCCGTCGGTAATTTTGGGAAATAAATAAAAATAATAATTTTTTATAATTTTAATTAATAATTACGTACAGGATGTCCATCGTCGTCACTAAAACTGTCGGTAAACCTAATTTTTCTATGGAATTATTTTCGTCACTAATACCGATGGAAATTCCATCAGTATTTTGTATTTTCAAAAATATTAATTACCGATGAAAATCTATCAGTATTCCGTCTCTAATTATTGACGGAACTTGTCTGTCGGGAAATTCCGTCGGTAAATCACCGCATTTTTGTAGTGGTATGATTAACACTATTAATATATATGACTAATATAATATAAATGTATAATACCTAAGAATGAGTTTGTGTGAGTTTGTGCACGGATACCTAGACGTGGCGACACGTGGTGGGTCAGATTAACTCGAGTATATAGATCTAAGAGGTGCACAAAATTTTTGGTGAAAAAAAATATAGATCCACCATATTTGACATAATAGAATTAGGATTGTCTAATCCATGGAAAACGTAATGTATTCAATCTGAAAAATTTGACTAAACAGGTAGAAATGCAAAAACATTATAATCTCCCTCCCCAATTATAATATGAGTAAGTCTCATGTGCAATTGGTGTATGAATTTTAGATCCATGCACTCGGATCGGTTCGGTTAGGATTCGACCTGGATCCGTGTATTTTTTTTTCTCTAACCTTTATGTTATATTAGTCATACTTTTATCATACATTTTTGTTATATTAGTCATACTTTTATGTTTAGGTATCATAACCTTAGTGTAAAATTTTAACTTAAAAAAAATCGTTGACCTTTATACTATGTTAGTCATACATTTATGTTATATTAGTCATACTTTAATGTACAAATATCATACATTTATCTAAAATGTTAAAGTACAACTAGCATGACTAAACGTATGTCTAGCATAACTAAAATGTATGACTAACATTACATAAAAGTATGACTACATAACATAAATGTATGACACTTGGAAGTGAGTTTGTGCGATTTTGTGCTCGGATACCTAAGCGTGTGATGGCATGTCAGAACTCGTCAGAGCGCATCAGACCTGAGTGCATGAATCCTCGATCCATGTACCAAGTATATAATTTTTTTTATTATAATATAAACTTTCTATTCAATGTTTAATTCAACTATGCATTTATATGTTATTGTTTGCATTCCAAATTTCTAATATTATTAAATATTTTTAATCACATAAATTTAAAATTAAAACATTTGATTTTTATTAATATAAATACTAAAAACATTATATATTTAATGTAACAATAATATATTATTGCATTATGTTATACAAATTATTTAAAATTATTAGATTTTTTTACGACAAACCGTGTAATACTGATAGTAATATTTAATGGGTGGTACTATCACACTCCATAATAAAACAATTCAAAAGTAATTATAATTTAAAGACTACAATACCCTTCTATTTAAATAAAAAATATCTTTATATATATATATTTTTGTTTTTTTGTTTTTTTTTGGGTACATCTTCTTCCTTCATATCTCTTGAAACATAACCCAAAAAAAATCATATTTTCTTCATTCTTCATATTTCTTAAAACCTAATCCTAAAAAAATCACAATATTAGTATATAAAAGAAATATCATAAAAACTCCTGTGCACCAAGATCCATGCAATCCGGGTTGATCCGACCTGGATCTGCGAATTTTTTTTTTAAATTTTTTTCCAAATTTTTATCTTGACCTTTATATTATAAACGTGTGACCTTTATGTATAAATGTGTGACCTTTATGTACAAACATCCGTACCTTTATGTCTGTAACTTAGAAAAAAAATGAAGATTTTCAACACAATTTGTATTATATACCTTTATGTGATAAAAGTCAGAATATTTGTACATAAAGGTGACATGATATAATATAAATGTCACATTGATATCACATAAAGGTATACAATACAAATTGTGTTGAAAATCTTCATTTTTTTCTAAGTTATAGTACATAAAGGTCATGATAGTTGTACATAAAAATCACATTTATATAATAAATGTCACACTAATACAACATAAAGGTAACAGCCTGAAGCAAAAAAAAAAAGCTAAATTCAAAAACAAGCGGACCCGGGTCAAAACTGGGTCGACTCGGATTGCATGTACACCAAGTGCACACAAGACCAACTCAAGAAATATTTGGAACATACAATGAATTATTTTTCATGTTTTTTTATAATTTTATATAGTGTAGTTAACTATTTCATACATAGAGGTATTAAATAAAAAAGAATCGTTGAATAGGTCGAACATTGCAAAATGTGTTCAATCTAAACAAATCGAACTCAGTAGTGCCTGTTGTTCGACCTCTTCGAATCAAATATTTCGTCATTGTTCGACTAGTAAGGGTCGAACTTAATTTGTTCGACATATCCAAGTCGAATGTTTCTTTATATGTTTGACATTTAGTGGTTGAACACACCTTTTTATATTTGATCAATCAGAGTCGAACACAACTTGTGAAGATCTATGTTTATATTTTTCAAATTTTTTTATAAGATTTTGATTGTGCGACGATTTATCCTTAAGAATAAAAAAAAGAAAAAATAACTTCAAAACATTATCAAACATTGATTTCTGATTTTGTTTTTATCTAGAGGGTAAAATTGCGATGTGTTTATTCTTTTTACATGTAAATATGTAATAAAAATAAAAATATGCTTTGCCTTTTCTTTATTCTCTTTTCAACCCTTCTTTGAAACGCCCAGCTATTTGCCACCTGGACAAAATTCATAAAAAGTAACAAAAAAGCTGAATCCATGTGGACCCCACTTCCGGGATTGGATAATAATATTCCTATTAAATGTGTATAAAATTCAAATAAAAAAAATGAGAGAGACAAACATACTAGATTTGGAGAATGTTAATTAATACCATAGTGGCAGCCTCGTAATTCTCAACTAAAAAAAGGGCATATTTGTAGCCACCTCGCATCTGCCCAACATTTTTAATTCACCTTTCCGTTGCCTCTATATTCCCTCCCTTCTCTCTCTCTCTCTGCCTTTCTTCTCAGTAGCTTAAAACTACAGCACCACCCTTCTCCAACATCCACTTCCTTTCTCTCTCATAGGGTTGTGCATTGGAATCTAATTCGCTCGTCTCTGTTTTGCACACCTCTCTTGAACAAGTAAGAAAGAGACGCAAAAAACGGAAAAAAAAATAAAATCTCCAAGTTTGTTTTGTATGTTCATGTTTTAAATTTGGTTGGTGCATGCGTGTGTGTGTGGCTTTTTTTTTTTTTGAAAATATATAAATCTTAATGTTTTTTCGCTTGCAATCAATGTCGTTACTGATGCATTGTTTATCTTCTTTGCGTAACGTACAGGGTTCTCTCTATGTACTGGTAATTCTCTTCTCAACTCTAACTTGCTGCATTCGTTTGTTGTTCCATTCTCTTATTAACTCTAACTTGCTGCGTTCATTTGTTTTCCAGTTTCTTTAGCTTTTATTTGTTTGGGGGGTGGGGGTGAGGGTGGGGTGGTAGGTTAATATCCTCTGGATTTCTGGTACTCAGGGGTTGAATGAAGAAACGTTAAAGTTTGTTCAAAATAATCAATAAATTGAATGCATTCTATGGATAATAGCTGTGATCCATTTTCTTGGATTCGGCCTCTTTGAGTTTCTTAAAAGTCATGATTTTGTGGAAATAATGCCATATTTGTGTTGTTCAAAAAAGGTAAAACTAAATTCTGTGTCATTCTTCTTTTTTCAGGTGAAATTTCTCTGTGGCAGAAATCTGTCTACTCTTAATACTGGAGTTGGAAGAATCTGTATTAAGTGTAATTTTTTATAGAGTTATTTGTTCATCTGCATAATTGGGTGAGGAGAAGGACACAAGTAGAATGTCATCCAGAGGAGGATCATCACAGCAGAATCCGCAGCTGCAGAGGCGGATTACGCGCACTCAGACTGTGGGTAATCTTGGGGAGTCTGTCTTCGACAGTGAAGTAGTGCCTTCCTCTCTGGAAGAAATTGCCCCCATTCTTCGTGTTGCCAATGAAGTCGAGCCTAGCAATCCTCGTGTTGCCTACCTATGTAAGCTTAGTTTTTTTTTTTTTTAACTTTTGCTGGTGTACAGGTTTAAAAAAGTGCATATATATACACTGACATAGACTTGTTTCCACTGATTTTTGTTTCCTTGATTTTGTATGTATTCATACTTTTCATATGCTGTTTGAGAGCAGAGAAAAAAAACAGTAGTTTAATATTTGTTTACATAGTTTAGGGTTATAGTACTGACGTTTGAAATGAGGTTGTTGATGATTGGAATGTAGTATACAGTTGGTAATATGCCCAAGAAAGTTGTGAATAAATTTTACCTATGTGGTAGTTATAAACTTATAGCTACTAAAACGTAAAGTAGGAACATAGCATTCAGTGTGTTTCTGTAGAATTTTATATTATTAAAAAACTGTATTTGGTGTTAATCAATTGAACCCAGTATGTTTCTTGGAAGTGCAATATTTTTGAAGCAGCTAGATTAGTTGCTAGAGTTCAAATCTTGAAGTTCTTCTAATTGCTAAATCCTTCTCAAGTTTAGCCAGCACCTTCAGATGTATTTGTTACTTTTAGGTCTAGGAGCACAATCCTCAAAAGCACTACTCTCTTTCTCTCTATGTAGAACATACATGTATAACGTGTGTTTATTATTTAGGCTCTGTTTGCTAGGTCTGATGATCTATGATACAAGATTATAGTGTAATCATTGCCCAATATATTTCTTTGCATTATCACTTGCTGTTTCATTATTGTGCCTTCCAGCTGTTTATTTGGTGTACTTCTACTTTTCTCATCAACAATGGTTGATCTATGTAGGTAGGTTTTATGCTTTCGAGAAGGCTCATAGGTTGGACCCCACTTCAAGTGGGCGTGGTGTTCGCCAATTTAAAACTGCTCTTTTGCAACGTCTTGAAAGGGTAAGTATGAGAATGTCAGGTTGTATGATAATGATCTCGTAGTGCATCATCTTCAGTTCACTTGATCAAGCATGTTACTTTTGCTGTCAAAATTGGTCCAAGTAAACAGTGGTGCTTGAAATCCTAAGTAGTGCTGGCTTCTTGGAGTATTAATTTATTTGCAACAGCTTTTGTGCAGTTGTTATGGCAACTATGCTCCTCCAGTCACCACTTACTAGGTGTTTTGATTATATGTCGGAAGTTAGCATGTGCATAAATGTTCTATTCGAAATTAGACAGAATTCTTCTGAAGCTAGAATCAAGCTCGCCTATTTTACAGATTGATACTTAAGTGATCATCACGTGAGGTGTTTCCCAAGGTTTAAATAATTGCCCCTTTTATTGGGGTTTACAAAGTATCCATACCTACCTTTATAGCAGTTTTCATGAGTTTTCTCTGCGTGATATCAACATTCATGGCTGTCACCTTGCAGACATTTAAAATGTGGTCTTGAAATGAACTTAAAACTATTTTGTCAAAGCTAAAGTTTTAGAATCTAGAATAGGTGCAACGGAGCACAAGGTCATCTTGAAAAGAACTTCAATGATACACATGCACTTCTTGAATTTTACAGCTTCTTGTGCCCCTTGTGATTGAAACACGTTATTATGGTTGACTATGATGCCAAATGGAAATTTTCGGAACTGATGTACCAAGGGGAAGGAGCATGTGAGAGTTTTATGGTGTATTTTATGATATATGGTGCAAGTGTCTAGTGCAGTTTGTACAAAATTTAATTGAAGTGCCACTATGTATTACTGCACATAGTTTTGTTTGTGTGAGAAAATAATAATTGCATATGATACATATCAGGCATAAGTTGTCAGCCAATGGAGTCACTTAGTTTTTATTGCATATTTGAAGAGTATAAACTGTTTAGAAGACAATATACAATTTGAAAGATTAAAATTTAAAATATCCAATTAAATAAATAACAGACTTCATTGTGAAGGGATGGTTCATTTTCTGCATTGTGAAGGTTTATATTGTATAAATGTGATTTCTACCCTGTAAACTGATGCAAAAATATAATGTCAAAGGGAGGTATCATCAATTGTATTTATGTCACCATACACTAAATAAGCCATTTCCATATTTTCCTCTTTGGAGCTTTATAATATTGACTTTTATCACATTTATCTTACCAATAGATTAGAATAAATCGGAGATAACAGACAATAATTTTATAATAAGAAACTAACTATACTCTATCGTTAAAGGCTTAGCAATTGTCTAGCGCTTATTGATCAACTAATTTGTTGTGTGCTACTGTGCTTGAAGTTCAGCTGTAGAACCAATTCACCGAGGTTACCCTTTTAGTTTAATGGGCTCCACCAAGCTGAACTCAAGCATATTCTATGGAGTATATTGTGGAAGAATTCTCATACTTGAATTAGTTTCACTAAATTCTTGGTGTCCAAGAAGTGGTTTCTGTAGTTCACCATTTATCGGGCTCACTTTTAAAACACTTTATAAAACTAGTGGTTTTAGGAAATGTCTAACTATGGATTTTAATTTATAGTTCTCGCATATGAAATATCTTCTTATTATTTTAAATGGTTGCCACTCATGCTTTCAGGAAAATGACCCTACCTTAATGGGAAGGGTGAAAAAAAGCGATGCACGTGAAATGCAGAGTTTCTATCAGCATTACTACAAAAAGTACATCCAAGCTTTGCAAAATGCTGCTGACAAAGCTGATCGGTGAGTTTTATTCAATGCTCATCCTTTTTCTATCTTGCAAGGTGGAATTGAATAGATGATTGCTAGTGGAAATGTTAACATTCATCATCCTCTGTGCTTGACTTCTGGCAATGTACAGTGCACAGCTGACAAAAGCATACCAAACGGCTAATGTGCTCTTTGAGGTTTTGAAAGCAGTTAATCAGACGCAATCTGTGGAAGTTGATCGTGAGGTACTGTTGTTATTTTTTTTTTCTGATTCCATATCTTTTTTTTTTTCATGATTTTTTTTTTTTTATTATTGTTGAATCGTTATTCGTTAAGCAGAAGTGATATGTTTGTGTGTGATTGCCTTTTAAGTTGCATGTGATTATTTCATTGATTTTTAATTGGACAGATATTGGAAACTCACGATAAAGTTGCAGAGAAGACAGAAATCTACGTCCCATACAATATTCTACCTCTCGACCCTGATAGTGCAAATCAGGCAATCATGAAATATCCAGAGGTCTTTTCTGAAATAATCTAGTCCCTGTTAGTTTTCAGTTTCTGTTCCTTATATTTTTGGTTTTGATGATTTTAATTTTCATAATATTTTCTTTGGTAATCTTGATTTTTTCAGATTCAAGCTGCTGTACACGCACTTCGAAATACTAGAGGTCTTCCTTGGCCTAAGGACTACAAGAAGAAAAAGGACGAAGATGTCCTTGATTGGCTTCAAGCTATGTTTGGTTTTCAGGTATATAGTTTAATTTGTTGCTGTCTTTTCCAATTTTAAATGATAATATCAATTTTGCTGCTAGATATTCCTATTAAATTATAAAAGTTCAAATTTAATAGAGTGAATGCCTTATTCGGTAACTTTACCGTTATTGCAGAAAGACAATGTGGCAAATCAGAGGGAACATTTGATTTTGCTGCTTGCAAATGTACACATACGACAATTTCCAAAGCCAGATCAACAACCTAAGGTTTGCCTTCTAAGACTCGCCTCTTTAGCTCAGTTATTTATCTTGCCAATGTTGTGAAGATTATTCTCATTCTAACCATTGGATGTACTCGTTTCTTTTCTATTTCATTGGCATCATTGATAATTGAATATTTGGATTGTCAATATCTTTGACCACCAGCCATTGTTGGAAAAGGCTTGTTACCTAGTGGATATCAAATAAAATCTTGTAACACAAATTATATCATGCCACAAATTGTGTGGAATCTGGCAATATTTGCTTAAATATGTTAGCTGATGCATTTACTTCATCCCATATTGATTTGTTACTCCAAGACTATTAAATAATGATGGTTAATTGTTTTAAAGCATAGTCAGCATGATTGATCATCATGCATCAGGTTCAAACACTTGAATTGATGAAGCAAGAACCTACATAAAAAATTGGGGCTATCACACCTTTTCTGGCAAAATAGCATTCTATCTAGGGGATGGAGATTAACTTTAACTTCAGCAGTGATGAGTGCAATGCCAGTTACTAAGGGATGGGGCTGATAGAGAATCCCTTTGGCATTTTGTTGCCTGGGACATTGTAACTAGACCAAAAGAAGTGGGAGGGTTAGGTATTTGTAATACATGTTTAAGAAATTCGTCACTTTTTCTAGAAAATTGTGGCTATTTTGTATTTTGTTTTTAGAAGTGTTTAGAGATATGAGTATAGCATTGTGATATCCCTTTATAGGTTTTTTTGGTGGATGTCTTATCCATGACGTGATTATCCTTATAAACAATCAAACCTTTAGTTTCTTATAAAAACACTCTATTTTTCTGCAGCTTTTATGTGAAGGGTGTTACTATTCAGCTTTGGTTTTTCTTTCTTCTATTATTATTTTTTGGTTTAATCAACTACTTGTACATTCCAGACTGCCGAAAAATTATATACCTTCCACAAACTGGGAATTTTATGGCAATTTAAATACATCAATTAAATTTACATTTGCAGCCTCAAAATCATTCTGATGCATCTAGTTGCTACTACCGTAACTGTTTTCTTTTTTTGGAGAACTGGTGGTGGTGGGGAATTGTTAATCTTGACCTCTTCTTCCTGTACAAAAGTGATCTCTTACATTGATTTGTGATTTTTAGTTAGATGAGCGTGCTCTAGATGAAGTGATGAAGAAACTTTTCAAGAACTACAAAAAATGGTGCAAGTATTTAGATCGCAAAAGTAGCCTGTGGTAAGTTTCTTATTTTGAAATCATCATTGCGTATGTTCTACTGCATATACCTGAGTGGTCTAGGCTCAGTTATTTTGATGGTCATGTCATTGAGGCTACACATGAAAGTTGGTTTATCTACATGTTATTGGTATTGAATGAGGAGTTTGTTCTACTTAATTGTTGGATATTACAACCTTTAGTAATATTACTAGTGTTAACCTCTTATTTACTCATCTATGCGTTGGTTCTACCATGGTAATTTGAATTCTACATTGGTATTTACTGACTGTCTGGGTTTTATTAAATTGCAGGATGCCTACTATACAACAGGAAGTGCAACAGCGCAAATTGTTGTATATGGGACTTTATCTTCTTATATGGGGAGAAGCTGCCAATCTAAGATTCATGCCAGAATGCCTGTGCTACATTTATCATCATGTATGTTTTCTGATGCATAATACTTTTAAAAGTAGAAGGGGTTAAAAAATAAAACAAAGATTCATTGACCTCGAGAGATGTCACGTCTTGGTTACCCTTTCGTTGTTTGTAGCGGGAGACGCTATGAAGATTACAGCGAATTATTAAATATAGGAACTATTTTATAGTTTCTTATTTAAGTAGATAATAATGGTTGAATTTTGATGATGATAATATGAGATGATAACCTTCCTTGCCAGAAAATGCAAGAAGGCAGCTCATATTATGCTTTACTGTCGTGGCACGAGCCATTGCTGCATAATGAATAATGCTTTGATAGACAGGATTCTTGTGATCATTTAGTGGCAAAAAACATTTTCATGATTTGGACTAGATCAATGTATTTTGTACTCTTGGATGGAGTGTCAGTTTTTCTAGCTGGATATGTTTCTGGATTGCACCTTCCATGTGAACTGATGAGTCACTGATTTTTGGGGATAGCTATTGAATTTTTTGGGACTCATTCATTATTTTTTGTTGCTGTATCATTTTATTTAAATGGTGTCCAAAATACGGAGTTCAATTGAGCGCAACTAGTTGTAAATGACACATCAGCATAATAAAAAAGAAATGGAGTGTGTAGTGTAGAGCAAATACAAATATGTAGAGATTATATGGTGCCCGTTATTTTCAAGGTAGATCAGCAGGCAGTGAAATGGTTCTGGAGGGAAAATGAAACAAAAGATGAAGATAAACCCATCTTCCAAAATGTTTGCTAGAATTTATGTATTGGTACTTAAATTTGGACCCAATTAGAGATTTTTAGTTGTCTTTTTTCTAGTTGTATATTTTTTATTTTCAGAGCTATTCTTAGGCTGTAGTACATGAATATTTGTAGACAATTATTATCTATATTCGTGTTGTGGTCTGTGCATTACAATTGGGACTGTTTTGTTCCATGTCTTATTTTATCTTCAAACTTTTGCATGTTCTGGTCTGTGCCATCACTTAAATAGTAATGCTACAAGCACTAATCTGATCTCATTGGGACCTGAGTTGTTTTCCTCTTTCTCAATCTGAAGTTGTAGATTAATGTTGCGTTCTGTGTCAGGGAAAATATTACAGGATTGTAGTAATCAGTTTGAGTTGTTATCTTTACCAGATGGCTTTTGAACTTTATGGTATGCTTGCTGGTAATGTTAGTCCTATGACTGGTGAGAATGTGAAGCCAGCTTATGGAGGAGAAGAAGAGGCTTTCCTAAAAAAAGTAGTCACACCAATTTATGAAGTCATTGCTAGGGTATAGCCTACTAATTTGACATCTTCTATATTAATATGTTAATTTTTTCATACTTTCCCTTGAACTCAAGTTATCTATTTTATCTTTAGGAAGCTGCAAGAAGCAAGAAAGGAAAATCAACACACTCCCAGTGGAGAAATTATGATGATTTGAATGAATACTTTTGGTAATGTAAAATCCTCTTATGTCAATACACATGACTACATAATATTACCAACTGTAATTTTTACTTAACTTTGTCAATAAAGTACAGGTCTGTAGATTGCTTTCGGTTGGGTTGGCCCATGCGTGCAGATGCTGATTTTTTCTGCAAGACTGTGGATCAGCTTCGGAGTGAAAAGAATAGCGTAAGCGTGGAATTAGGATTTTCATCTTAAACTAAATATGTATTGATTATTGAGGTTTCTGATATTGGCAATGAGGAACTGACATGATCCTGAGGGTTCAGAATGAAACACTGATAAAGAGCAACTTTTTAAATCTTTACTGAATGTATAACATGGAATCTATTGCATCAAATCCAATCAAAACCGAATCTTAGTACCTGCACTAGCTCATTTGGTCTAGCTATAATAATTTGATAATTCTAGGTCTTTCCAGGCACTTACAACACTAACAAGTTCATTATTGGTTCTCTTCGAACTTAATTTATTCTACTGCTAAATCTAGAAACAATTAGGATCCTTGATAAAATAATTGAGTAAGAGTCCCAAGGTTCATATCACCTCCATTGTCTTTCCATTTTTTTATTAAGTAGCCATTCCTGGACTTCCAGTGTTGTCCTTTGACTAATAGAGTCATGCACCTCATCAATGTATTATCCTTTCTAATGTACATAATGTGATTTTTTGTGAAATTCAGGAAACAAGGCCTACAAGAGATCGGTGGGTGGGGAAAGTTAATTTTGTCGAGATCCGTTCATATTGGCATATCTTTAGAAGCTTCGACAGAATGTGGAGCTTCCTCATATTGTGCTTACAGGTGTGTTCTTAGTCATTACATTTTCTGCAGCCATTATCTATCGACTCTCAAGAATTGACGATAGAAACCACTGTCATCTTTCAAGGCTATGATCATTATTGCTTGGGATGGCTCAGGACAGCCAAGTACAATTTTTGAAGCTAAAGTTTTCAAGAAAGTACTCAGTGTCTTCATAACTGCTGCAATATTGAAACTCGGACAAGGTATGTTCGACTTCATTTTAATGAGATAGTACTGAGGCTTTTTTCTAGTGTTTGTTTCTAGCTCACAAATATTCAAGATGTTGATGACTTAACGCTTTTCCTGCGAGCTGAATATTTGCAAGTGCTAGATATTATCACTTCTCTCCTCTTAATAAATAAAAGTTTTTGAAAGAATGAAAGCAAAACTGTGATATATCATCAGCATGACTGAAAATATTTTACTTATTCTGCATTATTTAGTCTTTCAGTTGACTTTTAGATGTTATAATCAATTGTTGGTATTATCTACATTTAATATTGCATTTTACTACTGGAAATATCAACCATTGTGACCAGGCTTTGTAACGCCCCGAAATCTTTTCGTCAAAATATCAGAGTTTTTTTTCGTTTTTGGGCGTTAAGAGAGAAAGGGAAAAGAGACGTACATGATATATAAAAGAAAGAATAAGGAAAGGATAAGGAGAGATACTCTTTAAACATCTGTTTCAACCGATAAAAGGAAGTTTGAAACCTTACGCAGCGGAAAAACATCAGGATCTTTTACAAAAAGGAAGAAATACAGTTTTCTATTACAAACGTGGAACATCGTTTCATTATAGCTTTAAAACACAAAACAGAAGATGGACACGGCTGACAGGGCACCCCTCTCTCTACGCGTCAAAGTTCTCTTCTTCTCCTGTAGTGTGAGTACAGAATAGGGGTGAGTGCGTTGAATACACTCGTGGGGATACTTTCCAACTTTCAGTTATTAGGTGAGCACAACAAATCCAACATATAGTAGTTCGTCAAGTAGTCACAACATATAAAATGCATAGCACACAATGTAAAAACACACGGCTCTAAGAGCACTCGACTAAACCCATAGCATTCCTAACGCATGGTGCTTTTTACGGGCCACCAGTCCATCCCTATCATGACGTATGATACTTTTTACGGGCCACCAGTCCATCCCTATCATGACTTAGGTCATCCGTCCACATTCATCGTATCATAAACTATGCATGAATACAGTAATCACAACATATAATCACAGCACATAGAGTTCAATTATCAAATATGGAAAACAGTAACATCTTGAGTTTAGAATGTACCCCCACCTTGTTCGGTGGTTACTACGTGAACAACGAGTATCGACGGATCAGATTTCCCAAGCGAGTACCAACGATCCCGTATCTCGGATCTCGTATCTCAAATCCCGTGTCTGAAATCCCGTATCTCGATATTCAATCCAATTGATAGCCTACATACATAACGGTGTTCTTAGATCTTTAACATCGCATAATTAAAGTTATAACAGACTCCGGTGGAGAAATGATCGTTAAACGCACGTCGGATCTAGAGCTCTAAAGATCGGAGTTGAAGAAACGAGAGTGGATATCCAATCCATATGACTGAGATGATAGAGAATGAAATTTGGGGCACAACGGAAAAAGAATGAGCTCAATCGGAGTTCAAACGAGTTCAAACGGAGCATTTTAGGTTTAGGGGTAAAATAGTAATTTTGGTCAAAGTGTTGACTTTGACCGGGCCCACGGACCCCGATCAACGACGTCTCGTCATCGATGACTCAATATGGATGAACGACGGAAAGAAAACGAGGTTCGGATCGAAAACATGGCGTCGGGTGCGCGTCGGCACCCGACGGGTGCGCACGGTGCGCGCTGGCTACCCGACACCCGACAACTGCCGAGTTTTCTCGGCAGCGGGTAGAGCTCCTCGGCTGGCTGCCGAGTTTACTCGGCAGCTGCTGCACCTGGCGCACACCTGGTCGAGTTTTCTCGGCCAGGACCTTCCCAGCTTCCCGGCGCCCAGGCTGCTCGACGCGCCACCTTCCCGGCGTCGCCCAGCGCGGCGGCGCTGCCTCCTGCCGCCACCACCTACCTCGCCGGATACCTTGCACCTCCGGCTACCACCTCCGGCCGTCCATCGCCGGATTCCGGCATGAATAGTGCCTGAAAATTACGCCGCAAAACCCTTCGATACACTGATTTTCCAAAAATCCATCTTCACCAAAACTCCTCCGGCCGGCGACCCCAGTCGCCGGCGACCATCCCCCTGGCCACCAGACACCGGCCGGCGACCTCCTTGTCGCCGACAACCCCTTAACTCCGGCCACAACACATGCAAGAGTCAACCTATACACACACACCCGTTTGCAAACACACACTGATTTCCTTGCTCCGGCCGGCGGCCACCGGCGACCACCACCCATCACCCTCACCTTGGCCGGCGACCCCCAGTCGCCGGCTACCACCACCGCCGCCGTGCACACACACACACACGAACACAGTTGCACACACACACACCTAGCGTAAGGTGTGTTTGCACACACACACCACTACCATGCTTGGCCGGCGGCCACCAGCCGCCGGCTGCCTCCTCCTCCACCTTGCCGGCGACCTCCTGTCACCGGTTGTTCCTTTCCCCACGGCGGCGCCCCCCGGCGCCGCCACCAACAGCATGCACAACAACACACACTCATACACCATATATCACACACACATGCATGCATACATATATATATAGCCACTGTCCTTCTCCGGCGCCGCCACCCACGGCGGCGCCGGCACTCCAGCATCTGGCCACGACCTCCGGCGACCTCCGGCAGCTTCTCCGGCGCGGTGGAGAGAGAAAGAACAAAGGAGAGAGAAAGGGTGATCAAGGGTTAGGGTTTAGGGTTTAAGAGGCTGTTTTTCGCCGTTTTCCGGCGAACGAGAAATCGGATTTGAAATCCGAGACCTATCCTAGATTCATCTCGTCGAGACGAACGTCGTGTGCGAAAATCGTTTGATTCCGACAACTTTGAATTTTCCGGCCACCGACCGGCGGCGGCGGCGCCGCGCCGGTGGCGGCGCCGGCGATGGCCCGCCGGAAATAGAAACCCGGAAAGAAAGAGAGGAGAGAGAAGGACTTACTCGTTTTCGTCGCTTTCGGCTCGTTCGGAGAAACGGTGAAAAATGAATCGGAGGAGCCTCTATTTATAGAATTCGGAAAATTACTATTCATCCAAAATATCTCGGCAGTATTCATCGGTTGACTTTTCCCATGTTACTATTCACGTAAAATATCTTCCAGTTTTCCGACCGAAACTTCGGGTTTTGCCCTTTCCGTCACCGTTTGATCTACGGGTCTCCGATTGACCCCTAGTTCGTTTCTATTTTCTCGTCTTTCCAAAACGCATCTTATGGTATGAAAATATTCTATATACCATGTCCACGAAAATTATCCGTCTAAGTCACGCGTTAAACACGTATCTGAAACGCACGTAATAAATTAAACGGTCAAAGTAAACGCGCATACTTATTAAGTCATACGTTAAATATTTAATTCAATCAATTATGCTCGTTTTGATCCGGGGCGCTACAGGCTTATTCCCTTCTTATGCCTCTATTGTTTTATGTTGGAGTGCATCTGTAATTATGTTATTGACTTTCAAGTTACGTGCTGCAGATTTATATATACTAAAAACTTGTGTTTTGCCTCTTTCTTTTGAATTTAACCAATATCTGTTGCAGCCATCCTCGATGTAATTCTGAGTTGGAAAGCTAGACGAAGCATGTCCTTCCACGTAAAGTTAAGATACATTTTGAAGGTTGTGTCTTCTGCTGCTTGGGTGGTTGTCCTCCCTGTCACCTATGCTTATACATGGAAACATCCTCCTGGCTTTGCTCAAACTATCAAAAGTTGGGTTGGCAATAGATCAAGCTCTCCATCATTGTTCATCTTGGCTGTCGTTATCTACTTATCACCAAATTTGCTTGCCGGCTTTCTGTTCCTTTTCCCCTTCATTCGTCGGTTTCTTGAGAGGTCCAATTACAGGATTGTGATACTAACTATGTGGTGGTCCCAGGTTTGCAATGTGTTTTGTAGATTGCCATTGTCTTGTTCAATTAAAATACGGTAGTAAATCCTTGTTTCGATTTTCACGTGTTGCAGCCTCGGCTCTATGTTGGAAGGGGAATGCATGAAAGTACATTTTCTCTCTTCAAGTAAGACATCAAGGAAGAGATCTATTTGGTTTATTACAACATGATCTTATATAATATAATATTTCCTTTTTGAATTGTCAGGTATACATTTTTCTGGGCACTTCTTCTCATTACAAAGTTGGCTTTCAGTTTCTATATCGAGGTGCCTACCTTTCCCATTTTCTTGTTTTAATTTGTTACTGATCATAATATGTTATCAAATTCCTGGTGGCAGCCAATTGCATTTACAACTCGCATTGGCAATAGGCTATAATGCATTTGTGGTCAGGTTTTGAGCATGTCTGACTGCAGAAAGATGGGATGTTCACTTTTGCAGAGAAAAATCTCTGTTTTTCAGTTAAAAGCTAATATACCTGACTACCTGAGGGCATTTTGTTTTTGTTGTCATTGTCATCCATTGTGATTTCACTCCACAAATTTTTCCATTGCAGATAAGGCCATTGGTTGGTCCAACTAAAACCATCATGAGCGCTCATGTAACAACTTACCAGTGGCATGAGTTTTTTCCTCAAGGTAGTCAACATGGTGGTTCTGGAGCTTCAGTTACTCATGACATATACTAGCACATAAAGAGAACATTTTTACATAAAATAATATTGACTCTAACTTTAGTTAGTATTTATTGTGTTTACCCTGTCTTTGCTGCAGCTAAGAACAATATTGGTGTCGTGATTGCAATCTGGGCTCCAGTTATTCTTGTATGGATGATGCATTATTCTCAACTTAGAAATACCTCTTAAATTCTCTAAACCATACAGTATACCATTTACTATGCACGAACAATAATTTGTAAATTTTTGGTTTTTAGGTCTATTTTATGGATGCACAAATCTGGTATGCTATATTCTCCACACTATTTGGAGGTATATATGGCGCATTCCGTCGTCTTGGAGAGGTCAGCTGAATTCCTCTTACTGACTATAATGATACTAACTCTAATCACTAAATAGCTTCTTCTTTTTTGTTAGTTGTTGGAGCAATATTAAACAAGTCCACATGTTGTGTTTTAAGACATTACAAGATTTTCAATTTGAATAATTTATTTTTTCTTGTGAAAATGCATAAGGGAAATAGGAAGCACTGTTAGATTGTAACTCTCATCCTGCCATGGTAGTAATTGAATTTCATACCTTTCAAGAAACTTGAGCTCTGTGGCATAAAAATTTTCCTTTATACATAAGACTAGGTATATATGCTTAAGAAGTTGACAAAAATAACATTTGGTAGTAATGCCTTTTTGTCTGCGACTGCATGAATTTGATAATAAGGCACATGCAGAGAAAGTGATCCCATTCTTGAAGTATTATATAATATGACTTGTATATAGGAAAGATGACTGATCTACTGTTTCGGGTGAAATGTTTTGTCCTTATTATTATTATTTTTTTGGGGTCAGATCCGAACCCTGGGAATGCTTAGATCCCGATTTCAGTCATTACCTGGTGCTTTTAATGCATGCTTAATCCCAGAGGAGAAAAATGAGACAGTGAAAAAGAAAGGGCTGAAGGCTACATTTTTCTGCAAGTTTGAAGTGGTAACACATTTCTTGGTTGTTTTGTGTTCGTTTATTTGTGTGTGTGCGCTTCCAGACACTCATTTCAGAAAGTTCATTGATATAGATTATGGGATCATCACATGAATGTGAATGAGATTGATTATAGTTTCCATGGATATCATTTTCAGATCCCATCCAGTAAAGAGAAAGAAGCTGCAAGGTTTGCTCAGTTGTGGAATAAAATAATTACAAGTTTTAGAGAGGAAGATCTTATAAGTAACAGGTGATCTTTAATCTCCATGTTGTTAAATCAGCTTGGTTGATATACTTCTTTCTTAACATTCTATATTGAAAAGAGAAAAAGATGAGGCATGTCTTTGATTTCATTGTTCAACTTCCTTCCATTTCAGGGAAATGGATCTGCTGCTTGTTCCATACTGGGCTGATCTTGATTTGGAGCTAATACAGTGGCCCCCATTTCTGCTTGCCAGCAAGGTTTGTGTTTTACCATTTTTTCCTTTCTCAATTTGGTTTTCCCTCTCATGACATCTTGGTTATTTCGTTTTTTCTAATTACCATCCCTAAAGAATCATCTTTTCCTTCGTCATCCTTATTTCTGATATATATATATATATATATATATATATATATATATATGGCTATCTGCAGAACATCTATGTTTGAGATTACTCCATCTAGTGATGAGAACTTGTTTAGGTTATGTATATGGCTATCTGCAGCACATATCTAATGAATGTGGAATAGTTATTTTGTTGGTGTTTAAGATTTGTCTATGTAGTGAGCAAACTTGTTTAGATTATGAGTCTTTACTGGTTATATAATAATAGACCACCAAATATATTAAAACGCAACAACCCATTATAAAACCACCTTTCATGTGCAATAATCAATTGATATAATATGACATGATATAATTGGGTATTTCAGTCCAAGGTATGAGAATAAAATTGATTTTGGAATTGTAGTTATTAATTGTGGTTCTTTCAAACACCTAGTGATAGATATTATTGCTTGATATTGGATTATAACTTTTATCTGGCTGATGATGTTAATCATACAGATTCCAATAGCAGTGGATATGGCTAAAGATAGTAATGGCAAGGACAGTGAACTGAAAAAGCGGATTAAGTCTGATGATTATATGTATTCTGCTGTCTGTGAGTGCTATGCTTCATTTCGGAACATCATTAAAACGTTAGTTCGTGGCAATCGAGAGAAAGAGTAAGCATTTGTTAAAGCTCTTACAATCTGAAATTGTCTGCATTATCTTCAGTTTCTTGAATTATCTTATTTTTTCCCCAGGGTTATTGAATACATTTTTTCTGAAGTTGACAAGCATATATCAGAGGATGATCTACTAACTGAATACAAGCTGAGTGCTCTTCCTAGCCTTTATGACCTCTTTGTTAAGCTTGTAAAATACTTGGTAGGTATTTTCTGTGGCAACGTTTTTTTCTTTCTCTAAAGAATGTAGGGTGCTGTAATTGTTGATTTGCTACTTTGTAAACTTGATTGAATATGGCCACTTTTCCAGTTAGACAATAAGCCGGAGGACAGGGATCAAGTTGTCATTCTTTTCCAGGATATGCTGGAAGTTGTTACCCGAGATATAATGATGGAAGATCACATATCCAAGTAACGTTTCTTTTTCGTTGCCAATGGTGACACCATGTGTCATATTTAGCAGCCTAGATGGAGTGTTCTTATTATAGTGTAATTTCTGTGAATAGCTTATTAGATTCAATTCATGGTGGATCTGGACCTGAAGGAATGGTACCCCTTGATCAACAGTATCAATTATTTGCATCAGCTGGAGCCATCAAGTTTCCCACTCCTGAATCTGAAGCTTGGAAAGAAAAGGTAAATATGAAACAAAAATTGAAATTTCACTATAACCAAAATCTTTTTGCATCTAAATGTCACAGTTCAAATATTTACCATACACAGATCAAGAGGTTGTATTTGTTACTCATGGTGAAGGAATCTGCTATGGATGTGCCATCAAACCTTGAAGCTAGAAGGCGCATTTCCTTCTTCTCCAATTCTTTGTTTATGGACATGCCTTTGGCTCCTAAAGTCCGCAATATGCTATCTTTCTCGTGAGTCTTTTTGCCCATTACTTCTGTTGTATTTCTATTGCATGGCACAATAGATCTGTTAGATGCACTTCAGAAATAAGTGAGAATGGTTGTATGCATCTGTTGCATACCCATTTCACACTTTGAAATGGAGATAAGTTAATCAAAGGTGCACAGTACAATTTGCAAATGGAAAATTGTCCACCTGCAGTTGCCATTAGGTGCTAAAAAGGTGCGGCAATAGCTCTTAATAAGAAAAAAACTATAATGGTTAGATTCAGAATGATCAAACTTAAATGAAGAAGTCCTGTGAAAAAGGAGACAGTCTGTGAAGACCTGAGTAACATCTAGTTTTCACAAAGTATATTTTACTCTGATGGAATGTTGCAAGCATTTGGCATAACAATTTTAGATGAAGGTCAGAGTTAGCCAAATTCTACAATCCAATGCCATCTTAGGGAAATTCTTAAGTTATAAAATTCTTGCTCCTAGATTTGCTTCTTTAAAATTTTTAATGTATATTTGAAGAAAATAGTTAAGCTGGAAAATTTGTGGAAATTATAACTAGTATTGAAGATGATATTATTAGACAATTGCTTCCTTTTTGTGATCAATGTTTACATTATGCCCCTATGGAATCTTTTACCTAGTTTCTAATCTCTAAATTAAGAGCTGTATCAGTTTTCTCAGTTTTTGACTAGAATATTAGGATAGAGTTTATTTTTTATGATCATCAATCCTTGTTGGTTGCATATTGATGGTGCTATTACCTAAGTACTTTAATTTGAAAGCATCATACATTCTTGCCGTTATTTGTGAAACATAACTTAGATACTTTTCCTGCTTAGTGTTTTGACTCCTTATTACACTGAGGAAGTTCTCTTCTCATTGCCTGACCTGGAAGTGCCAAATGAAGATGGAGTTTCCATTCTCTTTTACTTGCAGAAAATTTTCCCAGGTTTGTGCTTTGGTGCTTACATGTCATCATATTTCTCGTCTTCTACTAACTTTGAAACCAAATTGTGCAGATGAATGGAATAATTTTCTGGAGCGGGTCAAGTGTCTCAATGAAGAAGAACTTCGAGGATCTGATGAATTAGAAGAACAACTACGCCTTTGGGCATCTTATAGGGGCCAAACATTGACAAGAACAGGTATGGATAAAAGAACTCTTGGTACTCTAGTTTGCAGTCTCTTCTTTTCTCTTTTTCAAATTTTTTTTCCTTTTCCGGTGTTCTTTTCTTCTTTTAGGGGATGTAGTAGGTGGGTTTGGGGTCCCTAAATTGCATCAGACTAATGATTGAGTACTTTGACCTCATGTTAAGTCAAAAACCCACCTTGGATAAAAGAAAGCCACCCTGAATATAACCTGTAATGGTGGTGTTCAATTTCCTCGACTTCAATGTACCTGCTAATAAGTTCATCATACCTCATCCCATATAATACACCTCTATATCTCTTGAAATAGCATATGTTTCAGTTGTGTGAACAGAAATAGAGAAAATTTGGGGGACTGTGACTTTTTATCTCTGCACTAATTGATCTGTTCAATAAGTTCACTCGTTGTTTGAGTTAGATTTTCAATTTAAATACCTTTGATACAATTAAGTATGCCATGACCAATTTTAAATTTTCTTGACTGATGCCTTGTCCTAAATTGTGACAGTGAGAGGAATGATGTATTACCGCAAAGCACTAGAACTTCAAGCCTTCCTTGATATGGCCAAAGATGATGGTACTCTATCTCTTACACTGGCCTCTTTGGATGAGCACAATGTGCAACTTTTTAACATTGCTAGCCCTTTTAATGTTTGATTAAAAATTACTGTGGTGGAGTAGTTATCTTCTGCATTTTAAACAGATTTAATGGAGGGCTATAAGGCCATTGAGTTAAATGAGGATCAGATCAAGGGAGAGAGATCACTTTGGAGACAATGTCAAGCAGTTTCAGATATGAAGTTCACATATGTCGTATCCTGTCAGTTATATGGTATCCAAAAACGATCTGGCGATCCTCGAGCACAAGATATATTGAGACTAATGACGACGTAAGAATCATGAACCTATGAGGCCATTTTCTTGTGATTATTGTACCTAATCATATTCTTATGAACAGATACCCATCTCTTCGAGTAGCATACATAGACGAAGTTGAAGAAACAAGTAAAGACAGGTCCAAGAAGGTCAATGATAAGGTGTACTATTCCACTCTTGTGAAGGCTGCTTTGCCAAAGTCAAATTCTTCAGAGCCAGGGCAGAACCTGGACCAGGTAAAAGGAAATGATTGGAAGTAAAGTATTTCAGGAATATTTGTTTTTAGGTTATTCCAGAATTTAAGCATAGTAGTTGTTCATTTATAGGCAGATCATCCTCTTATTACCTGGCTGCTCTCTGCCTCTAACTATGATGCTACTTATTTGCAGCCATCATCTCTATGCCAGTCAAAGTTTGGCTTAGTTAATTGGTCAATAACATGAAGACTAATTTATTCAAAACAGACATCAATTTGCTTTCATCTTATAGGCAGTTTCTGATTTTCATATTCCCATGCATAATTAAAATTCCTATATGCAGTGTGATATGCAGTGATTCCCACTTGCAGGTTATCTATCGTATAAAACTTCCAGGGCCTGCTATATTGGGTGAAGGAAAACCTGAAAATCAGAATCATGCCATTATTTTCACTCGTGGAGAAGGCTTACAAACAATTGATATGAATCAGGTATCATACTTTGTTGCTCATTTGATTTTGACTTTCATTCTGTGTCCTGAGATCAATATCCAATTGTAGGATAACTACATGGAAGAAGCTCTCAAAATGAGAAACTTACTTCAAGAATTTCTTAAACGACATGATGTGAGGCATCCATCGATTCTTGGTTTGAGGGAACATATCTTTACTGGAAGGTCAGTGATCAGTCATAATTAGCATTTTCTGGCTGAAGAAGTATTAACCAACTCTTGTTTCGATGACTCAATATTCTCTTATCATGTACTGCAGTGTTTCTTCCCTTGCGTGGTTCATGTCAAATCAAGAGACTAGTTTTGTTACCATTGGTCAGAGATTGTTGGCCAACCCTTTGAAGTAAGTTTAACTATTTGCAACACAATATCACCCTCTTGTTCCAACTTTGTTAGTCAATGTTTAACATTTGTATATCATTATGGATGTATATGACATTATTGTGCTTGTGTTCTGTTGTCTCTCATTAATTTTTTGTGCGATAGCTATGATTAACTAGGTGAGGCTAAATCTCGGGGTTTTTTTTAATTTGGACTAAATCATTTCTCTTTTACATATGATGGTCTTTCGTAGTGGTCTCTTCCTTCTATCTCACCAATGCCAAGCTTTTTATTTCTGTGTTGGACTTAGATTAAGTCAAGATCACCTTTCCCCTAGCAGCCTCCATCCTAACTATGTTAGAAGATTTGTTAATGGATGATAAAGATTTCCATCAAGGACTCAAACTCTTGCCTAATCCAAGGTCATGTGTCTGCAGGAAACACATAAACTCGATAATTTTCCTGTGCCTCAATTCTTTGTAGTATGCATCAATTCCTGATCTCCTTGCCTTAATTGACACAGTTTTGATTTTGAATCAAAGATTTTGTGGTGGTGAGTTATCCAGTTCTGTTCTGAGTACGTCAGGTCACTTCCCACACATTTTGGTAGTTAGGAAGATATATGGTTTCACAATATCTGGTTTCACTTAGTTGGTGAACCAGCAATTAACAATGAGTTTGTTGGCCTCAAAATTTTCAGATAGGTCATCAGTTGCTGGTATGCAAACTTCTCCATCTAAATGACTGAGCTTGTGTCTCGATTGCTAGCTTAATGAATTAGGTCTGCTCTAGGTAATTCTTATTTTTCAATTTATGAACATTAAGTTGAAAGGAAGAATGTGATATAGAATTACCCATACCTCTGTTTGCTTCACTCTTGTCCGACTGCACATTGCTGCAGTCACTCTTGAGGGAGAAGAAGCTTTTCTTGCCCTGGTCATGGCAGTTCTAACCATTTCAGCTTAATTTACAAAATACAAGGCTCTGACGTGTAATCTAATAAATAAGCTCAATCCCTTGGACAAATTGTGATAAGAAGGGTGGGGAGAGGTTGATCCCTCGACCTCTTTTCTAGTAAATGAAGCTGAGGCTCTGATACCCTGCAAAATTGTCAGAGGAAAAATGCTCTTTCTTAATCTTCAACCATAACTTATAAGAAACTTTAATATCCTAAATAATTGCACCTAGTGCATGAAAAGCGGAAACATTGACACCTGACAGATTCCCTAACACCCTTAACAGATTTTCAATTAAACTTGTCAGATAAAGAAAAGTTCCAACTAGCTGGGACTCTTCTAAATCTTCAAGTATAGCAAAGTGAAAAGGATGTTAAGTTGGTGATCTCATGATATGCATGATGGATAACCAAGTGCTTTGACTTCTGAGAACTTGGTTCAGTATAATATAATGACTCCTTACAGGCTGCAATCTGTTTTCACCTCAAATTTGAGACATTATTTGCAGAGAATATGTAGCACATGGTACTGGTCATATTTATGTACAAGTAATCATTATCCTGTAAATGTTATCCTTGGTCATTGGTTGTCACTCATTCTTTATATAGCATCTGATTTCTTTTTGTTTCTTTTCTAGTTTGTCCTTTGTTTTGGATTACTCGGTCTAATTAAGTTATGAATTTCTAATGCTGTCCTTTTGTTCTACTCATAACACCGCATTCTTAATTTTGACTTATTTTCTTTCCATCATTAGTTTGACGTTAATATAATATGAATCCTGTTCTTTGCTTTCTTGTTTGTGCAGGGTTCGGTTTCACTATGGTCATCCAGATGTCTTTGATAGACTATTTCACCTTACAAGAGGTGGGTTGAGCAAAGCCTCCAAGATTATCAACTTGAGTGAGGATATATTTGCTGGTATGAGTAATATATGAAGGTGTTACTCTTTGAACTTCCATGAATGGTAATTGCTTGACATTTTATCTTTAATGTTACCAGGCTTCAATTCTACACTTCGTGAAGGGAATGTGACCCATCATGAATACATACAAGTCGGTAAAGGGAGGGATGTAGGACTTAACCAGATTTCTCTGTTTGAGGCGAAAATTGCCAATGGAAATGGAGAACAAACATTGAGTCGTGATTTATACAGACTGGGGCATCGTTTTGACTTCTTCAGAATGTTGTCATGCTATTTTACCACAATTGGTTTCTACTTCAGTACCTTGGTATGTGGCATAGGTGAACCGTCTACCAGTTGATTTTGAAACCTTAATGCAATTTTCTGACCTTTTTGTATTGTTCTGGCAGATTACTGTGCTCACCGTGTATGTGTTCCTTTATGGCCGCCTTTATCTTGTACTAAGTGGCCTTGAGAAAGGGCTTAGTAACCAACCTGGGATTCGACAAAATAGGCCTCTTGAAGTTGCTCTTGCCTCCCAATCATTCGTCCAAATCGGATTTCTGATGGCTCTCCCTATGATGATGGAAATTGGACTAGAGAAAGGGTTCCGAACTGCATTAAGCGAATTTATACTAATGCAATTGCAGCTTGCACCTGTGTTTTTTACCTTTTCTCTTGGAACAAAGACACATTACTATGGGAGGACATTACTTCACGGAGGTGCAAAATATAGGCCGACAGGTCGTGGATTTGTCGTGTTCCATGCTAAATTTGCAGATAACTATCGGCTATACTCTCGTAGCCATTTTGTTAAGGGACTTGAGTTAATGATATTGCTTCTTGTTTATCAAATCTTTGGTCAGTCTTACAGAGGTACAGTTGCATATATCTTAATAACCGTATCAATGTGGTTTATGGTGGGCACCTGGCTTTTTGCTCCCTTCCTCTTCAATCCTTCTGGTTTTGAGTGGCAAAAAATAGTCGATGATTGGACGGATTGGAACAAGTGGATTAGCAACCGTGGCGGTATAGGTGTCCCTCCGGAGAAAAGTTGGGAATCTTGGTGGGAGGAGGAGCAAGATCATCTTCGTCATTCAGGGATACGCGGCATCATTGCTGAGATTATATTGGCCCTAAGATTTTTCATTTATCAGTATGGGCTTATTTATCACTTGCACATCACAAGGCATACTAAAAGTGTTTTGGTATGTTTTGACTTGAAAGTCTTCTCTGCTTCTCGACCTTTCTGTTTTTATTTGATCAAAGTAGATTTTTCTGAAGTTCTTGCCTAGTTGCTTTACATTAGGCTGATTTTGCAATTCATGCTGATACTCATATTTGTTACAGGTATATGGCATTTCATGGCTGGTAATCTTCCTGATACTTTTTGTCATGAAGGTCAGTAAGTATACTATTTTCCTATTTTCATATTGTTATAATTTTATTTAAGTTTGTTAGAGCAATATCTGCTTTTTCTTGAGAATGCTACCAACCACCTGAAGTTCACCTATGAAATGGAAACACCATTAAACATTCTGTGGTTTTAATGGAATATTGATTATTTCTCCTGGTTGGTTATGTTCTGCAGACAATTTCTGTTGGACGAAGGAAATTTAGTGCAAATTTTCAGCTTGTTTTTCGGCTTATCAAGGGTTTAATTTTTGTCACGTTTGTGTCTATCCTCGCTATTCTGATAGCACTCCCCCACATGACACCAAAAGATATCATCGTCTGCATTCTCGCCTTCATGCCTACTGGTTGGGGCTTACTTCTGGTCAGTGTTATTTTTTCTCCCTCCTTTTTGCACTTTCTTGTTCTTTTGTACAAGGCACTCCATGTTTTGTCATTCTTTAATCGAACTCTAAACCCTTTCACTTGAACAGATTGCGCAAGCGTGTAAGCCGGTTGTTCAAAGAGCCGGATTCTGGGGTTCTGTTCGAACTCTAGCACGTGGATATGAGATTGTGATGGGGTTGCTTCTTTTTACTCCAGTTGCATTTCTTGCGTGGTTTCCATTTGTGTCGGAATTTCAGACTCGAATGTTGTTCAACCAAGCATTCAGTAGAGGTCTTCAGATTTCTCGTATTCTTGGTGGTCACAGGAAAGACAGATCCTCAAGGAACAAGGAGTAGAGATTATTCAACTAGTTTTTATGTTGCTAAAATGCAACTTTTATTTATTATTATCATAGTTGTTACTATTTCCTTATTGGTATGGAAGCTATATGCTGTTTTTGGCTTATTATCATAGAGTTTTTGAATCTGACGCCCACAAAACTTCAGCTCAATCATTTTTGCTCAAACAGTAAGAAATAGGGAGAAATCGGATGGAATCAAAACCTCACAAATATTAAACACATCCTAAAAAATGTATTTTTATACCTTTGATTTTTGAAAAATTGGGGTGTGTTAAGTAGTTTATGGGATAGCCTTTAAAAGAAAAAAAGGTTAAAAAGGGAATACTTATGGTACCAACTTGAAGCTGCATGCCACACCACAAGTGGATATGATTCAATCTACTTCAGTGGCTATGACTCAATCTAATTAGTGTCTTCTATGATATGATCATTCTTTCTTCCTTATTCAGTCGATCTCTGTATAGAACAAATGGCTTATGCTGCTCTTGTTTCACTTGCACAAACACTAGATCATCTTCTGACTCGTCATTCCTTTGTTGTTCACGATCAAAAGAAACAAATTCAATCTCTACATAAGAAAATTGTTTTCTTGTCAACTTTTCTTGAGGATTTTCCAAGAGAGGCTACCAAATTTGAAGCACGAATCACTGTTGCAGCAAATCAAGTTGAAGACATCTTTGAGTTCCTTATTTTGAATAAAATTTTATGATGGCTTACTACCTGATCCTTCAGCTGAAACTAGTGATCATATTCTACCTTTACAAAATTTGCACACGTTAAAAAGAATACATGATTTTAGATGCTTTGAGAGGTTCCTAGAATTGATTCCAAACATAAAAAAGTTGGGAATCATTTATCGTCAATTCAAGGAAACAGAATGGTCAGAGTACAGCCTAAACAATCTTGTCCATCTGCAAAAGCTTGAAAATTTGAACTTTTACGCATATCCATGTGCTTCATCTCATAGGCTTGCATTCCCAGTGACACTAAAGAAGTTGACACTGAGCGGCAGTGGAATTCCATGGAAAGAGATGTCGATTGTTGGTTCATTGTCAAATCTTCAAGTGCTCAAACTATTGGCGTATGCTTACCGTGGATTAGTGTGGGAAACAGTGGAAGGGCAGTTCTGTCAATTAAAAGTACTTGTAATTCACAACACAGACCTCCAAGTTTGGATAACAGAGAGTTGTCATTTTCCCCAGACTTGAACGCCTTATTCTTCAAAGTTACCATAGGCTAGGAGAAATTCCACAGGGTATTGGAGATATACCAACGCTTCAACAGATTGAGTTGTGGAGTTGTAAGTCATCTATTGTGGATTCGGCAAAAAGTATTGAAGAAGAACAACGTGACTTTGGAAATGACCTCTTCCAACTTCATCTTAAGGACTAGTGACTGGTGAGCTTCATCTTAACGTGACTTTGTATTAATTTCCTTTTTTTTTTTTGGCTTTATAAATGAATGAGGATATTTGGTTTAATTCCCTGTTTCAAGTATTTCCATGTCAGTTAGAGGCCGTGCTCATCATTATGTAAAAAAAAAAAGTAAAAAAAAGGACCATACTTACGATGTTTTGGTTTGATTAATATATTGGATGTATTTGTGCTTATAGTGGTGTTTGATTAATATATTGGATGTATTTGTGCTTATAGTGGTGTTATTCATTTTAATTATTTTATATTTATAGTTAATAATTGATTATATATATATATATAATCAATTGATTATATATATATATACACATACACTAGCATATTACAGGTGTGTCACACGTTAGATATTATAATTGCATAATTTACTATTAGATACTTTTTTTTAAGACATGCATTTAGTATTATATAATAATTTCATTAATTACATTAATTTCTTTAAAGTTCAATAAAAAAATTATTAAAAATTATCAAAAAAAACTCACGTTTTAGAAACATCTTATTTATATTTTATTATAAAATTAAGGACAATTATTTCTATTTTATTTGCTAAGTAACTAATATTTACAGTTTAAGTCATCTTCGAATCAATTGATTGATATTGGGTAAAATGCGTCAAACCCCTTTATGATATAAAAATTCCTTGTGTTAAAAGAAATACACCACTTATATATGTGATTTAATAAAGGGTAAAACACAAAAACCTATCTCAAGTATACCCCATTTTGCACAATATCATTTATAAATATTTGCAGTTTACTATATCATGTACACGAATTTTGCAAAATACAATAAATTCGACTGCCACGTCATCATATCTCACCGGAGATTGTTCAAGTGCATCTAAATTTTGCATTTTACTATACAAACTTTAAAAGTTTTCATTTCACTATATAAAGTTCACAGATTTTGCAAGCTACAATATTTTCAACTGCAACGTCGTAAAATATCTTCGAAAATTGCTCACTTACATGATTGTTAGAGTAAATTTGTTTTGAAGATGTCATTTACAATATCTTCATTATTTGTTTTGAAGATGTCATTTACAATATCTTCATTATTATTATTATTATCTTCATTATTATTATTATTATTATCTAGCTTCATTATTATTATTATTAATAATAATAATAATAATTATTATTATTAATAATAATAATAATAATAATAATAATTATTATTATTAATAATAATAATAATAATTATTATTATTCAATTTTAAGCCCTAATTTGATAAGAAGAATTTTTTTTTATCCCTTTAATTATTAGATCGATGCACATGAGTTGTTTTCGATAATATTTTATGATGTGGTAGTTGGAAATATTGTAACTTGCAAAAATCATGTACTTTATATAGTAAAATGAAAAATTTTAAACTTCATATAGCGAAGTGCTAAACTAAAATGCACTTGAAAAGTCTCCGGCGAGATTTGATGCCGTGGCAGCCGGAGTTATTTTATTTTGTAAAATCCGTGTACATAATATAGTAAACTGCAAACATTTATAAATGATATTGTAAAGTGCAAACTGAGGTATCCTTGGGATGAGTTTTTATTTTTTTACCCTTTAATAAATGTTGCTCGTTTTCCCGTAAACTGTTAAAATTAACAACTATGTATTGCATACACTTGTAACGAAAATTGAAAGTTTTCGGAGTTTTTCCCACAATCTTTTTATATTTTGAAATTATGTTTAAAGTTTTATTATTAATTTGGTAATTTCAAATGTTAATGATATATTTTTATAATATTTATTGTTCATATTTGGAATAAAGATAAAACGTAAAAATTATTTGATAAATAAGGGTATCACTGAAAATTTAGTACAAAAGTTAAAGTTTATTTATTCTTTTTATAATTACTTGAATAATTTTTGTATTCTACTTTATTATTTTGTCTTATTGAAATGATTATAATAATTTAGTTATAATTTTCAAAATTATAAAATAATTCTTTAAGATCTTAATATTTATATATAAGATTTGATTTAGTAATATTGTTTTATCAATTAGTTTTAATTCAATCATAGTCTTTAGATTGATTAAAATACTTTATATTAGAAAAACTTGTAAATAATCATATTTTATTAGATAAATTTAGATTTTTTAAACATAATTTTTAGGCAAAAACTTACATTACAATTTTGAATTTTTTTGACTAATATTTAAAAAATTGGATTTACTATTTTCATTTATATATTTAATTAAATTTTATTTATAATAATAATCACTTTAATTGGAAATTTATAATTATCCCATATATATATAATTTTTAATTTAATTTATTATATTTTGATTTTCGATATGTGCTTCGAATTAATCATCAAAATATTGAAAATAATTAATTAATTTAGATTGTAGAGAATAAATTCACTTAGTAAAAAAAAAATGTTTCTCCTATTTTCAAATTTTTATGTAATATATATACGTTTTATATCCTTGTATATGTCATATCTTTACACATCTTTATGAAATTTTCATATTAGCTATTTTATTCTGTTTCAATTCTCGCCAAATTATATCTCAATTGGCACCATTATATATTTTTTCAAAATTCTAAATGCTATATACAATATTTTAAATAAATGTATAGCTTCCATCGGATACCTTCATGACATCAAACCAAATTATTTATCAAATATATATATTTACTTATCTAAACATTTTGAGATTTTTTTCACCATATCATTGTATGACTCATTAGTTTAATATTTCTACCTATACTTAACACAATTTCGTAAATCTTCCACTACAAGAAAACTGCCCGACAGTGACGAAAAAATCCGTTACTAAAACCAAAAATTCCGTCACTAACATGTATTAGTGTCACTAAGATGAAAATTCGTCAGCAATAACATCATCATAGATGATATTATGTGTTATCTGGGAATCGAACCCAAGACTCAAGGTGATACTCTAACCACTAGACCATTGGTGCTTTATTTAATAATATTCTACATACATTTATTTTATAAGTATTTTTGATATTTTTCAATTTTCTATTATCACATATTTTTAAAAGGTTAACAATATATATATATATATATATAATTGGAAGATTAATGACTAATTAATATGTTTAGTAATGTTTAATCTAATTTCATTTTAAGATAATTATAAAATATACTAGTGCATATTTTTAATATATTTTATAAAAATACTAGTTTTATAAAATTATGATTTTGGTCATATAAGATAATATTAATGCAAATAATTATATAAGATAACATCATAAAACAATTAAAATTTTCAAATTTAATTTAATTAAAAAAAATTAATATTATCACATATTTTTAGGGTTTTCTTGATTGTTAATAATCACAAATAATATTATTAATAATCACATATTATCACAAATAATATTATCACAAATTAATTGTTAATAATCACATATTAATTAATATTATCATTTCTTGATTGTTAATAATCACATATTATCACAAATAATATTATCACATATTTAATTAAAAAACAATTAATATTATCAAATAATTAAATTTGAATTCATGTAGTGACGGATTATTCCGTCACAAAATAGTGACAGATTTATAAAACAAAATGGTAGAAATGGGCTGAGCACCCTCGTTATTAGACCATTAAAGTTATTTTCCCATACAAAACAAGCTAATAGATAAAGGAAAGAAAATTCAAAAACGATGAATGTAATCGCTAGTCCATAAAAATAACATTGGATCATGATAAAAAGTCACAAAAGATACACAATTTTACAGAATTATAAGAATAGTCTGCTTCAATCCAATTAAAAGAACTTTCAATTTCCACACATTGATTCAATTTCCACACATTGAGACACATATATGTAGAGGGAATAGTCATCTCACCGTATGATTTGCAAGTGATATCTCTTAAATGCTTGACTGTGTAAACCATAATATATCACTTGAACAACATCTTGAATCTTTGCTCCTCGTTTTCTCATCCTGGCATAAAAATGATTCATTGTTATGATGGTAATAATCAATTAAACTTATTTAAATGCCTTATAATCTCTTACATATTATTAGGTAAAATTTATAAAATATTATATCCTATTTTTAAAATAAATAAATGGAGCATTTATATAAATAAGATAATGGAGTTAATCAAAATATTATTAATTGCTATATTGTAATTTAAATGATGAATTTTGAATTTTTTTTAAAGATAAGATATTATTTGAAATAAGATGGTTTCTCTTAACATTTTGTAAATAGTTTATAAGCTTCTATCATAATATTTTGAGCTGAACAAAATCTTATTTTTAAAATTTCATTAAACACTTTAATGAGTTTAAAAGTTAAATCTTAAATAACATATAAATATTATTAAAAGAAACTTATTTGCTTATTCAAACACAGTAATATACAGTAATATATATATATATATATATGTATATATGAGGTGAAGAATAAAAAAATTATTGTTCAACATAATAAGTGGAATTACTAACCTTATGATCAAAGTTGTCTATCAAGTGTCCCATGAAAATGAAAATTGCACGGAGGACCTTCTGTATCCACTGTATTCAATTGTCGTCATAACTCTCTTTTGTATATTCTTTTGAATCCGAGGATTACAGTCAACTACTTCAAAATTTGAAAGAAATTCATATCTCATTGTGAAACGGAGTTTTTTCAAATTGTAGCAGTGTTTTATGCTTAGTTTCTTAAGACATTTGAAGCTATCTTCCCCCTCCAATATCTCTAGATCAATGTCTTCCATTTGAAGAAAGTAAAGCTTTGGGAATTTATCATTTTCGACTTCCCAAAGTGGCCCATGAAAGGCATTGTTTCGCAGCTTGAGGACTTCAAGATTTGGCAATGAAGAAATAGTGCTCATTTCTTTCCAAGGATAGCCCAACCCACTCAGAGTCAACTTTTTCAGACCAAATGGGAATATTGAGAGTTGAGAAAGTGGTGCAACAACCTCAAAATTGCATGTTGGATTTACAATGACACATTTAAGTGATTCTAGTTCACTTAGATGTGAAACGTGATCAAAGCAACACAAGAGCTCTACTGCCGCAGGCATTCTATCAATTCGAATTCCTAGCTTTTTTATATTAGGGATCCTTCCTACAACACCGGTAGTGCAACTGTGAAAGCTCACATCTGATAGCTTTAAAAGATTTGGCAAAAAAGTGTCACTAACATCAGGTAGGTCGCAACCCGTTACATGAAGAAGTTTCAATCTTTTCATATCCCATATCTCTATAGGCAAATATGATAGAGCTCCAAATTTCATTATCAAATGTCGCCGGACAATCAAGTATTGTAGTTTCCAAAGTTTTGATATTGAAGGAGGGAGACTTGCGTTGCATGTGAGAGCAAGGTATCTTAACTTAACTAGTTCCAATACTTCCAAAGGGAACTCATAAAAACGGATTTCAAGAGCTTCAAGTTTTTTGAGCAACTTTAAACCGAAACATATGGGTACCGGATATTGATGATATGGACCTAGACATAGTAGAGAGTGGGTAGTGGATGCACAATTTTCCTCCATTGATTCATACACACATTTAATACCAAACAAAATATTGTTGTGGACGGACAACCTAGTCTGACGTTTTATAACTTCACTTGAAGCATCTGTATAACTATCCAGGATGTGAAAAAAATTAAGCTTCCTAGCTTCTTTGTAGCATAAGTGCCACCAGGAAGAATGGAGGCCACATGTTTTTATTTTATCGAAAATATCATTAACTACGGCACTGCTTATTTGGTAGACCATAATAACATTATGCACTGCAAACTCCTGCAAGTATCGTTCACCAACAATTTCTAAAGTTTTTTCAAAACTTTTTGGGATGATTTTCTCAACAATCCACATATTAATGATCTTGGATTTGGGAATCTTGTAATTTGGTAGGAAGACTGCCATATAGAGAAAGCATAATTTCAAATCTTTACGTAAATTTTCATAGCTAGGGTATAGTACCTTTGAAATTTCATCGTATGCATCGATGAAGATTTGATGTTTTCTCTGTGTTGCGACGTCAACCCATTCTGATCTTGGTATCCTCGATAGGAGGTCGGCGATTGTGACGATTGTAAGAGGAAGACCATCACACTTCTCAGCAATCATCTTTCCAGCTCTCTCAAGTTCAACAGGGCAGGGGTCTTGAGCAAAAACCTTGTCACACAAAAGATTCCAACTTTCTTGTTTATTTAGCAAGCGCATATTTATGAGATGATAACCAAAAGAATGCGGATGTTGAATCCTTGTTGTAACCAAAATTTGACTTGCACTGTCAAATGTGATTGGAGATGAGGTTTTCAAGCAATTTTGGACAAGCTCCATATCCCATACATCATCCAACACAATGAAACATCGGTTGTTTGTCAAATATTCATTCAAGTAACCTTCCGTGAGCATATCATGCTCATCAGCGCCCAATTGAGTTAGAATGTCTTGAACAATTTCTTCTAGTTGACATTCTCTTCCAACCGTCACCCAAGCACAACAGCCGAACCATTCCAAGACATCAAAATCTTCAAAGAGTTTATTAGCAAGAGTAGTCTTGCCAATTCCTGCCATCCCAACAATTGAGTGAATGAATAGATTCATCATGCGGCCACAGATAATCTCTTTTTTGAGTTTCGTATACTCATCAGACAATCCAACCATCTTTGACTTGGAATGAATATCTTCATCAACAGGTAAAGGACTATCTTGTTTTAGATACTCCTGCTCCATCTTCTCAAGTGTGTCTGTGAAGGAATGACCCACTTGTCTGAAATCCTCCTCATATCTTTTTAATTCATCGATAAGCTCATCAGCCAGCTCCTCATCATCTGACAGCAATTCATCTTTTGTATTGATCTTTTGAAGACGTTCTAAAATCAGCGTCGCTTTCTCCCCAAATGATTTAGTTGCCTCGAAAAAAAGATCCACTTCCTGTTCGACTCGTTGAAACGAATCCTTCATCTTAATCCTGCTGCTCAAATCCAATCTTTCCATAAATACTTGAAAGGACTTTATCTTTTTGTGTGAAGTTTCACACATTTCTTGAAGGACTGGTACATGACTTTGAAACACCGCAGAATAGTCTAGAAAACCCTGTATATCGTAATCCAGACGAGCAAGAGCAGCATAAGCCGCCATCTGATCTCCCTAATTTCTCCCCAGACACCCTTTGGTAACTGAAATTAGTATGACAAACAATGGCATCCAACCGATGATGCAACGTATTAATTAAGTCAACGTCCTTAAATTATTATTATTATTTTAATCCATACTTTCATTAATGATTCAATGAATGATACATCAGAGTTACAGCTAGCTGTCCCCATCATGACAACTAATCAATATTCAATTTCTGACCTCTGATTCAATTTTGTTTATGAAAGTTGACTACTTGCAAGTTGTTTAATTTTTATGTTCAATTAAATCACTAGTTTCCATGTTCGTATTATTAAGAGTAATCTTCAATAAAATGATATAGACACATGTTGTAGTTCGTGTTCTAACAAAAAAATTAATATATTTTAATTATATTAGTAATACATTTTAGTTATAAGTCACTAAGAGAAAGTCCACTATAAACCAGTGAAGTAAGCTTGTTTTTCTCGAGACATATCTTTTTCTAGACTTCAAAAGTTTCTTCCAAAGAATTCAACCTTGCCATTTTGAAATTCAATTTCTCATTCACCCATACAAATCTTCTTCAAGGCTTCAAAAATTCCTTCGAAAAGATTCAACCTTGCCATTTTGAAATTCAATTTCTCATTCACTCATTAATCATTTTGGGCAAATAATATAAGGTCTCAAACCTCTCTTGGAAGAGAATACAATCTAGCTTTTTATTTCCACATTTGGAGACGAGACCCACAATTAATTTTGGCCCAAAGTGAAAAAAAAATTCCAACAAAAATAATTATGGTTATGGAGGATTTTTCATATATATGGTGAACTTTTCGTACATATGGAAGAATCTAAATCGAACGAACTAAACAAAGAAGAAGAATAAGAAGAAGAAGAATAAGAAGAAGAAGAAGGGAAAAAAAAAAAAAAAGACCACTAAAAAAAAGAAAAAGAAGACGATGAAGGAAGATGAAGACCACGCTTGTGTGAGATATCAAAAAAAAAAGAGGAAGAAGAGGTGGAGGAGGCAAAGACATGCTGCAATGCGCACAAATAAAGATGGAAACTATGAAGCATAAAAAAAAATGAGCCACGCAATATTAAGAGCAAGAGTCGGAGCATTGTGTGTATTGACACCTATTGTTGTGGATCTCACATGTCACCTATTCATTTTAAAAATATCATCTTTTTAAAAACACATATTCACATCAATTTCACATAAATACAACCATTACGTGTTTGTCTCATTATCCACTAATTCATTTTTCTATTATTTATATCAATTAAAAGTCCATTATTTTGTTTGAATTTTTTTTAATAGTGATTGATTGAAAATTGAATTTAGATTAATTAAAATAATAGTAATAAACAAACGTTATTTATTTATCATGAGATGATTTTTATTAATTAAATTTACAAAAGATGATTTTTATTAATTAAATTTATATTATATAATAAGTTTATTTTATATGTGTTTTTATAAACATAATATTATTTATATTATATAATATGACCATAATATAATTTAAGTGATATATAAATATATATATTTATAATTAAATAAAACAAAAATACATAAACACGAAAAATAGAATTCGCTTTGTTAAAATTGAAAATAAAATAACCAAATAAAGTTAAAAGTTCTATAGTATCACATTTGAAATTGAAAAAAAAGAATTTTGAAAATGCCAAAAAATATAAAATACAGAACAATTATTTTATAAAATACAAAGTAAGAGAAAATAATAAAAAAAATAAATTAAATAGAAAAAAGAAAAAAAATCCAAAGAATTGAATGTGTTGTGGCATCAGTTGTTGGGCCCACCACCCACTTCTTTATTGCTCAAAGTTGACATGGTGGTGTTTTTGGGTGTTCATGTACGAAAACAAAATGTAACAACACCCTGAAAACACTTTTAAAAAACATACCAAACATAATCAAAACTTTTTTGTTAATGTTATTAACATGTGATAAAACACCAGTGTGGGTGCTCTCATAGAAAAATGATTTTTTTTATCAATTTAGGTCCTGAAAGATATGTTAATTATCAATGTGGGATATGAAAAATAAATTTTATGGGTTTAAAAGATTGGAACTATCAAATTAAGATTTCAAATGAAATGGTTTTAACTTTTCTTTATTAGAGCAACCCAGCAGTGCTCTACTTTAGAGTTGGGCGCTTCTTTTCTCCTCCCAGCAAGATGTCTCACTCGGCGCTACTGTGAAAAACATATATATTTTTTGTGTTTTTTTCCCTTTCTTTATATAATTTTAATGGGCCAATGACCCAATGCTCCCAAGGCCCATTAGATATGGTTGGTTTTGCTTCATGCCCAATTACAAGTTTTATTTTCATTTTAAAGGATTAGCTTATGATATTAAAAGACTAAATATATGATGAGAATATTAGGAATTATCTATAGGTTGGCAATAACTATTACATGATTTTTTTTTTTTTGACTTCTCTTGTTTATATTAATTTTCTTCATAATAGTACTAAAATTAGATACATAATTGTTATTTCTTAAATTGATATACAAAACCAACAATTAGTTATTTTATCAATGGTGAATGTACATATGAGTCTAAAATCTATTGTTTTCTTTAAACAAATCATATAGAATTAAGACATCAACGATGAATGAGATCTTAATGCTCCAATTAAAGAAAATTTGTATAATAAAAATAATTTTTTTTTTACATTAAGATTCATTCAATTAGCCATATGAGTTTTTTATTTATTAAATTTAAAATATAAAAAGTAAAAAAATATATTAAATAATGTTTACATGTGTAAATATGTTAATAAATTATAAAAAAAAATTCTCAACATGGATAGTAAAAATATGAGAGACGAGAACAATTATATAAAATTACTAAAAATAAAACATAAATTAAAATACATGAAAATAAAACATAAAAATACTGAAATAAATTAAAATACAAGAAAATAAAATATGAAATTACTTAAAAATAACAATAAAACCTAATAATCCAAGAGACCAACTCCAGACCCTCCAAGATCTGGAGATTGTCCAAACATATCAAACATAATAGTAGATTTTGGTACTTGAGATTGTCTTCTCTTTTACATAATTATTTGTTGTTGTTCTTGAAAGTATTCACATTGTACGGTATTAGCAATCTCGATCAAATTCATGAGTAGTATGTTATCTTCTCTAGTTATGTCAAATTTTTCGTTGCTTGCTACAATTTTTAGTTTTTGCACCTCAATATCCCGCTCTTTATTTACGATCAAAGTTGATAATGATTCTTGAAGTTTCGTATTCTCCTATTTCATAATGTATAAAAAGACATACATATATCTTCACTTTATTTCATTTCAGATTTGGACCTTTTTTACCCTCTGTGGCCGCTGTGATGAAGAACCACCACTTATGTTTTCATCACTTAAATCGATTAAAAATGAAGGTGCGGAAGAGTTAGGAGAAATAGGAGACTCATTAACAACTTCTTGTGGAAATGATGTTCAGAGTCTACTTATGTTTTCAGTCTGCACATTATTTTAAATCAGACCACACATAGTTGAATTTGAGCCTGTCTTTATATCATTTTTGTTTCATCAACAACTCGTTTGCTTGTCATATTTGCAAAGAATGTTGAAATTTATTGAGAAATTTTGTTTGACACATAAAATAGTAAGACATATAAATGATTACTTACGATATTGAGCTCATTTTGCACTGCTTGGATTCATATACTCAATCTGACGCAAACAACCATTGAACTTTCTGGCATCTTTGAGAATTGTTTGCATGCGGCATTGTAGTGATCTTTGGATACACTCCTTTATGTAGAGCTTGGTATTTCAGAATTGAACTTTTATGTAACACGTTTCCAAAATTGATCTCTAGATTGATTTATACAAACAATAGGATCTTGTGAAATTTCAAGAAAGACATTACAAAGATGTTTATCTTCATTATTTGTATAATTTGTACTCCGTGGCTTTGACATTTTAAAGAGAAGATGAATATAATGCAACTCTTGATAGAAAATCTTGATATAAAATATAATGACAATCTAACGGATGAGATTAAAAAGAAAATGTAGTTTATCAACGGCTAAAGAAAAAGTAAAGAAAGAGAGAAGAAAGAGAAACTTACTTGTTCGCGTCGCTTTCGTCGTCGGCGGAAAATGAAAAATTTGAATTGACTGAGCCCCTATTTATAGATTTTCAAATTTACCTTTTTACCAAGTAAATTTTAATTACCATTCATTAAAATATTATTTTTCCGTTTTACTGTTCATCCGGATTCTACCCTTTCGTCTTACCTAACCTTTGTATCCGGCTTTTTTCTTCACCACTTGAGCTACGGGTCTCCGATTGACCTCTAGTTTGTTTCTATCTTCTCGTTTTTCCGTTACACATCTCATGGTATAAAAAATATTCTATGTTTTAGTCTAGGAAAATTATCGATCTAACTCGGGTCTTTAACATATATCTGAAATGCTCGTTAACATATACGCAATTAATTATTAAATTATAGGTTTAAATATTTACTTAATTTATTATGCTTTGTTTTTGGTTCGGGGTACTACATCCCTTACCCCTTAAAAGAATTTCATCCTCGAAATTAAACGCGTACCTAATAAGGGTAGGTCGGGATACTTCTTCAGAATCTCATCTTCTAGCTCCCAAGTCGCCTCCTTCCTTCCATGACGACTCCATTGAACCTTCACAATAGCCATCTCCCGATTTCTTAATCGTCGGATTTTTCTATCTAGTATGGCTATCAGAATTTCTTCATAAGTTAGATCCTTCTCAAGTTCTATGCCTTCCTGTCTAATTATGTGGTTCGGGTCGAATACATACTTTCGGAGCATAGACACATGAAAAATGTTGTGCACTCCAGCAAAGTCCGGAGGTAGAGCTAGACGATATGCAACCTCCCCAACTCGGTCTAAGATTTCAAATGGCCCGATGTACCTCGATTTTAGTTTCCCCCTCTTCCCAAAACGATAAACTCCTTTTGTGGGTGACACCTTGAGGAAAACCTTATCTTCCACTTCAAAGTTTACTTCTCTCCGTCTCCTGTCGGCATATGCTTTTTGTCGATCTTGGGCCACTCGCATTCTCTCTCGAATTTTCTTTATCACCTTAACCATTTGGTCTACCAATTCAGGCCCCAAAAGCTTCTTTTCGCCCACTTCGTCCCAATAGATGGGTGAACGACATTTTCTTCCGTAGAGAGCTTCATAGGGTGCCATACCAATGGTCGATTGGTAGCTGTTGTTGTAGGCAAATTCTATTAAGCACAAGTGGTCTTCCTAGTTTCCGGGAAAATCCAAAACGCATGCTCTTAACATATCTTCTAGGATTTGTATGGTCCTTTCGGTTTGACCGTCAGTCTGTGGGTGGAAGGCTGTACTGAAGGACAACTTGGTTCCTAACTCTTTTTGTAGACTTTGCCAGAATCTAGATTTGAAACGAGGATCTCTATCTGATACGATAGAAATCGGCACCCCATGCAGTCGGACAATCTCTTCGAGATATATTCATGCCAGCTTATCCAGTCCAAAAGTCATCTTGACCGGTAGGAAGTGGGCAGACTTTGTTAGTCTATCAACTATTACCCACATGGCGTGGTTTCCTCGTTTGGTATTCGGTAATCCAACCATGAAATCCATGGCTATGTGTTCTCACTTCCACTATGGTATCTCTAAAGGAATTAGCATCCCAGCCGGTCGTTGATGCTCTGCTTTCACTTGTTGACAAACTAAACACTTTTTGACGAATATCCCTATATCTCTCTTCATGCTTCTCCACAAAAAATTCATCTTTAAGTCTCGGTACATCTTTGTACCCCTAGGGTGTGTCGCCATCGGTGTGCAATGTGCCTCTTCGAGAATTTATTTTCTTAATTTCTCATCCTTTGGCACGCAGATCCTTCATCTGAAGATATGAGCTTCGTCAAATACAAAAGAAAAATCTTCAGCTCGTCTATTATCCATATGAGCTTTCATCTTCATTAGGAAGCTATCTTTCCTCTAAGCTTCAACGATTCGATCGCGTAATGTGGGTTTCACAGATAATGTTGCCATCCTAGCCTCGATGTTGTCCGGAGGTGTGACTATTTTCTAACTTTAGCTTTGACATCTCTGCGACCAGTTGGTGTTGATTGGTGGTCATAGATGACACCATCCATTTTCCCTTTCGGCTAAGAGCATCAGCTACTACGTTTGCCTTTCCAGGATGGTAATGGATCGTAAGATCGTAATCCTTTACCAACTCTAGCCATCTTCGCTGTCTCATATTGAGCTCTTTTTGCTCGAAGAAGTATTTCAGGCTCTTGTGGTCAGTGTAGATCTCACACTTCACGCCGTAGAGATAGTGTCTCCATATCTTGAGAGTGTGTACCACCGCTGATCGTGCGTTGGGCAGTTTAGTTTGTGAACCTTTAATTGGCGTGATGCATACGCCACCACCTTCCCTTGCTGCATCAAAACACATCCCAAACCTTGTTTGGATGCGTCGCTGTAAATCACGAACTCTCCAGTTGCATCTGGAACTGTTAAGACTGATGTCTCTGTTAGTCTCTTCTTTAATTCTTGAAAGCTATACTCACACTGCTCGCTCCATTGAAACTTTACGTCTTTCCTCGTTAAACGAGTTATAGGAGCAGCGATCTTCGAAAATCCTTCTATAAATCTTCGATAGTAGCCAGCCAAACCCATAAAACTCCGCACTTCCTTGACGTTTGTTGGGGTCTCCCATTTACTGACTACTTCCACCTTTTCAGGATCTACTTTGATTCCTTGGAAAGAGACAATGTGACCAAGGAAACTTACCTTGTTCATCCAGAATTCACACTTCTTGTATTTTGCATAAAGCTTCTCCTTACGCAAAACCTTCAATGCAATCCTGAGATGTTGTTCATGGTGTGTTCTATCGCATGAATAGATAAGAATGTCATCAATGAACACAATAATAAAGAGATCGAGATACGGATGGAAGATGCGATTCATCAAGTCCATAAAAGCAGCTGGAGCATTGCTAAGTCCAAATGGCATTACTACAAACTCGTAGTGGCCATACCTTGTCCGGAATGATGTCTTAGATATATCTGTGTCCTCGACTTTCATCTGGTGATATCCAGATCTCAAGTCAATTTTAGAGAACATGCTGGCACCTCTTAATTGATTGAAAAGATCCTCAATTCAAGGTAACGAGTACTTGTTCTTTATAGTCCGCTTGTTCAGCTCTCGATAATCTATGCACATCCGAAAGCTGTCATCCTTCTTCTTTACAAAAAGCACTGGAGCTCCCCAAGGTGATATACTTGGTCTTATGAAATCTTTGTCCAAAAGTTCTTGTAATTGGACCTTTAATTCTTGTAATTCTCTCGGTGCCATCCGATAAGGAGCTTTCGACACCGGTGCTGTTCCTGGGATAAGATCAATCTTGAAGGTCACTTGTCTATCCGGTGGAGGACCGGGTAAATCCTCTGGGAAGACATCCAAGAATTCCCTTACTACCGGTACATCTTCGATAGACATTGACTCCTGCTCAGGACTTACCATGTTGACTAACCAAGCTTCGCAATTTCTTTTGCTAAGCATCTGGGTTGCCTTCATGGCTGAGATAATCCTTGAGTCAACCCCAACTCGTGTCCCCTGGAAGGTGAACTCCGGTTCCCCTGGGGCTTGAAAGACAATTTCTCTTGTATGACATTTGATTACCGCGTGATTGGATTCCAACCAATCCATTCCTAGGATTACGTCAAAATCCTTCATTTCCAAGGTGTGAAGATCGGCTAGAAGAATCTTACCCTTGAAAGCGATCTTAAGGTCACGGTAAAGATGTTTTGTTTTAACTGTCTTCCCTGAAGGAATACTTACTTCTAGGGTTTACCGTCCTCATACTTCAGCAATTTATAGAAGTTGACAGATATAAAGGAATGTGTCGCTCCAGTATCAAATAGGGTGAGGGCAGGTATATCACATACTGGTAATATACCTGTTATTGCCTCAGCTTCTTCAGCAGCTTCCGGGCAGGTGAGAGCAAAGGCTCGTGCCCTACCTGCCACTGGCCTCGAGTTCGGGGCTGTAGCTGGCGAAGTTCTCGCCTTCTGGCAGTTGGCCGCTATATGTCCCGGCGCCCCACATATGAAGCAGGTCCGTGTTTTTGCATCTAGGGCACAGATTCCCCAATCTGAGGATGAGAAGGTGTGGAGCGTTGTTTGCCCTTGGAAATTTATTCTGGGTCGGACCTTGGCTCGGACTATTCCACACCCTCTTTATAGGAGTCGGGAAAACTTTCTTAGAAGGCGTAGCATCCAAATGCAATTGAGAGACAATCTCTTGTGCTCTCTCGATGACGCTTGCATACGTCATCTCCCCTTACCCAGCTAGAATAGATCCAATCTCTGGACGAAGGCCTTTTTCAAACCTTCGAGCCTTCTTGATGTCGGTGTCTACCAAGTGTGCAACGTATCGACTTAGATGATTGAATCTCTGCTCATATTCTCCTACCGTTGAATTTTCTTGACGGAGGTGTAGAAACTCCGTTTCCTTTTTATCCCGGTAAGATTGAGGAATGAAATGGCGAGAAACCACTTCCTTAAATTCCTCCCAAGTTATCCCGTTTCTTTGGGCATCCGACATAGTTCATTCGTACGAGTCCCACCAATGACTCGCTTCCTCAGTAAGTTGGAAGATTGCACAAGAGACATTCTGTTCCTGGGTACAGGTTAAATGTCCAAATAGTCGGTCGAGTGACCGTATCCACTCTTCCGCATTCGCTGGTTCACCCTTCCCGTCAAATATCGGCGAACTAAATCGCCTAAACTGCTCATATATAAGATTAGGGTCAAATCGTACCGGCTGGGGGTTGGCTTGGGTTACCTCAAAGTGTTGGGTTAATCCCCTTATCCCTGCCGTTAAATCTTCCAAGTTCGCATTGTCAGCTCTCTCTGGCTGGTTGGCCATTTGCGGTTTCGGCTGATTAACCATTGGCGGTTGTACTTTTCGGGGTCGTCCTCTAGGTGGCATGATTCTGTTAGATTATCTACAACATATAGATAAAGAAGAATAACTGTGGTATGCAAGAAGAGGTATAAACGTGTATCCTATCACAAAAAGGGATTACACGAACATAATATTACATATCTACCAAAATAGGGGTAGCCCTTACATCATGCCAAAAGGATTATGTACACTATCTACATGAAATAAAAGCTACCACGTACACATAGAGGAATATATCACATATAGTATACATATATATCAGAAAAACATCTCCCTAATCTATGCAACTGCAGCTGGAGGCTGCGGTCCTGGTGATCCTGGTGCGGCCCCTAGATCATACTCCTCAAGGTCCTCATCAATATCAGCATCAGACTCCGAACTACTACTACTAGACGGATCGTAAGGACTCGGCTCATCTTGAATCAGAAGACCGTACCGACCCCACACGTTTAACATCATCCTGGCCACATTCCCAAAATTAACGAAAGATACAAAATCTATTGACGAGTGCACAAGCTCATCCCTATATGCTGAACGTGTCCTGGCCTCCCAGTCCCCAGGCATGGTGTGGATCAGATGTAAAGATGCTTGAACCCCACTAATACTATCTCTGAGACCTCCTAACTCCCTCCAACAATACAAAAGTCGGGCAATATGCTCCCCTATCGACCTATCCTCGATCACTCAACTCTCATAAAAACAATGCCGTAGCCTCTCCTTACGTGTCTCTATCACCAGTACTCGCATCCTAGTAATATATACTCTATTCATCTGTCATATAGAAGTTACACGAATTTCTATCATCAGTCTATATCCATAATCACTCCCTCTATATCCTAACAATTTATATCATGCCAAAAATAGTATCACATAACAAATAAACACATTTTTCCACAAGTATCATAAGCAGGGGGTCACCTATGGAGAGAGAATGGTGCCTGTCTATATATTTTTCCTTTCAAAAACCGACTCAAATTTAAAACATATTTAAAACAAGCTTGTGTAAAGTCCTACAAAGGGTAGAACTAAGCTCTGATACCACCTGTCACGCCCCGTTTTCTTTTCATAAAATATAAGAGTTTTCACACGGCGTGAAAATAGAATTAATAAGGGACACATATCGCAACAGAAAGAAATAGTAGGAGACGACAGAAGAAAGAGACAAAGGACGATATATATATCATTCTCACATCAGTAATCGGTCTCAGTACCGATACTTACAACATGCACAGCGAAATATTTCATCAGGATCTCACATTCGTCATATGTATCCAATATTACAAAACAAGTATAGATTAAACCATGGATTGAAAATGTTTGAGTAACATCATTCAGAAGCTACAAAATCCCCAAGACAACACCACCATCTCTCCCACTAAGGTTCATCAGTTTCCTCATCTCCTATAGTGTGAGTACAGATTAAGGGGTGAGTGCGTGTAATACACTCATGGGGAAAAACATCCGCATCTTATGACACTTGACAGATATCCAAAAGAAAGTAAAACATCTACCAGCACGTTGCCACAACACGTAAAATACACAGTAGATATTAGAAATGGTAAGGGACGAATAGGTGCGGGATCAGCCCGTCTCACCCTATAAAACGGTCTCAATACTGCTGATGCATTTCAAGAGGACCACCAAACCTCAACAGAGTAGTAGAAGTAGAAAGGGACGACAGAATGCATGATCAGCGTGGACCTCAGTCCATTCACAGTATAAGTATGACACAACAATTTAAATTCACAGCACGTAGTATTCCATAGTTCATGCTTTTACTAGGAAAATAATAAACATATAAAGATTTAAAAGTTACCCCCACCTTGTCGAATAGCTAGTACTATGTATCACAAACACGATCCAATGGATAACCTACACAAGTTACAGTGTTTCTTAGATTCTTAATAAATATAATTAAAGCTTGTAAATACTTTCGAAGGAAGAACGATCGTTTAACGCACGACGGATTGAGGGATCTCAAAATTTGAGGTTGAAGTAATAAGGGTGGAAGTTCAATTTCTTAGGCTGAGATGAAAGAGGGTGAAATAAGGATCGCAACGCAAAACGAATGAGCTCAATCGGAGTTGAAATGAGCTCATACGGAGCATTTTAAGTTTAGGGGTATTTTGGTAATTTTGGTCAAAGGGTTGACTTTGACCGGGCCCACGACCCTCGGTCAACGGCATCTCGTAAAAAATGACTCGATATTGACATACGGTGGGAAAAAAAGGGTTCGGGTCGAAAACACGGCGTCGTGTGCGTCGGGGCACGCGAGCACCCGACGTCGGGTGAAAAAACCCGACGCTGGCGCGCACCACCCGGCAGCTACCGAGTTTTCTCGGCAGCGGGCAACCCGACGCTCGGCAGCTACCGAGTTTTCTCGGCAGCCCAACTCTCGTCGCCCGCGCCCGCCTCCCGGTTGCTGAGTTTTCTCGGCCACCTGGCCCCCCGTCGTCTGTGCGCACCCGCACGCACCCGGCACCTGACGCCCGGCGCCTGCACGCACCCCCGACCCCCGGTGCCCAGCCCCGCGTGCACCCCCGGCTCTCGGCGCCTAGCCCTGTGCGCGCATCCCGTCCCCGACGCCCACCCCGACGCGCACATCCCGTCCCCGACGCACAACCCGGCACCCGATGCTCGCGCACCATCGCACACCCGGCGCACCACCACCAGCACAACTGCCGACCGGCGGCGGCGGCGGCTCCGACGGTGGAGGCTCCGATGACTTTTCCGGCGAAAGAAAAAGTAAAGAAAGAGAGAAGAAAGAGAAACTTACTTGTTCACGTCGCTTTCATCGTCGGCGGAAAATGAAAATTTTGAATTGACTGAGGCCCTATTTATAGATTTTCAAAGTTACCTTTTTACCAAGTAAATTTTAATTACCATTCATTAAAATATTATTTTTCCATTTTACCGTTCATCCGGATTCTACCCTTTCGTCTTACCTAACCTTTGTATCCGGCTCTTTTCTTCACCACTTGAGCTATGGGTCTCCGATTGACCTCTAGTTTGTTTCTATCTTCTTGTTTTTCCGTTACGCATCTCATGGTATAAAAAATATTCTATGTTTCAGTCTAGGAAAATTATCGATCTAACTCGGGCCTTTAACATATATCTGAAACGAACATCAATGTATACGCAATTAATTATTAAATTATAGGTTTAAATATTTACTTAATTTATTATGCTTTGTTTTTGGTCCGGGGTACTACACCTTCTACCTAATTTTCTCATTGATTACCAATTTCTTTTCTAGTACATTATTTTTTTCTTCTATTCTACTAGTCTCAAAATTGAAAATGGATTTCAATCACATCGGTCCTTTTGCCACATCTTATTCTTCTAGCTTATCCGATGAAGAGTTCCAACAACGGATGACTAGTTACTTTGCGGAATAACAACTAATCATGCAACAAATATACACCGATAATTAAAAGATGGAAGAATTTATTAAGCTCCAAAATATCAATTCTACGAGTGGTGGCTTTGTTCCAGGTCATAGAACAATTTATAGCACAAAACCTCTTCAACGACTACTTCTCTTCTCTGAAAATTCTACAATGAAGAACAATTTCGTCAACGATTTCAAATGTCCCAAAATTTATTCTTTCGTATTATTGGTGATGTTTCAAATCATGATCATTACTTTGTGCAACGAAGAAATGCAGCTGAAAAACTTGGTCTGTCTACACTCCAAAAAGTAACAGCTGAATTTCGACAACTAGCATATGCAGTTCCAGTAGATGCAACTAATGAGTACATCAAAATTTGAGAGTCTACAATAGTTAAGTATGTTAAGAGATTATGTCGTGCTATTGTAGAGATATATAGAGAGCAATATTTGAGATTGCCCACTCCTAACGACGTTGCTAGACTACTTTATATTGGTAAACAACGTGGTTTTCTAGGAATGTTAGGTAGTCTCCAGTGGAAAAATTGTCCAACAGATTGCACAAGACAATATGCAGGGTGAAATGGATCTCCAACAATTATTCTTGAAGTTGTAGCTGATTACGATTTGTGGATATGACATGTATGTTTTGGGATGCCAGTATCCAACAATGATATTAATGTGTTTGAGACATCTCATATTTTTTCCAACCTTACTATAGGTGTTTATCCTCCAACACATTATGTCATTCAAGGGAAAGAATATAATATGGGATATTATTTAGTTGATAATGTTTATCTCAAATTGGCAACTCTTGTGCAAACTATCCATTCACTAAGTGGTCATCCATTCACCAAGTGGTCCCAAAAAATAATATTTAAAAAAAACATGTAGAAAGGATGTGGAATGTGCATTTGGAGTTCTTCAAAGCAGATTTGCAATTGTGGTGAATCCAGCACGTTTTTTGTTGAAAAGTGATTTGCAATATATTATGACTGCATGTATAATAATGCATAATATGATAATAGAGGATGAACGAGATCTTAATGCTCCAATTGAAGAAAACTTGGAAGTGTTACCCCTGGACATCGAAATTGCTAAGAATGAACCTACTCGCTTTCGGTATTTTCTTTGATGATTTAGATAAATTAGAGATGCAAATGCTCATTGTGCCCTCCAAAATGCATTAATTGATCATTTGTGAGAAGAGTAATTAAGAAAATTAGAAATTATCACTATGTAACATCTATTTCCTTTTCAATAAAAATAAGTTATTGCTTGTGTTTTCATTGTACATTAAGTTTCATTCAATTAATTATATGATTTGTCCAATAATATATATCAAACAAATATCTACATGGTAATATTGATATATTTACAAGTGTAATATTGATAATTCACGTAATATTTTGTTTAATTTTCATTTTTCAATTGAAACGTCAACCTGCCACTTCAGTTATGGGAAGAAATTGAGATAACGTCTAATAGAGAAAAGTTAACGTCGTTTCATTTTGGAATCTTAATTTCATAGTTTCAAATAATTCAAACCTTCTAAGTTAACTTGTTTCATTTTGAAATCTTAATTTTATAGTTTCAAATTATTCAAACCTTCTAAGTTAACTTGTTTCATTTTGAAATCTTAATTTTATAGTTTCAAATCTTTGAAGCCTTGGATTGAAATCTTAATTTCATAGTTTCAATCTTTCAAAACTTTTGACAGTTTCAAATCTTTCAAACCTAGGAAGTTAATGTTGTTTCATCTTGGAATCTTAATTTGATAGTTTCAAATCTTTCAAGCCTTGGATTGATATGGAAAGAAAAAATGAAACTTAGTCATTTCATTTTGGAATCTTAATTTGATAATTTCAAATCTTTCAAGTCTTGCGGGTCATTTCATTTTGGAATCTTAATTTGATAGTTTCAAATCTTTCACGTCTTGCGGGTCATTTCATTTTGGAATCTTAATTTGATAGTTTCAAATCTTTCAAGTCTTGCATTGATAAGATTTTTTCAGCTAGGAGAAGAAAATGAGATAATGCCTAATAGAGAAAAGTCAATTTGATAGTTTCAAATCTTTCAAGCCAATTTGATAGTTTCAAATCTTTCAAGCCAATTTGATAGTTTCAAATCTTTCAAGCTTCGATTGAATTTGATAGTATAGTTTCAAATCTTAATTCGCATTGATAGTTAACTAATCTTAATATCTTTCGGGACCTGGATCGATAAAATCTCTAAATGACTTATCTTTTGGGACCTGGATCGATAAAATTCCTACAGAAATTGATTATGTGGATCGATAAAATCCCTAGAGAAATTGAATATGTTTTCAGTATGGAGGTTCAACCCAACAATAAAAACTTGAAAATAACATGACAATCCTAACAAAATGATAGTGACACTATGTTGGCACTACATCAGATTACATGGCTAACTGGTAAACACATAATTTTCCCTACCTTTTACATCTTAAAAAATAAAATAATGCTCTCAAAAATCATATTTTGGCAATTAAATCGCATTATACACTTCTTTCAATTCTACCTCAAACATAACATGTTGAACGAGACTAAAATTGCTAAGTAAATATCTTAATAGGACAAAATAAGTGTGATTGTCTAATTCATTAAGTAAAAGTGCCACCGTTAGGACTATTCCAAAATTACATCTTGTCAAGGCCGATGCGGAAAATATCAGTTGGGGGACATACAACAACAAATTTGGTGATCAAAAAATAACAAATAAATTGAAATAAAGTAACATATAAATTGAAACAAGTTTCATGTTTTTATAAAACACAAGTTATTTATCCAATCTCAAACTGACGCAAAATTTTTTACCAATCACACTCCTTATCATTCTCTTCAACAACAACATAAGTATAGCACTTTGCACAGCCCAAGTATATAAAGAAATCCACAGCAGTTAAAGAAGCAATGAGGAAGAAGAACCTATCCAAATGGCCCTGGTTCAAATCATGAGGAATCCTGTAGAGCTAGGATCCAGAGTACGTAGTGCAAGCTAACCAACTATTACACTGAGTATAGAAGGATACAAACCAAAATGAAGAATAAAAAGAAAAGTATGAGAACAAAATCACCAGAAATTGAAGCAGAACACAAAGGTCTGTGTTCAAAGTCAACAGGCTCAGTCCCCACTTAGAAGCTGAGCTCACACACAGATCAAACCACCCCAAAAACAGCAGTAGCACCAAGCCAAGCCTTCTGGACAGACAACAAGCCCCTAACCACACTTTGAATCTCACACAAAGATAAACACACAGGTTTAGGAAGTATAAAGGGTAGATATACTCAGGATTGTTCTGTAAGAAGCCTCTCTTCGATTCCGCCATTATATAGCACTAGGAGAGGGTGAAGAAGAGGGAAAACAGAGTAAAAAACGGCGAAATCGCCGGGATACAGAATCAGGAAGAAGAGATAAGAGAGGCGCTGCGGGGTGAGAGAGAGAGAGAGTAGGGTTAGGTTATGAGAGGGGAGCTGATCAGGGAAGGTATATAAACACAAGATCAAGGGATGACATCACACCATTTTGAATGGACGGATCAGATCAGAAGCCAACTTAAGATCATGGGCCCGGGCTCGGTCCAGAGGCTGCTTTGGGTTGCCAGAGTGTGTGGCCCAGTAAGAAAATTAGGCCCACATAATTACACTCTCTACCTTGGGCCGAATTTGGGTGTTCTGATGAACTTTTCATAGAAGATGGCAAGTGGGGTCATCATCACCTGGTCTTTCCCAGCCTTGCTGCACTACACAAAGTACAAATGCAGATTGGTGAGAAAAACAAGCACAAAGCACATAGAAACAATCACAAATAAAGCTTATAACCAGGGAAAAACACTCAAGGTGCAGAGGACAGATTCAGTGTCCTCATGCAAGATCTAAACTTTTCAGTAGGGAGTACTTTAGTTCCCATGTCTGCAGGATTGAATTCTAGTGGGATCTTTTGTAGATCAATATCTCCCTTCTCAACAATGTCTCTTATAAAATGGAACTTGACATCAATGTGCTTAGTTCTGTCATGAAAGACAGGGTTTTTGCACAATTGTATCCCTGATTGGCTGTCAGAGTATACAACTACTTTCTCCTTCAAAAAACCAATTTCAGACAGCAAACCTTTGAGCCAAATGACCTCTTTAATTGCTTCAGTTGCAGCAATATATTCAGATTTAGTAGTAGATAAAGCCACAATACTTTGCAGTTGGGATTTCCAACTTATAGGAGCTCCACATAGGGTAAACACATATGAGGTTGTAGATTTCCTGTTGTCTTTGTCATTGGCAAAGTTAAAGTCCACATAACCATATAGGTTTATACTTTTTCCAGTTTTTCCAAAGAGAATTCCTGTTTCTGCAGTACCTTTTAAGTACCTTAGTAACCATTTCACAGCCTCTCAATGAGGCAAGCCAGAATTAGACATAAATCTGCTCAAACAACTCACAGAGTATGCTATATCAGGTCTGGAGCTTACCATGAGGTACATAACAGATCCAATGGCACTTGCATAAGACACAGAAGACATATCAGATATTTCAAGATCAGTCTTGGGTGACTGATCTTTACTTAGCAAGAAATGAGCAGCCAAGGGCACAGAAACATGTTTAGCATCAAGCATAGAGAATTTTTCAAGAATTTTCTTCACATACTGATTTTGGTTAAGAAGCAGAGAGCCAGATTTTCTATCTTTGGAAATGTCCATACCCAGGATCCTTTTAGCATCACCAAGGAGCTTCATGTCGAAGTTTTCATTTATGCATTTAGATACATGATCAATAGCACTTACAGATGGACTAGACAGAAGCATATCATAAACATAGATCACCAAGAACACTGGATTTTCATCATCCTTTTTAAAATATAGGCATGGATCATAAGAGCTTCTTTTAAAACACAGAGAGAACATGCAAGCATCAAATTTCTTATTCCATTGTCTGGGAGATTGTTTAAGACCATATAAAGATTTCTTTAACAGACACACATAATTAGGATGTTGTTTATCCACCAAACCCTCAGGTTGTTTCATATATATCTGTTTATCAAGGTCTCCATGTAAGAAAGCAGTTTTAACATCCATTTGCTTCAATTCCCAGTTATGATGAGCAGTTAATGCAAGTAAGATTCTCACAGTAGTGAACTTAACAACAAGAGCAAAAATTTCACTGTAATCAACACCTTCTTTTTGTGTGAAACCTTTAGCAACTAATCTTGCCTTATATCTTACTGAATCAGTTTCATGCTTGATTTTGTATAACCATTTACAATCAACAAGAGAGCACTTAGCATGTTTGGGCACAAGAGTCCAAGTGTTGTTAACATGCAAAGATTTCATTTCATCATTCATAGCATTCAGATTCAGTAGATTGCATAGCCTGATTATAAGTTTTAGGTTCATTTTCATCAAGGCTTTCAAACACATTAAACACAAAGGATGCAAGATCAAAATCATCAAGATGCTTAGGTCTCCTAATGTTTCTTCTAGTTCTATCTCTTGCAAGCATGTATTCACTTAGATTATCAGATTGAGATGCAGATTGTTTATTATCATGTTTATGAGAATGCCCAACAGGTTCATTATGATCATCAGATGAGGGCTCCACCTCATTTGGAGCAGTATCAGGAATAATAAGAGCAGGAGCAGGTAGACATGGAAATTCAGATTCATTAAACACAACATTCCTGCTAATTATGGTTTTGAAGCCATGTTCATCTTTAATCCAACATCTATAACCTTTCACACCCTCAGGATATCCAAGGAACACATCCTTAACAGATCTTGGTTCAAGTTTATCAGAATTAACATGCACAAAAGCAGTACAACCAAAGACTCTTAAGTTTGACAAGTTCACAGGTTTGTCACACCACATAGATTCAGGTAAATCCCCATTTAGGGGCACAGAGGGGCATCTATTAACAAGATAGACAACAGTTAAGATTGCTTCTCCCTAGAATATCTTAGGCAAACCAGATGCACATAGCATAGATCTCACTTTATCTAACAAAGTTCTGTTCATTCTTTCAGCAATTCCATTTTGTTGAGGTATATGCACAACAGTTCTATGTCTCTTTATACCAGATTCAGCACACAAAGCATCAAACTCATGGTTACAGAACTCAGTTCCATTATCTGTTCTTAAGACCTTAATTTTCTTTCCAGTTTGATTTTCAATAAGTATTTTCCATGCTTTAAATTTATCAATCACATCAGATTTCTGTTTAAGCAGAAATACAAATACTTTTCTGGAAAAATTATCAATAACAGATAAGAAGTATCTATTCCCACTAGGTGTAGGAACTGGTGCAGGACCCCAAACATCAGCATGTATATATTCAAGAATTTCAGAACACTTTGAGGTATTGGGGAAGGGGGATTCAGGAAACTTCAGCTTAGGTTGTTTTCCCATAATACATGAATCACACATAGTAACATCAGTGATAGAATCACCACATAGGTAATCATTCTTATGCAGAATTCCCAAACCCTTGTTGCTTATATGTCTAAGTCTTTTATGCCAAAGATCAAATGCATCATTTAGGACAGAGTTAACATGCAAAACATGTTTAACATATGTAACATACATGTTATGGGTTCTTTTTGCATTAAACTTCACTGATCTATCCTTTAAAAGATTCATTTTACCATTAACCCATTCCCCTTTAAAACCAGAATCTTCAAGGGCAGTACAAAACATCAGATTGCTACACAAATTTGGAACATGCCTCATATTTTTCAGAGATAACACATAGCCATTATCAAACTTCAGATTCACATTTCCAACACCAAGCACATGTCTTTGGCTGCTATCAGCCATGGAAACAGATCCATTTTTCAATTCAACATAGGATGAAAACATATTAATGTGTGGTGTCATGTGGTTAGTGCATGCAGAATCCAACAGCCAGACTTTATCAATATCAAGCACAGAGTTCACAGAATCAGAAATCATGAAAACATCACCCATGTTATCAGAGACATTATTAGCTTGATTGAGTTGATTATTATTAGGCCGGGCAAAAATCATTTTTGGCCCAGTAGGAATTTTCGATTCTCAATTGTGGCCCATTTTCAGGCTTTTTTGGCCCAGACGATGAGTCCGTCTAATTTTTAACGGGGATACCACGTGCGGGGCACGTGGTCATTAAGTGGCTTTTGTCATTCGCGCGTTCCAGAGAATGAGTCACAACTAAAATCGAATCCTAACAAACCCTAAATTCCCAAATCACCAATTGTCAAACCTAAATCCTAAATCGAAGATTCCCAACATGGGAAGAGAAAATCAGGTCACCAGGCTTGGGCATTTTAGGGGATTTCTAGGTGTTATCAGAAAGGACAGATCTCTGGTGCTTGAGATTCATAGATCCATGGCGGTTATCGTCTCTGGGCTCAGTTGATGAACCCAAATAAGGAGAGGTTTGCTTGAGGCTCGCCATCCCGAAATCCATTGCTCATAAAAAACTAACAAGTTTATAGCACTATCCCCACACAAAAGCATGAGTTCATCCTAAGCAACTTCCTTGGAAAGTTAAAAAAGTGTAGAGAGAGAAAGAGAGAAGACAGAGAGAGAGAGAGAGAACGGTCTGCTTAAGGATGAGTTCACCGATTTTTTTTTATTTTTTATTTTCAGTTCTTTTGTATGTATCTGAGGAGAAGCAAGATAGATACTTGGAGAAAAGAAATTCAAAACTACTTAATTCTACATTAAAAATGTGTGTGTGTGTGAGAGAGAGAGAATAGAGGGATGGAGAGATGATTTGTTTGAAGGAAAACACAATCTGATCTTCTCGTACAATACCAAAATTGAAAACTAACGTTTTCTGTTAACTGACTAACGGAGAGGGTTCAATTCGAGAATTTTTGGGCCACTTTTGAATATAGGGGCCACAATTGAGAATCGAAAATTCCTACAGGGCCAAAAATGAATTTTGCTCTTATTAGGCCTTTCTTTCTTAGGTTCAGTACACCTGTTTGCATAATGCCCTGGTTTTCCACAATTATAACATTTCCTGTTATTAGGCCTTGGTTTGAAACCATCTTTATTCTGATTTTGACTCTGATTCTGATTAGGATTAGGATTCTGATTTGGCTTATTCCGAGGCTTAGGAGGTTGCTTATTTTGACGATTGGTCCTACGTTTTCCCCTTACATGATTAACATCACCCATAGACTTGTTACCTCTACTGTTTTTAAGATCAAGCTCCTTACTCTTTAAGCCATTAATAACAGTGTCAAGAGTTACTTTATCTCTGCCATATTTTATAGCTGATTTTACATCACTATATGAATTAGGTATAGCATTCAAGAGCACAATATGTGTATTCATCAATGTTCTTATCCCCAGTTAACTTAATATCTTGCACCAGTTTATTAAACACATCAAGGTTTTCATCAATATCTTTATGCATATCAAGTTTAAATCTGAAGAATTTTTCAAGCAAGAACATTTTAGAAGGCAAAGAAGTTTCAGTATAAAATTCCTCCAGTTTATTCCACAGAGAACCAGCAGAATCATGCTTCCCTAGCTTTCTAATCACAGAGTCAGAAAGATTTAAAATAATAAGGGAGTATGCAAGTTCATCAAGATCACATATAGTTTCTTCAGAGGTCTTTTCAGCATATTTTTTAGTTATTGCCTTAAAGCACTTTTGTTGAACAAGAATACCCTTCATTTTTTGTTACCAAATAGCAAAATCACCCTTACCATCAAAAGGAGCCATAGGTAGAGTATTCATGTTCATAGATCACAGAGAGTTCACATAGAATAGAAACAACACAGAGTATATAAGAATCACACAAAGTGATGAGAATCACAGAGATCACAGAAGAACACTGGTCAACCCTCTCAGCCCCGATTCCAGGGTCACTTAGTGGACCGGACAAGGTACGTGTGGTAGGGGACCAGAGATAGAGATAAGCAGCGGAAAAAGAAAGATCACACAGATCAGATCAAGATCAAGGATTACACAGAGAACCCTAGACTTATACCAACACGAAGCCCAACAGACTCGCAAAAAGATCTCACAGGATCTTACCAGAAAGAAAATAAAAGAGGTAGGGATAAGCCAAGATACCTGACTTCACCAAGCCAAACTCCGGATTGCCCCCACACAGTGCTCTGATACCATTGTAGGGCTAGGATCCAGAGTATATAGTGCAAGCTAACCAACTATTACACTGAGTATAGAAGGATACAAACCAAAAGGAAGAATAAAAATAAAAGTATGAGAACAAAATCACCAGAAATTGAAGCAGAACACAAAGGTCTGTGTTCAAAGTCAACAGGCTCAGTCCCCACTTAAAAGCCGAGTTCACACACAGATCAAACCACCCCAAAAATAGCAGTAGCACCAAGCCAAGCCTTCTGGACAGACAACAAGCCCCTAACCACACTTTGAATCTCACACAGAGATAAACACACAAGTTTAGGAAGTATAAATGGTAGATATACTCAGGATTGTTCCGTGAGAAGCCTTTCTTCGATTCCCCCATTATATAGCACCAGGAAAGGGTGAAGAAGAGGAAAAACAGAGTAAACAACGGTGAAATTACTGGGTTACAGAATCAGGAAGGAGAGATAAGAGAGGCGCCGTGGGGTGAGAGAGAGAGAGTAGGGTAGGGTTATGAGAGAGGAGCTGATCAGGAAAGGTATATAAACACAAGATCAAGGGATGAGATCACACCATTTTGAATGGACGGATCAGATCAGCCAACTTAAGATCATGGGCCCAGGCTCGGTCCAGAGGCTGCTTTGGGCTGCTAGAGTGTGTGGCCCAGTAAGAAAATTAGGCCCATATACTTACAAATCCACCCAGCATTGCCCCCTTTCTCAGGAATTCTCGTCACCACATTCACCAACATGCTGCTTGCAAAGTTTCCCAACGACATCGACTCCATGCACAACGAGCTGCCCAAGCTCTTCACCCCATCCGGGACCTGCCCGTTGAAGAAGTCCAGCTGCCCAAAGTACATGAACACCTCCGACGTATATAAAAATTTGAATCATTTTTATTTACTCCCTCCTGTTCTAATTGCATGTGATTTATGATATCATTAGTCCTCTAGCAGTCACATAAAGAAAAAAAAGTAATCACTTCCTAATATACCCAAATAACTGTAGTACTTTTCTATACATGTATTCATTAAGTTCTCACAATTTCCATTAAAAAGTTAAACGTCAATTTCAAATGCTCTATCATGAGTTCATGACTCCCTGGAACTTGTATAATTGCATATTATGGAATTCTATCTTAGCGAGGTTTAATGGAAATTAACTTCAATAATTATTGTTCTATGACATGTGAATTTATGGACTTATATAAGGGTAAAAAAAGGACAAAGAGCAGTAGTTTCAACTTCTTGTGATTTTCAGCAAGAAAACCAGAGAATACAATCAACCAAATCAATGAACCCTAGCTATGAACAAGAATGAACAATGCACGTAAAGAAACAAAGATAACACGCAAGAATTTAACGTGGTTCGATCACACCAACTGTGATCTACATCCACGGGCCAACCCGAAGCAATCAATCCACTAAAACGAGAAAGAAAACGAAGATTACAAAGAGTTGTGCAAATTAGGATTTACAGTGAACACCCTATCTTCTTTACACAATATCTCACTAATCACTCAATGAATTGTACTTCAACTAGAATCACATGTGCCCCTATATATAGAGAGGAAATCCCTGGAACCAGATCTTGAAACCGTCGCTAGATCTCCGCGATTATCCGTTGGAAGGTGAGTTGCACGCGTAGATTTTTGTTATTTCTGTTATGCCAGGTTTCTGTTCTACCAGGTTTTTGATCCACACAGCAGTTCCTATTTACGCATCAGGATTTCGTTCGTGCAGCAAGTTTCTGTTCGCACCACATCTCAGGTTTCTGGTCAGATTTTTGCTAGAAACTTGTTTATGCAGAAACCTGTCCGGTTTTGAATCCTAACTGATACCAATATTCTGTCGTCCGGTTCACCACTCCCTAGGATGATTCTTCCACCTCTGAAATCGGTTCTGGATTCCTTGCAACATTTCCTAGCTGACAATATCAATTCTCCACCCCAGCTTTGAAATGATTGACTTCAGTTAGCCTGCAAACTCCAAGTGCCTCCTAAGTGTTGTCTTCCTTCCACCCTGTCAAGCTTACTAAGTCTGTGCAATGACTGAACTTTGCTCCTGGTAACACCTTGGTAAGCATATCAGCAGGATTGTCCTCAGTACCAATTTTGCTAGCCAACACATCTCCTTTCTCTATCATATCTCTTACAAAATGGAGTTTGATATCTACATGTTTGCACCTCTCATGGAATGTTTGATGCTTTGTTAAATGTAAAAACACTTTGATTGTCACAGAAGATTGTGACTCTTCCTTACTTTATACCCAACTCTCTCAGAATTCCCTTGAGCTAAATCGATTCCTTCATTGCCTCAGTCATGGCAATGAATTCAGCTTCAGTTGTTGATAGAGCCACCACAGACTGTTGCATTGCCTTCCAGCTAATTGATGTTCCATAAAGCTTGAACACATAGCCTGTGATTGACTTCCTTGAATCTATATTACCTGTAAAATCAGAGTCTACATAACCTTAAAGAGTGTTAATATATTGATCATGCTTTTTAAACAATAATCTCAAGTGTGTTGTTCCACTTAGATATCTAAGCAGCCACTTGGTAGCTTCCCAGTGTGCTCTACCTGACTCAGCCATATACCTGCTTACCACACTTATACCATAAGCAATGTCTGGCCTACTACACACCATAGCATACATCATGCTACCAACCGCACTAGCATAAGTAACTCCAAGCATATATTTATTCTTTTCATCTGTGTTAGGCTTCTGATTTGTTGAAAGTTTACACTGAGCTCCCAAATGTGTAGATACCACTTTTACAATGTGCATGAAAAACCTTTTTAACACTTTATGGATATAATCAGTTTGATAGAGGATCAACTTCTTTGATTTTCTATTCCTTTTGATATCCATCCCCAAGATTTTCTTGCTTCCCCTAAATCCTTCATTTCAAATTGCAGCTTCAATTTCTCTTTTAGAATGTCAATTCTGAACTTGCTCTTGCTTGCAATAAGCATATCATCCACATATAGTAGTAGATAAGTGTGAATGACACTACTTTCTTTTCCAAAGTAAACACAACTATCATAATTGCATCTCATCATACCAATGTTGATCATATAGCTATCAAACCTCTTATACCATTGCCTAGGACTTTGTTTCAGGCCATAAAGAGATTTCTTAAGTAAGCATGTCTTCTCTTCATTTCCAAGTTGCACAAAGCGTTCAGGTTGTTGCATATAGAGAGTTTCATCAAGGTTTCCATAAATGAATGTTGTCTTAACATCCAATTGATGTAATTCCATGTCATCTTGAACTACCAAGGTAAGGAGAATCCTGATTGATACATGCTTAACCACTGGAGAGAATATCTCATTATAATCAATGTCTTCCCTTTGTGTACAACATTTTGCCACTAATCTAGCCTTGAACCTCACATGTTCAGTTCCAGCAACTTCAATCTTCCTTTTGAAGATCCATTTGCTCCCAATAATCTTTTGTTTTGTTAGTTTCTCCACCAGTTCCCAGGTGTTATTCTTTTCAAGAGAGAATAGTTCCTCATTCATTGCATGAATCCATTTTTCTCTATCTTTAGACTTCATGGCAGCCTTGAAATTCTTAGGTTCTTCATATTCTAGATCTTGAGCTATGTTCAAAGCATAGTGAACAATGTCAGCTTTTCCATATCTTGTAGGAGCTTGAATTGTCCTTCTTTGTCTATCTCTTGCCAGGTTATAGTTTCTCAAATCTTGATTTGTCTGCAGGTTGGTTTCACCATTCTGATCATCTTCAGTTTCATCAGGATCTCCATGATCTTCATCTGACTGTTCCCTGAGCTCCACCTGAACTTCTGCAATCTCTTGTGGTTCATCTCCTTCCAATGTTTGATCAGAGGGAGGAGTGATCACTTGTTGATGTTGATGCAGTTTGTAGCCTATCACAGTTTCTTTGAAGATCACATCCCTGTTTATAAAACACCTTTGAGATCCTGGTTCCAAACTTCACATTTTATAGCCTTTTACTCCATTTGGATAACCTATGACAACCCTTGCTTCCAATTTATCCTGTCTTGTGTGTGTATATGCAAGACAGCCAAACACCTTTACATAATCATAATTTGAAGGTTTTCCATACCATACCTCATTGGGTGACTTGTACTCTATTGTTGAGGATGGACTTCTGTTGATCAAGAAGGTTGAAGTTGCTGCAGCTTCACCCCAAAAAGACTTGGGCAGATCTGCATCTAAGAGAAGACACCTCACCCTTTCCAGCAAGGTTCTATTCATCCTTTCTGCAATGTCATTTTGTTGAGGTGTACCTACCACAATCCAGTGTCTTGATATCCCCTTCAACCTGCAATAATCTTGAAATTCCTCTGACAAGTACTCAAGACCATTATCAGTTCTTAGGTATTTAAGTTTCTTTCCAGTTTGGTTTTCTTGAAGAGTTAGCCATTCTTTGAATTTAGCAAAGGCTTCATTCTTATGTTTAAGAATATAGATCCACACTTTCCTCCACCATAAGTTTCAGTTCTTGATGGCCCTCATATATCAGAATGGACATACTCTAGTGTTCCATTTGTAGTGTGTTTACCCGTTGGAAAGCTTGTCTTAGTGGCTTTGCCTTGTATGCATAGATCACATTTTTCCAACTCTGTAACTCGGTCACCTCCAATGAGGTTTTGCTTTGCTAATTCACTTAAACCTTTCTCTCCAATATGGTCTAATCTCTTATGCCAGAGATCAGTCTTTTCTTTGCTCATTATAGGAGATGAGTCTCCTATAATGGTTGAGCCAACTAGAGTGTAGAGACCATTGGATTTCTTTCCTTTCAAGATTAGTTTATCCACTTTGGTTACATGGATTTCCTCATTCTCAGTTTTGAAATCGTAGCCTGCAGCATTCAACAAACCAAGTGAGATCAAATTTCTTTTGAGTTTGGGAATATACCTGACTTTGGTGAGTGTCTTGATCTGTCCATCATGCAACTTCAACTTTATGTTTCTTATGCCCATAACTCTGCATGAATGATCATCACAAAAGAGGACTAATCCACCTCTCTGCAACTCCAGGTCAGTAAACCAAGATCTTATAGGACATATGTGAAAGGAACACCCTGAGTCAAGCACCCACTCATCTTTGAACTGACAGTTGCTTATGCATAGCATAGCAGCACCATCATACTGCTCTTGTGCTATGGAGGCTTGTTGATTTATGCCTGTCTTCTTCTTTCTTTCTGGGCAATTCTCCTTGAAATGCCCTGCCTTATAACAGAAAAACACTTCTTTCCATCAGCAGCATCTCCATTAGTTTTGTTTGTAGCAGTTTCTTATTTTTGTGAGTTTGACTTGGACCCTTGATTCGATTTCTTGAAATTCTTGAACTTCACATTCAACCCTTCACCCAAATTTAGAATTTTGGATTTTGAATTCCCTGAGATTGCTCTTGTCTTGATTGATACAAGAACCTCTTCTAGTGTTAGGGAGATTGCTCTTCCATACACAAGAGCATCCTTGAAGGACTGATAAGATTTGGGCAGTGCATTCAACAGCAGCAAAGCGTTGTCTTCATCCTTCAATTCTTCATCAATATTCTCAAGATCATCTACAATCTTGATGAACTCATCTAACTTCTCTAACAACTTCTTTTCATCCAGAATTTGGAACGAAAAAAGTTTTTGTTTGAGATATAACCTGTTTGCCAAGGATTTTGTCATGTAGAGTGTGTGTAGCTTCTTCCAAATATCCCTTGTTGTTTCTTCCTTACAGACTTCTCTTAGTGTTTTTCCACATAGACATAAGAGTATTGTACTTTTAGCCTTCTTCTCAATGTTCTTTCTCTTCTTAGCATTACCTGCCAGTGAAGACTCACTCTCATCAAGAAGAGCATCTTCAACTCCATGTTGAATCAAGAGTGATTCCAGATGAACTTTCCACAAGTTGAATTTCTCAACTCCTGTGAATTTTTGAACGTCCAATTTCATGCTACCCATCTTTGGTTGATCTCGCTTCCCACAGATGGCCCCACTTGTTGTGATTTTCGGCAAGAAAACCAGAGAATACAATCAACCAAATCAATGAACCCTAGCTATGAACAAGAACGAACAATGCATGTAAAGAAACAAAGATAACACGCAAGAATTTAACATGGTTCGATCACGTCAACTGTGAACTACATCCACGGGCTAACCCAAAGCAATCAATCCACTAAAATGAGGAAGAAAACGAAGATTACAAAGAGTTGCACAAATTAGGGTTTACAGTGAACACCCTATCTTCTTCGCACAATATCTCACTAATCACTCAATGAATTGTACTTCATACAATATCTCACTAATCACATGTGCCCCTATATATAGAGAGGAAATCCCTGAAACAGATCTTGAAAACCATCGCTAGATCTCCGCGATTATCCGTTGGAAGGTGAGCTGTATGCATAGATTTCTGTTATTTCTATTATGCCAGGTTTCTGGTCAGGTTTCTGTTCTGCCAGGTTTCTGATCCGCACAGTAGGTTCCTGTTTACACATCAGGTTTTTGTTCGCGCAACAAGTTTCTGTTCGTGCACATCTCAAGTTTCTGGTCAGATTTCTGCTAGAAACCTGTTCGTGCAGAAACCTATCTGGTTCTGAAGCCTAACTGATACCAATCTTCTACCGCCCGGTTCACCACTCCCTAGACCAATTCTTCCATCTCTAAAACCGGTTCTGGATTCCTTGCAACATTTCCTAGCTGACAGTATCACAACCTAATAATATGATTTAATTTGTCATATAATTAGATTAGAAAAGATGGAGTATCATTTAATTGGAGAGCAGTAAATGAGAATATTTTTAGTTGAACGATCTATTATTTCTTGAAATCCTATAATATCACTTATTTTGAGACAAAAAAACATATAATTGAGAATACGTACTGTAAATCATGAGTATGTAGAATCTTCCGGCTTCCGTTAATGGCCAACTTCGATCCTTCAACTTCAAACAAGCCCTCGAGTTCGTTACCAGTCACATTCTATTTTTTAGCAGCAGTGACGAACACTTACATCACTCGGGGAATAGGATTCCCGGAAGGCTTAATGTATGGGTATTGAGAAGAGCCCAACAAAAAGGCGACCAATGCCACGACAGCAGAGATGGTGACAACCCAGAATCCGACCGTCCAGTTCCCAAAGTCCTCAAAATAGACCAATATGGTATTGGAGAACAAAGAGCCAGTATTGAGTGTAAAGTAGAAGTAGCTGAAGAAAGCAGCTTTGGACTTCTTCTGATCAACATTCTTCTCATCAAATTGATCAGCTCCCAAAGTGGCTATGGTGGGCTGGTAACTAAGTAGATAACCCACCATACCCCAATGCAACTAAGTAGATAGCCAAGTAGAACAAAGACGAGTCGTAGGGTGTGACCGACACACATATTTGGGTGCCATCACTACACCCATTCGGCTTTAGCAATAACAACCAAGACAACAATGATAGTAGCACTAGCCCCTGAATTATTATAAATACAAGAAATTGACTATCATAAAAGTAGCCTGATATGATAAGAAAAAATTTAAAATAACCAAACGATAGCAAAACATTAAATACAGTCAAAATTGATGATTTTACCCTTAATGATAATGGTTCATCTCATAAAGGAAGATAAGAGAGGAGATGGTTAAATTCTGTCCAAACACACATGTATTAGAAGATCCAGACTCCATTTTTTGCTGACAAAAAAATGGATGGGATGCCCTGTTACACCAATCTATTACATCTCCTATTACATCTATTGGATGATTGACACATAGGAAAGATAGAGGATTATGCATAGCAGTGAGAAGACGTAGATCTCATGTGGAGAGCAAACGGTGTTAGAGAAATGTAATCAATAATGAAAGGAAAATTTCTGCTTCAATTTTGGAAAAAATCAACTTTTTTCCATTTTGCACTGACAGAAGAAAAGATCATGAAGATCGCTACTCTATTCTCGATTGCTATCAGAAAAACAATTCGAAAAGTTGAAGGTTTCTTCCTCACAACGAAGACAACATGTTCGAAGATAATTCGGGTGAGTTTTTCTCTATTTTCTGTCAAAAATTTTGACATTGGTTTCCTATCTCACATACTTGGGAGCATGATTCCACCTCTGCGATTATTCTTTGCTGATTTGACAATAAATTCATGTTCGAATGATTTCTTTTTAACTGAGTACACCAAGTGTTCGATAGAATTCCTGAATGAGTGAAAAACTTCACTGAGTGGCAGTTGTTGGTTTTCTTGTTTACCTAAACCTTCTTCATGATCATTCTTGGTATATATCTGTAATTTAACTTCGATAAGCAGCATATTAATCAAATTAAGCAATAGATAATCCAATTATGATTATATAGAATTCATGGTGGTGAATTCTAAGGACACCATTGTTGTGAATGAAGAATTTGTTGAGGGTTGGATAAACATTGGTAGAGATAAACCATACTTTTAAACTGAGTACATCAAGTGTTTGATAAAATTCCTAAATGACAAAAAAGCCCCTCGTGCAGCAAGTTTTGATTTATTTGATTATTTAAATCTTCTTTATGGTATTTCTTGATATATTTATAATTTAATTTTGATCTAAGTAATAAATTAATTAGCAAAAAAGGGGATGTAGCTCAAGTGGTAGAGCGCTCGCGTTGTATGCGAGAGACACGAGGTTTGATTCCTCGCATCTCCACAGAATGGGCTAGCAAAGTAACATGCTCAGGCAACCTTTGCTTTAAGAATTACTGATAAGGGTTGTAAACTAGAGATAACATGGTGAAGAATAGGTAAAATTCCATAATCTAAAAAATATGCATCAAGAGTTTGATTCTTTGCATCTCCATAGAATGGGCCAGCAAAGTAACGTGCTCAGGCAACCTTGGTTTAAGAATTACTGATAAGGGTAGGAAACCAGAGATAACATGGTGAAGAATAGGTGACATTCCATAATCCAAAAAATTTGCATCAAGAGTCCTTGATAAATTCAGGATAATTGATAGTAAATATTTGTCCATGCAAAACAAAATCAAACATATAATCACCAGAAATTGATCAATTCAGGATATTTGATAGTAAATATTTGTCCATGCAAAACAAAATCAAACATATAATCACCAGAAATTGATTATCATGAGTATCAACTATTTAAAATTCAAAAAGGTCATGAAATGATAATTATTACACTAGAAATGAGAGAGAGTTTTTCTCTTACCAAAGTCAATTTCTCATATACATAGAACACAGATAAGAAGAGTAAATGGATTTTATTAATAAGATTTTAACCATAGCTAATAGTATATTATTCATCCTTGAAACATAAAAAAAACTATGCAGTTGTACGTTCTAAATCCAGCAAATTTGCATCACTCATTTTTTTGTCAAATCGTCTTTCTCTTTATTCTCATACCACAAATTTACACATGGTCGATGAATATCGAATTGAAAGATAAAATAAGAATAAAACCGATAAATTTAACAAGAGATTTATTCTCCATGTCTCATGTGACAATGTAATATTAAAAACAAATAAAAAATGAATACGTTCTATATTTTATCCCCAGTGGTAACAACACTTCCATTATTTGTTTCCTTGTTTTTGCTTTGAGGTAGCAAATTATTGAAATGGACCCCATCGTGTGCTTTAGTCTTGATAAGTTGTTGCTGCGAAGGAAATGCAAATTGATAAATACATGTGCATGAGAAAATAAATTAAAGATATATAATGATAAATACATGTGCATGACAAATACATCTCCACTACATGTTGTTACCTGTAGTAGATTTGTTAAGCTCATTTGACATCGATCATCATTTGAATAATGAGCAAAATTAAGTTGTTGATTGATAATTGAATTGAAGACCTTGAACCAAAAAAAAAAAAAAACCAACAAACACATGAACTATTATAATGTAAGAAAAATATTTATGAATGTAATGATTTACAATATAATGTACCTGAGGAAATTGAAATTGCTCCAAGGGTGACATAGAAGATGCTTCAACTGGATAAGTCATGTTTAAATCAGTCCTAACACCTTGATAGTCCTGATTCATCGCTATGAAAGTATGAGAAAATATATGATTCTACATGTATCGAAAAAATATTATCTAACCACACGTGACATACATAAAAAAATAATATATTAATTATCAATTGTGCATATATAGTATAAAAACCTGCGAGAGTTGAGACAACAAAGGTAAAGAGTTGTATTCAGAGAAAACACCAATGCTTGAAACATTGCTCCAATGATTGTCAATACTTTGCTGCATATGTTTCTTTAATATTTAGTACATGGATGAAAAATATATTACTATTGATTGAAATAATTTATAGATTCAGAATTTTTTTTTAAAAATGACATCTATGAAAAGCCATACCTGTTCATTAGTTTCAGTTGCTGTAATTTCATCAGATTGTTTCTTCTTTTGTCGAGATTTCTCTAAACCACTTCTTTCTCTTTTTCCAGATCTTACAGCTTTTGTCTCTTTTCTTTTCCATCCCTTTATTACACTTTCATTGGGTTGCACATCTTCATTTAATATCTTTTCACATCCTTCAGATGAAAATGTAGAAGTTTGTTTCACAACTATTCTTGAAAGTGCATTCTTTTGCACAACATATTTGACTCCTGAGGTTGGTCTCACAAGATAAGTATTCTCCAAGCATGCATCAACTTCTTCAATCCCTTTAATCAAACATTTTTATGCAATTTCAAATGTTTCTGTGGTTAGAGCACCTCGTGTTGTTAACTGGTTATACAAGCTGCACAGTTCCTTGTAGTGGACTCCAATCATCTTTTTTTCCTCATTGTCATTTACATAACCAGTAGATTGTACATTAACTTCAATACCTTGAACAATATTCTTCTTGGCTTGCTTGGTCCATTTTTTTTATATACAATTGGGAATCTCCACAATATTTCTCAAAGAGAAGACCTTGAGAACACAAAATTCCTACAAACTCGAACTTTTTACAACTGCATGAAACTTTTTTTTTCAAACAAGTTAAATCTAACTGTGTGCTGATAATGCTTTCTGAAGGGGAGGATTTTATACTCAAAGATTTCTCCAACTTGACCACACAATTCTGCTTGACAATCATAAGTCTTGTGCAACTCCTCATGAAATAACTCCAAAACTTCATGTGTATAATTACTAGCTGCATGTTTGCAGATTTGAACTGGAAAAGCAGCCACTGGTATAGTCTGACTTGTTCAAAAATCTGCTTTCAACTCTTCATACCGACGATCATCGACCAATCTATCAAAATGGTGGAGAAACTGACGCAAATTATGCTTGTAATTCACATACCTTTTAAACACTATTCATACTTTCACTACGTTGCGTAGTTATCATATCTGCACAAAATGACTTTCGCCCATAAACAAGAGCCCATTTTTCTCTTATTTTAAACAACCTTTCCAACCAATCATTATCTTTAAGCTCATATTTTTCGAACATAACATTCCATGCATTAAGAAATTCTTCTTCTTCTTCTTCATAATCATAAACACAAGACCTGAAATCCTTAGAAAAACTTTTAAATCTTGCAAACACATTACTCAAATGCTTGGCTACATTTTGAAATATGTGCCAAATACATAGGCGATGACAAGTTTCAGGACATTGAATTGCTAAAGCTTTTGCGATTGCAGCATCTTGATCTATGAGAATGGTTTTAGGTAGTTTTCCAGACATGGCTCTAGCAAATGTATCAAATAACCATGTATATGTTAATGTAGTTTCATCATACAACAATGATGCACCAAATATAATTGTTTGTCTATGGTGATTCACGCCAACAAAAAGGGAAAATGGCTTACCCTCTTTATTTTTTCTATATGTCATATCAAAACAAACTACATCTCCAAAATAAGAATAATCAACCTTCATTTGTGCATCAACCCAAAGAATCTTCGCTATCAGATCATCTTGGTCAACCTGAATTGCATAGAAAAAATTAGGATCATCTAGCTGTCTTTATTGCAAGTACTCTAATACCCCTCCAGTATCACCAACCTTCATTTCCATAGTTCTCTTTGAACCCAAGTAATTTTTGAAATCTTCATACGTAAAACCAACATTTTCAGGATTTCCTGTTTGCTTTGACAATAAGGCAAATCCTACTTTTGGTGTTATCCCTGAGCTATCTAAATCGTCCACTTGTGAAGCTTGCATATCTGATATTTTCCTATGTGACCTTTTCATATGACTTTTTCTCGGACTCACCAGATCATGACCTATATGTTCAGCAATAAAATTGACAACTCTATATTTACCATTATATCTACCATTGACCTTCATGCTTGCTTCACAACCTGTTCTTATTTCTGGACGATGAGACTTCACCATTGCATCTCTTTTATCCTTTCCTCTGCGTCCTTGACATTCACAACAAAATATTCTATCAAGTACCCTTCCATTTCTATCTTTATGAACACTGTGTTTTTGAATGCCAAATCCAGTTGCCTTTGCGTATTCATTATAAAACTTGTATGCAGCATCTTCACTTTCAAATTCCATACCAATTTTTGGAATTTTCTCTATCGGAATGTTCAATTGTCTTTCATTTGTTTGCTCATCCCCATTTGCATTTGTAAGTTCTTTTTCTCGATCTGCCTCATCAAAATTTAATTTGCGTCGTGGAGTAGCATCAATTGGCATATCTTTGTCCATAGTTGTAGAATAAACCAAAAACATTAATATTAAATTAAAATTATATGGTAACTAAATTGCACATGTAAATTATTGCGAGATATCATAATATTAGCATATTGGTAATCACAAATCAAGTCTCGTTTCATATGTCTACCAACTTATAATAAGGTCTTTATTTTCCGACAGTTTAACTCCATAATATAACATAATGTAATTGAGTCAAAAAATGTCTAGAAAATGCCCAAAAACAAAAGAAATGATAGAAAAAAAGACAACAATGCATTGAGCTTTTAAATTAATAACTTATATATGAAGGTGTACACACAAGATAGGGAAATTCTCATTTCTCCAACTATATAAATTAAAATACTACTCAATTAGTTATGTAGTGGTTAGTTTCTTTTCTTCTTATTTCATCCAACCATTCCCAATCAACTAATTAGGCAGTATATATGAATTACTAGTGATAATCAGCCAACTCCAACCATTCTCAATCAACTAATTAAGCAAAACATATGAATTACAAGTGATAATCAATCGACTACTTGTTTTAGCTAAGATTCCTAGTTTTACAAAAAAATTGAGTCTCATTGACCAATTTCACTTTCATTTCTTTTTCTTAAAACCAAAAAAATTCCAAGCAACTAAAGAAAGGGGGAAAAGAAACGACCAATCTTTAAATAGTTTATATTCAAATGCAATTCGAGCCTAAACAAACGGGTTCACCATGAGATTACTGTAAACAAGTAGGAATTCACATTACATACAACTAAAAAAGTGAAAACACAATGGTAAAAAAAAAAAAAAAAAACATAAATCCAATTTCATTCAGCAACAAATCAAACTAAAGTGGAAAATTCTCATTGGCAAAAATCATTAATTCACCGTAACCAAATGAAATTTCATATGCAGAAACAACGAAGAGAAAAGACTAGAATCTTTGTCTCCCATCGATAATCCCACAATATTTTAGATTTTTAGAGTATTTTTGATTGACATCCGAAAGTTATATAATTTTTGTATTATAAATAGAAAAATGTTGCTAACAATTTCAATACATAATACTGTTCATTCTGCTCAGAAACATGAATTGTTAATCTCATGAAAATAGATGAGACAAAATCTCTGAATTATGACATATGAATATATTCATAAATCGTCAAAGCAAGAATCAAAACTAAAAAGAAAAAAAAAGTACACAAAATAATTAAAGTTATTAATTACTTAGACAATCTCATGCTTAAAAAATCATCTACTCATGCTAATTATCAGTATAGTGTATATAGCCTGACCAGCTCGTAATCACAGAGCCACAACAATTTAGTTTTACTCTAAAAATCTTAGAATATAAAAATAAAAGTTACTTTTAAAAATGAGTTCAAATATGCATTTTGCAACACAATTGCATCATACAAGAGAATGAAAGGAGATCAGATTTAAAAGTATGGTTTATCTCTATCAATGTTTATTCAGCCCTCAACAAATTCTTCATTCACAACAATGGTGTCCTTAGAATTCACCACCATAATTCTATATAATCATAATTGGATTATCTATTGCTTAATTTGATTAATATGCTGCTTATCGAAGTTAAATTACAAATATATACCAAGAATGATCATGAAGAAGGTCTAGGTAAACAAGAAAACCAACAACTGCCACTCAGTGAAGTTTTTCACTCATTCAGGAATTCTATCGAACACTTGGTGTACTCAGTTAAAAAGAAATCATTCGAACATGAATTTATTGTCAAATCAGCAAAGAATAATCGCAGAGGCGGAATCATGCTCCCAAGTATGTGAGATAGGAAACCAATATCAAATTTTTTGACAGAAAATAGAGAAAAACTCACCCGAATTATCTTCGAACATGTTGTCTTTGTTGCGAGGAAGAAACCTTCAACTTTTCGAATTGTTTTTCTGATAGCAATCAAGAATAGAGTGGCGATCTTCATGATCTTTTCTTCTGTCAGTGCAAAATGGAAAGAAGTTGATTCTTTCCAAAATTGAATCAGAAATTTTCCTTTCATTATTGATTACATTTCTCTAACACCGTTTGCTCTCCACATGAGATCTCCGTCTTCTCACTGCTATGTATAATCCCCTCTCTTTCCTACGTGTCAATCATCCAATAGATGTAATAGGAGATGTAATAGATTGGTGTAACAGGGCATCCCATCCGACAAAAAAATGAGTTGGAAAACGAAGCACGTTAGATAACGGCCCCAATAAGAATCACTGAGGAATTCTCCGAGGAGGGAGCAGAGGTAGACGGTGCCGGTCCATTTGCTGACATTGTTAGCAGCAGAAGCATTGTCTTGTCCGAGAACACGAGTTAAGAACAAAACTAGGTTCACTCCAACACCGAAGAAAGCTAGCATACGTGGCGAGCACTTGATTGCTGCAAAATCAAATTTTAAGATATATATATTACTGATTTAATTTGATGATCACTCAATGAAGCTAGTTATTTGTGAAACATAACTTAGATATTTTTCCTGCTTAGTGTTTTGACTCCTTATTCCACGGAGGAAGTTCTCCTCTCATTGCCTGAGCTGCAAATGAAGTTGGAGTTTCCCAGGTTTGTGCTTTGGTGCTTACATGTCATCATATTTCTCGTCTTCTACTAACTTTGAAACCAAATTGTGCAGATGAATGGAATAATTTTATGGAGCGTGTCAAGTGCCTCAATGAAGAAGAACTACGCCTTCCTTGATATGGCCAAAGATGATGGTACTCTATCTCTTACACTGGCCTCTTTGGATGAGCACAATGTGCAACTTTTTAACATTGCTAGCCCTTTTAATGTTTGATTAAAAATTACTGTGGTGGATTAGTTATCTTCTGCATTTTAAACAGATTTAATGGAGGGCTATAAGGCCATTGAGTTAAATGAGGATCAGATCAAGGGAGAGAGATCGCTTTGGAGACAATGTCAAGCAGTTTCAGATATGAAGTTCACATATGTCGTATCCTGTCAATTATATGGTATTCAAAAACGATCTGGCGATCCTCAAGCACAAGATATATTGAGACTAATGACGACGTACAAATCATGAACCTATAAGGCTATTTTCTTGTGATTATTGTACCTAATCACATTCTTATGAACAGATATCCATCTCTTCGAGTAGCATACATAGATGAAGTTGAAGAAACAAGTAAAGATAGGTCCAAGAAGGTCAATGACAAGGTGTACTATTACACTCTTGTGAAGGCTGCTTTGCCAACGTCGATTCTTCAGAGCCAGGGCAGAACCTGGACCAGGTAAAAGGAAATGATTGGAAGTAAAGTATTTCAGGAAATATTTGTTTTTAGGTTTTTCCAGAATTTAAGCATAGTAGTTGTTCATTTATAGGCAGATCATCCTCTTATTACCTGGCTGCTCTCTGCCTCTAACTATGATGCTACTTATTTGCAGCCATCATCTCTATGCCAGTCAAAGTTTGGCTTAGTTAATTTATTCATAACAGACATCAATTTGCTTTCATCTTATAGGGAGTTTCTGATTTTCATGTTCCCATGCATAATTAAAATTCCTATATGCAGTGTGATATGGAGTGATTCCCACTTGCAGGTCGTATAAAACTTCCAGGGCCTGTTATATTGGGTGAAGGAAAACCTGAAAATCAGAATCACGCCATTATTTTCACTCGTGGAGAAGGCTTACAAACAATTGATATGAATCAGGTATCATACTTTTATGCTAATTTGATTTTGACTTTCATTTTGTGTCCTGAGATCAATATCCAATTGTAGGATAACTAAATCTTCAAGTATGGCGAAGTGAAAAGCATGTTAAGTTGGTGATCTCATGATATGCATGATGGATAACCAAGTGCTTCGACTTCTGAGAACTTGGTTCAGTATAATTATGACTCCTTACAGGCTGTAATCTGTTTTCACCTCAAATTTGAGACATTATTTCCAGAGAATATGTAGCACATGGTACTGGTCATATTTATGTACAAGTAATCATTATCCTGTAAATGTTATCCTTGGTCATTGGTCGTCACTCGTTCTTTATGTAGCATCTGATTTCTTTTTGTTTCTTTTCTAGTTTGTCCTTTGTTTTGGATTACTCAGTCTAATTAAGTTATGAATTTTCTAATGCTGTCCTTTTGTTCTACTCATAACACTGCATTCTTAATTTTGACTTATTTTCTTTCCATCATCAGTTTGACGTTAATATAATATGAATCCTGTTCTTTGCTTTCTTGTTTGTGCAGGGTTCGGTTTCACTATGGTCATCCAGATGTCTTTGATAGACTATTTCACCTTACAAGAGGTGGGTTGAGCAAAGCCTCCAAGATTATCAACTTGAGTGAGGATATATTTGCTGGTATGAGTAATATATGAAGGTGTTACTCTTTGAACTTCCATGAATGGTAATTGCTTGACATTTTATCTTTAATGTTACCAGGCTTCAATTCTACACTTCGTGAAGGGAATGTGACCCATCATGAATACATACAAGTCGGTAAAGGGAGGGATGTAGGACTTAACCAGATTTCTCTGTTTGAGGCGAAAATTGCCAATGGAAATGGAGAACAAACATTGAGTTGTGATTTATACAGACTGGGGCATCGTTTTGACTTCTTCAGAATGTTGTCATGCCATTTTACCACAATTGGTTTCTACTTCAGTACCTTGGTATGTGGCATAGGTGAACTGTCTACCAGTTGATTTTGAAACCTTAATGCAATTTTCTGACCTTTTTGTATTGTTCTGGCAGATTACTGTGCTCACCGTGTATGTGTTCCTTTATGGCCGCCTTTATCTTGTACTACGTGGCCTTGAGAAAGGGCTTAGTAACCAACCTGGGATTCGACAAAATAGGCCTCTTGAAGTTGCTCTTGCCTCCCAATCATTCGTCCAAATCGGATTTCTGATGGCTCTCCCTATGATGATGGAAATTGGACTAGAGAAAGGGTTCCGAACTGCATTAAGCGAATTTATACTAATGCAATTGCAGCTTGCACCTGTGTTTTTTACCTTTTCTCTTGGAACAAAGACACATTACTATGGGAGGACATTACTTCACGGAGGTGCAAAATATAGGCCGACAGGTCGTGGATTTGTCGTGTTCCATGCTAAATTTGCAGATAACTATCGGCTATACTCTCGTAGCCATTTTGTTAAGGGACTTGAGTTAATGATATTGCTTCTTGTTTATCAAATCTTTGGTCAGTCTTACAGAGGTACAGTTGCATATATCTTAATAACCGTATCAATGTGGTTTATGGTGGGCACCTGGCTTTTTGCTCCCTTCCTCTTCAATCCTTCTGGTTTTGAGTGGCAAAAAATAGTCGATGATTGGACGGATTGGAACAAGTGGATTAGCAACCGTGGCGGTATAGGTGTCCCTCCGGAGAAAAGTTGGGAATCTTGGTGGGAGGAGGAGCAAGATCATCTTCGTCATTCAGGGATACGCGGCATCATTGCTGAGATTATATTGGCCCTAAGATTTTTCATTTATCAGTATGGGCTTATTTATCACTTGCACATCACAAGGCATACTAAAAGTGTTTTGGTATGTTTTGACTTGAAAGTCTTCTCTGCTTCTCGACCTTTCTGTTTTTATTTGATCAAAATAGATTTTTCTGAAGTTCTTGCCTAGTTGCTTTACATTAGGCTGATCTTGCAATTCATGCTGATACTCATATTTGTTACGGTATATGGCATTTCATGGCTGGTAATCTTCCTGATACTTTTTGTCATGAAGGTCAGTAAGTATACTATTTTCCTATTTTCATATTGTTATAATTTTATTTAAGTTTGTTAGAGCAATATCTGCTTTTGCTTGAGAATGCTACCAACAACCTGAAGTTCACCTATGAAATGGAAACACCATTAAACATTCTGTGGTTTTAATGGAATATTAATTATTTCTCCTGGTTGGTTATGTTCTGCAGATAATTTCTGTTGGACGAAGGAAATTTAGTGCAAATTTTCAGCTTGTTTTTCGGCTTATCAAGGGTTTAATTTTTGTCACGTTTGTGTCTATCCTCGCTATTCTGATAGCACTCCCCCACTTGACACCAAAAGATATCATCGTCTGCATTCTCGCCTTCATGCCTACTGGTTGGGGCTTACTTCTGGTCAGTGTTATTTTTTCTCCCTCCCTTTTGCACTTTCTTGTTCTTTTGTACAAGGCACTCCATGTTTTGTCATTCTTTAATCGAACTCTAAAACCTTTCACTTGAACAGATTGCACAAGCGTGTAAGCCGGTTGTTCAAAGAGCCGGATTCTGGGGTTCTGTTCGAACTCTAGCACGTGGATATGAGATTGTGATGGGGTTGCTTCTTTTTACTCCGGTTGCATTTCTTGCGTGGTTTCCATTTGTGTCGGAATTTCAGACTCGAATGTTGTTCAACCAAGCATTCAGTAGAGGTCTTCAGATTTCTCGTATTCTTGGTGGTCACAGGAAAGACAGATCCTCAAGGAACAAGGAGTAGAGATTATTCAACTAGTTTTTATGTTGCTAAAATGCAACTTTTATTTATTATTATCATAGTTACTATTTCCTTATTGGTATGGAAGCTATATGCTGTTTTTGGCTTATTATCATAGAGTTTTTGAATCTGACGCCCACAAAACTTCAGCTCAATCATTTTTGCTCAAACAGTAAGAAATGGGGAGAAATCGGAAGGAATCAAAACCTCACAAATATTAAACACATCCTAATCCTAAAAAATGTATTTTTATACCTTTGATTTTTGAAAAATTGGGGTGTGTTGAGTAGTTTATGGGATAGCCTTTAAAAGAAAAAAAGGTTAAAAAGGGAATACTTATGGTACCAACTTGAAGCTGCATGCCACACCACAAGTGGATATGATTCAATCTACTTCAGTGGCTATGACTCAATCTAATTAGTGTCTTCTATGATAAGATCATTCTCTCTTCCTTATTCAGTCGATCTCTGTATAGAGCAAATGGCTTATGCTGCTCTTGTTTCACTTGCACAAACACTAGATCATCTTCTGACTCGTCATTCCTTTGTTGTTCATGATCAAAAGAAACAAATTCAATCTCTACATAAGAAAATTGTTTTCTTGTCAACTTTTCTTGAGGATTTTCCAACAGAGGCTACCAAATTTGAAGCACGAATCACTGTTGCAGCAAATCAAGTTGAAGACATCTTTGAGTTCCTTATTTTGAATAAAATTTTATGATCAGCAAATCAAGTTGAAGACATCTTTGAGTTCCTTATTTTGAATAAAATTTTATGATGGCTTACCACCTGATCCTTCAGCTGAAACTAGTGATCATATTCTACCTTTACAAAATTTGCACACGTTAAAAAGAATACATGATTTTAGATGCTTTGAGAGGTTCCTAGAATTGATTCCGAACATAAAAAAGTTGGGAATCATTTATCGTCAATTCAAGGAAACAGAATGGTCAGAGTACAGCCTAAACAATCTTGTCCATCTGCAAAAGCTTGAAAATTTGAACTTTTACGCATATCCATGTGCTTCATCTCATAGGCTTGCATTCCCAATGACACTAAAGAAGTTGACACTGAGCGGCAGTGGAATTCCATGGAAAGAGATGTCGATTGTTGGTTCATTGTCAAATCTTCAAGTGCTCAAACTATTGGCGTATGCTTGCCGTGGATTAGTGTGGGAAACAGTGGAAGGGCAGTTCTGTCAATTAAAAGTACTTGTAATTGACAACACAGACCTCCAAGTTTGGATAACAGAGTTGTTATTTTCCCAGACTTGAACGCCTTATTCTTCAAAGTTGCCATAGGCTAGGAGAACTTCCACAGGGTATTAGAGATATACCAATGCTTCAACAGATTGAGTTGTGGAGTTGTAAGTCATCTATTGTGGAATCGGCAAAAAGTATTGAAGAAGAGCAACGTGACTTTGGAAATGACCTCTTCCAACTTCATCTTAAGGACTAGTGACTGGTGAGCTTCATCTTAACGTGACTTTGTATTAATTTTTTTTTTTTTTTTTGGCTTTATAAATGAAAGAGGATATTTGGTTTAATTCCCTGTTTCAAGTATTTCCATGTCAGTTAGAGGCCGTGCTCATCATTATGTAAAAAAAAAAGTAAAAATAAGGACCATACTTACGATGTTTTGGTTTGATTAATATATTGGATGTATTTGTGCTTATAGTGGTGTTATTCATTTTAATTATTTTATATTTATAGTTAATAATTGATTTAATATATATATATACACACACTAGCATAATACAGGTGTGTCACACGTGAGATATTATAATTGCATAATTTAGTATTAGATACTTTTTTTTAAGACATGCACTTAGTATTATATAAGAATTTCATTAATTACATTAATTTCTTTAAAGTTCATTAAAAAAATTATTAAAAATTATCAAAAAAATGTTTACTCACGTTTTAGAAACATCTTATTTATATTTTATTATAAAATTAAGGACAATTATTTCTATTTTATTTGCTAAGTAACTAATATTTACAATTTAAGTCATCTTCGAATCAATTGATTGATTTTGGGTAAAATGCGTCAAACCCCTTCATGATATAAAAATTTCTTGTGTTAAAAGAAATACACCACTTATACGTACGTGTGATTTAATAAAGGGTAAAACACAAAAACCTATCTCAAGTATACCCCATTTTGCACAATATCATTTATAAATGTTTGCAGTTACTATATCATGTACACGGATTTTGTAAAATACAATAAATTCGACTGCCACGTCATCATATCTCACCGGAGAGTGTTCACGTGAATCTAAATTTTGCATTTTACTATATAAACTTTAAAAGTTTTCATTTCACTTTATAAAGTTCACAGATTTTGCAAGCTACAATATTTTCAATTGCAATGTCATAAAATATCTTCGAAAATCGCTCACTTACATGATTGTTAGAGTAAATTTGTTTTGAAGATGTCATTTACAATATCTTCATTACCTAATCTTTATTATTATTATTATTATTATTATTATTATTATTATTATTATTATTATTATTATTATTATTATTCAATTCTAAGCCCTAATTTGATAAGAAGAATTTTTTTTATCCCTTTAATTATTAGATTGATGCACATGAGTTGTTTTCGATAATATTTTATGATGTGGTAGTTGGAAATATTGTAACTTGCAAAAACCTTGTACTTTATATAGTAAAATGAAAACTTTTAAACTTCATATAGCGAAGTGCTAAACTGAAATGCACTTGAAAAGTCTCCGACGAGATTTGATGCCGTGGCAGTCGGAGTTATTTTATTTTGTAAAATCCGTATACATGATATAGTAAACTGCAAACATTTATAAATGATATTGTAAAGTGCAAAATGAAGTATCCTTGGGATGAATTTTGTTTTTTTTACCCTTTAATAAATGTTGCTCATTTTCCCGTAAACTGTTAAAATTAACAACTATGTATTGCACACACTTGTAGCGAAAATTGAAAGTTTTCGGAGTTTTTCCCACAATCTTTTTATGTTTTGAAATTATGATTAAAGTTTTATTATTAATTTGGTAATTTCAAATGTTAATGATATATTTTTATATTTATTGTTCATATTTGGAATAAAGATAAAACGTAAAGATTATTTGATAAATAAGGGTATCACTGGAAATTTAGTACAAAAGTTAAAGTTTATTTATTCATTTTATAATTACTTGAATAATTTTTTGTATTCTACTTTATTATTTTGTCTTATTGAAATGATTATAATAATTTAGTTATAATTTTCAAAATTATAAAATAATACTTTAAGATCTTAATATTTATATATAAGATTTGATTTAGTAATATTGTTTTATCAATTAGTTTTAATTCAATCATAGTCTTTAGATTGATTAAAATACTTTATATTAGAAAAAATTGTAAATAATCATATTTTATTAGATAAATTTAGACTTTTTAAACATAATTTTTAGGCAAAATATTACATTACAATTTTGAATTTTTTTGACTAATATTTAAAAGTTTGGATTTATTATTTTCATTTATATATTTAATTAAATTTTATTTATAATAATAATCACTTTAATTGGAATTTTATAATTATCCCATATATATATATGATTTTTAATTTAATTTATTATATTTTGATTTTCGATATGTGCTTCGAATTAATCATCAAAATATTGAAAATAATTAGTTAATTTAGATTGTAGAGAATAAATTTATATTTTTGCTCACTTAGTAAAAAAAAATGTTTCTCCTATTTTCAACTTTTTATATAATATATATACGTTTTATATCCTTGTATATGTCATATCTTTACACATCTTTATGAAATTTTCATATTAGCTATTTTTATTTCGTTTCAATTCTCGCCACATTTTATCTCGATTGGCACCATTATATATTTTTCAAAATTCTAAATGCTATATACAATATTTTAAATAAATATATAGCTTCCATCAGATACCTTCATGACATCAAACCAAATTATTTATCAAATATATATAGTTACTTATCTAAACATTTTGAGATTTTTTTTCACCATATCATTGTATGACTCGTTAGTTTAATATTTCTACCTATACTTAACACAATTTCGTAAATCTTCTAAGTCTTTATGTAAATATATCAATGATTTTTTTAACAATTGGTTAGTTTTCATAAATATTAAATAGAATAGATAATCATTTAATTTCTTCAATTCACTTTTATTCCTTAATGGTACTATATTGGTGACCAAATATGATATTTTTCTTAAAAGGTTTTAAGGATACTTTTCAATAATTAAGTTCATCAATATTTTAATTAAGAAATTTATACTCTTATTATATACATTAATTTGAGTTAAATCTCTAGTTTTAGTTTCTATCGTCATTGTTGTTATTTTATAAATATCCTTATACGGTTATACTCTTTTGTAATGTCAAATATTTTATAATTTTTTTCAAACGTTTTTGCACTTATCTTATATTTATATTTTTTCTCTTCTATATTAACTCTCTAGTGGCTTCATTAGTTCTGGTTAAAAGTATCATATTCCAAAATATTTTATCTAGGAGGCTGCTTATCTAGTTAAAGGTTAACTTCAAAAATCATTTTGTAGCACCCCGAATCAAAATGAGCATAATTTATTAATTAAATATTTTAACGCATGACTTAATAACTATGTGCGTATTTTTGAACTGTTTAATTTATTATGTGCGTTTCAGATACATGTTTAACGCGTGACTTGGACGGATAATTTTCATGGACATGGTATATAGAATATTTTCATACCATAAGATGCGTCTTGGAAAGACGAGAAGATAGAAACGAACTAGAGGTCAATCAGAGACCCGTAGATCAAACGGTGACGGAAAGGGCAAAACCCGAAGTTTTGGTCGGAAAATCGGAAGATATTTACGATGAAATGAAGCGAAGATATTTTACGTGAATAGTAATGTTGAAAAGTCAACGGATGAATAGTGTTTGAGATATTTTGGATGAATAGTAAAGGAGATATTTTCGGTGAATAGTAATTTTGCGAATTCTATAAATAGAGGCTCCTCCGATTCATTTTTCACCGTTTCTCCGAACGAGCCGAAAGCGACGAAAACGAGTAAGTCCTTCTCTCTCCTCTCTTTCTTTTCGGGTTTCTGTTTCAGGCGGGCCACCGCCGGCGCCGCCGTCGGCGCGGCGGCGCCGCCGCCGGCCGGTGGCCGGAAAAATTCAAAGTTGTCGGAATCAGACGATTTTCGCACACGACGTTCGTCTCAATGAGACGAATCTAGGATAGGTCTCGGATTTCAAATCCGATTTCTCGTTCGCCGGAAAACGGCGAAAAACAGCCGCAAACCCTATTTCCACCATCCTTTCTCTCTCTTCGTTTTTCTTTCTCTCTCTACCGTTTCTTGCCGGAACAGTGGCCAGCGAGGCCACCTGAGAGTGGTGAGGAGTTGCCGGAGTGGTGGCGCCGCCGTGGGTGGCGGCGCCTGGCCGGAACAGTGGGATATATGTATGGTTACGTGCATGTGTGTGTGAGTGTAGGTGTATTAGTGTGTGTTGCTGTGGTGGCTGTTGTGGGCGGTGCCGGGTGGCGCCGCCGTGAGGGGATGATGGGCCGGTGATGGGAGGTCGCCGGCGAGTGCCAAGGGGTGGTGGCCGGCGGCAGGTGGCCGCCGGCCAAGCTGAAACAGTGGGGTGTGTGTGTACATATATATATGCCTGCGTGTGTGTGTATCTTGCCCGTGTGTGTGTAGTTGGTGGTTGTTGGTTGTTGTTGATGATCGCCGGCGACGGGAAGTCGCCGGCCGGGGTCCGAGGCAGTGAAGAAGAGTCGCCGGCGGCAGGTGGCCGCCGGCCAAGGGTTGGTTTGCCAAGGGTTTGAGTGTGTGTGAGCGTGGGTTGTGTATATGTATATATATGACTGTATGTGTGTGTTGGTGGCCGGATTTGGGTGGTTGCCGGCGACTGGGAAGTCGCCGGCCGGTGACCGGAGGTGTGAGGGTGGTCGCCGGCGACGGGAAGTCGCCGGCCGGAAGATTTGGTGAAGGTTTGGTTTTTCGAAAAATGTGACTTCGAAGGATTTTGCGGCAAAGTTTCCGGGCACTATTCATGCCGGAATCCGGAGATAGACGGCCGGAGGTGGTAGCCGGCGGTGCGAGGTATCCGGCGAGGTAGGTGGTGGCGGCTGGAGGCGGCGCCGCCGCGCCGGGCGACGCCGGGAAGTAGCCTGCTCGAGCAGGCCACCGTCGGGAAAGCTGGGAAGGTCCTGGCCGAGAAAACTCGACCAGGTGTGCGCCGGGTGCAGCAGCTGCCGAGAAAACTCGGCAGCCGTCGGGTGTCGGGAAGCCGCGCGCACCGTGCGCGCCCATGCGCACCCGTCGGGTGCCGACGCGCACCCGACGCCGTGTTTTCGATCCGAACCTCGTTTTCTTTCCGTTGTTCATCCGTTTCGAGTCATCGCCGACGAGACGTCATTGACCGAGGGTCGTGGGCCCGGTCAAAGTCAACCCTTTGACCAAAATTACCGTTTTACCCCTAAACTTAAAATGCTCCGTTCGAGCTCGTTTGAACTCCGATTGAGCTCATTCTTTTTGCGTTGCGATCCTTATTTCAATTCCTATCTTCTCAGCCAATTGGGCAGATCTGACCCTCTCATTTCTTGGACTCCAATCTTTAGATCTCTCGATCCGCCGCATAGTTAACGATCGTACTTTCGCTGGGAACGTTTATAGCTTTAATTATACTTTATTTGGGATCTAAGGAACGTCATAACTTGTGTAGGCTACTTATTGAGTTGAGCCTTGTGATATCGGATCCTTTGGTACGCGCTTGGGAAATCTGATCCGCCGATACTCGTTGTTCACGTGGTAACCACCGAACGAGGTGGGGGTACATTCTAAACCTTAAGCTTTAAGTTTCTGTTAATAAATGCATGAATGATTATAAATGAACGCGTGATATGTGTTACGTGGGGGTAACTTCTAAACTCAACATGTTTATTGTTTTCCATAATTGATGATTTTGCTATGATATTGTACGATATGAATTGTCTGCGTGACCGATATTTGTCTGCGTGACCGATAATCGTCTGTGTGACCGATAATTGTCTTTGTGATCGATATTTGTCTGCGTGACCGATAATAGTCTGTGTGACCGATATTTGTCTGTGTGACCGATAATCGTCTTTGTGACCGATAATCGTCTGTGTGACCGATATTTGTCTGTGACCGATAATCGTCTTTGTGACCAATATTTGTCTATGTGACCGATAATCGTCTGTGTGACCGATATTTGTTTGCGTGACCGATAATCTGTTGAACTCTACGTGCTGTGTTGATATACTGTATATCTTACGATGGTGCGATAGAGTTGGCCAGAGTGTCCTTTGGGCTGTGAGTCCTTTTGGCGAGTCATGGGTTGTGTGTCCGTTTATGAATCGAGTTATGTGATGCGTATATTATGTGACGTGTTTAATTGCTAAGCTATTGTATATGTTTAATAATTTAAAACTTGGAAAGTATCCTCACGAGTGTATTCAACGCACTCACCCCTTAATCTGTACTCACACTACAGGCAAAGAAGAGAATCTCGACGCGTAGAGAGAGGGGTGTCCTATCAGCTGTATCGATGATTCCGGTTTTGTCTTTAAACCTATGTTGATTCATTTGTAAAATGATGTTCCACGTTTTGTAAAATATTATCTGTATTCCTCATCTTTGTAAAAGATCCTGATGTTTTTTCCGCTGCGTAAGGTTTCAAACTTCCTTTTATCGGTTGAAACCGATGTTCTAAGAGTATCTTTTCTTGTCCCCTCTTTTTTCTTTCTTTTATATATCATGTACGCCTTTTTCCCCTTTCTTTCTTAACGCCCAAAAATGAATAACTCTGATATTTTGACGAAAAGATTTCGGGGCGTTACACATTTTAGTAAATTTCACTTTAATAAAGAACTTTATGTCCTTCAAAACTTATAATACGGCAAGTCTTACTCTTAGAAAATGCTAATCTCGGATTTATATAGAAACCTCTATAACTAAAGTACTAAATTCATAAAAAAAAATTATGCACATGATGGTGGAAAATGCACTATCATTGTTGTGTCATTATTTGTAATGCATGCACTTCAGAAAAAAAAGAAGTAAAAAAACACGTTGTTGTAGTTGGTTTTTTTTTTTTTTTTTTTTATCCCAACTTTAGAAATAAGATTAGATACTTGAACAATCAATTTCTCCTCAACAAAAATACACCTAAGGGCTGGTTGCATCACTTGTACCTAACCAATTTTAATTAATTTTGGTGTTCTGGTGGAATCTCCAATTAGATAAACGGTAATTGCATAGTTTAGTGATTGATTTGGTTTGAGTTGTTTTATTTTGATTTCCATGCATAAGTGGAACGCAAAATTTTATAAAACTTAGTAGGAGCATTATATTAGTTGAAGTCAATATTTATTTGTAGATATGCCATTTATCACACGCAAATGGATGATATCATACTAAATGAATTAATTATCTACTCAAAATGACCTCATTACTTGTGACATTTTCTATATTTCCTATAGGTACATGGAGTTCATTTACAACAAAAATGACATGATGCATGCAAAAATATCAAGTCGAAGTTGTTTGAATATGGTTGGCCATGTATATAACTGTCTCAATGGTTATTATATAAATGTTTTTGCAAATTCATGTTTTGGAAAGTTTTTAGAATTGAAACCAATTGTTGTTTCCTACCAACTCTTCCATCAATTGATGCTTAGACAAGTAAAAACAAATAAAATCAATGAATTATGGTTTGATTTCAAGGGTAAGTTGGCAAGATTTGGTTGGAGTGAATTTACTATAGTGACGGGCCTAAATGTCGGTGAGCTTCGCAAGAACGAGTTGCGCATCACCCAAATTTTTTTGCCAACAGTCATACATCCTGGATACTCAATTTTATGAGTTAATGATGGAGGTTAATGAACTAATTTCTAATGTTATGGGAGGGTTATATAAAATGTTGTTCACTGATGAGGAAGAGAATTGCGTGAAATATTTGGTTAGATATGTTGATGGATCTTCACCAGCTTTAGGTAAACCTTGGAAGGAATGCAAATTCTTGTATATTCCTTATTGTATATCACACCACTGGATTGTTGTGAGGGTAGATGTAAAAAAGCGAAAAATTGAAGTATATGATAGCATATCAATCTATGTTAGGCGTGCAACGATCGACCCATTGACAATAATTATCCCTTGGTTGATACATACGAGATTAGAAAGGTGTTTTGAGATAATTTTTTTTTGATATAATCAATGTGACATGTCTGAAACAGGAAAATGAGTAAGCATTTTGACAAGCATTTTTTTTTGTTATTAAATCATATGCTTATATTAAACTAACATCTTTTATTGTTGAAATGATTGTGTCATGTTCACCTTAAAGTATATAGAATTTTTTATGGCTGGAAAAGTTGTTGGTCACATTCGCTTTGATCACATGAAAGATTGAAGAAGAAAACTTGTAGTTGAAACCTTTGCACAACATTTTGATCTAGTTCTTTTAAATTATTGAATATGTTATGAGAAGTTAATTCAATGAATAAGTTGGGGACTAAAGAACTAACAAATGTCATGATTTTGTACAACTTAAATATTCATGGGGTTGTCCAGAAGAAATGTATATCCAAAATCGAGACCTTTTTGATATTTCTAATCCATTTTTTGCATTTCTAAATTGAATTGGTTAGGTGATAACTATTGTAAATTTGGGATAATTAGCATGATGACGAAATGCAAATAAAAAATGACATGATTTTGTATCTGAAATATGTCATGTTCTTTTATGTGATTATTGAGCACAGGTTATTGTTTAAAAACTTGATGTTATATCTTCTATTGGCTATAATATTGTTGTATATATGTTATTCCATTTTTTCAAGCAAATAAATGAGGCTCACAAGTCTATCTTTTTGTCAACTGCACTAATAATAACCTTTCTTCAATAGCTAGACATTGAACTTATATATTTAAGTTTATTTAGCTTAAATAAACATAAATATATATTAGATGCATTCATCTGGGAACTCAATAATGATCAAAGTAGCGTAATAACGAAACATATATCGTTATATCAAAAAATAACTCGAAATCGAAAACGGGTTGGTAGAATAACTTAAAAAACATCTTAGAGTTGATATAAGTCGAGATTAATAGATCTTGTATGAAATAAATTCAAAAGTTAGTAATCTTGTATTTATTTTCCAACTATTATGGTCAATTCTTCTACTTATTGATATTATGATATAAATTGTTGAGATCTTTTGAGCATAACAATTTTAGATTTTTAATTAATCCACCCTTAACATAAATCAACTTAGATATATATTAGACAAATTAGTGGCAAATTTTAGCTCAAAATTCACCCAAAAACTTAATAACGATAAGAGTAGCATTATAACGAAATACATAGCGTTATATCAAAAAAAAAAACTCAAAATCAACAAGTGGCTTGCGGAATAATCTCAAAAACATCTTAGAGTTGATATAAGTTGAGATTATTAGGTCTTGTATGGAAAAAAAATTCAAAAGTAAGTAATCTTATATTTATTTTCCACTATTATGGTCAATTCTTCTACTTATTGATATTATGATACAAATTGTTGAGATCTTTTGAGCATAACAATTTTAGATTTTTAATTCATCTACCCTTAGCATAAATCAACTTAGATATATATTAAACAAATTAATGGCAAATTTCAGCTCAAAATTCACCTGAGAACTCAATAACGATAAGAGTAGCGTTATAACGAAACACATAGCGTTATATCAAAAAAAACTCGAAATCAACAAGTGGCTTGCGGAATAATCTCAAAAAACATCTTAATTCATCTACCCTTAACATAAATCAACTTAAATATATATTAGAAAAATTAGTGGCAAATTTTAGCTCAAAATTCACCTGAGAACTCAATAACGATAAGAGTAGCGTTATAACGAAACATATAACGTTATACCAAAAAAAAAAATTCAAAACGATAAGAGTAGCATTATAACGAAACATATAACGTTATACCAAAAAAAAAATTCAAAATCAACAAGTGGCTGGTGGAATAACCTCAAAAACATCTTAGAGTTGATATAAGTTGAGATTATTAGGTCTTGTATGTAAACAAATTCAAAAGTAAGTAATTTTGTATTTATTTTCCAACTATTATAGTCAATTCTTATACTTACTGACATTATGATATAAATTATTGAGATCTATCAATTTTTTTTTTTTTATATTTATAATTCATCTATACCTAATATAAATCAATTAAATGTGTACTCATGGAATTATTGGCAAATTTAAGCTCAAAATTCACTTGAGAATTCAATAACGATAAGAGTAGCATTATAACGAAACACATAGTGTTATATCAAAACAAACTCAAAATCAACAATTGAATTGTGGAATAATCTCAAAAGCATCTTAAATATGTACTCGAGGAATTAATGGTAAATTTCAGTTCAAAATTCACTTGAGAACTCAATAACGATAACAATAACATTATAATGAAACACATAATGTTAAAAAAAAACTCAAAATCAACAACCTGCTTGCAGAATAATCTTAAAAATATTTTAGAGTTGATATAAGCTGAGATTATTAGATTTTGTATGTAAACAAATTCAAAAGTAAGTAATCTTGTATTTATTTTCCAACTATTATATATAGTCAATTCCTATACTTACTGACATTATTATATAAATTGTTGAGATCTATCAAGAATAACAATTTTATATTTATAATTCATCTATACCTGATATAAATCAATCAAATTTGTACTCATGGAATTATTGGCAAATTTCAACTCTAAATTAACTCCAAAACTCAATAACGATAAGAGTATCGTTATAACGAAGCACATAACGGTATATAAAAAGAAACTTGAAATCAACAACCGTCTTGCAGAATAATCTCAAAAACATTTAGATATGTACTCGAGGAATTAATGGCAAATTTCAGTTCAAAATTCACTCGAGAACTCAATAACGATAAAAGTAGCGTTATAACGAAACACATAACGTTATATCAAAAAAAAAAACTTGAATGGTAGAAATGGGCTGAGCACCCTCGTTATTAGACCATTAAAGTTATTTTTCCCATACAAAACAAGCGAATAGATAAAAGAAAAAAATTCATAAAAATAACATTGGATCATGATAAAAAGTCACAAAAGATACACAATTTTACAGAATTATAAGAATAGTCTGCTTCAATCCAATTAAAACAACTCTCAATTTCCACACATTGAGACACATATATGTATAGGGAATAGTCATCTCACCATATGATTTGCAAGTGATATTTCTTAAATGCTTGACTGTGTAAACCATAATCTATCACTTGAACAACATCTTGAATCTTTGCTCCTCGTTTTCTCATCCTGCCATAAAAATGTTTCATTGTTATGATGGTAATAATCAATTAAGCTTATTTAAATGCCTTATAATCTCTTACATATTATTAGATGTTTTTAAAATTTATAAAATGTTATATCCTATTTTTAAAATAAATAAATGGAGCATTTATATAAATAAGATAATGGAGTTAATCAGCATATTATTAATTGCTATATTGTAATTTAAATGATGAATTTTGAAGAAAATTTTAAAGATAAGATATTATTTGAAATAAGATGGTTTCTCTTAACATTTTGTAAATAGCTTATAAACTCCTATCATAATATTTCGAGTTCAACAAAATCTTATTTTTAAAATTTCATTAAACACTTTAACGAGTTTAAAAGTTAAATCTTAAATACCATATAAATATTATTAAATGAAACTTATTTGCTTATTCAAACACAGTAATATACAGTAATATATATATATATATATATATATATATATATATATATATATATATATATATATGAGGTGAAGAATAAAAAAATTATTGTTCAACATAATAAGTGGAATTACTAACCTTATGATCAAAGGTTTCTCTCAAGTGTTCCATGAAAATGAAAATTGCACGAAGGTCATTCTGGCTCCACTTGTCTTGAAAACTCTCTTTAGTATATTCTTTTCAATCCGAGGATTACAGTCAACTACTTCAAAATTTGAAAGAAATTCATATCTCATTGTGAGACTGAATTTTTTCAAATTGTAGCAGTGTTTTATGCTTAGTTTCTTAAGACATTTGAAGCTATCTTCCCCCTCCAATATCTCTAGATCAATGTCTTCCATTTGAAGAAAGTAAAGCTTTGGGAATTTATCAATTCCGACTTCCCAAAGTGGCCCTTGAAAGGCATTGTTTCGCAGCTTGAGGACTTCAAGATTTGGCAATGAAGAAATAGTGCTTATTTCTTTCCAAGGATAGCCCAACCCACTCAAAGTCAACTTTTTCAGACCAAATGGGAACATTGAGAGTTGAGAAAGTGGTGCAACAACCTCAAAATTGCATGTTGGATTTACAATGACACATTTAAGTGATTCTAGTTCACTTAGATGAGAAACATGATCAAAGCAACACAAAAGCTCTACTGCCGCAGGCATTCTATCAATTCGAATTCCTAACTTTTTTATATTAGGGATCCTTCCTACAACACCATTAGTGCAACTATTAAAGCTCACATCTGATAGTTTTATAAGATTTGGCAAAAAAGTGTCACTAACATCAGGTAGGTCGCAACCCGTTACATGAAGAAGTTTCAATCTTTTCATATCCCATATCTCTACAGGCAAATATGATGGAGCTCCAAATTTCATTATCAAATGTCGCCGGACAATCAAGTATTGTAGTTTCCAAAGTTTTGATATTGAAGGAGGGAGACTTGCGTTGCATGTGAGAGCAAGGTATCTTAACTTAACTAGTTCCAATACTTCCAAAGGGAACTCATAAAAACGGATTTCAAGAGCTTCAAATTTTTTGAGCAACTTTAAACCGAAACATATGGGTACCGGATATTGATGATATGGACCTAGACATAGTAGAGAGTGGGTGGTGGATGCACAATTTTCCTCCATTGATTCATACACATATTTAATACCAAACAAAATGTTGTTGTGGACGGACAACCTAGTCTGATGTTTTATAACTTCACTTGAAGCATCTGTATAACTATCCAGGATGTGAAAAAAGTTAATCTTCCTAGCTTCTTTGTAGCAGAAGTGCCACCAGGAAGAATGGAGGCCGCATGTTTTTATTTTATCGAAAATATCATTGACTACTTCACTGCTTCTTTGGTAGACCATAATAACATTATGCATTGCAAACTCTTGCAAGTATCCTTCACCAATAATTTCTAAAGTTTCGAAAAAACTTTTCGAAATGATTTTCTCAACAATCCACATATTAATGATCTTGGATTTGGGAATCTTATGATTTGGTAGGAAGACTGCCATATAGAGAAAGCATAATTTCAAATCCTTATATAAATTGTCATAGCTAGGATATAGTACCTTTGAAATTTCATCGTATGCATCGGTGAAGAGTCGATGCTTTCTTTGTGTTGCGACATCAACCCATTCTGATCTTGGTATCCTCGATAGGAGGTCGGCGATTGTGACGATTGTAAGAGGAAGACCATCACACTTCTCAGCAATCATCTTTCCAGCTCTCTCAAGTTCAACAGGGCAGGGGTCTTGAGCAAAAACCTTGTCACACAAAAGATTCCAACTTTCTTGTTTATTTAGCAAGCGCATATTTATGAGATGATAACCAAAAGAATGCGGATGTTGAATCCTTGTTGTAACCAAAATTTGACTTGCACTGTCAAATGTGATTGGAGATGAGGTTTTCAAGCAATTTTGGACAAGCTCCATATCCCATACATCATCCAACACAATGAAACAATGGTTGTTTGTCAAATATTCATTCAAGTAACCTTCCGTGAGCATATCATGCTCATCAACGCCCAATTGAGTTAGAATGTCTTGAACAATTTCTTCTAGTTGATATTCTCTTCCAACCGTCACCCAAACACAACAGTCGAACAATTCCAAGACATCAAAATCTTCAAAAAGTTTATTAGCAAGAGTAGTCTTGCCAATTCCTGCCATTCCAACAAGTGAGTGAATGAATAGATTCATATAAGAGCCAATGATAATCTCTTTTTTGAGTTTAGTGTACTCATCAGACAATCCAAACATCTTTGACTTGGAATGAATATCTTCATCAACAGGTAAAGGACTATCTTGTTTTAGATACTCCTGCTCCATCTTCTCAAGTGTGTCTATGAAGGAAAGACTCGCTTGTCTCAAATCCTCCTTATTTCTTTCGAGTTCACCATCCAGCTCGTCCAACAACTCAACTGACTGCTCATCCATCTCTTCAATTTTTTTATCTTGAAGGAATAATTCTGAAAACGGCTTCCCTTTCTCCGCAAATGATTTAATTGCCTCGATAAAAAGATCCACTGCTTGTTCGACTCGTTGAAACGAATCCTTCATCTTAATCCTGCTGCTCAAATCCAATCTTTCCATAAATACTTGAAAGGACTTTATCTTTTTGTGTGCAGTTTCATACATTTCTAGAAAGTCTGGTGCAATACTTTGAAACGCCGCAGAATAGTCTAGAAAACCCTGTATCTCGTAATCCAGAACAGCAAGAGCAGCATAAGCCGCCATCTGATCTCCCTAATTTCTCCCCAAACACCCTTTGGTAACTGAAATTAGTATGACAAACAATGGCATCCAACCGATGATGCAACGTATTAATTAAGTCAACGTCCTTAAATTATTATTATTATTTTAATCTACTAATTGCTTCATCCATACTTTCATTAATGATTCAATGAATGATATATCACTTTACAATTTTAAATGATGAACTCGACGGGAGTTACAGCTAGTTGTCCCCTAACATGACAACATGACATGTGCTTAACTGATTCAATTTTGTTTATGAAAGTTGACTATTGCAAGTTGTTTAATTTTTATGTTCAATTAAATCACTAGTTTCCATGTTTGTATTACTAAGAGTAATCTTCAATAAAATGATAGAGACAGACACATGTTGTATATGTCGTGTTCTGACAAATATGTAATTATTTTAGTCCTGTTAGTGATGTCTTTTAATTATCATAGTGATATATTTTTACATTATGTGAGTAATATCCTTACTTTATATTATATGAAACAAGGTAATAAATTTACGTAAATGAAGTAATGCAACTAATATCTTTATTTTTTGTGCTAGTGCTTGTTGGGTGCATGTGCTAGCTTTAGGAATGCCTGAAATTGAATTTATTATTTTTTTTATTGAGCGATTCAATTTTATTAAGAAAGAGAAAAAGTACAAAGGAAACCAGTCCACGAAAAAGGGCTAGTCACATGCCGACTATTCATTAATCAATATTCAATCATATATCACTTCAATTATTTTACAATTAAAAAGTATGAACCCAACGTGAGCTACAGCTAGCTGTCCCCAACATGACTACTAATCAATATTTAATTTCTGACCTGTGCTTAACTAATTAATTTTGTTTATTACAGTTCACTATTTGCAAGTTGATTAATTTTTGTGTACAATTAAATCATTAGTTTCCATGTTCGTATTATTAAGAGTAATCTTCAATAAAATGATATAGACACATGTTGTAGTTCGTGTTCTAACAAAAAAATTAATATATTTTAATTATACTAGTAATACATTTTAGTTATAAGTCACTAAGAGAAAGTCCACTATAAACCAGTGAACTAAGCTTGTTTTTCCCGAGACATCTTTTTCTAGACTTCAAAAAAAAATTTCAAAGAATTCAACCTTGTCATTTTGAAATTCAATTTCTCATTCACCCATACAAATCTTCTTCTAGGCTTCAAAAATTCCTTCGAAAAGATTCAACCTTGCCACTTTGAAATTCAATTTCTCATTCACTCATTAATCATTTTGGGCAAATAATATAAGGTCTCAAACCTCTCTTGGAAGAGAATACAATCTAGCCTTTTATTTCCACATTTGGAGACGAGACCCACAATTAATTTTGGCCCAAAGTGAAAAAAAAATTCCAACAAAAATAATTATGGTTATGGAGGATTTTTCATATATATGGTGAACTTTTCGTACATATGGAAGAATCTAAATCGAACGAACTAAACAAAAAGAAGAATAAGAAGAAGAAGAAGGAAAAAAAAAAAAGACCACTAAAAAAAAGAAAAAGAAGACGATGAAGGAAGATGAAGACAACGCTTGTGTGAGAGATCAAAAAAAAAGAAGAGGAAGAAGAGGTGGAGGAGGCAAAGACATGCTGCAATGCGCACAAATAAAGATGGAAACTATGAAGCATAAAAAAAAAATGAGCCACGTAATATTAAGAGCAAGAGTAAGAGCATTGTGTGTATTGACACCTATTATTGTGGATCTCATATGTCACCTATTCATTTTAAAAATATCATATTTTTAAAAACACACATTCACATCAATTTCACATAAATATAATCATTACGTGTTTGTCTCATTATCCACTAATTCATTTTTCTATTATTTATATCAATTAAAAGTCCATTATTTTGTTTGAATTTTTTTTTAATAGTGATTGATTGAAAATTGAATTTAGATTAATTAAAATAATAGTAATAAACAAACGTTATTTATTTATCATGAGATGATTTTTATTAATTAAATTTACAAAAGATGACTTTTATTAATTAAATTTATATTATATAATAAGTTTATTTTATGTGTTTTTATAAACATAATATTATTTATATTATATAATATGACCATAATATAATTTAAGTGATATATAAATATATATATATATATATATATAATTAAATAAAACAAAAATACATAAACACGAAAAATAGAATTCGCTTTGTTAAAATTGAAAATAAAACAACCAAATAAAGTTAAAAATTCTATAGTATCACATTTGAAATTGAAAAAAAGAAATTTGAAAATGCCAAAAAATATAAAATACAGAATAATTATTTTATAAAATACAAAGTAAGAAAAAATAATAAAAAAATAAATTAAATAGAAAAAAGAAAAAAAATCCAAAGAATTGAATGTGTTGTGGCATCAGTTGTTGGGCCCACCACCCACTTCTTTATTGCTCAAAGTTGACATGGTGGTGTTTTTGGGTGTTCCTGTACGAAAGCAAAATGTAATAACACCCTGAAAACACTTTTAAAAAACACACCAAACATAATCAAAACTTTTTTGTTAATGTTATTAACATGTGATAAAACATCAGTGTGGGTGCTCTAATAGAAAAATGATTTTTTTTATCAATTTAGGTCCTGAAAGATATGTTAATTATCAATGTGGGATGTGAAAAATAAATTTTATGGGTTTAAAAGATTGGAACTATCAAATTAAGATTTGAAATGAAATGGTTTTAACTTTTCTTTATTAGAGCAACCCAACAGTGCTCTACTTTAGAGTTGGACGCTTCTTTTCTCCTCCCAGCAAGACGTCTCACACTCTGCGCTACTGTGAAAAATATATATATTGTCTTTTTTTCCTTTTCTTTATATAATTTTAATGGGCCAATGGCCCAATGCTCCCAAGGCCCATTAGATATGGTTGGTTTTGCTTCATGCCCAATTACAAGTTCTATTTTCATTTTAAAGGATTAGCTTATGATATTAAAAGACTAAATATATGATGAGAATATTAGGAATTATCTATAGGTTGGCAATAACTATTAGATGATTTTTTTTTTTTGACTTCTCTTGTTTATATTAATTTTCTTCATAATAGTACTAAAATTAGATACATAATTGTGATTTCTTAAATTGATATACAAAACCAACAATTAGTTATTTTATCAATGGTGAATGTACATATGAGTCTAAAATCTATTGTTTTCTTTAAACAAATCATATAGAATTAAGATATCAACGATGAATGAGATCTTAATGCTCCAATTAAAGAAAATTTGTATAATAAAAATAAGTTTTTTTTTTTTTTACATTAAGATTCATTCAATTAGGCATATGAGTTTTTTATTTATTAAATTTAAAATATAAAAAGTAAAAAAAATATATTAAATAATGTTTACATGTGTAAATATGTTAATAAATTATAAAAAAAAATTCTCAACATGGATAGTAAAAATATGAGAGACGAGAACAGTTATATAAAATTACTGAAAATAAAACATAAATTAAAATACATGAAAATAAAACATAAAAATACTAAAATAAATTAAAATACAAGAAAATAAAATATTAAATTACTTAAAAATAACAATAAGACCTAATAATCCAAGAGGCCAACTCCAGACCCTCCAAGATTTGGAGATTGTCCAAACATATCAAACTTATCGGACATATTAGTAGATTTTGGTACTTGAGATTGTCTTCTCTTCTACATAATTATTTGTTGTTGTTCTTGAAAGTATTCACATTGTACGGGATTAGCAATCTCGATCAAATTCATGAGTAGTGTGTTATCTTCTCTAATTATGTCAAATTTTTCGTTGCTTGCTGCAATTTTTAGTTTTTGCACCTCAATATCCCTCTCTTTATTTACGATCGAAGTTGATAATGATTCTTGAAGTTTCGTATTCTCCTATTTCATAATGTATAAAAAGACAGACATATATCTTCACTTTATTTCATTTCAGATTTGGACTTTTTTTACCCTCTGTGGCCGCTGTGATGAAGAACTACCACTTATGTCCTCATCACTTAAATCGATTAAAAATGAAGGTGCTTAGGAGAAATATGAGACTCATTAACAACTTCTTGTGGAAATGATGTCCAGACTCTACTTATGTTTTCAGTCTGCACACATTATTTTAAATCAGACCACACATAGTTGAATTTGAACCTGTCTTTATATCATTTTTGTTTCATCAACAACTCGTTTGCTTGTCATATCTGCAAAGAATGTTGAAATTTATTGAGAAATTTTGTATGACACATAAAATAGTAAGACATATAAATGATTACTTACGATATTGAGCTCATTTTGCACTGCTTGGATTCATATACTCAATCTGACGCAAACAACCATTGAACTTTCTAGCATCTTTGAGAATTGTTTGCATGCGGCATTGTAGTGATCTTTGGATACGCTCCTTTATGTAGAGCTTGGTATTTCAGAATTGAACTTTTATGTAACACGTTTCCAAAATTGATCTCTAGATTGATTTATACCAACAATATGATCTTGTGAAATTTCAAGAAAGACATTACAAAGATGTTTATCTTCATTATTTGTATAATTTGTACTCCGTTCACTAAGTGGTCATCCATTCACCAAGTGGTCCCAAAAAATAATATTTTACAAAAAATAAAAAAAAGCATGTAGAAAGGATGTGGAATGTGCATTTGGAGTTCTTCAAAGCAGATTTGCAATTGTGGTGAATCCAGCACGTTTTTTTGTTGAAAAGTGATTTGCAATATATTATGACTGCATGTATAATAATGCATAATATGATAATAGAGGATGAACGAGATCTTAATACTTCAATTGAAGAAAACTTGGAAGTGTTACCCCTGGACATCGAAATTGCTAAGAATGAACCTACTCGCTTTCGGTATTTCCTTGGACGATTTAGATAAATTAGAGATGCAAATGCTCATTGTGCCCTCCAAAATGCATTAATTGATCATTTGTGAGAAGAGTATTCTAATTAAGAAAATTAGAAAATATCACTATGTAACATCTATTTCCTTTTCAATAAAAATAAGTTATTGCTTGTGTTTTCATTGTACATTAAGTTTCATTCAATTAATTATATGATTTGTCCAATAATATATATCAAACAAATATCTACATGATAATATTGATATATTTACAAGTGTAATATTGATAATTCACGTAATATTTTGTTTAATTTTCATTTTTCAATTGAAACGTCAACCTGCCACGTCGGTTATGGGAAGAAATTGAGATAACATCTAATAGAGAAAAGTTAGCTCGTTTCATTTTGGAATCTTAATTTCATAGTTTCAAATCATTCAAACCTTCTAAGTTAACTTGTTTCATTTTGAAATCTTAATTTTATAGTTTCAAATTATTCAAACCTTCTAAGTTAACTTGTTTCATTTTGAAATCTTAATTTTATAGTTTCAAATCTTTGAAGCCTTGGATTGAAATCTTAATTTCATAGTTTTAATCTTTCAAAACTTTTGACAGTTTCAAATCTTTCAAACCTAGGAAGTTAACGTTGTTTCATCTTGGAATCTTAATTTGATAGTTTCAAATCTTTCAAGCCTTGGATTGATATGGAAAGAAAAAATGAAACTTAGTCATTTCATTTTGGAATCTTAATTTGATAATTTCAAATCTTTCAAGTCTTGCGGGTCATTTCATTTTGGAATCTTAATTTGATAGTTTCAAATCTTTCAAGTCTTGGATTGATAAGATTCGTCTTGCGGGTCATTTCATTTTGGAATCTTAATTTGATAGTAAGAAAATGAGATCTTAATTTGATAGTTTCAAATCTTTCAAGTCTTGGATTGATAAGATTTTTTCAGCTAGGAGAAAATGAGATAATGCCTAATAGAGAAAAGTCAATTTGATAGTTTCAAATCTTTCAAGACAATTTGATAGTTTCAAATCTTTCAAGCTTCAATTGAATTTGATAGTATAGTTTCAAATCTTAATTTGCATTGATAGTTAACTAATCTTAATATCTTTCGGGACCTGGATCGATAAAATCTCTAGATAACTTATCTTTTGGGACCTGGATCGATAAAATCCCTACAGAAATTGATTATGTGGATCGATAAAATCCCTAAAGAAATTGAATATGTTTTCAGTATGGAGGTTCAACCCAACAATAAAAACTTGAAAATAACATGGCAATCCTAACAAAATGATAGTGACACTATGTTGGCATTACATCAGATTACATGGCTAACTGGTAAACACGTAATTTTCCCTTCCTTTTACATCTTAAAAAATAAAATAATGCTCTCAAAAATCATATTTTGGCAATTAAATCGCATTATACAATTCCTTCAATTCTACCTCAAACATAACATGTTGAACGAGACTAAAATTGCTAAGTAAATATCTTAATGGGACAAAATAAGTGTGATTGTCTAATTCATTAAGTAAAAGTGCCACCGTTAGGACTATTCCGAAATTACATCTTGTCAAGGCCGATGCGGAAAATATCAGTTGGGGGACATGCAACAACAAATTTGGTGATCCAAAAATAACAAATAAATTGAAATAAAGTAACATATAAATTGAAACAAGTTTCATGTTTTTGTAAAACACAAGTTATTTATCCAATCTCAAACTGATGCAACAAATTTTACCAATCACACTCCTTATCATTCTCTTCAACAACAGCATAAGTATAGCACTTTGCACAGCCCAAGTATATAAAGAAATCCACAGCAGTTAAAGCAACAATGAGGAAGAAGAACCTATCCAAATGGCCCTGGTTCAAATCCTGAGGAATCCACCCAGCATTGCCCCCTTTCTCAGGAATTCTCGTCACCACATTCACCAACATGCTGCTTGCAAAGTTCCCCAACGACATCGACTCCATGCACAACGAGCTGCCCAAGCTCTTCACCCCATCCGGGGCCTGCCCGTTGAAGAAGTCCAGCTGCCAGAAGTACATGAACACCTCCGACGTACATAAAAATTTGAATCATTTTTATTTACTCCCTCCTGTTCTAATTGCATGTGATTTATGATATCATTAGTCCTCTAGCAGTCACATAAAGAAAAAAAAAAGTAATCACTTCCTAATATACCCAAATAACTATAGTACTTTTCTATACATGTATTCATTAAGTTCTCACAATTTCCATTAAAAAGTTAAACGTCAATTTCAAATGCTCTATCATGAGTTCATGACTCCCCGGAACTTGTATAATTGCATATTATGGAATTCTATCTTAGCGAGGTTTAATGGAAATTAACTTCAATAATTATTGTTCTATGACATGTGAATTTATGGACTTATATAAGGGTAAAAAAAGGACAAAGAGCAGTAGTTTCAACTTCTTGTGATTTTCAGCAAGAAAACCAGAGAATACAATCAACCAAATCAATGAACCCTAGCTATGAACAAGAACGAACAATGCACGTAAAGAAACAAAGATAACACGCAAGAATTTAATGTGGTTCGATGACGCCAACTGTGATCTACATCCACAGGCCAACCCGAAGCAATCAATCCACTAAAAAGAGGAAGAAAACGAAGATTACAAAGAGTTGCGCAAATTAGGGTTTACAGTGAACACCCTATCTTCTTTACACAATATCTCACTAATCACTCAATGAATTGTACTTCAACTAGAATCACATGTGTCCCTATATATAGAGAGGAAATCCCTGGAAACAGATCTTGAAACCGTCGCTAGATCTCCACGATTATCCGTTGGAAGGTGAGCTGCACGCGTAGATTTCTGTTATGCCAGGTTTCTGGTCAGGTTTCTGTTCTGCCAGGTTTCTGATCCACACAGCAGGTTCCTGTTTACGCATCAGGTTTCTGTTCGCGCCACATCTCAGGTTTCTGGTCAGATTTCTGCTAGAAACCTATTCGTGCAGAAACTTGTCCAGTTCTGAATCCTGACTGATACCAATCTTCTGCCGCCCGGTTCACCACTCCCTAGGCCGATTCTTCCACCTCTAAAACCGGTTCTGGATTCCTTGCAATATTTCCTAGCTGACAATATCAATTCTCCACCTCAGCTTTGAAATGATTGACTTTAGTTAGCCTGCAAACTCCAAGTGCCTCCTAAGTGTTGTCTTCCTTCCACCCTGTCAAGCTTACTAGGTCTCTGCAATGACTGAACTTTGCTCCTGGTAACACCTTGGTAAGCATATCAGCAGGATTGTCCTCAATACCAATTTTGCTAGCCAACACATCTCCCTTCTCTATCATATCTCTTACAAAATGGAGTTTGTTATCTACATGTTTGCACCTCTCATGGAATGTTTGATGCTTTGTTAAATGTAAAACACTTTGATTGTCACAAAAGATTGTGACTCTTTCTTGCTTTCTACCTAACTCTCTCAGAATTCTCTTGAGCCAAACCGATTTCTTCATTGCCTCAGTCATGGCAATGAATTCAGCTTCAGTTGTTGATAGAGCCACCACAGACTGTTGCATTGCCTTCCAGCTAATTGATGTTCCATAAAGCTTGAACATATAGCCTGTGATTGACTTCCTTGAATCTATATTACCTGTAAAATCAGAGTCTACATAACCTTCAAGAGTGTTAGTATATTGATCATGCTTTTTAAACAATAATCTCAAGTGTGTTGTTCCACTTAGATATCTAAGCAGCCATTGGTAGCTTCCCAGTGTGCTCTACCTGGCTTAACCATATACCTGCTTATCACACCTATACCATAAGCAATGTCTGGCCTACTACACACCATAGCATACATCATGCTACCAACTGCACTAGCATAAGTAACTCCAAGCGTATATTTCTTCTCTTCATCTGTGTTAGGCTTTTGATTTGTTGAAAGTTTAAACTGAGCTCCCAAAGGTGTAGATACCACTTTTACAATGTGCATGAAGAACCTTTTTAACACTTTATGGATATAATCAGTTTGATAGAGGATCAACTTTTTTGATTTCCTATCCCTTTTGATATCCATCCCCAAGATTTTCTTGTTTCCCCTAAATCCTTCAATTTCTCTTTTAGATTGTCAATTCTGAAATTGCTCTTGCTTGCAATAAGTATATCATCCACATATAGTAGTAGATAAGTGTGAATGACACTACTTTCTTTTCCAAAGTAAACACAACTATCATAATTGCATCTCATCATACCAATGTTGATCATATAGCTATCAAACCTCTTATACCATTGCCTAGGACTTTGTTTCAGGCCATAAAGAGATTTCTTAAGTAAACATATCTTCTCTTCATTTCCAGGTTGCACAAAGCCTTCAGGTTGTTGCATATAGAGAGTTTCATCAAGGTTTCCATGAAGGAATGTTGTCTTAACATCCAATTGATGTAATTCCATGTCATCTTGAACTACCAAGGCAAGGAGAATCCTGATTGATACATGCTTAACCACTGGAGAGAAGATCTCATTATAATCAATGTCTTCCATCTGTGTATAACATTTTGCCACTAATCTAGCCTTGAACCTCACCTGTTCAGTTCCAGCAACTTCAATCTTCCTTTTGAAGATCCATTTGCTCCCAATAATCTTTTGTTTTGTTAGTTTCTCCATCAGTTCCCAGGTGTTATTCTTTTCAAGAGAGAGTAATTCCTCATTCATTGCATGAATCCATTTTTCTCTATCTTTAGACTTCATGGCAGCCTTGAAATTCTTAGGTTCTTCATATTCTAGATCCTGAGCTATGTTCAAAGCATAGTGAATAATGTCAGCTTCTCCATATCTTGTAGGAGCTTGAATTGTCCTTCTTTGTCTATCTCTTGCCAGGTTATAGTTTCTCAAATCTTGATTTGTCTGCAGGTTGGTTTCACCATTCTGATCATCTTCAGTTTCATCAGGATCTCCATGATCTTTATCTGACTGTTTCCTGAGCTCCACCTGAACTTCTGCAATCTCTTGTGGTTCATCTTCTTCCAATGTTTGATCAGAGGGAGGAGTGATCACTTGTTGATGTTAGTGCAGTTTGTAGCCTATCATAGTTTCTTTGAAGATCACATCCCTGTTTATGAAACACCTTTGAGATCCTGGTTCCAAACTTCACATTTTAAGCCTTTTACTCTATTTGGATAACCTATGACAACCCTTGCTTCCAATTTATCCTGTCTTGTGTGTGCATATACAAGACAACCAAACACCTTTACATAATCATAATTTGAAGGTTTTCCATACCATACCTCATTAGGTGACTTGTACTCTATTGTTGAGGATGGACTTCTGTTGATCAAGAAGGCTGAAGTTGCTGCAGCTTCACCCCAAAAAGACTTGGGCAGACCTGCATCTAAGAGAAGACACCTCACCCTTTCCAGTAAGGTTCTATTCATCCTTTCTGCAATGCCATTTTGTTGAGGTGTACCTACCACAATCCGGTGCCTTGATATCCCCTTCAACTTGCAATAATCTTGAAATTATCAGTTCTTAGGTGTTTAAGTTTCTTTCCAGTTTGGTTTTCTTGAAGAGTTGGCCATTCTTTGAATTTAGCAAAGGCTTCATTCTTATGTTTAAGAATATAGATCCACACTTTCCTAGAGTAATCATCAATAAGGTAATGAAGTACTTACCTCCACCATGAGTTTCAGTTCTTGATGGCCCTCATATGTCAGAATGGACATACTCTAGTGTTCCATGTGTAGTGTGTTTACCTGTTGGAAAGCTTGTCTTAATGGCTTTGCCTTGTATGCATAGATCACACTTTTCCAACTTTGCAACTCGGTCACCTCCAATGAGGTTTTGCTTTGCCAATTCACTTAAACCTTTCTCTCCAATATGGTCTAATCTCTTATGCCAGAGATCAATCTTTTATTTGCTCATTATAGCAGACGAGTCTCCTATAATGGTTGAGCCAACTAGAGTGTAGAGACCATTGGATTTCTTTCCTTTCAAGATTAGTTTATCCTCTTTGGTTACATGGATTTCCTCATTCTCAGTTTTGAAATCATAGCCTGCAGCATTCAACAAACCAAGTGAGATCAAATTTCTTTTGAGTTTGGGAATATACCTGACTTTGGTGAGTGTCTTGATCTGTCCATCATGCAACTTCAACTTTATGTTTCTTATGCCCATAACTCTGCATGAATGATCATCTCAAAAGAGGACTAATCCACCTCTCTGCAACTCCAGGTCAGGACACATGTGAAAGGAACACCCTGAGTCAAGCACCCACTCATCTTTGAACTGATAGTTGCTTATGCATAGCATATCAGCACCATCATACTGCTCTTGTGCTATGGAGGCTTGTTGATTTGTGTCTGTCTTCTTCTTTCTTTCTGGGCAATTCTCCTTGAAATGCCCTGCCTTATGATAGAAAAACACTTCTTTCCATCAGCAGCATCTCCATTAGTTTTATTTGTAGCAGTTTCTTGTTTCTGTGAGTTTGACTTGGACCCTTGATTCGATTTCTTGAAATTCTTGAACTTCACATTCAACCCTTCACCCAAATTTAGACTTTTGGATTCTGAATTCCCTGAGATTGCTCTTGTCTTGATTGATACAAGAACCTCTTCCAGTGTTAGGGAGATTGCTCTTCCATACACAGGAGCATCCTTGAAGGACTGATAAGATTTGGGCAGTGCATTCAACAGCAGCAAAACGTTATCTTCATCCTTCAATTCTTCATCAATATTCTTAAGATCATCTACAATCTGATGAACTCATCTAACTTTTCTAACAGCTTCTTTTCATCCAGAATTTTGAATGAAAAAAGTTTTCGTTTGAGATATAACCTGTTTGCCAAGGATTTTGTCATGTAGAGTGTGTGTAGCTTCTTCCAAATATCCCTTGTTGTTTCTTCCTTACAAACTTCTCTTAGTGCTTTTCCACATAGACATAAGAGTATTGCACTTTTAGCCTTCTTCTCAATGTTCTTTCTCTTCTCAACATTACCTGCCAGTGAAGACTCACTCTCATCAAGAAGAGCATCTTCAACTCCATGTTGAATGAAGAGTGATTCCATATGAACTTTCCACAAGTTGAATTCCTCAACTCCTGTGAATTTCTGAACGTCCAATTTCATGCTACCCATCTTTGGTTGATCTCGCTTCCCACAGACGGTGCCACTTGTTGTGATTTTCGGTAAGAAAACCAGAGAATACAATCAACCAAATCAATGAACCCTAGCTATGAACAAGAACAAACAATGCACGTAACAAAACAAAGATAACACGCAAGAATTTAACGTGGTTCGATCACGCCAACTGTAATCTACATCCACGGGCTAACCTGAAGCAATCAATCCACTAAAATGAGGAAGAAAACGAAGATTACAAAGAGTTGCGCAAATTAGGGTTTACAGTGAACACCCTATCTTCTTGATACAATATCTCACTAATCACTCAATGAATTGTACTTCAACTAGAATCACATGTGCCCCGATATATAGAGAGGAAATCCCTGGAAACAGATCTTGAAAACTGTCGCTAGATCTCCGCGATTATCCATTGGAAGGTGAGCTGCACGAGTAGATTTCTGTTATTTTTGTTATGCCAGGTTTCTTGTCAGGTTTCTGTTCTGCCAGGTTTCTGATCCGCACAGCAGGTTCCTGTTTACACATCAGGTTTCTGTTCACACAGCAAGTTTCTGTTCGCGCCACATCTCAGGTTTCTGGTCAGATTTCTGCCAGAAACCTGTTCATGTAGAAACCTGTCCGGTTCTGAAGCCTGACTGATACCAATCTTCTACCGCCCTGTTCACCACTCCCTAGGCCGGTTCTTCCACCTCTGAAACCGGTTCTGAATTCCTTACAATATTTCCTAGCTGACAGTATCACAACCTGTAGGGCTAGGATCCGGATACAAAAGAATATATCTTCCTAACACAACTATTACAGAAGATATATCCTAAAAATAAAACCAACTAAAGATAAACACTAAGAAGAGAGAAACAAAATAAAAGGGAAAGAAATAAAGGAGATATCACTCAATCAGTGAAGCCAACACAAAGATCTGTGTTGTAAAGTACTCGGTTCAGTCCCCCGACTGTTTCTTCGTCCAAAACCACACACAGTGACACCGTAGTCTGGCGGCAGCTCCAAGGGTTGCTCGGAATACCCACACACCCAAGCCAATACCCAGTAAACCCTAAAACCCTCCAAGTGAAAGCCAAAACTGTTTATCAACACATGTATAACAGCTTTGGGGCACAAGGAACCTTAGCCTCTCAAGAAAACCCTCCTCAAGAATCACAGAGATGGAGGTAGGAGGAGAAGGATAAACACTCAACTTCCTTACCCATCCCCTCACGTCCATCTCCCATAAATAGCACCGGGAAACGGACGGAAAAAGGAAAGCGAACCAATCCATGGCGAATCGCCGGGATTCTCCAAGAAAGAGGGGAGAGGAAGAAGGAAAGGGCGCCGCAAGGAGAGAGAAGATGAGGGTTAGGTTTAGCAGAGAAGCAGGATGACATAGGGTATATATGTCGCAGCCAACGGTCAGGATTAGAAGACCAAAGATCAGCAGTCACGATCAAAATAGATGGAAGGCTGCGCTTGGGCTTGGGCTTGGGGTGGGCTTCCGGCAGCTGACACTTGGGCTGCCAAGAATGTGTCGGCCCAAAACCCAAAAGCTGGCCCAAATATCACACAACCTAATAATATGATTTAATTTGTCATATAATTAGATTAGAAGAGATGGAGTATCATTTAATTGGAGAGTAAATGAGAATATTTTTAGTTGAACGATCTATTATTTCTTGAAATCCTGTAATATCACTTATTTTGAGACAAAAAAACATATAAAGAATACGTACTGTAAATCATGAGTATGTAGAATCTTCCGGCTTCCGTTAATGGCCAACTTCGATCCTTCAACTTCAAACAAGCCCTCGGGTTCGTTACCAGTCACATTCCATTTTCTAGCAGCAGCGACGAACACTTGCATCACTCGGGGAATAGGATTCCCGGAAGGCTTAATGTATCGGTATTGAGAAGAGCCCAACAAGAAGGCGACCAATGCCACGACAGCAGAGATGGTGGCAGCCCAGAATCCGACCGTCCAGTTCCCGGAGTCCTCAAAATAGACCAATATGGTATTGGAGAACAAAGAGCAAGTGTTGAGTGCAAAGTAGAAGTAGCTGAAGAAAGCAGCTTTGGACCTCTTCTGATCAACATTCTTCTCATCGAACTGATCAGCTCCCAAAGTGGCTATGGTGGGCTGGTAACTAAGTAGATAGCCCACCATACCGCAATGCAACTAAGTAGATAGCCAAGTAGAACAAAGCCGAGCCGTAGGGTGTGACCGGCACACATATTTGGGTGCCATCACTACACCCGTTCGGCTTTAGCAATAACAACCAAGACAACAATGATAGTAGCACCAGCCCCTGAATTATTATAAATACAAGAAATTAACTATCATAAAAGTAGCCTGATGTGATAAGAAAAAATTTAAAATAACCAAACGATAGTAAAACATTAAATACAGTCAAAATTGACGATTTTACCCTTAATGATAATGGTTCATCTCATAAAGGAAGATAAGAGAGGGGATGGTTAAATTCTGTCCAAACATACATTTTTTGCTGACAAAAAAATGAGTTGGAAAACGAAGCACGTTAGATAACGGCCCCAATAAGAATCACTGAGGAATTCTCCGAGGAGGGAGCAGAGGTAGACGGTGCCGGTCCATTTGCTGACATTGTTAGCAGCAGAAGCATTGTCTTGTCCGAGAACACGAGTTAAGAACAAAACTAGGTTCACTCCAACACCGAAGAAAGCTAGCATACGTGGCGAGCACTTGATTGCTGCAAAATCAAATTTTAAGATATATATATTACTGATTTAATTTGATGATCACTCAATGAAGCTAGTTATTTGTGAAACATAACTTAGATATTTTTCCTGCTTAGTGTTTTGACTCCTTATTCCACGGAGGAAGTTCTCCTCTCATTGCCTGAGCTGCAAATGAAGTTGGAGTTTCCCAGGTTTGTGCTTTGGTGCTTACATGTCATCATATTTCTCGTCTTCTACTAACTTTGAAACCAAATTGTGCAGATGAATGGAATAATTTTATGGAGCGTGTCAAGTGCCTCAATGAAGAAGAACTACTCCTTCCTTGATATGGCCAAAGATGATGGTACTCTATCTCTTACACTGGCCTCTTTGGATGAGCACAATGTGCAACTTTTTAACATTGCTAGCCCTTTTAATGTTTGATTAAAAATTACTGTGGTGGATTAGTTATCTTCTGCATTTTAAACAGATTTAATGGAGGGCTATAAGGCCATTGAGTTAAATGAGGATCAGATCAAGGGAGAGAGATCGCTTTGGAGACAATGTCAAGCAGTTTCAGATATGAAGTTCACATATGTCGTATCCTGTCAATTATATGGTATTCAAAAACGATCTGGCGATCCTCAAGCACAAGATATATTGAGACTAATGACGACGTACAAATCATGAACCTATAAGGCTATTTTCTTGTGATTATTGTACCTAATCACATTCTTATGAACAGATATCCATCTCTTCGAGTAGCATACATAGATGAAGTTGAAGAAACAAGTAAAGATAGGTCCAAGAAGGTCAATGACAAGGTGTACTATTCCACTCTTGTGAAGGCTGCTTTGCCAACGTCGATTCTTCAGAGCCAGGGCAGAACCTGGACCAGGTAAAAGGAAATGATTGGAAGTAAAGTATTTCAGGAAATATTTGTTTTTAGGTTTTTCCAGAATTTAAGCATAGTAGTTGTTCATTTATAGGCAGATCATCCTCTTATTACCTGGCTGCTCTCTGCCTCTAACTATGATGCTACTTATTTGCAGCCATCATCTCTATGCCAGTCAAAGTTTGGCTTAGTTAATTTATTCATAACAGACATCAATTTGCTTTCATCTTATAGGGAGTTTCTGATTTTCATGTTCCCATGCATAATTAAAATTCCTATATGCAGTGTGATATGGAGTGATTCCCACTTGCAGGTCGTATAAAACTTCCAGGGCCTGTTATATTGGGTGAAGGAAAACCTGAAAATCAGAATCACGCCATTATTTTCACTCGTGGAGAAGGCTTACAAACAATTGATATGAATCAGGTATCATACTTTTATGCTAATTTGATTTTGACTTTCATTTTGTGTCCTGAGATCAATATCCAATTGTAGGATAACTAAATCTTCAAGTATGGCGAAGTGAAAAGCATGTTAAGTTGGTGATCTCATGATATGCATGATGGATAACCAAGTGCTTCGACTTCTGAGAACTTGGTTCAGTATAATTATGACTCCTTACAGGCTGTAATCTGTTTTCACCTCAAATTTGAGACATTATTTCCAGAGAATATGTAGCACATGGTACTGGTCATATTTATGTACAAGTAATCATTATCCTGTAAATGTTGTCCTTGGTCATTGGTCGTCACTCGTTCTTTATGTAGCATCTGATTTCTTTTTGTTTCTTTTCTAGTTTGTCCTTTGTTTTGGATTACTCAGTCTAATTAAGTTATGAATTTTCTAATGCTGTCCTATTGTTCTACTCATAACACTGCATTCTTAATTTTGACTTATTTTCTTTCCATCATCAGTTTGACGTTAATATAATATGAATCCTGTTCTTTGCTTTCTTGTTTGTGCAGGGTTCGGTTTCACTATGGTCATCCAGATGTCTTTGATAGACTATTTCACCTTACAAGAGGTGGGTTGAGCAAAGCCTCCAAGATTATCAACTGGAGTGAGGATATATTTGCTGGTATGAGTAATATATGGAGGTGTTACTCTTTGAACTTCCATGAATGGTAATTTCTTGACATTTTATCTTTAATGTTACCAGGCTTCAATTCTACACTTCGTGAAGGGAATGTGACCCATCATGAATACATACAAGTCGGTAAAGGGATGGATGTAGGACTTAACCAGATTTCTCTGTTTGAGGCGAAAATTGCCAATGGAAATGGAGAACAAACATTGAGTCGTGATTTATACAGACTGGGGCATCGTTTTGACTTCTTCAGAATATTGTCATGCCATTGTACCACAATTGGTTTCTACTTCAGTACCTTGGTATGTGGCATAGGTGAACTGTCTACCAGTTGATTTTGAAACCTTAATGCAATTTTCTGACCTTTTTGTATTGTTCTGGCAGATTACTGTGCTCACCGTGTATGTGTTCCTTTATGGCCACCTTTATCTTGTACTACGTGGCCTTGAGAAAGGGCTTAGTAACCAACCTGGGATTCGACAAAATAGGCCTCTTGAAGTTGCTCTTGCCTCCCAATCATTCGTCCAAATCGGATTTCTGATGGCTCTCCCTATGATGATGGAAATTGGACTAGAGAAAGGGTTCCGAACTGCATTAAGCGAATTTATACTAATGCAATTGCAGCTTGCACCTGTGTTTTTTACCTTTTCTCTTGGAACAAAGACACGTTACTATGGGAGGACATTACTTCACGGAGGTGCAAAATATAGGCCGACAGGTCGTGGATTTGTCGTGTTCCATGCTAAATTTGCAGATAACTATCGGCTATACTCTCGTAGCCATTTTGTTAAGGGACTTGAGTTAATGATATTGCTTCTTGTTTATCAAATCTTTGGTCAGTCTTACAGAGGTACAGTTGCATATATCTTAATAACCGTATCAATGTGGTTTATGGTGGGCACCTGGCTTTTTGCTCCCTTCCTCTTCAATCCTTCTGGTTTTGAGTGGCAAAAAATAGTCGATGATTGGACGGATTGGAACAAGTGGATTAGCAACCGTGGCGGTATAGGTGTCCCTCCAGAGACTTGAAAGTGTTTTGGTATGTTTTGACTTGAAAGTCTTCTCTGCTTCTCGACCTTTCTGTTTTTATTTGATCAAAGTAGATTTTTCTGAAGTTCTTGCCTAGTTGCTTTACATTAGGCTGATCTTGCAATTCATGCTGATACTCATATTTGTTACAGGTATATGGCATTTCATGGCTGGTAATCTTCCTGATACTTTTTGTCATGAAGGTCAGTAAGTATACTATTTTCCTCTTTTCATATTGTTATAATTTTATTTAAGTTTGTTAGAGCAATATCTGTTTTTGCTTGAGAATGCTACCAACCACCTGAAGTTCACCTATGAAATGGAAACACCATTAAACATTCTGTGGTTTTAATGGAATATTGATTATTTCTCCTGGTTGGTTATGTTCTGCAGACAATTTCTGTTGGACGAAGGAAATTTAGTGCAAATTTTCAGCTTGTTTTTCGGCTTATCAAGGGTTTAGTTTTTGTCACGTTTGTGTCTATCCTCGCTATTCTGATAGCACTCTCCCACATGACACCAAAAGATATCATCGTCTGCATTCTCGTCTTCGTGCCTACTGGTTGGGGCTTACTTCTGGTCAGTGTTATTTTTTCTCCCTCCTTTTTTGCACTTTCTTGTTCTTTTGTACAAGGCACTCCATGTTTTGTCATTCTTTAATCGAACTCTAAAACCTTTCACTTGAACAGATTGCGCAAGCGTGTAAGCCGGTTGTTCAAAGAGCCGGATTCTGGGGTTCTGTTCGAACTCTAGCACGTGGATATGAGATTGTGATGGGGTTGCTTCTTTTTACTCCGGTTGCATTTCTTGCGTGGTTTCCATTTGTGTCGGAATTTCAGACTCGAATGTTGTTCAACCAAGCATTCAGTAGAGGTCTTCAGATTTCTCGTATTCTTGGTGGTCACAGGAAAGACAGATCCTCAAGGAACAAGGAGTAGAGATTATTCAACTAGTTTTTATGATGCTAAAATGCAACTTTTATTTATTATTATCATAGTTGTTACTATTTCCTTATTGGTATGGAAGCTATATGCTGTTTTTGGCTTATTATCATAGAGTTTTTGAATCTGACGCCCACAAAACTTCAGCTCAATCATTTTTGCTCAAACAGTAAGAAATAGGGAGAAATCGGAAGGAATCAAAACCTCACAAATATTAAACACATCCTAAAAAATGTATTTTTATACCTTTGATTTTTGAAAAATTGGTGTGTGTTAAGTAGTTTATGAGATAGCCTTTAAAAGAAAAAAAGGTTAAAAAGGGAATACTTATGGTACCAACTTGAAGCTGCATGCCACACCACAAGTGGATATGATTCAATCTACTTCAGTGGCTATGACTCAATCTAATTAGTGTCTTCTATGATATGATCATTCTTTCTTCCTTATTCAGTCGATCTCTGTATAGAGCAAATGGCTTATGCTGCTCTTGTTTCACTTGCACAAACACTAGATCATCTTCTGACTCGTCATTCCTTTGTTGTTCACGATCAAAAGAAACAAATTCAATCTCTACATAAGAAAATTGTTTTCTTGTCAACTTTTCTTGAGGATTTTCCAACAGAGGCTACCAAATTTGAAGCACGAATCACTGTTGCAGCAAATCAAGTTGAAGACATCTTTGAGTTCCTTATTTTGAATAAAATTTTATGATGGCTTCCTACCTGATCCTTCAGCTGAAACTAGTGATCATATTCTACCTTTACAAAATTTGCACACGTTAAAAAGAATACATGATTTTAGATGCTTTGAGAGGTTCCTAAAATTGATTCCAAACGTAAAAAAGTTGGGAATCATTTATCGTCAATTCGAGGAAACAGAATGGTCAGAGTACAGCCTAAACATAAGAATCACTGTGGAATTCTCCGAGGAGGGAGCAGAGGTAGACGGTGCCGGTCCATTTGCTGACATTGTTAGCAGCAGAAGCATTGTCTTGTCCGAGAACACGAGTTAAGAACAAAACTAGGTTCACTCCAACACCGGAGAAAGCTAGCGTACGTGGCCAGCACTTGATTTGCTGCAAAATCAAATTTTAAGATATATATATTACAGATTTAATTTGATGATCATTCAATGAAGCTAGTAATTGAAAAGAAGTAGTACCTAGTAGAAGAACATAACTTAGATACTTTACCTGCTTAGTGTTTTGACTCCTTATTCCACGGAGGAAGTTCTCCTCTCATTGCCTGAGCTGCAAATGAAGATGAAGTTTCCCAGGTTTGTGCTTTGGTGCTTACATGTCATCATATTTCTCGTCTTCTACTAACTTTGAAACCAAATTGTGCAGATGAATGGAATAATTTTATGGAGCGTGTCAAGTGCCTCAATGAAGAAGAACTACTCCTTCCTTGATATGGCCAAAGATGATGGTACTCTATCTCTTACACTGGCCTCTTTGGATGAGCACAATGTGCAACTTTTTAACATTGCTAGCCCTTTTAATGTTTGATTAAAAATTACTGTGGTGGATTAGTTATCTTCTGCATTTTAAACAGATTTAATGGAGGGCTATAAGGCCATTGAGTTAAATGAGGATCAGATCAAGGGAGAGAGATCGCTTTGGAGACAATGTCAAGCAGTTTCAGATATGAAGTTCACATATGTCGTATCCTGTCAATTATATGGTATTCAAAAACGATCTGGCGATCCTCAAGCACAAGATATATTGAGACTAATGACGACGTACAAATCATGAACCTATAAGGCTATTTTCTTGTGATTATTGTACCTAATCACATTCTTATGAACAGATATCCATCTCTTCGAGTAGCATACATAGATGAAGTTGAAGAAACAAGTAAAGATAGGTCCAAGAAGGTCAATGACAAGGTGTACTATTCCACTCTTGTGAAGGCTGCTTTGCCAACGTCGATTCTTCAGAGCCAGGGCAGAACCTGGACCAGGTAAAAGGAAATGATTGGAAGTAAAGTATTTCAGGAAATATTTGTTTTTAGGTTTTTCCAGAATTTAAGCATAGTAGTTGTTCATTTATAGGCAGATCATCCTCTTATTACCTGGCTGCTCTCTGCCTCTAACTATGATGCTACTTATTTGCAGCCATCATCTCTATGCCAGTCAAAGTTTGGCTTAGTTAATTTATTCATAACAGACATCAATTTGCTTTCATCTTATAGGGAGTTTCTGATTTTCATGTTCCCATGCATAATTAAAATTCCTATATGCAGTGTGATATGGAGTGATTCCCACTTGCAGGTCGTATAAAACTTCCAGGGCCTGTTATATTGGGTGAAGGAAAACCTGAAAATCAGAATCACGCCATTATTTTCACTCGTGGAGAAGGCTTACAAACAATTGATATGAATCAGGTATCATACTTTTATGCTAATTTGATTTTGACTTTCATTTTGTGTCCTGAGATCAATATCCAATTGTAGGATAACTAAATCTTCAAGTATGGCGAAGTGAAAAGCATGTTAAGTTGGTGATCTCATGATATGCATGATGGATAACCAAGTGCTTCGACTTCTGAGAACTTGGTTCAGTATAATTATGACTCCTTACAGGCTGTAATCTGTTTTCACCTCAAATTTGAGACATTATTTCCAGAGAATATGTAGCACATGGTACTGGTCATATTTATGTACAAGTAATCATTATCCTGTAAATGTTATCCTTGGTCATTGGTCGTCACTCGTTCTTTATGTAGCATCTGATTTCTTTTTGTTTCTTTTCTAGTTTGTCCTTTGTTTTGGATTACTCAGTCTAATTAAGTTATGAATTTTCTAATGCTGTCCTTTTGTTCTACTCATAACACTGCATTCTTAATTTTGACTTATTTTCTTTCCATCATCAGTTTGACGTTAATATAATATGAATCCTGTTCTTTGCTTTCTTGTTTGTGCAGGGTTCGGTTTCACTATGGTCATCCAGATGTCTTTGATAGACTATTTCACCTTACAAGAGGTGGGTTGAGCAAAGCCTCCAAGATTATCAACTTGAGTGAGGATATATTTGCTGGTATGAGTAATATATGAAGGTGTTACTCTTTGAGCTTCCATGAATGGTAATTGCTTGACATTTTATCTTTAATGTTACCAGGCTTCAATTCTACACTTCGTGAAGGGAATGTGACCCATCATGAATACATACAAGTCGGTAAAGGGAGGGATGTAGGACTTAACCAGATTTCTCTGTTTGAGGCGAAAATTGCCAATGGAAATGGAGAACAAACATTGAGTTGTGATTTATACAGACTGGGGCATCGTTTTGACTTCTTCAGAATGTTGTCATGCCATTTTACCACAATTGGTTTCTACTTCAGTACCTTGGTATGTGGCATAGGTGAACTGTCTACCAGTTGATTTTGAAACCTTAATGCAATTTTCTGACCTTTTTGTATTGTTCTGGCAGATTACTGTGCTCACCGTGTATGTGTTCCTTTATGGCCACCTTTATCTTGTACTACGTGGCCTTGAGAAAGGGCTTAGTAACCAACCTGGGATTCGACAAAATAGGCCTCTTGAAGTTGCTCTTGCCTCCCAATCATTCGTCCAAATCGGATTTCTGATGGCTCTCCCTATGATGATGGAAATTGGACTAGAGAAAGGGTTCCGAACTGCATTAAGCGAATTTATACTAATGCAATTGCAGCTTGCACCTGTGTTTTTTACCTTTTCTCTTGGAACAAAGACACATTACTATGGGAGGACATTACTTCACGGAGGTGCAAAATATAGGCCGACAGGTCGTGGATTTGTCGTGTTCCATGCTAAATTTGCAGATAACTATCGGCTATACTCTCGTAGCCATTTTGTTAAGGGACTTGAGTTAATGATATTGCTTCTTGTTTATCAAATCTTTGGTCAGTCTTACAGAGGTACAGTTGCATATATCTTAATAACCGTATCAATGTGGTTTATGGTGGGCACCTGGCTTTTTGCTCCCTTCCTCTTCAATCCTTCTGGTTTTGAGTGGCAAAAAATAGTCGATGATTGGACGGATTGGAACAAGTGGATTAGCAACCGTGGCGGTATAGGTGTCCCTCCAGAGAAAAGTTGGGAATCTTGGTGGGAGGAGGAGCAAGATCATCTTCGTCATTCAGGGATACGCGGCATCATTGCTGAGATTATATTGGCCCTAAGATTTTTCATTTATCAGTATGGGCTTATTTATCACTTGCACATCACAAGGCATACTAAAAGTGTTTTGGTATGTTTTGACTTGAAAGTCTTCTCTGCTTCTCGACCTTTCTGTTTTTATTTGATCAAAGTAGATTTTTCTGAAGTTCTTGCCTAGTTGCTTTACAATAGGCTGATCTTGCAATTCATGCTGATACTCATATTTGTTACAGGTATATGACATTTCATGGCTGGTAATCTTCCTGATACTTTTTGTCATGAAGGTCAGTAAGTATACTATTTTCCTATTTTCATATTGTTATAATTTTATTTAAGTTTGTTAGAGCAATATCTGCTTTTGCTTGGGAATGCTACCAACCACCTGAAGTTCACCTATGAAATGGAAACACCATTAAACATTCTGTGGTTTTAATGGAATATTGATTATTTCTCCTGGTTGGTTATGTTCTGCAGACAATTTCTGTTGGACGAAGGAAATTTAGTGCAAATTTTCAGCTTGTTTTTCGGCTTATCAAGGGTTTAATTTTTTTCACGTTCGTGTCTATCCTCGCTATTCTGATAGCACTCCCCCACATGACACCGAAAGATATCATCGTCTGCATTCTCGCCTTCATGCCTACTGGTTGGGGCTTACTTCTGGTCAGTGTTATTTTTTCTCCCTCCTTTTTGCACTATCTTGTTCTTTTGTACAAGGCACTCCATGTTTTGTCATTCTTTAGTCGAACTCTAAAACCTTTCACTTGAACAGATTGCGCAAGCGTGTAAGCCGGTTGTTCAAAGAGCCGGATTCTGGGGTTCTGTTCGAACTCTAGCACGTGGATATGAGATTGTGATGGGGTTGCTTCTTTTTACTCCGGTTGCATTTCTTGCGTGGTTTCCATTTGTGTCGGAATTTCAGACTCGAATGTTGTTCAACCAAGCATTCAGTAGAGGTCTTCAGATTTCTCGTATTCTTGGTGGTCACAGGAAAGACAGATCCTCAAGGAACAAGGAGTAGAGATTATTCAACTAGTTTTTATGTTGCTAAAATGCAACTTTTATTTATTATTATCATAGTTGTTACTATTTCCTTATTGGTATGGAAGCTATATGCTGTTTTTGGCTTATTATCAGAGTTTTTGAATCTGACGCCCACAAAACTTCAGCTCAATCATTTTTGCTCAAACAGTAAGAAATAGGGAGAAATCGGATGGAATCAAAACCTCACAAATATTAAACACATCCTAAAAAATGTATTTTTATACCTTTGATTTTTGAAAAATTGGGGTGTGTTAAGTAGTTTATGGGATAGCCTTTAAAAGAAAAAAAGGTTAAAAAGGGAATACTTATGGTACCAACTTGAAGCTGCATGCCACACCACAAGTGGATATGATTCAATCTACTTCAGTGGCTATGACTCAATCTAATTAGTGTCTTCTATGATAAGATCATTCTTTCTTCCTTATTCAGTCGATCTCTGTATAGAGCAAATGGCTTATGCTGCTCTTGTTTCACTTGCACAAACACTAGATCATCTTCTGACTCGTCATTCCTTTGTTGTTCACGATCAAAAGAAACAAATTCAATCTCTACATAAGAAAATTGTTTTCTTGTCAACTTTTCTTGAGGATTTTCCAACAGAGGCTACCAAATTTGAAGCACGAATCACTGTTGCAGCAAATCAAGTTGAAGACATCTTTGAGTTCCTTATTTTGAATAAAATTTTATGATGGCTTCCTACTTGATCCTTCAGCTGAAACTAGTGATCATATTCTACCTTTACAAAATTTGCACACGTTAAAAAGAATACATGATTTTAGATGCTTTGAGAGTGATAAGTGTCATTTTTCACGTATTTTTGCGAATGTTTATGTATTCATTTGGATATGTTTAGATACGTTTTTATGGTGATTTCGGTTATTATATTGTATAAGTTGCATTTGACGTGTTTGTGCTTAGTTTCATGATTTTAATGAGAAAAGTGCAAAGTTTCGAGTGTAATTGATGATCAAGGAATGAATCACGGAAAAACGAGGATGAAGAGAAGTGAAATACGAGATCGTGAGGAATATTGGTGGCGCACGGTTAGGTCGTGCTATGCAGCACGACCGTGCGCCGTCATACAGTGAGTGCAGGAGTGTGGAGCACGACCGTGCCCCACAGCACGGTCAAAGCCGTGCGAAAACCAGAGGCCTATGGGGGCTACCAACCCTTAATTTAAGGGGCTACCAACCTAAATTACAACCAAGTTATCCAATCCCCCTTATGCCAAGTGTCAACACATTATTGGTTAAATTAAATATTTATGGATATAATTTAGATTGTTGATAAATGATATAATTTGTATTTAATTTTTTTTAAATTATCAAAATTCGTATTTTTTTTGTCAATAAGTAGAATCTAATATTAACATATTTTGAATTATAAATTTGAAGTTTCCTATTTTCTCTCAATCTCAAATTTTATCTTTTTTACAGTTTTATATTCTCTCTTTTCTCACATAATGTTTATCATTTCTTAAAAATGTTTTTCTTATTATAAAAAAAAAAATATCAAAAATGATTTTAATCTATGCAATTATTATATTTTTAAATATAATAAAAAAAATTCCAAAATAATATATTTTTAAATATTTTTGGTTTTTCGATTATTTAATCTATGAGAAAAAATCATTTTAGGTTATGTTTGTAGATGAAAGAGAAATAATATTATATTAAAAAGTTGGGTTGTGTTAGGTTGTTGATAAAGTTGCAAAATTTTGGAATTGGGTTGGATTGTATGTTATATATGTGGATGAGAGAGAAATTAATATTTCGTAAAAAATTGTATGCCCCTAGGGCATGGATCTTCAACCTGATTCGGCGCATGGGCTGCTCCTAGGCGCATCCACGTGCCCCTACGTGCGACCACACCATTGTTAGGTATCACATATTTATTTTTCAAATATCACACATTTACTCTTCAGGTATCACATATCTACTCTTAAGGTAATATGCAGAAACAGTGTTGTTTTCTCTTTTTTTTTTCTTTCTCTTTTAATCTCTTTTCTTATTGATTTGTTATTCTTTTTATTTTTTTAGTACATTCTTCTTCTTATTTTTCTTGTCTATCTTCGTGTTCTTATTATTTTTCAAATTTCCATATAATCATTTATAAGGTTTTTTCCCCTTCTTATTTATGATTAATTTTAAAACATTGAAAATAATTTATTTCAAACAATATGAAATCATGATTTGTAGAAAAATTGAAGAAAAGTATGATGAAATCGAGATTTGCAAAAATTTTGAGGAAGAAGATGATGAAACATTTGAAATCTTAAGATTTTCAGTGAATGTATTAGTTGTATGCTCTTAATGTATCAGTTGTGTACTCTTAAGGTATCTGTTGTATACTCTTAAGGTATCACACATTTACCTTTAAGAAAAATCATGTTGATGGAATATAATTATTGAATGATTGTTGACATTAATAATCAGTCTTCATTATTGAGATTTTTATGGGTTTCATTGGATGCTACTTGTACTACTTGAGAAAATTATTGGGTTATCAAGTGTGATGATTCTTATATCAATACAAAAGTTCAAGAAGATACATGTATATAGACTACATAGGGAAATTATATCAATCATTTTTGTGAAAATTTGACTTGAAGAATTATATTTTTACCTTCAAGGTATTACATAAATACCTTTAAGGTATCATATATTTACCTATTTGGTATTACTTACATACATTATGAGGTATTGCATACACACCTTTAAGGTATCAGTGTATACTTTTAATGTATAAAGTGTACACTCTTAAATTATCAGTTGCTCATTCAATGAAGGTATCAGTTGTATACTCTTAAAGTATTACATATTTACCATTAAGATATTAATACTTATAGTATAAGTTATTACATAAGCACTTTTAAGGTATTGCATATTTATCTTTTTAAGGTATTAATACTTATAGTATAATGTGTTATATATGCGTACATTGAAAGTATTACATATTTATTTTTAAGGTATTAATGTTTATTGTATAAGCTATTACATATGCATATTTAAGGTATTACATATTACCTCTAAAGTATTAATGCTTATAATATAAGGTATTACATATTTATCTTATAAGGTATTAATGCTTATAATATAAGGTATTACATATGCACTTTTAATGTATTAATTGCTCATTCAGTGAAAGATATTAGTTGCATACTTTTAATGTATCACTTGTATACTCTTATGGTATCAACGAACTGTAGACCGTAAATTTTAAATCTTAAAATTTCAAATGCGAATTTTCATCATCTTCTTCCTCGAATTTTCTGCAAATAATTTCTTGAAATTGAATCAACAATCTCATCAAGAAAACAGAGTTATTAACATCAATGTAATGAAAGAACCACATCATAATTCCAACAAGAAGTGAGTGTCATTTATTAGCAAAACAAACAATGTTAGAACTTCATATACATATACATTGATCCTATTCCCCTTATCAATCAAAGTTAAAAAATTTCTCCACTCCACAACCTAAATTATCCACATAATTCGCCAAATTCAACATATCTTTAAAGGAATAATCCTCAATCGATCCAAATTCATCCAAAACTCCATCAAGAAACATATCATTACTCTCAAATCCACTAACACAAATCATGATTTGAATAAAGATGAAAAAAATAGAGAAGAAAACGATGTGAGGAGGAGAAGGAAGAAGGAAAAAAAAATGAAAGAAGAAGAAGAAGTTGCAGAAGAGAGGGGAGGGGAAAAAAAGAAAAAAAAATAAAGAGAATATATATATATACACCTTTCCAGAAGTCGGATCGGGGCAGGGGCATGGATCCTAGAATCCGTGTCCCAATAATATAAAATTGTTGCTCTTGATATTATATTGTGAAGTTGAATTGTAGGAGATTATTGTTGAAGATAATCTAAGAAAAAAAAAAGTACAAAGGAAACCAGGCCACGAAAAAGGGCTAGTCACATGCCGACTATTCATTAATCAATATTCAATCATATATCACTTCAATTATTTTACAATTAAAAAGTATGAACCCAACGTGAGCTACAGCTAGCTGTCCCCAACATGACTACTAATCAATATTTAATTTCTGACCTGTGCTTAAGTAATTAATTTCGTTTATTACAGTTCACTATTTGCAAGTTGATTAATTTTTGTGTACAATTAAATCATTAGTTTCCATGTTCGTGTTATTAAGAGTAATCTTCAATAATATAATATAGACACATGTTGTAGCTCGTGTTCTAAAAAAATATTAATATATTTTAATTATCCTCGTAATACATTTTAGTTATAACCCACTAAAAGAAAGTTCATTATAAACCAGTGAAGTAAGCTTCTTTTTCTCGAGACATACCTTTTTTTAAACTTCAAAAATTCCTTCCAAAAAATTCAACCTCGCCACTTTGAAATTCAATTTCTCATTCACCCATACAAACCTTCTTCTAGGCTTCAAAAATTCCTTCCAAAAGATTCAACCTTGCCACTTTAAAATTCAATTTCTCATTCACACATTAATCATTTTGGCAAATAATATAAGGTCTCAAACCTCTCTTGGAAGAGAATACAATCTAGCTTTTTATTTCCACATTAGGAGACGAGACCCACAATCAATTTTGGCCCAAAGTGAAAAAAAATTTCCAACAAAAATAATTATGGTTATGGAGGATTTTCATATATATGAGGAACTTTTCATACATATGGAAGAATCTAAATCGAACGAACTAAACAAAGAAGAAGAATAAGAAGAAGAAGAAAGAAAAAAAAAAGACCACTAAAAAAAGAAAAAAAGAAGACGATGAAGGAAGATGAAGACCACGCTGTGTGAGAGATTAAAAAAAAAGAGGAAGAAGAGGTGGAGGAGGCAAAGACATGCTGCAATGCGCACAAATAAAGATGGAAACTATGAAGCATAAAAAAAATGAGCCATGTAATATTAAGAGCAAGAGTGAGAGCATTGTGTGTTATTGAAACCTTTTGTTGTGGATCTCACATGTCATCTATTCATTTTAAAAATATCATCTTTTTAAAAATACACATTCACGTCGAGGTCGAGGTCGAGGAAGAGGAAGACAGCAAACAGGTCATGTTTCCAGTTCACAACCTTACATGGCCTTACTTGTTGATCCAAGTTTTAGGCTCTCTGAGGAAAGATGGAGACAACTTAAGGTTGCAGATGAGGAGAGGAGAAGAAAACAAGCGGACTGGATTTCGAGGTTGGGAGTTGTTGGGAAAAGAACTACAGTTGAAGAAAAAGTTAATACAACTCTTCACTCATTTTCAGATCAAGAGCCTCCTGATTTCAATAAGGAAATTGCTCCAACTGAGGTGATAGTATTGTTGGAACAAAGAACTGAGGACATCAACTTTTATTGGGATCTAAGTATCTTTGAACAAGTATACTTGTCCAGGAATAGAAATCCAACATTTGAGGAAATCACCAAGTTTAAACGCTCAGAATACTGGAGGTATTTCCGAAATCTTCTCAAGTGTAATTTCTTTAGAGATTTTCCGTCATGTGAACATGCTTTAAAGAGATATGAAGAAATGGTGAGACAAGGAGAACTGGATCGACAGAAGAACTTGATTGAGAAAGTTAAGAGAGGTGAAGAAGTTCTTTACTGCCAGGATTATTGGCTAAGATGGATACAAATTTCTGAGATCGCTACACAGCTGCAAAAATCATATCAGGATTCTATCTTAAACTAGTGGAAAGGAACGAAGTATGAAGAAGTCGTCAAACTGAATAAACAAGCATCTTCTGGATATGACATAGTAAAGAGGAAGTTGTTTGGTGACAAAGAGTCCAATGAAGGATAGCTTACTGATTATATCTGATCACTATACTGTAAGCATTTTCTTGTGAAAGAATTCTTATATTCTTCCATATCCTTCATCTCTTATTGTAAGCATATGTACCGATACATTTGAAAAAGCTTACATTGTGCTATATTTGTACATCTTTCATATGTGTAAAACATTTATGTCTATTGCTTTATATAGGTTTTGTCATCATCAAAAAGGGGGAAATTGTTGGGAGATTTCTGTATAAGTTTTGATGAGACAATGTAATGTTAGATGAACTTTTAGAGTACCCATATTCCATGTGTTATAAGTGGATTTTCGTTTGCCTATCAAGTCTTTCAGGATGTATCTTTAAGAAGTCTTTTGTACCAGAAAGATAGGTTGAACTCTGTAAGCAGGATTCTGGACTTTGAGCTTTTAAGAAAATATTAAAGATAGTCCGCAAAGACAGTCAAAACCAGAGAACAAAAAGTTGACAACAGTAATCAAGAACAGGAAACTGATCAGAAGACAACAAGCATATCAGAAGGGATACGCAAGCCAGGAAGCTGGTTAAAATATTCAAGAACAGAAACTGATCAGAAGTAGAATCCTAATGCACGACAAGGTGACTATTGCAAACAGAATGACAAGTAGTAAGTTCTAATCTACTTAATACAATACGAGGATAATAATGGAAATAATATGTCACTCCCCAAAATCTTTTCATATTTTATCAGAGTTTTTTTTTTCGTAGGGCGTGAGGATAGAAAAGGCAAGGGACACAATCAAGCAGAAAGAAGAAGTAAGGGACGATAGAAGAAAGATGTAAGGGACGAAGTGAATCTCTCACTTATCAACAATCGACCTCTGTCGATAACAATCGGTCTCTCTACCGATATACATATTACATCATACGCAGCGGAAATAAACTTTAGGATCTCACATCCTTATATATCTCAAAATATATTACAAAACATAAACGGTTTAAAATGTTGTTTGTAAAATGTTTAGGTTACAATAGTTCAAACATACGAAACCAAAGATAGCCCATCTCTCTCTCCATCTAAGGTTCCTCTTGTTCATCAATGCCTGTAGTGTGAGTACAGATTAAGGGGGGTGAGTGCGTGGAACACACCCGTTGAGATACAATCCAACTCATATGACTCATGACAGAAATAAATACCGAAAAACTAACCTACAGTCACGTTGTCACAGCACATAAATTGCAAAGCAGATATTAGAAATGGCAAGGGACGAGTAGGTGCGGAATTCCTCCGTCTTACCCTATAAACGGTCTCAAACTGCTAGTGCATTTCAAGAGGCTCACGACACCTCCACAGAGTAGTAGAAAATAGCAGGGGATGAACAGAATGCATGATCAGTGTGGACCTCAGTCATTTCACAGTTATATTATGGCACAACAAGTATAAACACAACACTTAGTATTCCTCAAACATGCGTTTACTTAGGAAAAACGGTAAATAGATGATGAATTAGAAATTACCCCCACCTGTACGTTGATAGTGCAAAGATTGCCTCCGGATTCACCGATCGTCTCGACTGCGCTCGACATACTTAACTAATTAGCCTTCTTATATCGTGTAACATAATCTTTTGTATTTATATTAAGTTACTTTAGCCTAAAACGTATTCATACTTATAACTTAATGTAAACACTTCGTCCTAAATGAAAATATTAAAACGATTCTATACACATCATTCAAGTGTTTATGATAATCATACTTTATTTAATACATACTTCATTTATATATAAAACTTTAAAGATGATCCTATCATACATAATTCATCTAAGTGCGATTAGAACATTAAATACATCCTCATACTTGTAACTTAATTGTTAAGCATATAAACTAGTAGGTTTAGACTTAAAACGATATATAAAGATGTAATGATTTTAATAATTCACATATAATATCTAAAATCACATAATTACTCATATAATCACATAACTTCTTTTAGTATAACATATAAAAATATCAACTGAAAACAAGGTTCACATAATTAGTTATGAATTTCCTAAGTTTGCCGAAAACTGAACATAGTGTATGCTGAAAATGGACTTTATTGTAAAAATCACCATAAATCGTACAAGACTCTAAAAATAACATAGTAAATTTCTACGTACTCATAAGAACGTGTACTACAACATAGTAAAACATGGCTTATAAATTCTATTCCAATAATTAGTTATGAATTTTAGAACGAAACTGAAAATAGGACATCATCTACGCAGAAAACAGGTTTTGTTGTAAAATTCGGCGTAAATTGTACAAAGCTCAAAAAATTCATACTAAAATCCTACACGTACCTAAGAACAATTTATTAAACATAGTAAAAGATCATTCATAAATTCGAAGTATATTATTCCAGAAAAATGTATGAATCAGACCTGAAAACAGGGTAAAAACTGTCTCCGAACAGCTTATCTTAGAAAAATCATATAAAATCGAATTCAACTCTAAACGTTCTAAAATTTTACAGACATACTATTGACTTCATATATTTCAATCTAGCAAAAGGATTCAGTTTATTTCAATCTCTAAGTTTTTCGAACACAACCAAAACAGTAGCATATCAAAACACATCTTTAAACCTATTCTAGAAACAATTTATTCCACCATTTAAACAACATATAATCCCAAACAAATTGCCAAAGAACATCTTTGGACTTTCTAACCTAAGATATAACTCATAAATCATGAAATTAAATGAAGATTCTAAGAGAGTTTAGCCAAATTACCTTTAGGGTTTGAGGTAAGAACTTGAAGTATACTTGATCCTTTCTTCCCTTGTTTCTTATGTTAAACTTAGTTATGACTTTGATTCACTTCTTATGGTGTGAATGAGAGAGAGAAAGAGAGAGAGAGAGAGAGAGAGTTGCATGTTGCAAGTTGGTAGATATTTGCATGTTGCAATTAGATTAGTGAGGTGGCTAGGCTAGTTACTTAGTCCTAGGTTAGCAAACTTATCAAGGATGCTTTGGATTAAAATAAAAGTTAAACTAATTATTTATCTTGATATTTTCATGTTTCATATTACACATATATATAAGTATATGTACACCTTATTGAAGGACTAACAATCATAATGTAATGTATAATTCACATAAATGTGGAAATTGCTTAGCATAGAATTAAGTATTAAATTTCCATATGTACTTAAATTAATAAGCATTGTGGTTATACTAATATTCACTATAAAGCATGCTCGTTGAAGGTAAACGTCTAATTTCATAAAAAAGAAAGTATTCAAAAACGGTAACGAACAATATTAGCATAACCTAAAATCATTTTATTCATTTAATTAATATCTTATCTTTTTACTTCCATTCATATGTGTCGAGTGAGTGGAGATCGAGCTCGGTTTCTTCCGTGAGGAATCCTGCAAAACCCTTAAAAATCTTGAAAGACAAACATGTCATAATATTTTTAAAATAAACAAGCACAACGAAATGTAAACTCATAAATCATAACTTAATGTCATATAATATCTCACTTCACTGTTCATCAGTTGAAAATTCTCCATTTACTATTCATCAGAAATATCTTTCGGTTTTCCGACTGAAACTTCGGGTTTTGCCCTTTTTGTCGCCGTTCGAGCTATAGGTCTCCGATTGACCTCTAGTTCATTTCTAACTTCTCGTTTTCTCGATACGTATCTAATGATATAAAAATACCCTATATCCCACGTCTAGAAAAATTATCGATCTAAAACGTGCATTAAACACTTATCTGAAACGCACGAAATTAATTAAACAGTCAAAGCATACGCACATAATTATTAAATTATAGGTTTAAATATTTAATTAATCATTTATTCTTCATTTTTGGTCCGGGGCGCTACATAATACAAGAGATTGGATCCTGATTAGTTACCAGTAGATAGAAGTTTGTGAAGAGCCACTGACAAACTGCCACGTGGAAAACGGCCCTGCAAAGTACTGTATCTAAAGTAAGACACCATTAATGCGAAATCAGAGTAGGATGTGCTATGAAGCTCTGATTGTTCACACCGCATTAATTATGAAGATTTGAAGATCTTTTTGAATTGCAACTTGGATCATGCCTCTCTTCAACGGGCATTTTTCAGACATCTATAAATAGAAGGTTGAAAAGGATTGTGGAGACTACTGAACAAATTGTGCGCTTCAAAGTTATTTTACTATTCTCCACCTTTACAAAGCATTCGAGTTCAGTCACTCAACCTTCTCGGAGCAGTCTACAACAACAAAGAGCTTTCAGAGATCAAGATTGTTTCCCACCAGTTGAAGACACATATACTTTTAACCACTGTGCTGTGTGTGCTAGGTTGTTTTATTTGGTGTACTTAGTTGATAGGATTATATCCTTGCTAAGTTTGTTTAGTCTTGTGTAGGCTAACTTTTCCTGTGTGGGAGTGTATATATCCTGTATGGGTTTAGACCTAGGAATCTGGGATTCTTGTAGGTATAACTTGTTTTGGAGGAGGTTTGTAAAGACGAGTCTTGTAAAGCAAACTGACCATAACGAAGTTCCTCCTCAGTGAAGGAGTAGAGTGGACGTAGAAGGATTACACCACCTTCGAACCACTATAAGCCATACGTGTTTCACTGCTTATCTTATTTGCTACTCTATCTTTATTGCATATCTATCTTGTTGCATTTATCATAAGCATACTGTTAAAACGTGTTCCGCCATATCATTCCTTGAAAAGAAAACTGGTTTTTCATCAGAAACTCTATCAAGTTTATTCCGCCGCATTACATTCTGATATCGGGACAGTAACCTGATTGAGCCAAGGGTCAAGTTGTTGATTCGAGACAGGATACTGCTCTCCAAGTGAGACAGGAACCTATTATTCAGTTACATACTTGAAAAGGTTTTAAAAATCGATAGAGGTTCATTCACCCTCCCTCTGAACCTCTGACCACTTGGGACCCAGCAATCTATGACAATAATACTATTGGAAAAGTTTTGGAGATATTGGATAAAAGCAAGATCTCTGGGCTTCTAACCACAACATACTGCGGGTTCTCTGCCCTAGCTGTGTAAAGGTTTTATGTTTTTGCAAAGTAGTCTGAGGATACTATTAGTATCCTCTTTAGGATGAGCCCAGATAGTGAAGAGCTCAAACTGACGGCGAAGATGATTGCAGCCACCTTCGACATTTTTATCAAGAGGATGAGCCATTCGAAACTAGAGAAGTATGACATCGAGTTCCTGGAAGAGACATGGGATCTAATCAAGCAGAATTCCATCTCGGAGCCATTGAAGAAAAACTTCAAGAAGAAAAAACTCAAGCCTAAGTTCGAGTTTTTTCATGATGTATGTGCACACTCCATTGAAGGGAGGTGTGGGATTTTTTACAAGAGCACTGATCTTAGGATCAGGATGATAACTGCGATCATGACCTACTGTAAACACTATAGACGTGTAAATTACAAAACTTATCGACCAAACAACGATTCCTACCTTGCTAGAGACCTACTGGAGAATAGATCTATGAAAAATAAGTAAGAATGATGATAATTAAAAAGTGGCCGACTAAACAGAAATAAGAGAGAAAGATAATATGGAAAACTTGTTTGTGCTCTCTTGAATTCAAAGGTGGAAGTCTGCATGATCTTCTGGAATTCGTCTTCTATTTATAGACTTCTTTGAACACATGATCGAGCAGCACTTCATGCTTTAATCCATGATCTAGTTCTTTTCCTTGCGCACCAAGTTTACTCCATGGACTTGTTATTTTCCTTATACACAACGTCTCTTTCTTCATGCTTGAAAGTCACGTTCTTCTCCATGATCTAGTTCCAATCTTGCTTATCACGTTCTTAGTCTCCATACTCCATATTTTTCACGTGGTTTGGCATGGTCATCTCTTCTTCATGTTTGACATAGTCTTCTCCTCATTCTCTTTGAAAAGTACAGATCGTGAGTCTTGTGGAGAAAGAGTCACGTTTTCTTCTCAAACTAAAAGTCACGTTGCTCCACAAAACAAATCCCATAGATATAGGAATTTGTTACTTTGAATAATTCAAATCTTCTTTAAAGATCCTGCAATTTAAGATACAAGATATCCAAGATTCATTCTAAATAAACAAATCCCTTAAAAATAGGAATTTAGTTTATTTGACTTATTCAAATATCTTGATTATCAAATCTGTTGGGATATTTCAGTTGTTATCCTGATAAGACAAAACATAATAACACAATAAGAAAGAACAGTTTGCCTAAGGTATTGATACCTAGTTTCCACATCACATGATCAAGGAAAGATCATGTGATGGTTTTCTAAGATACAAGGAAAACCAACCTTAGAAGAAGTGAAAACACTTCTAAGGGTCAGCATGTTGAATGGAATAACAAGCTAGAAGAAGTATCCTTAGTAGAAAGGAGTTAGGATACTGAAAGAAGCAGTCAGCAAGTTCTGAGAAAGCTGTTCTGAAAGGAGAATTCAGAAAGCAAGTAGCTACTGCAAGAAACCGATAAGAGCTGCAAGAACCCATGCTTGCAGCAGAGGTTATCGAGGTTACAGGACTGGCCGAGGAGACGGGGTCCTTACTGAAGACCTCAGGCGAGGCTTTTGTTCAGACAACACTCTCTGAGGGTAAGAAGACCTCTGAAGGGATGACTGTTGAGACAGTACCCTTAGAGGATGTTCGAGGAGAAGCTGAGGTAACCGCTGAACAGCTAAAGACACCTCATGAGGAGGTTGATACTGCTGTTGCTGCACGCTCACAAGAACCTATCCAGGTTACAGCAGCAGAGGTTATTGAGGAAGCTGAGTCTGCAAGAAGCTGCTGCAAGAAAGCATATACAGCAAAACTGCAAGAAGGCAGTTACAGCACTACAACAAAGTAAGTAAGAACGACATACAACATCGCTGCAAGAAAAAGATACAGGAGCACTGCAAGAAAGGATACAACAGTACTATATAAAGATACTGCAAGAAGGTCTAAGTTACAACAGCACTGTAAAGAACTAACAACTGCAAGCAGACCTAGGATACAACGCCAATGACAAACTGAATAAGTATCTTGCAAATCGAGGAAGGATAAATGCAGTATGAGGAATGAAGATCCAAGCAAGATTAAATAGAGCCGTTCCAGAGAAGACCAAAATTGCAGACACGGAGCCAATGCCAAGACGCCACGTGGACTGACGTGCTGCAAAAAGTTGTGAGCCGCAATCACCGCATTAAATGCTCCAAAGAGAAAAGTCAAGTCGCATTAAATGCAAGCCATACCTTTGATCAAGAAGCTCAGATGCATTTAATGCGACCACAAAGAAGATCTTGAAGATCAGAGCTTGATTTCAAAGAAGGAGAAGTATCTCTCTTCAACGGATACTTCCCAACGGATAAAAACTCTCAAGATCTATAAATAGAAGGTGTGGTTGATTGAAGAGATTGTTGGACAAAGTCGAGAGGAAACTCACACATCATCCAAAGCTTTTTAAGCTTTCACATGTTCAGCCACTCAACCTTTTAAGAGCAGTATACAACAACAAATGAGCTTTGAGAGATCAAGACTGCTCCTCACCAGTTGAAGTTTTATTTTCTTTTTAACCTTGTAGCTGTGTGCGTAGGTTGTTTTAGGTGTCGAACAGTTGATATGAGAGATTCTTGCTGTTTGTATAGTTGTCTAAGTATTAGGCAGCTTCCCTGTGTGGGAGTGTGAAACCCTATGTGGGTTGGCCTTTAGAGTTTGCAGTTGCTGTGTGGACACTGGACTCTAGTAGGTGTTTAGCTTTGTAAGTTGATAGATTGTTAGGAGAGTCCTGTAAACCAATCTTGCTTAACAAAGTTCCTGCTCGAGGTAGCAGTAAAGTGGACGTAGAAGGCTTACACCACCTTCGAACCACTATAAGCCATAAGTGTTTCATTGCTTTGTTATCTGCGCTTTATCTTTCATATCTATCTCTGTCATAAGCATAAAACGTTTTGAAAAGGATCATATTTGAGAAAACCAGCTAGTCTTGTGTCTTAAAACCTTTATTTTTCTGTTGCGTATACAACTCTAAGTTATAGCGTGCAACACTTCATCCTAGTGCTATAAGCAGTAACTGACTGGTGCTGCAAGTTCAAGTAACTTGCAGAACAGTAAGTTTTAATAGATTTTCAAAATCGACCAAGATTCATTCACCCCCCTTTGAACCTCAGACATCACTTGGGACCCAACAAAATCTGTAAAATAAAACACTTGAAATAAATTCCAATAGATTCATAATATCATGCAACATGAATCTCAAATACATCTTTAATAAATCACTTGATTTAATTTAAAGAAAAAGGAAAAACAATTAAATGTTAAAGTCGATGTTGACAACATCAACACTAACAATCTCCCCCTTTTTTGCTTTTTCTGCTCAAAACATTAAATCAAGGATCTATAAATTAAACTTCCGTAATAATTGATTTAAATATGAAAAAGGAAAAATAATTAATGTTGAAAAAGTCAACATAAACAATCTTCCTTTTTTTTGTTTTTTCTACTCTAAACATTTAATCAATTATCAACTCCAACATAAACAATCTCCCCCTGAAATTCAGATCATCATCCTTCATTTCCACCAACATCATCTCCATCTCATTTGGCAATTCCAACAGAAGAGGATATCCTACTCCCCCTTTTTGAGTAGAAACAATCTCCTCTAGAATGCCACATACCCTCAGCAGTCCATCGATATGAACATCCAAAACCTTAAGTTGCTGTGTGAGTACTTCAGCGAAATGTTAGACCGAATGTGGCTAACCGAAGAGGCGACATCCAGCACTCTAATATTTTCCAACGAACTGAGCCAAATTATCCAGAAGGTTTCAAGAAATAAATTCTCCCCCTCAATGAAAGAGCGAGTATTTGATGGAATTGCTCTTGGTTGAGATTCATGGTGGTTTAGGGTTTGAGAAATTGGGGAAATTTTTGGGAGAGAAGAGTGAGAAAGAGAGACGGGATACGAGAGAGAGAAGAGTGAGAAGTGAGAAAGGTGAGAAGTGATGGAGAGAAAACCAACCTCGGAAGACGTGCTAAACAAGAATGAATTTCAAATTTGATCATTTGAGCTCAACTAATTCCATGAAAATAGCATAAGATATGTCATATCAAAAAAAAATCAGTTATGCAAAAATAAAGTGTCACTAAATTCAAAAAATTTCGAAAATAAATATTGTATCTCTTAAACCTGTATCCATGAAATAAAAAGGATTATATACCAAAAATCTAGGGATGCCTAGAACAAAAATATCCCAATAAAAATGGCATACCAAAAATACTTATCCAAATAATACTTTCCATAATATTGAGAACATTTGTGAGGACAAACCCGATGGAATCACAAAATAACCGACTCTAAAACAACAGTGTACCTTTTTAATTAAATAGCACATGCCAATTCCAATCAACCTTTTGAAAAGAATACATCATCGTCGTGAGCGCCGTGTACCTAGTTACTCAGATGTGGAATCGACTTATATATGAGTTATGATATCTCCTAACACTCTTTGACAAGGAAACATCGTCATCGCGAGTGCCGTGCCCCGAGTACTCAGTGTTAGGTCACACAACTCTTAAACATGATCACTAGGCTGCCTGAAAAACATCATCGCAGCGAATGTCGTGCTCCAAATGCTTCGTGATCTTATAATTAAAAACTTTAGCATAGTACACATTAAAATGAGTCATCAACGATTCCTTAAAAATTGTCCAAGCAAATATCCTCTCAAAAGAAAACATAATCCAGAGAGGCAACATGCATATGATGCGAAGAAATCTAAAAGAAAATGGATGTTATGTAAGATGTGATCAACATGAACTGTAACATCCGTAAATCAGTGTATATGTCATCATACAACACACAAACGAAGAGATTTCTTAAGATAAGAAAATCTCTCAAAATCAAGGGTCTTGGTAAGGATATCAGCATTCTGATTTTCTGTGGACACATATTCAAGATGTATAACATTCTTTTCTACTAAGTCTCGAATGAAGTGATGTCTTATGCAATATGTTTAATGCGTGAATGTTGAACAATATTATTAGAAATGTTTATCGCACTAGAGTTATCACAAAATAAGCTCAAATAATCAGTTTGGAAACCATAGTCATCTAGCATCTGTCTTAACCAAAGTAATTGTGTACATCCACTACCCGCGGCCACATATTCCGATTCGGCCGTTGATAGTGAAACACAATTTTGTTTTCTACTGTGCCAAAAAACAAGATTGTTACCTAGATAGAAACAGCCTCCGCTAGTACTCTTCCGATCGTCGGGATCTCCAGCCCAATCCAAGTCGGTGTACCCAACAAAGTTTAGATTTATGTCTTTGGTGTACCATATTCCTAAATCAACCATACCCGACACATACCTTATGATTTTTTTCACAGCTTGAAGATGTGAAAACTTTGGTGTAGCTTGATATCGGGCACATACACCTACACTGTACATAATGTCTGGTCGACTCGCAGTGAGATACAATAAACTGCCTATCATGGAATGATATAAGGTGTTGTCGACATCTTCAACAACATCGTCTCTGCACAACTTTTGTGTTGAACCCATAGGAGTGCGCATTGGTTTAGAATTTTCTAATCCAAAGCGAGATACCAAATTCTTGGCATACTTGCTTTGAGATATGAAAATCCCATCTTCCATTTGTTGAACCTGCAAACCTAGAAAGTAATTGAGCTCCCCTATCATGCTCATCTCAAATGTTGCTGACATTGCATTCACAAACTTGTTAAGATCAGATTGTGAGTTAGAACCGAACACAATATCATCAACATATATTTGAGCAATAAACAACAATATGATCAGAATTCTTAATAAAAAGAGTTTGATCGGCCTCTCCACGTACAAACCCAAACTCAAGTAAAAAGGTAGTCAAGCGACTATACCAAGCTCGAGGAGCTTGTTTCAACCCATATAAGGCCTTTTTGAGTTTGTAAACGTGGTTAGGTAAATAAGGATCTTCAAACCCCTTGGGTTACTCAACATAAACTTCCTCATTTAAAAACTCATTCAAGAAAGCACCTTTAACATCCATTTGATGCAAAGTAATTTTTAGATAACATGCAATGACAAGCAAAAATCTAATAGATTCGATCCTAGCTACGGGTGCAAACGTTTCATCGAAGTCAATTCCTTCGACTTGCGTATACCCCTGAGCAACTAATCGTGCTTTATTTCTTACAATGTTCCCCGACTCATTCGTCTTATTTTTAAAGATCCATTTAGTTCCAATCACATTAGTATTGACGGGTCTAGGAACAAGAAACCACACATCATTTCTAGTAAATTGTTCTAGTTCATCTTGCATTGCTTGAATCCAAAAAATATCCTTGAGAGTCTCATTGATATTTTTGGGTTCAACAAGAGACACAAAGCAGTAGGAATATACCTCCGAGAATGTGGTTGACATACACACATGTCTTACCATTTTCTTGTAGTTCACAGGTTGTTTCCTACGAGTTCTTACCCCTTCAGATACTCCCCCTATCACCTGTGTGGTAGGGTGGTTCTTTCTAATACGAACAGGAGGGTTTTTTCTTACTGGATTAAGAGATTCATCATTGCTTTCCTCAGATTCTGACTTAGCGGCTGGTGTGATCTCTGATGTGCCAACATCCGAGATCACATCTGGAGAAACTGGTTCAATTTCAGGAACATCATGTGTTTCCACTAAATCTTGTGCTGCATCTTCATATGACTTACCTGTAAGATCAGAAAAGTCATCAAAAACAACATTAACTGATTCTTGAATATTTCTAAGTCTCAAATTGTACACACGATATGTATGACTATTTGAAGAATATCAAAGAAAAATGGCTTTATCACTTTTGGAATTGAACTTTGCAAGATTTTCCCTGTCATTAAGAATGTAGCAAATACACCTAAAAACATGAAAGTACTTCAAGTTAGGTTTCTTTCGTTTCAAAATTTCATAAGGTGTCATTTTAGTTCCGGGTCTAAGATAGACTCGATTTCCTATATGACAAGCGGTGTTTAAAGCTTCTGCCCAAAATCGTTTGGATAGCTTCTTTGAACTTAACATTACATGGGCCATCTCTTGAAGAGTTCAATTTTTCCTTTTATTGAGGAATTTTAGGGGCCGAAAATTCATGGAAAACACCTTTCTTTTCACAAAATACAGAAAACAAGCTGCTTTCAAATTCCTTACCATGATCAGATCTTATGCCAAGAATTTTCATTTCAAAGAAGGTTTTGATACGCATGTAAAGAACTTTGAAGTATGAAAATGTCTCAGATTTTTCTTTTAAAAAATAAATCCATATAAATCTAGAAAAATCATCAACAATCACATATGAGTATCTCTTACCTCCAAGACTTTCTACTTCTACTGGACCCATAAGATCCATATGCACAAGTTGAAAACTGTGTGTCGTACCTGAATGTTGTCCCGGATGTGATACAACATTATGAGACACGTGTTTGTTTACCTAATTGGCAGTCTCCACAAACAAACTTACTCTTATGATTTAAGTCTGGTAGACCTCTTACAACTTCAACCTTCCTCAACTTTTCAAATGTTTGGAAATTCACATGACCTAGCTTTTGATGCCACAAGATTGTGTCATCAAAGTGTGTCTTGTTGCACGTGATTTTTCCTCCTACTAAATAGCAGTTGTCATGTGATCTTGTACCTGTTAAGATGCAAATGTTAGATTTATCAAACACTTCATAAGAGTCTTTATTAAACTTCACCTCCAAGTTATCGTCACACAGTTGACTAATGCTTATCAGATTTGCCATTAGGCCGTCAACAAGCAATACATTATTCAACTTCGGTAAATCAGGTACACTCAAGGTTATTTTGCCAATAATCTTCCCTTTAGCTCCTCCACCATAAGTCACACAACCGCTTTCAAGAGGTATGAAATCGGTTAGAAATTCATTGGTCCCCGTCATATAGCATGAACAATCACTATCGAAGTACCAAGAGCCTGCAATGTTAGTCTTTAAAGCAGTAAACACGACATTGCAATGTATGGTGGATTTAGGAACCCAAACTTTCTGTATACCCTTTTTGGAGTGAGTGTTACCTGAAATGTTAGACAATATCATAGGCAACATTTGTCTACTGGAAGAATCATTTTTTAGTTTTAAACAAAAAGGTCTAATATGCCCTCTACGAAAACAGTAATGATAGACATATTTCTTTTTCCTCTTTATTGGGGGGTTCTCAGTAGACTTATCTGACTCTTTAACAAAGATGGTTTTAGGCTTTTTATCATCAAAAAGAGATGGAAACACAGAGCTAGTATATTTATCAAAGCTGATACCTGATTTATCATGATTACTTATCTCAAGTGATTCATTCAACTTGAGCGTACCAGTATTCCACTTATCAATGGTAGCTCTGTCCATGTCCAGTTGGATTTGAGCTTTTCCAAGTTCAATATCCTTTTGAGTGAGTGTCATTTCTAATTTGGCCATCGATTGCTTCAACACATTGTTTTTCTTGGTAAGTAGCTTGACTTGTTTGACTTCCTTTTTTCATTCCTTGAGTAATGATGTATAGATCTCTTGAAGTTCTTCTATTATGACATCTTTATATAATTCATCATCGTCTCGGGATTTTGCATCATCATCAATAGAGACATTCAAACAAGTTAGGTTAGCAAAGTTAAATAATTCATACCATTCTGATGTGTCGATCAGTGTTGTCGCATCAACAACAACATTGGAGGCAACATTTGCCAACAACAAGGTCTGGTCATCGACAACTTCTTCAAAGTCGTCTTCATCATCACTCATAGATACCCATAGGTTCCTTTTTCCATATTTCCTAAGTGTGTTCGCACACTCATTTGCATAGTGACCCCAACCCGAGCATGCCCGACATTGAATGGAATCGAGATGTCTAGGGTCATTTCTGCCATATCGGGTTTCTTGAGAGTGTTTGATGAAGATCTCATCTGATTCCATTGAGGTTGAGGAGCAACAGCTTTGTTGAATCTTCATTTCCCTTTTGGTCCAAACTTCTTCTTGTTCATATTTCAAATCATCTTGTTGAACTTCTTTGTGAGCATGGCTATACGTTGTTGTCCTTCTTGAATCTCCTTCAATGACTCATCATCTTCGTCACTTTCCTCTTCAGTTTGTGCTTGAAAAGCAATGTCTTTCCTCTTTTGATTCAAAAATCTCTAGTATAAGCTCTGATACCAATTGAAACTGTCCCAACGCTCAAATGCAAGATAAACAGTAACAGTGAGTTTGTGTTGTGTATAATGTTGTCAACACCAGAGTTAACATGCAGCGGAAAAATCAAAGATATAAGATAGTACGACAACAAAATTATCCACGAGTATATAATGATACTTGTGGAATGCCAGCAGGACAAAAGTGTCTTATTAGTATATCTTTGTAACACAACACAATACGAGGACTTTGTGAAATCCCCTAAAAAAGACACTAGATATGTCCAATCTAATGTAAACACTATGGACGTGTAAATTACAAAACCTATCGACCAAACAACAATTCCTACCTTGCTAGAGACCTACTGGAGAATAGATCTACGAAAAATAAGTAAGAATGTTGATAATTAAAAAGTGGCCGACTAAACAGAAACAAGAGAGAAAGATAATATGGAAAACTTGCTTGTGCTCTCTTGAATTCAAAGGTGGAAGTCTGCATGATCTTCTGGAGTTCGTTTCCTATTTATAGACTTCTTTGAACACATGATCGAGCAGCACTTCATGCTTTAATCCATGATCTAGTTCCTTTCCTTGCACACCAAGTTTACTCCATGGACTTGTTATTTTCCTTGTACACAACGTCTCTTTCTTCATACTTGAAAGTCACGTTCTTTTCCATGATCTAGTTCCAATCTTGCTTATCACGTTCTTCGTCTCCAGACTCCATGCTTTTCACGTGGTTTGACACAGTCTTCTCCTCCTTCATGTTTGACACAATCTCTTCTTCATGTTTGACACAGTCTTCTCCTCCTTCCCTTTGAAAAGTACAGATCGTGAGTCTTGTGGACAAAGAGTCACGTTTTCTTCTCAAACTAAAAGTCACGTTGCTCCATAAAACAAATTCCATAGATATAGGAATTTGTTACTTTGAATAATTCAAATCTCTTTTAAAGATCCTGTAATTTAAGATACAAGATATCCAAGATTCATTCTAAATAAACAAATCCCTTAAAAATAGGAATTTAGTTTATTTGACTTATTCAAATATCTTGATCATCAAATCTGTAAAATAAAACACGTGAAATAAATTCTAACAGATTCATAACATCATGCAACGTGAATCTTAAATGCGTCTTTAATAAATCACTCGATTTAATTTAAAGAAAAAGGAAAAACAATTAATGTCGAAGTCGATGTTGAAAACATCAACACTAACAATCTCCCCATTTTTTGCTTTTTCTGCTCAAAACATTAAATCAAGGATCTATAAATTAAACTCCCATAATAATTGATTTAAATATGAAAAAGGAAAAATAATTAATGTTGAAAAAGTCAACATAAACAGTATCTTATACTAATCCTCATGGAATCTTTTTGGTTATTGATCTGCCACCTGTAACTAATGAATATCAAGTAGCAGTTTCACCTGTAACTAATGAAGATCAAGTTGCAGCTTCAACTTTTTCCTCCCAGGTTGCAAGTCTTCCTAGAGCTCTAGGGTTGTAAATTTTGGCTCTAAGTATTGGGATCATTTCCATTTATGTATGATTATCAAAGTTATGCACATGATATCTAGCAAAACCATTGATGACGTGGGCATGATTGCATGTTGATTTCGAGTAATTTCTCAATATTTCTACAATTGAAATTCATTTTGCATACTCTCATAAGTACATACTTCTTCACTTCTATCCCCATTGATCCCATTGTTTCACATTTATTTTCATAATTGTGGTACACCTATTGCCGATTTGTGGTGTTCTCTTAATTTGTAAGTCTGCATTAATTCATTCAATGACAACTTGTTTTATATTGAAAACAACATTGTCTTTAGTCTTCAAGAACTTTGAACTTATAAACTCATCGTATCAACGAACAACAAACTCAATGTGGACTCAAAAGCTTTCATTACGTCAAATAGTCGCTTTAAGCGTTAGAATTTCTTGCTCTCATATAGTATGATATACATCTTCACCATTGTCATTTTTTCTCATGATTCAAATAGGGAAATTAGTGGGCTTGCCTAGGATGAGAAATACACAAGATTAATTTTTTTTTTTATCTGTAGTTAACTATATCAATAGAGGGTAAGAATATAAATTTCAATATATCGAAATATATAAGGGAAATATAGTTGTAGTACAACTTGAGGCGTATATCAAAAAGTAGTGAGAAAATATCAAGAAATATGGTAACTCAAATTTTGGTTTTAAAAATGGAGAGAAATAAGTAATGGTCTAGAATTACAATAATCTACACATCTATAATAGTGTGACTTTGTTTTTTAGAAAATAATATATATGTGGACAAAGTAACTCTTCATCTATAACTTTAGAGAAAAAGTTCAAATAACCCAAGTATGTTTACCCTAGGTACATATATCATATTAACTAAAGTTTTTTGGGTACAAAAACACAAAATGTTAACCTCTAGGTACATATAACCTATTTAAGGTTTATGTGAGTAATAACATCATTAATGTTGTAAAATTAATATATTTATGCTTTATATAGAGACTTTAAATTCTTTTTAATTTTTCTTTTTTTAATGTCACGCCCCGTTTTCATTCTTAAAATATCAGAGTTTTATATTTTGGGCGTGCAAGAGGAAAGGGGGAAAAGACATACATTTTTAAACAGAAACCAAAGAAGGAGATAAAAGACGATTAAAGGATTTACATATACAAATACATCGGCACCGACCGAATAAAATATTTTAAATCCTTTAGCAGCGAAAATACCCATACAGGATCCATCAAAAGGATAACAGTAACTTACAAACGTGAAATAATTAAAACGTTAAGTTTTGGAAATAAAAAAAAAAGAATTCTTGGTACGCACCCTCCTCTCTATACGTCATGATTCTCGTCATCTCCTGTAATGCAATTACAGATGGGGGTGAGTGCATTGAATACACTCATGGGGATAAACTCCAAGTCTTATCATTTGTTAAGTAATTAAACAAATCCAATAATAAAGAGTTCAGCATTTAGACACAACACGTAGAATGTATAACACTTATATACAAATAGGTACGGATACAACCCGTCTTATCCTATAAAATGGTTTTTATACCGTTAGTGCATTTTACAGACCACCAATCCCTTCGTAGTAGGTGCGGATACAACCCGTCTTACCCTATAAAACGGTTTTTATACCGTTGGTGCATTTTACGGACCACCAATCCCTCCGTGATATTTTTTACGGACCATTAGTCCTTCCGTGACATGAATGTGGACCTTAGTCCTTTCACAGTATAATAGCATGAACATAGTAATCACAACATATAATCACGGTAAATATGATTCAACAATTCATATATCAAATACGAAAAATAATAAACATAAAGGGATTTAGAAATTATCCCTACCTTGTTAGGTGGTAACCGCGTGAGTTGTCAAAGTATCAAATTTTAAGAGAATTGATCCGATTGAAAGCCTACACATGTAAATGAGGGTTTCTTAGATCCATAAAACGTTAATTACGTATATATAATTATATAAACTCTCTCGAAGAAGAAACGATAGGGAAAAACGAGATGGAATAAAAGATCTAAACATCAAGGATGAAGAAACGAGTGTGGATGGTTAAACGAGTGATCTTAAGATGAAGATGGAAAGATTAGGGTTGCAATAGAAGAAGAACGGAATTAATCGAAGTTAAAACGAGCTCAAACAGAACGTTTTAAGGTATAGGGGCGTTTTCGTAATTTTCAAAAAACAGTTGACTTTGACCGAGAGCCCCTACTCCCAGCCGACAACATCACATCGTGGGTGACACAACGCGCGCACACACACAACGGCACGCACACAACGTGCAAAATAGACCCGGCGCCGCGCGCACAGCGCCCCCATCGCTCGCTCGCACGTGCACTACTCGTCTTCCGGCGCGCATACAGCGCGTGCCCAGCTACCCGGCACATCCCGGCGTGCGCGCCCAGCACCTCCCGTTGAGCGCACCAGCACGCGCAGCGCCTCTTCTCGACTCGTCGGCCACCACCTCCACCACCACCACCACCACAGCAGCGTTGTACAGCGCCACCACCAACAGCAGCCAACACACACACACATGCATACACACATACCATGCACAACCAAACACACACACCTGCATAGCTCCGGCGCCGCCACCCACGCGGCGCCACCCCTACCCCATGACACACCCACACACAGGGAAGGTCTAGCTACTGTTTCGGCGAGGAGGAGAGAGAGAGAGAACAGAGGAGAGAGAAAGGAAGAGAAGAGAAGGAAATGGTAGGGTTTTCCGATGATTGATTGGTCGTTTTCCGGCGAAGGAGATGTCGGAATGAAAATCCGAGACATGTTCTAGAATCGTCTCGGTAAGAACTACAAGCTGTGCGAAAATCAGTCGAAACCGAAAAAGGTTTCCGACATGGGTGGTGGCGCGGCGGCTCTCAGAAAACAGAGGAAGGGGAAGAGAGACAAAGGAGAGATAAGATTCTTACTTTTTTTATTTCTCGTTCGAATAATTACTTTTACGATTCGTTTCGTTTTATTTATACTCTTTTCCGAAATAACATACTATTCATCGAGAATATCTTACTTTTACTATTCACGAAAATATCTTACTTTTACTATTCATCGAAATATCTCATTTCCGATTCTTCGTATTTCGTCGTATACTTCGTGATTTGAGCTACGGGTCTCCGATTGACTTCAAATTCATTTCTATCTTCTCATTTTTCGATTATGAACCTTATAATAAAATTATAATCTATGTTGTTCGATTAAATTATACCACTAATTAATTAAACATGCATTTTATCGTTTTTCTAAAACGCACATATTTAAAACAAACAATTATGGGTTTAATTATTTAATTAATCAATTATGCGTCGTTTTTGTCCTAGGCGCTACATTTAACCTCATATTTTTTCAAATTTTAAGAAGAAAAAAAATAATTTCATGAAAACATAAATACATTAGTTTGTATTATAATTATTATTTTCACTTTTTTGTAGACTAAAACCTTTTGTTTTGAAAGTAAAGACTAATTAAAACTATTAAACAACTAGGTTAATTTATTTGAAATAATAATTTCACTATGATATTTAGGATACTATTTTTAATTTTAAATAAAACTTAAATCTCTATTTTTTTTTTACTAAACAATCCAAATATATGACGTAAAAAAGAGAGAAAATTTTAAAGTTTTTATGTGAAACATTTTATAATATTAGTGGTGTTATTGTACTAAAAAAATCTTAATTAAGTTATATATACCTAAAGATAAACATTAATGGTGTTATTATACCTAAAAAAAAACATGAGTGAGTTATATTCAATTACGAGGAAATATTAATGGGTTATTTGATCATTTTTCCCATAATTTACACTTAAGACAAACAAGTAAAAATTCAAGGGATAAATATACATTAATTAATTCAATGTTGTAATAAATTCCAATTCATAATAATAATTTACCTATGAGCATTTAACATAAGATACTGCATAAACACTTCCAAATAAATTTACAATATTATTTAATTATATGTATAAAACAATCCACATAATAATATATATTCATTATTATTAAAATTTAAATTATTTTTATATTTATAAAAACATATATACTCATCAAACCAAATATATAGGGAGAATTTTCAAACCAACATAATTTTACTCCAAAAAAAAAGTATTAGGGAGAAAAAGATAAAATTTAGACTATCATGTTTGTGTTAAACCATTAAATACACGACTAAAATCAATGTATGACACGTTACCTTTTTAGTGATACGATATGTTTACATGTTAGGGATGCGGTAAACTGTTACATAAAATAATTTATCCCAAAATTCTTAAAAGATCAAAAATAATATATATATATATATGTTAATTTAAGTAATTTGATAATATAGATGGAAATAATTGGAAGATAGGAATTCAAACACCAAAGTAGTGAAAGACAAGTAAAAAACAAGAGAAAATATCAAATTTCGTCCTGAAAAATTGACCTAATTATTTCAGGGTTAGTACCCCGTACCACTTCATTATAAGTATTCCTTTTAAGTATTAAAAAAATAATCAAGTTTGATCCACGGCGTTACAAATCCATCGTAATGGATAAAACTTAACTAATAGATTCAATTTAGGGGAAAATAAAAGGCACCAAAAGAAGAAATTTCAGTTTTGGCTCATTTATATAAATTTTCATTGCTTTCTCTCTTTTTCTTTTTGCTTTTTCTCCATTCTTCTCCAACTTTAACTCTATTCTAGGATAAATTAATCTCCAAGAGAATGGATGATCTAATTTCATGTTGACTCAGTTCTAACACAGAGTAGTTATTTTTTGCCCCGAAAATGAAGATGTAATGTGATAGAATAACCAAGCTTTGTGTTGTAGAAGAAAGGAAATGATAAGAGATATATATTATCCACACAAAAACCTCAAATAATAATGTTACTATCCAAAACACAATACTACATAAAATTCATAGCCTTTCTTATTTAATGAGCAGCAAAAGCTAAGTACATCCTCTCTTAGAAAATGGACACATGAAAAATATATACATGTCGTTTTTCTAGTTATGTACAAGGCGAACTAATGAACACCTAAAGTGGGATAAACATGGATAGGAGACAACAACTCACTCAATTGTGATGGTGGTGTGAATGAGAAGAAAAAAAAAATTCTATGAAAAACAAAGAAAATGAAATTAATTGAATCAAAATTGACAAATTCTGATTTTGGCGCCTTTTTTTCTTCCAAATTTAATTTGTTAGTTAAGTTCCGTCTATTTGGATGGATTTTCGAAGGCGGAGACAAAACTAGATGGCTTTTGAATATGAATATTTAGAGAATATATGCAAAACAAAGAACATTATGAAAATAAAACCGAGAACGTGTTATATTTAAAACAATGAACAATATAAAAGTAACGTGCAACACATGTCAACTTCACTAATTTAAATAAGATGATGGAGTTTATTAAAATTTTACTAATTTCTACTATGTTATTTAAATGATTCATTTGGAAGAAATGTATTACAATAAGATCTTACTCTTAAATAAGATGGAGTTTTCTAAATTTTTTTAACACAACCTACATCACGTTTGAAATGAAACAAAGTCTTCATTAAAAGACTTTGTTACACACTTCAAGAACCTTAATTATTATAAGTTATTAAATAACTTATAGATATTATAAAAAACTTATGGTTGGTCCAAATCAAACACCAAAAAATATGTATGACAGAGGGAGAAGCGGAGAGATAAAATTTTATTGATGAACAATTGAGAAAGATTAAGAAAATAAAAAGAAATCTACCATATACATCACAATACATGGTTGAGCCCCTCGTTATTAGAACATTAAAGTTATTTTCCCATACAAAACAAGCTAATATATAAAAGAAAAAAAAATTAAAAAACGATGAATGTAATCGCTAGTCCATAAAAATAACATTGGATCATGATAAAAAGTCACAAAAGATACACAATTTTACAGAATTATAAGAATAGTCTGCTTCAATCCAATTAAAACAACTCTCAATTTCCACACATTGAGACACATATATATGGAGGGAATAGTCATCTCACCGTATGATTTGCAAGTGATATTTCTTAAATGCTTGACTGTGTAAACCATAATCTATCACTTGAACAACATCTTGAATCTTTGCTCCTCGTTTTCTCATCCTGGCATAAAAATGATTCATTGTTATGATGGTAATAATCAATTAAGCTTATTTAAATGCCTTATAATCTCTTACATATTATTAGATGTTTTTAAAATTTATAAAATGTTATATCCTATTTTTAAAATAAATAAATGGAGCATTTATATAAATAAGATAATGGAGTTAATCAAAATATTATTAATTGCTATATTGTAATTTAAATGATGAATTTTGAAGAAAATTTTAAAGATAAGATATTATTTGAAATAAGATGGTTTCTCTTAACATTTTGTAAATAGTTTATAAGCTCCTATCATAATATTTTGAGCTGAACAAAATCTTATTTTTTAAATTTCATTAAACACTTTAACGAGTTTAAAAGTTAAATCTTAAAAAACTTATTTGTTTATTCAAACATAGTAATATATATATATATATATATATATATATATATATATATGAGGTGAAGAATAAAAAAATTATTGTTCAACAAAGTAAGTTGAATTACTAACCTTATGATCAAAGTTGTCTATCAAGTGTTCCATGAAAATGAAAATTGCACGGAGGACCTTCTGTATCCACTTGTCGTCAAAACTCTCTTTTGTATATTTTTTTGAATCCGAGGATTACAGTCAACTACTTCAAAATTTGAAAGAAATTCATATCTCATTGTGAAACGGAGTTTTTTCAACTTGTAGCAGTGTTTTATGCTTAGTTTCTTAAGACATTTGAAGCTATCTTCCCCCTCCAATATCTCTAGATCAATGTCTTCCATTTGAAGAAAGTAAAGCTTTGGGAATTTATCATTTTCGACTTCCCAAAGTGGCCCTTGAAAGGCATTGTTTCGCAGCTTGAGGACTTCAAGATTTGGCAATGAAGAAATAGTGCTCATTTCTTTCCAAGGATAGCCCAACCCACTCAGAGTCAACTTTTTCAGACCAAATGGGAACATTGAGATTTGAGAAAGTGGTGCAACAACCTCAAAATTGCATGTTGGATTTACAATGACACATTTAAGTGATTCTAGTTCACTTAGATGTGAAACATGATCAAAGCAACACAAGAGCTCTACTGCCGCAGGCATTCTATCAATTCGAATTCCTAGCTTTTTTATATTAGGGATCCTTCCTACAACACCGGTAGTGCAACTATGAAAGCTCACATCTGATAGCTTTAAAAGATTTGGCAAAAAAGTGTCACTAACATCAGGTAGGTCGCAACCCGTTACATGAAGAAGTTTCAATCTCTTCATATCCCATATCTCTATAGGCAAATATGATAGAGCTCCAAATTTCATTATCAAATGTCGCCGGACAATCAAGTATTGTAGTTTCCAAAGTTTTGATATTGAAGGAGGGAGACTTGCGTTGCATGTGAGAGCAAGGTATCTTAACTTAACTAGTTCCAATACTTCCAAAGGGAATTCATAAAAACGGATTTCAAGAGCTTCAAGTTTTTTGAGCAACTTTAAACCGAAACATATGGGTACCGGATATTGATGATATGGACCTAGACATAGTAGAGAGTGGGTAGTGGATGCACAATTTTCCTCCATTGATTCATACACATATTTAATACCAAACAAAATGTTGTTGTGGACGGACAACCTAGTTTGATGTTTTATAACTTCACTTGAAGCATCTGTATAACTATCCAGGATGTGAAAAAAATTAAGCTTCCTAGCTTCTTTGTAGCATAAGTGCCACCAGGAAGAATGGAGGCCACATGTTTTTATTTTATCGAAAATATCATTAACTACGACACTGCTTCTTTGGTAGACCATAATAACATTATGCACTGCAAACTCCTGCAAGTATCCTTCACCAACAATTTCTAAAGTTTTTTCAAAACTTGTTGGGATGATTTTCTCAACAATCCACATATTAATGATCTTGGATTTGGGAATCTTGTAATTTGGTAGGAAGACTGCCATATAGAGAAAGCATAATTTCAAATCTTTACGTAAATTTTCATAGCTAGGGTACAGTACCTTTGAAATTTCATCGTATGCATCGATGAAGATTTGATGTTTTCTCTGTGTTGCGACATCAACCCATTCTGATATTGGTGTCCTCGATAGGAGGTTGGCGATTGTGACGATTGTAAGAGGAAGACCATCACACTTCTCAGCAATCATCTTTCCAGCTCTCTCAAGTTCAACAGGGCAGGGGTTTTGAGCGAAAACCTTGTCACACAAAAGATTCCAACTTTCTTGTTTATTTAGCAAGCGCATATTTATGAGATGATAACCAAAAGAATGCGGATGTTGAATCCTTGTTGTAACCAAAAATTGACTTCCACTATCAAATGTGATTGGAGATGAGGTTTTCAAGCAATTTTGGACAAGCTCCATATCCCAGACATCATCCAACACAATGAAACATCGCTTGGTCATCAAACATTCTCTCAAGTAAGCTTCCGTGAGCATATTATGCTCATCAACGCCAAATTGAGTTAAAATGTTTCGGATAATTTCTTCTAGTTGATATTCTCTTCCAATTGTCACCCAAGCACAACAGTCGAACCATTCCAAGACATCAAAATCTTCAAAAAGTTTATTAGCAAGAGTTGTCTTGCCAATTCCTGCCATCCCAACAAGTGAGTGAATGAATAGATCCAACTCGACGCCACAGATAATCTCTTTTTTGAGTTTAGTATACTCATCAGACAATCCAACCATCTTTGACTTGGAATGAACATCTTCATCAACAGGTAAAGGACTATCTTGTTTTAGATACTCCTGCTCCATCTTCACAAGTGTGTCTGTGAAGGAATGACCCACTTGTCTCAAATCCTCCTCATATCTTTTGTATTCATCAAAAAGCTCATCAGCCAGCTCCTCATCATCTGACTGCAATTCATCTTTTGTATTGATCTTTTGAAGACGTTCTGAAATCGGCGTCGCTTTCTCCGCAAATGATTGAATTGCATCGTAAAAAAGAATCGCTGCCTCTTCGACTCGTTTAAACGAATCCTTCATCCTAATCCTGCTGCTCAAATCCAATCTTCCCATAAATACTTCAAAGGACTTCATCTTTTTGTTTGCAGTTTCATACATTTCGTGAAGGACTGGTACACTTTGAAACACCGCAGAATAGTCTAGAAAACTCTGTATCTCGTCATCGAGAACAGCAAGAGCAGCATAAGCCGCCATCTGATCTCCCTAATTTCTCCCCAAACTCACATTACACCCTTTGGTAACTACAAACAATGGCATCCAACCGATGATGCAATGTATTACTTAATTTAATAATATTATTAAATTATTATTATTATTTTAATCTACTAATTGCTTCATCCATACTTTCATTAATGATTCAATGAATGATATATCACTTTACAATTTTAAATGACGAACCCAACAAGAGTTACAGCTAGCTGTCCCCATCATGACAACTAATCAATATTCAATATCTAATCAATATTTCAATTTATGAGAGTTGGCTATTGCAAGTTGTTTAATTTTTATGTTCAATTAAATCACTAGTTTCCATATGTTTGTATTATAAAGAGTAATCTTCAATAAAATGATACAGACAGACACATGTTGCATATGCATGTTGGTGTTCTGACAAACATATAATTATTTTAGTTTTGTTAGTAATACTTTTTAATTATTGTAATGATATATTTTTACATTATGTGAGTAATATCCTTACTTTATATTATATGAAACAAGGTAATACAAGTAATACAACTAATATCTTTATTTGATACGCTAATATATAAGTAAAATAACAAAATCATTTTTTGTTTAAAATAAAACGACACCTTTAAATAGATGTATTAATACATTTTTTTGTGCTCATGCTTGTTGGGTGCATGTGCTAGCTTTATGAATGCCTGGAAATTGATTTTTTTTTTTTAATGAGCGATTCAATTTTATTAAGAAAAAGAAAAAGTACAAAGGGAACCAGGCCACGAAAAAGGGCTAGTCACCCAAAAATGTATAGGCTTTGTTAAATTAAACCCAAGCACATAAAAAATATGACCATAATATAATTGAAGTGATATATATACAGTAATGATAAGAAGCCCACCGTTGGGTTTCTTATGGAGCCAATCTGACTTATGTGGCAACACACGTATGTTTTAAGTTCCGCGATATTCTACTTAACGTGATATCCTTTTCTACGTAATTTATTAATTTTTTTTTTACGCGCTTTTTTTGTTTTGTTTTTTACATACGTGATTTCTTTTTCTTTTTCTTTTTTTTTACATAATTTAATTTTGTCTATCATTCTTTCTTATCTTATTTCATTTTTAAATAAACTTTTTTTCTTATTCATCTCAATTTTTTTTCTTATTCTATATCATTCTTTCTTAGTTTATCCCATTTTTTTTTTATTCATGTCAATTTTTTTCTTATTCTATATCACGTACATGAAACTTATCTACAATTAAAAAAATAGATGATAAAACTTATTTGTAATAAAAAAAATATATCGCGACTACAATTAAAAAATAGACTCGCGAGATTACTCGATAAATATCAAACTTATCTACAATTAAAAAAATAGATGATAAACTTATCTGCAATTAAAAAAATAAATATCACGCCTACAATTAAAAAATAGGTGGTTGAGATTACTCGATAAATATCAGGATATATGAAAGTTGTCTCCAATTAAAAAATAGATGGTTGACATTACTCATAAAGATGTAGAAGTACATGAAACTTTTAGACAAATTCTAAATTTATGTACAATTAATGAAAAATATGTCTTAACAAATATTTTTTCAAATATTATTGATATTAATGACAACTAAAAGAGAAGAAAAGAAATTTGCAACTACAAGAGAAGAAAAGAAATTGACAATTTACTAAGACAAAATGAAATGAATTTGAAAAAATATATATTCAAAGAATAATATAGAATAAGAAAAAAATTGACATAAATAAAAAATATTATCTAAAAATGGGATAAATTAAGAATGATTTTTTATAGGTTCTAACAACATTGCACAAGTAAGCAATATTTTCTAATTTTTAAATAGACAATTAAGTTATGTAGAATTCATTATGGTTTGTTTTTTGTTTTTCCTTTATTTATTTTGACATTTGATAGGTTTATAAGAATGTTTGGATTCGAATCATTTATAAATATTCTAGTCACCTTCTTATACATTGTGAAGATTAGAATTAAAGAATAGATAGTTGAGATTACTCCATAAAAATTCTTATAAGAACTTTTAAACAATTTTTAGACAAGTTCTAGACTTATCTACAATTTCAAAAAATAGATGATTGAGATTACTCATCAAAATCTACTGGTCACCTTCTTATACATTGTGAATATTATATAAAATTAAAAAATAGATGGTTGAGATTACTTCATAAAAATTCTTATAAGAACTTTTAAACAATTTTTAGACAAGTTTTAAATTTATCTACAATTTCAAAAAATAGATGGTTGAGATTACTTATCAAAATCTATAAGTATATGAAACTTTTACACAATTTCTAATCTTAGGTACAATTAAAGAAAAATATTTCCAAAGTACTATTGATATTAATGGCAACTAAAAGAGAAGAAAAAAAATTGACAATTTAGTAATTTGAAAAAATATATATTCAAAGAATGATTTAGAATAAGAAAATTTACTAAGATAAAATGAGATGAATTTGAAAAAAAAATAATTAAAGAATGATATAGAATAAGAAAAAAATTGACATGAGTAAATTTTTTTTTATCTAAAAATGGGATAAACTAAGAAAGAATGATATAGAATAAGAAAAAAATTGAGATGAATAAGAAAAAAAGTTTATTTAAAAATGAAATAAGATAAGAAAGAATGATAGGCAAAATTAAATTATGTAAAAGAAAGAAAAAGAAAAAGAAATTACGTATGTAAAAAAAAACAAAAAAAAGCGCGTAAAAAACAAAAAAATAAGAAAAATAAATTACGTAGAAAAGAATATCACATTAAGTAGAATATCGCGGAACTTAAAACATACGTGTGTTGCCACATAAGTCAGATTGGCTCCATAAGAAACCCAACGGTGAGCTCCTTATCATTACTGTATATATATATATATATAATTAAAAAAACAAAAATACATAAACACGAAAAATATAACTCGCTTTGTTAAAATTGAAAATAAAATAACCAAATAAAGTTGAAACTTCTATAGTATCACATTTGAAATTGGAAAAAAGAATTTTGAAAATGCCAAAAAATTTAAAATACACAACAATTATTTCATAAAATACAAAGTAAAAGAAAATAAAAAAAATTAAATTAAATAGAAAAAAGAATTAAATAAACAAAAGAATTGAATGTGTTGTGGCATCATTTGTTGGGGCCCACCACCGACTTTTTTATTGCTCAAAGTTGAAATAGTGGTGTTTTTGGGTGTTCTAGTAGGAAAACAAAATGTAATAACTCCCTAAAAACACTTTTAAAAAACACACCAAATATAATCAATACTTTTTTGTTAATGTTATTAACATGTGATAAAACACCAATGTTGGTGCTCTAATAGAGAAATGAGTTTTTATCGATTGGAGTCCTGAAAAATAAGTTAATTATCAATGTGAGATATGAAAGATAAATGTCATGGATTTGAAAGATTGGAACTATCAAATTAAGATTTCAAAATGAATCGGCTTTAACTTTTCTCTATTAGAGCAACCCAACAGTAAGTGATGGACCCAGGATTTTGACTCAAGGGGGCCCAACACATGGTCATAATTCAATACAAGAATATTCAAAAATTGATAACTAAAACATTAAAACATTAATGTAAAAATATAAATAACAATACATGAATTACAACATTTCTCTTCTAACATTCCTAAACACATCCTTTTCAATATATGCTACTAAACAATCATTCAATAATGTATTGCCCATTCGATTGCGAAGAGAACTCTTAATGATCTTCATTGCCGAAAAAACTCTTTCAACTGTGGCAGTGACAACCGGTAATATCAACGACAACTTGATTAAAAAGTAAACCAATGGAAAAACAATGTGTTTTCTTGTAGAGACCATCTTCTGAGCAAGTCCTTCTACTCCATTTACTTCAAAGAAATTTTTATCCAAACGCACATCAAAAATAAATTTCTCAAGTTGACTCTCAAGTTCATATAGATCAACTGAAGAAAACTCAGATGGATAACATTTTGCAAGACAAAGTAACTTGTTTTTGTCAAATGCAGAAAATGAGTCTCTAGGATCAAAATATGTTATACATAGAAGCAATTCGGTGATCACTTCATCAAAGTGATGATTTAGCTCTTGAGCTTGCATGTCAATCACAGAATAAAATAACTCAACTCGATAATGGTGAAGATTGGTGATCTTTTTGTTTCTACTCCTTGATCTTCCTCGAGGTGCATATATATCTTCCATGTTTAATACAGTTATCTCATGTTTGCTACAAAATTCTAAAACTTCAATCAACAAAGTCTCCCAATCATCTTCTCTGAATGCTTGCAAACGAGCTTTGGATACTTTTACAAGATTCATTGCATTAACAATATCTTGATCCTTCCTTTGCAAAACTACCCAAAAATTTTCTCATGAGATGCAAAATCAAGATAAACTCAAATTGATTCACAACATCTAACAAATCAACCACTTCAGCCCTTTGTGAATCATCATTACCATTCTCTCCAACATACTCAAGAAAATCGACAATAGAAGAAAATAAATACATCAAGTTTATGAGCGTACCATAATGGGAACTCCAACGAGTATCTTCCGGTCGCTTCAATGTCATTTCTTGATTTAATCCTCTCCCAGTCATGATTTCATCATTTGCAATTCCTTCAAAGATCTTTTCAATTTGCTTCTCTTGAAGAATATCCATGTGTTTGCAAGATCCTCCAACAACATTACATAGACGTGTAACAATATTAAAAAATGAACCAATACTTGTATGATTTTTTGCAACAACAACAAGTGTCAATTGGAGTTGGTGAGTAAAACAATGAATATAGTATGCAGCAGGGTTCTACTTTAGTAGCAAAATTTTTAGACCATTATATTCACCTCTCATATTGCTAGCTCCATCATAACCTTGACCCCTCAAACTATAAATACTCAAGCCATAAGTGGAGAACAATCACTCAATATCTTTCTCGAATGAAGATGCAGTTGTGTCACTAACATGCACAAGACCAAGAAAACGTTCAATAACACATCCATTCTTGTTCACATAACATATAACCACCCCTATTACTCTTTGATGGATACATCTCGACACTCATCAACTAAAATGGAAAATAAATCATTTCCCATGTCCTTAATGATAGTTGTTGGTCTCAAACGTCCTAAGTGGTCAGAGGTTCAGAGGGGGGGAGGTGAATGAACCTCTATCGATTTTTGCAACCTCTTTAAAAACTTTACTGACTAACAGGTTCCTGTCTCAACAGACAAGACAGTAACCTGTCTCAAATCAGCAACCTGGCCCTTGGCTCAATCAGGTTACTGACCCTGTATCAAAATGCAATGCAACGAAATAAACTTGATAGAGTTTCTGAGAAGCAAAACATGTTTTCCTTTTAAATATGGTTTTAGCAGAAACCTTTTCGATGCTTGTGATGAATACAACATAATAGATATGCATAGGGTATAAAGCATGTAAATCAAAGCATATAAATACACAAGGTTTATAGTGGTGCAAGCCTTTTACGTCCACTCTACCCCTTCACACAATGAGGAACTTAGTTAGGTCAGTTCGAATTACAAGCCTCGCTTTACAAACTTCTTCCTAACAAACTACGCCTACTAGAATCCCAGACTCTAGTCGAAGGCCACAACTCACAAAGGGTTCTCAATCCCACAAAGGGCAAGTAGCCTATTTCTAGACTACACACTTAGCAAGGATCTAATCCTCTCAACTAAGTTACACCATAAACAACCTAGCGCACACAACACAATGGTTAAGAAATAAAAAGGTTTTTCAACTGGTGCGAAGCAATCTTGATCTTTGAAAGCTTCAATGCTATGGTAGACTGCTCCTAGAAAGTTGAGTGGCTGAACATGGATAAGCTTGAGAAGCTTTGGAATATGTCTGATTTTCCTCTCGACTCTATTCAGTAATTTTCTTCAGTCAGCCACACCTTCTATTTATAGATCTTGAGAATGTATCCGTTGGAAGAAAGTATCCGTTGAAGGAAGATACTTCTCCATTTTGAATCTGAGCTTTGATCTCCCAAGATCTTCTCTGTGGCCGCATTAAATGCTTCTGAGCTGTTCCTGACATGTGCATTTAATGCACCTACTATTTGCTTCTGGACTTCTCTGACATTTCTGCTGACCTGTCAAGTCGGTATGGGTCCATGGCTAAAGTTCATGCAATGGCTGCTTGATGTTAGCTAGCTTTGCTCTTCTTCTTACTGCATGATCTTTCTGATGCTGCTTCTTGCTGTCTTCAGCTTGCTGCTCCTTTCCAGCTTGCTGACTTCTGTAGTCTGCTATCAGCTTCTTGCTTATAGCTTTCTGTTATATTTGTTGACAGTTTCCTGCTTGTAGCTTTCTGTTGTCTTCATTGATCTTCCAGCATGTTGTTCCCCACAGCTTCCTGTCTTCTACTTCTAGCATTCTATCTGCTTCTTATGCAGATACTTCCTTCAACTTGTTGTTCCCTACAGCTCGCTGACCCCTAGAAGGTATATCCTTGATTCTTCTAAGATTGGTTTTCCTTAACTCTTGGAAAACCATTACATGATCTTATCTATGGATAAAGAAGTTGTAGATCATGTAATCAGTGGAAACTTTAAGTATTGATACCCTTAGCAAACCGTTTTGTCTTATTACGCATATTGTTCTGTCTTATCAAAATAACTACTGAAATATCCCAATAATTTCACTCTTTATTTTAATGATGACAAAACATAATAAGAACAAGAGTCATTAAATAAAAATGCTCTTAAATTTGAAATTTAGTGATTGTACAAGTACAAAAGCTTGTTAGTACAAAAGTAAGTAAGCTGCTACTACTCTATTTAGCTTTACTTCTTTCTTCAGTTTCAGTCAGTTTGTTGTTTCCATGTTTTTCTACCAGAAAGCTCTTCTTCTTCTCTCTCTCTACCATATCTGATCTCTGTATGCCTTTTTAGCATGTTTTCATCAGCTTGTTGCATCCTTCAAATCTTGGATGATCAGCTTACTGCTCAGCTTGTTGCTTCAGATAGTAGGTGACTCCTGATCGGCATTACTCATTCATCTGCTTCTCCTAGCAATAAGGTTTCAACAGTGCATTTTTTGACTCTTGACTTGGAACACTCTTCCCCATTTCTGTCATCATTCTCAAGTTTGTTGTTCAGAGGTGGAGTTACAATGTCAAGATAAGCTATCAGGTTCTCTTGTCTAACAATTGTTGCTCAAAACCAAAATAGCAACCTGTTCGTACTTCCCTCTGAGCATCCTCCTTCTTATTCCTACCCAAGGGAATAAGCTGCTCAGCCTCAATGAGTACGAGATAAGAGGTCAGGTTCCTGATCGGTGGATGATCAGTTACCTGTGCAGTTTCGTCAATGTCCAGGGCATATTCACCTTGGATCTGTGATTTGCTGGTTTGGCTTCACCTTCACCACAACTATAGAGCTGGTGAGGATTCATCTTTTTGCCCAGTGACCAGCTTGAAGCTGTTGACACAGCATCTTTGGACAATCAGCTAGCTTGCTGACATCTTTTGAAAGACACCTGTTATTCTTTGGTTTATCTTCATGAATGGTAGCAGGTGTCTTCTCCGTCTAAATATTAGTCCTTCACTTCCACACCATCCTTTGACGTGGAAGTCTTTCTCATGGGTTTCGGTCCCATATCTTCTCGGAGTTGAGGAAGTCGACCCTATGTTAGATAAACAAGAGTACATACGAATATCTTATTTATCTTTCTCTCATCTTCTTTTTCTTCAATCAACTTGAAGAGGGAGTTACGAGTGATCTTCGGCACCTCGAATGCTTTTCTAATAGCATCCATTTCATATCTGATGATTTCCTATCTGATGATGCTGAGTCAATACTGGACGGTCTCTTCAGGATGTATGAATACTGAAAGATGATGCACCTCTCTAAAGGAGAAGACCTGTTAGTGTGAGAAGACTTCCTGAGTGTGGAAGCAATGGTCTTGAACTGGCTGGACCATCTTGAAAGCGCAGACCTTTCGCCCTTACTGTAAAATGAATTCTTCCAATCTTGTAAAGAAGAGAAGCTGTAAGAAATTCAAGACAGACAGGCGATGCTGAGAAAGCACCAAGCTGCAAAAGGGAATAACATCTTTGAGGAAGCCAAGGGTGAGCAGTCGATGAAAGTCGGGGAGGACAACACATTGATGAACCCCGATACCGAGACTGTTAGGACCCCTACTGAAATGGAGCTTGCTAAAGCTCAATTAGCTCACCTCTCTACTGAAGAAGCTAATCAGATGATGCTGCAGTTGGGACTGCAAGCGAGCATGTCCGAGCCTTCGAGACAATCATCCAGGCCACTTCACACAGAAGAAACATCAATTTCATCTCACATTTATGATTCTCCTACTTACACAAGGATGACAACATTGTCTCCAATTGTCAGTCTGGACAGGATGGAGATTGAAGAAGAAGAGCTCTTGGACTATGAAGCTTTCTCAGTACACATGGAGATTGCATCTGAAGGGGAAGTTTCTAAGAAAATTAAAGGAGTTCTGGCCGATTTGAAGATCCATGAAGTCGCTGATTTGAAAATTAAAGGAGTTCTGGCTGACGGAAAAAGAATGAGCTCGATCGGAGTTAAAACGAGCTCAAACGGAGCATTTTAGGTTTAGGGGTATTTTGGTAATTTTGATCAAAAGATGAGGAAGAGGGAACGAGTAGGGTCGCTACGGAAGAAAAATGAGCTCAATCGGAGTTGAAACGAGCTCAAACGGAGCGTTTTAAGATTGAGGGGCATTTTCGTAATTTTGGTCAAAGAGTTGACTTTGACCGGCCCATGACCCTCGGTCAACGACATCTCATCGATGACGACTCGATGTCGACGTACGGTGGAGAAAACGGGGTTCGGATCAAAAATACGGCGTTGCGGGCGACGTGGCATGTGCGTACCCAATGCCGGGTGAAAAAAACCCGGTGGCTAGGCCATGGCTCGGCAGCTGGCCGAGAAAACTCGACAGCGTGGCGCCCGGCTCGGCAGCTGGCCGAGAAAACTCGGCAGCGTGGCGCCCGGATCGGCAGGTGGCCGAGAAAACTCGGTAGGTCTCCTACCCGGTGCGCGCGTCACACCCAGGCCTCCCGTCGCCGGCCTGCTCGACTGCCCCTGTTCCCGGTGCCACCCACCGCGTCGGCGCCGCCCTCCACCGCCACAACCAAGTCCGCCGGAAATCTCTCACCGCCGGCTACCACCTCCGACCACCCCTCGCCAGATTCCGGCGGTGAACAGTACTTAAAACTTCGCCGGAAAATCCTTCGTTATCACATTCGCAACACCGAGGCTAGGGTTAAGGGTTTTGGAGATGGTTTTTCGCCATTTCCCGGTGAACGAGAAATCGGAATTGAAATCTGAAACCTATGCTAGACTCATCTCGACGAGACGAACGTCATGTGCAAAAATCGGCTAAAACCGATAACTTTTAATTTTTCCGGACCAAAAGTCGCTTTTGTTTTCGTCGGCCGAATGAATATTTTGAACTGATTGAGCCCCTATTTATAGATTTTCAAAATTACTATTTACCAAGTAAATTTTAATTACCATTCATTAAAATATTATTTTTCCGTTTTACCGTTCGTCCGGATTTTACCCTCTCATTTTACCTAACCTTCATATTCAGCTCTTTTCTTCGTCATTTGAGCTACGAGTGTTCGATTGACCTCTAGTTTGTTTCTATTTTCTCGGTTTTCCATTGCGCATCTCATGGTATAAAAATATTCTATGTTCCACATCTAGAGTTTTCATCGGTCTAATTCGTGTCTTAGCATATATCTGAAACGCACAAAGACAGTTAAGAATGAATGCGCATAAAATATTTTAATTAAGGGTTTAATTATTTGATTAACCAATTATGCTTTGTTTTTGGTCCGGGGTACTACATCCCTTACCCCTTAAAAGAATTTCGTTCTCGAAATTGAACGCGTACTAAGAACATCGTAACTAGGTACTTTGTGAAAACTCTCATCCTCCTATTTTCTTGTTGCTCCTATCTTTCCATTTCTTGTCAATGGACTTAACTCAGGCTTACAACAATATCCTTAACACCCCGCCAGTTCTAAACAATTTATATCATATCAATAAAGCAACACATATCAGGTAAACACTTACTCAAGCAAGTCTTATGCTTAGGGAGAGTCACCTATGGAGAGAGGATGATGCTCATCTGTGTCTTTTCAAAAACCTTTTTACGTTTTTAAATCACACTTTTCCCATTTTCTCTTTTTAAACAAGTTTGAGCAAAGCCCTACAAAGGGTAGAACTAAGCTCTGATACCATCTGTCACGCCCTAGAACCTTTCGTTAAAAAAATATCAGAGTTTTTCTTTTTGGGCGTGAAGAAAGAAAGGAGAAAAAGACATGCATGAAATAAAATAGAAAGAAAAATGAGATAAAAAGAAAAGATACACTTAACACATCAGATACAACCGATAAAAATGGAATTTGAAATCTTGCGCAACGGAAAACATCAGGATCCTTTACAAAGAAAGGGAAAAATACAGTTTTCTATTTCAAACGTTCATCATAGGTTTAAAAAGCAAATCCAGAAGATGGACACAGCTGATAAGACACCCCTCTCTCTACGCGTCAAGATTCTCTTCATCTCTTGTAGTGTGAGTACAAAATAGGGGTGAGTGCGTTGTATACACTCATGGGGATACTTTCCAAACTTTAACATTATTAAGTCGTTCACATATTAAACATTTATAAAAGTTTAGCAAGTAGTCACAACATATAATATGCATAGCACACCAGCCCAATGACACTCAGCCCACTGGACACTCTATCGACTCACTACTGGACACGCAGCCCAAGGACACTCAGCCCATTGGACACTCTGTCGACTCACTACTGGACACTCAGCCCACTGGACACTCTGTCCAACTCTATCGCACCATCGTAAGATAAACATAGTATATCATCACAACACGTAGAGTTCAACAGTTCACACATTAAATAGGGAAAATAATAAACAGATTGAGTTTAGAAGTTACTCCCATCTTGTTCAGTGGTTACCACGTGAGTAGCGAGTACCAATGATCGGATATCTCAAATCTCATGTCTCAAATGTTCAGTCCAATTGATGACCTACATACATTATGACGTTTCTTAGATCCTTAATAATATAATTAAAGCTGTAAAAGACTCCGGTGGAAAAACAATTGTTAAATGCACGACGGATCTAGAGCTCTAAAGATCAGAGTTGAAGAAACAAGAATGGATAATCAATCCATATAGCTGAGATGATAGAGAATGAAATATGGGTCATGACGGAAAAAGAATGAGTTTGATCAGAGTTAAAACGAGCTCAAACGGAGCATTTTAGGTTTAGGGGTATTTTGGTAATTTTGATCGAAAGGTGAGGAAGAGGGAACGAGTAGGGTCGCTACGAAAGAAAAATGAGCTCAATCGGAGTTGAAATGAGCTCAAATGGAGCGTTTTAAGATTGAGGGGCGTTTTTGTAATTTTGGTCAAAGGGTTGACTTTGACCGGGCCCACGACCCTCGGTCAACGACATCTCGTCGGTGACGACTCGATGTCGACGTACGGCGGAGAAAACGGGGTTCAGATAAAAAATACGGCGTTGTGGGCGACGTGGCACGCGCGTACTCGGCGCCGGGTGAAAAAAACCCGGCAGCTAGGCCATGGCTCGGCAGCTGACTGAGAAAACTCGGCAGCGTGGCGCCCAGCTAGGCAGGTGGCCGAGAAAACTCGGCAGGTCTCCTATCCGACGCGCGCGAGTCGTGCCCAGGTCTCCCGTTGCCGGCCTGCTCGATTGCCCCTCTTCCCAGCGCCACCCACCGCCCCGGCACCGCCATCCACCGCCACCACCAAGTCTGCCGGAAACCTCTCACCTCCGACCACCCCTTGCCGGATTCCGGCGGTGAACAGTACCTAAAACTTCGCCGGAAAATCCTTCATTATCACATTCGCAACACCGAGGCTAGGGTTTAGGGTTTTGGAGACAGTTTTTCACCATTTCCCGGCGAACGAGAAATCGGAATTGAAATCCGAAACCTATCCTAGACTCATCTCGACGAGTCGAACATCGTGTGTGAAAATCGGCTGAAACCGATAACTTTTAATTTTTCCGGCCACTGCCGGCGCCGGTGCCGCCGCGCCGGCATCGGCGCTCTAGTGACTTTTCCGGCCACGGTGGCGGCGTCGGTGGTGGCGCGCCGGAGACCGAAAAACGGGAAGAAAAGAGAGGAGAGAGAAACTTACTCGTTTTTATCGTTTTTGTTTTCGTCGGCCGAATGAATATTTTGAACTGACTGAGCCCCTATTTATAGATTTTCAAAATTACTATTTACCAAGTAAATTTTAATTACCATTCATTAAAATATTATTTTTCCGTTTTACCCTTCGTCCGGATTTTACCCTCTCGTTTTACCTAACCTTCATATTCGGCTCTTTTCTTCGCCATATGAGCTACGGGTCTCCAATTAACCTCTAGTTTGTTTCTATTTTCTCGGTTTTCCATTGCGCATCTCATGGTATAAAAATATTCTATGTTCCACATCTAGATTTTTCATCTATCTAATTCGTGTCTTAGCATATATCTAAAACGCACAGATACAGTTAAGAATTAATGCGCATAAAATATTTTAATTAAGGGTTTAATTATTTGATTAACCAATTATGCTTTGTTTTTGGTCCGGGGTACTACAGCAGGACTCCTTGTACTGGCCTCTATTGCAGTACAGAATGCTGATGTACAGCAAGATGCAGCAGATGTTGATGCTGCAATCATTTCAGCACTAACTGAAGAGATCGTCTATACAGTACTTGGTGGTACAGAAAGAACAAAGGACGATTACTTCCTGGTAGAGATGCAACACATGATTGAGCACACCTTTCTTGATGCTCAAAATCTTGAAATCCTAGAAGCTGCCACCAGAGTTGCTGAAGAGTAGGATATGAATGAAGTTGTTGAGAAGGCTATTGAGACAGCCTCTTCGTTGAAGATCTCGAGCCCAGTTACTGCTAAGATAGTACTGGCGGAGGATATAAAAGGGAATGCTGAAGTGGAGAAATCGATGCCCAGGGGGAAAGATGCTCTAATTATAGCTCCGGAACAAGACCCTTATGATGGAAGAGACTCATCTGATAATGATGATGATAATGAAGGTCTCGGTGAAGGGATTTCATCCCCCCGAAGTATGGAACTTGCTGAAGCTGCTAGGAGACATGAAGATACTAAAAGGCGTATGCAGCAGCTTGCTGAAGAACCAGAACAACAACAAGATGAAAATACGGATCAAGCTCTGGTGCCATATATTCAAGAAGTTGCAGTACCCAGTCAAGCAGGTACCTTGATCCTTACTGTTGCACAAGAGCAATCCCTCCAAGAAATTATAAATGATGTACAAGGGCTTATCTAGGCCTTACAGATGCATAAAGTTAATATGGCCAACAACATTCATATGAGTGACAAAACCTATTCAACATCAATGGAGAATCTGTATAGGGAGATATCTGAACTTCCTGCCTGTATGTAGAACAGGCTGAACGCTAAATGGAATGCTCAGCATCATGAACGAAAGAGAGTTGAGGGAGCATAACAAGCTGCCAATGGAGCAAAAGATAGATCAGTTGATGACATCAAGAACACTCTTATTGTACAAAATTTGGTGCTCGAATCTCTGTAGGAAAGCGCAACAACACGAGCTCGTGCTTCTCAGAGTACAAATGACAGGATTGCCAATCTTGAGCTGTTTGTTGGCAAGATGAGAACAATTTTTCACAGTGTTTTTCCTTAGCATGTACCTATTGATACAACTTCTCCAAGATCGACCCCTGCTGATGATGAAAAAGGGGAAAGATAAGAAGAGAAAGAGGAAATCTAATGAGGAGATGGAGACTGCAGTAGAGGAAGTAGTGAAGGATATTGAAGAAAAAGAAGATGAGGAATCTTTGGCATCCAGGAAATGCAAACGTTCTACATCAGGACATGGCCAAAGCCCTCCTACTAAGAAGAAAAAAGACGATGATAAAGGAGGAGCAGGTGTTGGGGCTACTGCATCCAGAGTAGTAAGCAGCACTGCACCTCAGATAAAGTCTATTATAGTTGCTACACAAAAGAAGAGCAATAGTAGCAGGCAACAGTAGACTCAAGGTAAAAAAACAGCAGCAAGTTGATCAGAGGAAACCTTATATAACCGCTGCTAGAACCAAAAGGTTAGATAAAGAAAGATGGAGACAGCTGAAAGAGGTTGATGAAAAAAAAAGAAGGGAAAGGGAAGACTGGGTGTCAAGACTTGGTGAGGTTGGAGAAATGAAATTTGAAATGGCTAAATCTATTGATGCAGCCCTCTATACCTACCTACCTCAAGATCTTCCTAACCTTGATCCAGATAATGTATCTGCTGAAGTTTCTGTGTTGCTAGATCAAAGGCCCGTTAAAGAGAACATGACATGGAATAAAGATGTTTGATAGGGTGATTCTGCCAAGGAACAGGAATCCAACCTTTGATGAGATTACTCTATTCAAAAGGTCTAAATACCTCAGATATTTCAGACACTTATGACAATAAGATCGGTTTGAAGGATATCCAACATGCCTTGAAGCTATAAGGAGATACGAACAGTTGGCAAGAGATGGGGAGTTGGATACACAGAAGGACTTGATAAAGATGGTCAAACAAGAAAAAAACGTTTCTTTTTGTGAAGACTTTTGGCTTCGGTGGATTCAAGTTCTTGATATTAAGAAGAATCTAGAATAGACCTATCAAGAATCTATTCTCAACTGGTGGAAGGGCACGAAGTATGAGAAAAGGAAGCCACCAGATGATGCTTATGTGAAGAAGAGGCTTTTTGGAGATAAGCCACAATAAGAAAGATTCAACTTACTACACTTCTCTGAAGACCTTTGTAAGCACTTCATGTAACTTGTACATTTATGTTTCTTTTATGTATATATCAAGTTATTGAGCTACAATATTTTAGAAGTTAGCTCATTAGTATGTATGGATATAAATTCTTTCATTCTTTAAAGCATACATGTAAATGCTGTTATTTTGTAAATGTTTTGTCATCATAAAAAAAGGGGAAAATTGTTGGGATATTTCTATGTAGATTTTGATGAGACAAAGTAGTTTGTTTAAGGATTTGGAGTACCCCACTTTTACACACTGTTTATGTGGATTTTAATCTTTTCTTGGGTAGTCTTATTTTGATGTAATATGTTTACAAGTTCTAATGAAGATTTGTCTTATGAAGAATGCAAAAAGATGTGAGTTCCTGCAAAGAATACTGAAGATGGATATGTTCAGAAATGAGTATTTCAGCAAGTAGCATAACATGCAGTAAGAAGGACTGGAAAGTGTTCTGTAAATCCGACAGAAAGCAGAATAGAAAGTTGAAGCAGTTTCAGCAAGGAGTTACAGAATAGAAAGCTGAAACAGAAAGTCGCTACAGAACAGAAAGCAGTTGCAGTTGCAGAACAGAAAATTGAAACAGAAAGCTACTGTAGAACAGAAAGTAGAAACAGTACAGAAGGCAGTTGCAGTTGCAGCAAGCTGAAGCAGAACAGAAAGCAGCTACTGCATTTATTACAAGAAGTTATTATTGCTTACTCTAATGCAGTACGAGGAAGATCAATGTTGGCTAAAGTTACATCCAGTTAGTTTGGCCAGTGCATCGAAGTAAACAAAGGACCCATTCCATGGTGCCACATCAGCATACAAGCCGTAAGGTTCTGATGTCCTTTTCCAGTGCATTTAATGTCGTGAAAGGCTTTACATGCTAACTTCCTAGTTAGTCAAAGATCATTTAAGACAAGACCACAGAAGATCTTTGAAGATCAAGGATTTCAAATTTAAAATGGAGAAGTGTCTCTCTTCAACAGACACTTTCTCTTACCAGTATAAAGAAGGAAGAGCCGACTGAGATTACAACTGAAACATTCATTCTTGCATATGACTCAAAGTAAAAGTGATACACTCTCAAGTTTCAATCACTCAACTCTTGTGAAACAGCCAAACCGAAGATACTTCAAGAACCTAAGTGTTCAAGGCTGACTTCAAAGCATCAATTGAAGAAACATTATATATTTTTAACCATTTGTGTTATGTGTTAGGCTGTTTTATCGGTGTCCTTAGTGGGAAGGATTTAGATCCTCACTAAGTGTTAGTCTTTGGTTATAAAGGCTTGTAACTCTGTGTGAGTTATGTAAACCCTGTGTGGGTTAACCTAGGAATCTTGTTGATTCTAGTAGATGTCTTCTCATAGGAAGAGATTGTATAGTCAAAACTAGTAAATCAATCTGACCTAATGAAGTTCCTCCTGTGTGAAGGAGAATAGTGGACGTAGAAGAATTACACCATCTTCGAACCACTATAAACCCTTAGTGTGTTTACTGTTTTACCTTTAAGTGCTATATATATATATATATCTTGCTATTTGATCATATTGCGTTCACAAGGTTGCTAAAAGAACATATTTCAAAAGAAAAACATTTTTCAAAAGAACTCTATCTTGCATATTCTGCTGCGTACTGTAATCTCTGAAGCAGTAAGCTGAAACAACATTCTGCCAGCTTAATGATTCTACAAAGTTGTTGTATTCTGTTATAAAGTTCAGTAACTTCTTTACATAAAGTTTTAAAATGAAAAATCAATAGAGGTTCATTCACCCCCTCTGAACCTTTGAGCCAATTGGGACCAACAGAGTGGACGAAAGTCGTCAGCTCAACATCTCAAGATCATCGGGAGTATATGCTACGTGCACATCCCAAAAGAGAAAAGACACAATCTAGAGAAGAAGACAGAAAATAGTATTTTTCTCGATTACAGCTCTCAATCCAAAGGCTATAGAATTTATAGTCTTAAAAGTAAGAAACTAATCATTAGTCGAGATGTCAAATTTGATAAGAATGCTGCATGGAACTGGGAGGAAGAAAAAGTTGAAAAACAAAATATTATACTATCGTTACCATGATGTCATAATAAACCTCAAGAAAAAGAAGAAGCTAAAATACCACAAGGAGCTCAAGAACCTGCAAGTCCAAGGACACCGAAAACATCATCCATTCCAATTGAAGAAGAATCCTCTCTAGATTTTGCACTTAGAAAAATAAGGCAACTAACAGAAATTTACGAGATATGCAACTTTGTGACCCTGGAGCCCGAAAGCTTCGAAGTTGCCATCAAAGAAAAAGAATGGATAAAAGCCATGGAAGAAAAAATCAAGATGATCGAGAAAAATGAAACATCGGAATTGGTAGATCTACCTAGCAACAAAGAAGTCATTGGTGTTAAGTGGGTATATAAGACAAAACTTAACCCAGATAGCTCAATTCAAAAATACAATGCAAGGTTGGTAAAAAAAGGATACTCGTAAGTACAAGGAATCAACTATGACGAGACTTTTGTCCCAGTGGCTCAACTCGACACCATTCGAGCACTTATATCTAATAGCAACACGACCTAATATAATGTACACGACAAGCTTCCTATCAAGGTTTATGCAGGATCCAAGTCAAATTTACTATGGAGCAGCAAAATGAGTACACCGATATCTTTAAGGAACTAAGAACTTCGGCATTTGGTATGAATCAATACCTAACTCAAAGTTAATTGGCTCAAAGTTGATGACATGAAGAGCACTTCAGGATATGCTTTCTCAATAGGCTCAGGAATATTTTCTTGGGCATCCAAAAAACAACCAATGGTTGTCTATCATTTGCCGAAGCTGAGTACATAGCAACAAAAATAACTACAAGTCAAGCAAGATGGTTGAAATACATACTTCAAGATATAGGAGAGCCACAAGATAAAACCACAAAAATCTATTGTGATAGCAAGTCCGCAATAGCTATGGTGAAACATCCAGTGTTCCACAGCAGAACTAAACATATCAAGATCAAGTACCACTTTATTCGAGAAGCTGAAGCAAATAAAGAGATCGAGTTGGAGCATTGCAAGACTGAAGATCAACTAGCAGATATTTTTACTAAAGCATTACTGTGCGGAAAATTCAAGACACTACAAGAAAAAATCAGAGTCACAGAAATATGCATCAAGGAGGAGTGTTAGAAGTAGTGATGTACATTTCTAGATTATTCTAGCAAATGTAAGGCTTTTGTAGATGATGAAAGAAAAATCTAGAAGCTTTTGTAGATGATGAAAGAAAAATCTAGAATTAGGAAATAAAAAGAAACATGTGGAAGAGTCTAGCTAGAATATTATAGTTAATTTCATGTTAAGACATAGCTCTCCTATAAATATAGAAAATGGTGGACATGTAAAGATAAGAAAGTGGAATACAATTCTTACCTTCCAAATTATCAAAAACACACTCCTATTTCCTACTTAAATATTACCCATCATTTCCATCATAAATGTGCTTCATATTTATTCACTCTCTACTGTAATTCATGAGTATGTAGAATCTTTTGGCTTCCTATAATGGCCGACTCCGACCCTTCAACTTCAAACAAGCCCTCGGGATCGTTACAAGTCACATTCCATTTTCTAGCAGCAGTGACGAACACTTGCATCACTCGGGGAATAGGATTCCCAGAAGGTTTAATGTATAGGTATTGAGAAGAGCCCAACAAGAAGGTGACCAATGCCACGACAGCAGAAGTGATGGCGGCACAAATCCGACTGTCCATTTCCCGGTGTCCTCAAAACACACCAATATGGTATTCGAGAACAATGAGCCACTGTTGAGTGCAAAGTAGAAGTAGCTAAAGATATTAGCTTTGGATCTCTTCTGATCAACATTCTTCTCATCACACTGATCAGCTCCCAGAATATTTGATGTGGACGCGTCCCAATCAATTTCTGTTGAGCTGGATTTTATCATCTGTTGGTGAGTTCATGGTAGGTCACTTGAATTGGTGTAATACTTCTCAATCATGGAAAAATCAATCAACACATTATTGTCCTTGGTGAATTGAGAAATACTAAGGAGATTCTAAGTAATTTGAGGCACATAGAGAATCTTGTTGTAGGTAATGGATCTACAATACCTATATCTCATATTGGATCTTCTACTTTGCCATGCACTGATCACACCACATCTCTTCTTCTCAATAAGATTCTCTGTGTGCCTCAAATTACTAAGAATCTCTTTAGTATTTCTCAATTCAACAAGGATAATAATGTGTTGATTGAATTTTTCCATGATTGATGTCTTTTTAAGAACAAGTCTACTCTCAAAACTCTGAAGGCAAGCTTGAAGATGGCCTTTCTCAGCTGGATTTTAGTCATCTCCAATCTCCAACACTCTCTCACTCTTCTGGTTTGCCTACTACTACTACCACTTCACAAGCTTATAGTGGATTTCAGTCATCTCCAATCTCCAACACTCTCTCACTCTTCTGGTTTGCCTACTACTACCACTTCACAGGCTTATAGTGTTGAGAGTAGGAATAAAGATGTTTTTGTTTTTAGGAATAAAGGTGTTTCTGCTTAGCATAATAAATTGGGCCATCCTTGTACTTCTATGTTGACCACAGTTTTACATTCCTTGAAAATTCCTTTCAATAAAAACAATGTGTATTTTTGTGATGCTTGCAAGCTTGGCAAACTACACCAACAAAGTTTTGTCTCACAGTCTACAAAAACCACAGCTCCTTTTCAACTTATCCACCTTAATCTTTGGGGCTCCTCACATACAGCTTCTGTTGATGGTTATAAATACTACATCCATTTTATTGATGATTTTACTAGGTATACATGGATCTATCAAAATCTGAGGCACATGATATCATCGTACAGTTTAATGCATTCGTTGAGAGACAATTTGAGGCCAAAATTAAAACATTTCAAACTGATTGGGGTGGAGAATATAGATCATTAGCTCCTGTATTAGCTAAGCTTGGTATCCATTTTCAACATCCTTGCCCTCATACACATCAACAAAATGGCAAAGTTGAGAGAAAGCACCTACACATTGTTGAGATGAGATTATCTCTACTTGCAAGCTCAACTTCCACTTAAGTTTCGGTGGAATGCCTTTCACACGGCAGTGTTTATTATTAACAGATTGCCCACTCCAGTGTTACAAAATCTCTCTCCTTACACTAAACTTCTGCATAAAACTCCTGATTACAATTTTTTGAAAGTCTTTGGTTGCTCTTGTTTCCCATATGTCAGAGCTTATAACACTCATAAGTTCTTGTACAGGTCCACAAAATATTTATTTCTTGGTTATAGTTCAACATATAAAGGATACAAATGTCTTAATGAAGCTGAATTTCCCTATAAAGAGTTGTTTTCACCTATTCTTGCTACTCCATCACAGATTACAGCTCCACAGATTATGCCCATACCATCTTCTTTAACTCAATCTTCTACATCCAATCTTGATGTATCTTATACTAATCCTCATGGAATCTCTTTGGTTATTGATCTGCCACCTGTAACTAATGAATATCAAGTAGCAGCTTCACCTGTAACTAATATAGATCAGGTTGCAGCTTCAACTTCTTCCTCCCAGGTTGCAAGTCTTCCTAGAGCTCTAGAGTTGTAAATTTTGGCTCTAAGTATTGGGATCATTTTCATTTATGTATGATTATCAAAGTTATGCACATGATATCTAGCAAAACCATTGATGACGTGGGCAATGATTACATGTTGATTTCGAGTAATTTCTCAATATTTCTACAATTGAAATTCATTTTGCATAATCTCATAACCATCATTTTCCAAAATTAAAACTCTTTCATCTAATTGGCATTATAGTCCCATTGGAAAATCATGTGCTAGCTTGTCCTTCTCCTCCTTTTATATCAATGATGTAGCTAAGTACATATTTCTTTACTTCTATCCCCATTGATCCCATTGTTTCACATTTATTTTCATAATTGTGGTACACCTATTGCCGATTTGTTGTGTTCTCTTAATTTGCAAGTCTGCATTAATTCATTCAATGGCAACTTGTTTTATGTTGAAAACAACATTGTCTTTAGTCTTCAAGAACTTTGAACTAGTAAATTCATCGTATCAACGAACAACAAACTCAATGTGGACTCACAAGTTGTCATTACGTCAAATAGTCGCTTTAAGCATTAGAATTCCTTACTCTCATATAGTGAGTTATATATACTTAAGAAGAAATATTAATGGGCTATTTGATCATTTTTCCAATAATTTAAACTTAAGACAAACAAGTAAAAATTCAAGGGATAAATATACATTAATTAATTCAATGTAGACACTTCCGAATAAATTTACAATATTATTTAATTATATGTATAAAACAATCCACATAATAATATATATTCATTATTATTAAAATTTAAATTATTTTTATATTTATAAAAACATATATAGTCATCAAACCAAATATATAGGGAGATTAATTTTCAAACCAACATAATTTTACTCCAACAAAAAAAATTAATAGGGAGAAAAAGATAAAATTTAGGACTATCATGTTTGTGTTAAACCATTAAATACACGACTAAAATCAATGTATGACACGTTACCTTTTTAGTGATACGATATGTTTACATGTTAGGGATACGGTAAACTGTTACATAAAATAATTTATCCCAAAATTCTTAAAAGATCAAAAATAATATATCTATTACACTATATAAGTATGAATGTTTCGTCCATTTTTCATAATGCCTATTTTTTAACCCTCCTACATAATTAAATCAAATCAAATTAAATTAGAGTCATAATGAAAGAAAACTCTTTATTAGGGATAATAACGTAATTTAATATTTATTTTATTTTTCTATTTGATTATAAAAAACAAGAGTCCTATATATTTCAAACTCTTCTTAAAAAAATTACATGTTTTGATTATTTTTCTTTTGTAATCTTGAACATTTCGAATCTTAAACTAAAAGTAGTCTTATATTAATATATATTTAAAGAGTTTTTCAATGATATATTATAAGCATATTTTTGAATAATATCAATATATAAGAAAATTAATATACATCCAATTCTTTAAAATTCAATGACTAATTTAACTTAATTTGAATTAATATGAAGGTGGCATCAATAATTGACAAATTATTTTAGAAGTTAATTAGATTACAACGAGTAATTACAAATTGTATTATTTATACCATCGAGTTGGAGTAGTTGCAGCTTCATAGAAACAACCTAAGCGGCACTGTCCCTTCATCACTTACGAACTACATGAACCTCACAACATTGAACTTGAGAGTCAACTCCCAGGAATGTGAGCTCTCTTTGATTGATTTCTCGAAATTTCTTCATCTCAGACAAGAGTTTTTAATTTTAAATTGTATGATTCTTTACCATAACGATGTTGCTTCATCATGCCAATTGATGTCGTCTTTTGTGTACAATTCAGGATTGTCGATTTCTTTTTTTCTTTTTTCAATAATTAGAGTTCTAATGAAAGAAAACTCTTTATTAGGGATAATAACGTAATTTAATATTTATTTTATTTTTTTATTTGATTATGAAAAAACAAGTTGTATTCAAAATTGAAAAAAAAAATTCTCCATATCTAATTTAATTAGAATTTCATTAGGACTTTAATTTAGAGTTCTAATGAAAAAAAAACTCTTTATATCTAATTGCATTAGAAGTTTATTAGGATTCTAATTTAATACATTATATTTATGACATATTTGTATTACTTATACAACAACATAACAAGTACCATTGGCAAGAGCACTATTATGATTATCTCATTAAGGTTTTCATCATTGGTGATAGTGGTTTGTCTTCAAATTTATTTAATATTTTTTGTGATCAATGTGAAATTCATGAGGATTATATATGTTAATTATTTTTTCTTACATGATCTTTTATTGGATTCTGTTTTTCCCTAATTTTCATATATTGGGGGTTTTAATTAGTATTTTTCATATTTTTTTTAGTAAATAAATGATGAAATCTGTCATTATTCCTTGATTATTTTTTATTAATATTATAATGTTTGTATATTTGTATTTTCGAGGTCTGAACTTCTTTTCCTGTTATCATTATTCAAGATAGCATAATATGATTTATATAGCATGGAACAAGCACGCCTATAAACAAGTTGTACATACATATATCAGTCTGTAATTAGTATATAAAATTACCCGATTTTAAGTAGTTAAATAATTTCAATTATGTTGGTAATACTTTTATTTGTGACAATAATAATTTTTACGAATTTAATTAATTGTACAAATAGATTTATCAAATCTTAAAATCTTAAACTAAATCCGGTAATTTTAATTTATAGTACGATGAAAAATTTTAATAAAAGATTTATAAACATAACTAAAACTTATTTCTAAAATTTTTTAGTAACTCCTTTTTTTTTTAAATATAGTCAAAGAAAAGTGGTGATGTCTGAGACGAGTGGAACTGATACCGATCCTAAAATTGGTGACATTCGTAAGATCTAATCATTCTTATATCTTCCAATTCAATATTTCAATTTTCAACTAAATGTTTTCATATCTCAACTAAATCCCTTTGTTCGAAATTATATTTAAATCTTTTTTGATTGATTGTATGTTTGAACAGTCGACGTCAAATATAAATGGCGTCAAAGGAAACTTGCTGGACAAAAGAGAAGATATGAAAATCTTAATGATGCTAAGAGAAAAAACTATATAGAACATATTTTGCAAAATCGTGAAAAGAGACAAGTAACATGTAATTTACAGGTTCAAGCGAATCTAAGTAACTCTGAAAGTATATTTTTGTAATGTTCTTTAAACTTGTATTGAAGTACATTTTTCATATAAAATTGAAAACTATATATTAATATATTTATCTAATTACGAATTTTAATATCAGGGGAATATAAACTAAAAAAATGCAAGTTGCATTCGTTGTGGAGCAACAAGATTTGAGTATGAGTCTCCCACATTTTGTTATAATAATGGAAAAGTTAAACTTGTAGCTTCAGAAGTGCCAGATAAATTGTACGAACTATACATTTTTCAATCGACAGAATCTGTTGATTTTCAGAAAAATATACATTCATACAATTCCATATTCTCATTCACTTCATTTGAAGTGAAATTGGATAAAGAGCTTGCTTCGGCACAACGAGGAGTTTTCACTTTTCGAGTACAAAGAATGATTTATCACAATCTCCCAAGTTTGAGTCTTAATGGAAACAAACCGGCTAATTTTCAGTTATATTTTTTTGATACTAAAAATGAAACTGCGAATAGAATGTGCCTTAATTCACATGTGTCAGAAGGAATTATACGGAAGCTCACTGAAATACTAGAGGAGAATCCATATGCCAAAATCTTTAAAAAACTAACAGAGTATTCTTCTCTAGATGATGTGCAACTTTGTATCACAAAAGATGTGAGATTAGATCAGAATGAGTACTAATAATAATGCTTCGACAGCAGATCAAGTTGCAGTTGTTTGGATTGAGGGAAATAATGATAATGTCGGGTTTGAACGAGATATTATTGTTAGTACTCATTCTGGATACCAATATAGAATAATGCATTATTTTGAATGTTATGACCCTTTACAATACCCTCTTCTATTTCCAAGAGGTGAAACAAGATGACACCAAAATATTCATAAGGTTCATATACAAGAACATGTGCATGAAAAAGAGAAAGGTACATATTTATGTTATAATATATTTCAAGAACATATATATTTTAAGAAATAATTAACTTTTTTCAAAATTTAATTTCATTGGATTTTTTAACACATATACAATTGTAGCAAATGTACCAAATATCCTGAATGCTTCTAGATTTACATCATGGTCTACTTCAGAGGAAATTATCTCCCAAGAGCAAGAAGGTATGTACTACAACATACGTATTTCTAAAAAATCTGATCAAAAAGTTTATGTTCGTTCTAATCATTCCAACCATTGTTTCTCATAATCAGTTGTCGTAAAAGAAAATGCAAAAAGAGTCTCTTGCAGAGAATACAATTGGTATAAGTTACAAATTAGAGATCCAAGACACTCAACTCTAAAAAATTGGTTACAAATTCTAAAAATGATAATGATGGATGAAGAGGTAAACAGATTCCAATTACATTTTTGTTTCTATATTTCAAAAAAAATTATGCACTAACTAATTTGAAAGAAAAATAAATTAAAAGTAAAGTCAGGTTGTCAAGTCGATTGACACTATTACTGGTCAAGTTTATTTTAATTTTATTTGAATTGTTGTTTTAATTGTATTTGATTTGATTTTTTTATTTATTTATTAACCAATGCCTATTCTTGCAGGTAGTCCAAATTGGAATGATCATGTTTAATGATGACATCTAAAAATTTGGAAATGAATTCAAAAGAAACAACACATATTTGATTGAAAATATGATGGTCAAAGATGTAAATGCCAACTTCGCATCGGTACATCCAAAAAAAGAATTCGTTTTAAAACAGTTCAGCATCGTGAAGGAAACTGCAAACAATATTGACCAAAGCCACAATAAAAATGTCTACGTGAAGTACAATGACTTACGTAGCAAACATGCGGAACACAACAGATTTGGTACCTATATTTCTTATTTCTATTTCTTTACAATAATTTATAAAAATAATCATTAAATAATTTTTTTTGTTTATGTAGATATATGTGGAGTTCTTACAAGGGTGAAAGAAAGCATAATTGTCGACACCCAAAAAAATGGTCATAAGAGAAATCACTCTGATAAATGAAGAGTAAGTATAATCTATCTTTGATAAGAAAGTATGAAAACAATATGTAAATTTAAATTACAAGCAAAAAAAAAAAAATTAAATAAAAATTCCAATTTAATTTTTTTATTTCATATATAGACATCGCTCCATTGACGTTTCTCTTTGGGAAGACATGTCATTGAATGAAGGAGTAGAATTGAAGCAAATTGTTGATCAAAAACCAACGATTGCCATTACAAAGGTCACAACAAAGGAATTTCAAGGTAAATTAAAAACTCACCTAATTTTTTTGAAAGGAAAATAAAGACAACAAATATATGCAAATGTCTTGAGAATGAAATATAATTTTAAAATTGCAAACTTTGATTAGGTGAGATCCAGATGCAAACCACTTCGATTTCAACTATACAAATAGGTCTATATCTAAAGAAACTTGCAAAACTGTCACGCATCATTCATGATCCACTGAAAATATGCAAGTTGAGAATGACAATGAATAAAGGGAGGAAGAGAGGTTTCTTGTGACGATCTTATCATGACAAAAGAATTCCTATCAAAGGTATGTAACTATATTTTTCAAACATCTATAATGTTTTGTTCCGGAATATTAGTTGAGAATTGTACTTAAGAAACATTCTTTTCTATTTTATTTGTGTCAATTTTAGTTTCGATGCACAAAATTTGCTGCTGATTTCTGGACATGGTTTCATGTTAGATTCCTATGTAGACCTTTTGGAGTCTTCAAATAGGATTCATAACTCATTGTTCTTCAACCTTGACTTGATGTTTTGTTTTAAATGCTTATTAGCTTCTAGGCATATATTGGTTAATTGCTCAGGTTTTTGAAAATTTGAAATACAATAAATTGAGCAATTTAAGAAGTTGTTTGTTAATGTTACTATGTCGATGAATATCTAACTAAATTTATGATACGTTATACTGAAAGGCACTAAATTAGTGAAATTTGAATCAAGTCAAGTTTGAAATCAAGAAGCAAAATTGTTTTCCATCGTACTTGATGTCTTCTTTTTGATTTTGCTTTTATCAACTCTTATCTTTAAAGTTAAAATATAAAAATTAATCTTAATAGCTTTTAAAATATTCAATACAATTATACTCTATTTTCCATCCATACAATTTATACTTTATTTTTCATCCATACATGTACATTATAATATATAAATAAATATTTAAATTATTTGGCAGTTTTTATATTTGACTTTGTATCATGTATTCATTCTCAATGTAGAATGCATGTTATTATTTCACTGGATTGTGGACAAGGTAGAGAATGAAATAAAAATATGGTACAACGCATGCAAAAAATGCACGGCATCGGTACCTAAAGATGACGGAAATACAATATGTAGAAAGTGCAAAGATGACCCAATGCAAACAACACCAAGGTAAAATATTAAAATTATAAATCACAAATTAAAACGTGCAATGACATGCAACTATACTTATATAAATTCATTGAAACGTGCAATGACATGCAACTATACTAATATAAATTCATTGATTGCAGATACGTAGTTAAACTAAGTGTGATACAAGATCATCTTGAAGCAAGAATGATGATGTCTGGTGACACAACATCAATTTATGTTGGATGCTCAGTAGAAGACTACTTGAAGTCCATTGAGAAGGTAACAATATTTCTTTAGTTAAATGATTTTAAAAAAATTATAAAAAAAGGTGGATGAATAGAATGACTCATAGATTTGGGTTAACTCCTCTTTAATATAATGCTTAGGAAAAAAATTATTAATGAGACTATTTTTTTGCTTTAATATAGGTGTCTGACCAAAATGCAACTTGTCAAACACCACAAAAAATGGTAAATTAAGTAATCAACAACAAATTATTGCCTAATTCATGATTTCTTATGACAAAAAAAAAAAAAAAACTAATAACAATCAACACAAAGGAAAAGAAGTCAAAACTGGTAAAATCATTGAGTGTAAGTACCTAACAACGGAGATAGTCCACTAATTAAATTATATAGAGTTTTCTTTAATTAGAACTTTAATTAAATTATATGAAGACTAATTAAATTAGATATAGATAGTTTCTTTAATTAAAGGTCTTCTGTTTGTAGAAGATGGTCTTTTTTTTTTCTTATGTGGATGCCTATAATTAGATTTTCTTGGTTTCAGCAACAAAACCTCATTCAACTTGAAAAAAATAGTGTGTCGAGAAGAGCTCTCTCTCTCTCATCTCTCTCATACTGTTTGTATGTGCAATTGGAGGGTGTTTGTTTCTGGTTATTAAAGCAGATGGAAATGCATTTTTTCAATTATGATTTTATAATATAATCCAAATTTATATATATTTTGGTGAGACAATGGACCTCAATATCAATATAAAACAATCTCTTGTACAATTATAAATCAATGTATGTCTAAGAATTTTTATATACATTGCTAAAATCTATATTTCTTGTTCTTTTTAACAAAAAATCATATGCAGGGCCAAAGCACATCTGAATACTACAAATGGTTGATCTTATAAGGAGCAAGTGAGGTCCGTTTTCTAATTGTCCTAAACTACAATACGAAAGTTGAACGAGGAAGATTAAGTGCAGTAGTTGTAGCAATAGAAAAGATGGAAACCGTGGAGATAAGAGATGATAAATTAAATAATACAACCACGACAACAGCAATAACAGTGGCCACCACAACAGATGATGAAAACAAGAAAAAAAATGAAGAATTAGGAAGACAAAAAAACAACGAATGCATCCATGTATCCAACGGTGAGAGGATCATACAATCAAAGATTTATTAACCAAATCACGAAGAAAGAAGACTAGGACGGAAACGAAGATCAAACAAGAAAATATATAGTTAATGGTCAAATTAGAATTATAATCTTTCATTTTAAATTTATTATTCTTTTTTTTTTAAGGAATAGTGGAACTAGAATTTTTCAATCGAATTATATTTTTTTAATAAATTATTGTTGTTATGATACATATATTAAATTGAAAACACATTAACTTATAATAATCAAACATTAAGTAATATAAATTCACTTCAAAAAAATATTAAACAACAAGTGAAGGGAAAAAAAACCCACAATATCAACCAAAAAATGGTTCTCACGAGTTTGTCTCTCCACGTGCAACGCACGTGTTCTCTACTAGTATATATATATATATATATATATATATATATATATATATATTAATTTAAGTAATTTGATAATATAGATGGAAATAATTGAAAGATAGGAATTCAAACACCAAAGTAGTGAAAGACAAGTAAAAAACAAGAGAAAATATCAAATTTCGTCTTGAAAAATAGACCTAATTATTTCAGGGTTAGTACCCGTACCACTTCATTATAAGTAGTCCTTTTAAGTATTAAAAAATTCATCAAGTTTGATCCAAAGCATTACAAATCCATCGAAATGGATAAAACTTAACTAATAGATTCAATTTAGGGGAAAATAAAAGGCACAGAAATTTCAGTTTTGGCTCATTTATATAAATTTTCATTGCTTTCTCTCTTTTTCTTTTTTGTTTCTTCTCTATTCTTCTCCAACTTTAACTCTATTCAAGAATAAATTAATCTCCAAGTGAATGGATGATCTAATTTCATGTTGACTCAGTTCTAATACAGAGTAGTTATTTTTTGCTCGGAAGATGAAGATGTAATGTGATAGAATAACCAAGCTTTGTGTTGTAGAAGAAAGGAAATGATAAGAGATATTATCCACACAAAAATCTCAAATAATAATGTTACTATCCAAAACACAATAATACATAAAATTCACAGCCTTTCTTATTTCAATGAGCAGCAAAAGCTAAGTAGATCCTTTCTTCGAAAATGGACACATGAAAATATATGCAAGTCGTTTTTCTAGTTATGTACAAGGCGTACTAATGAACACCTAAAGTGGGATAAACATGGATAGGATACAACAACTCACTCAATTGTGATGGTGGTGTGAATGAGAAGAAGAAGAAAAAAAATGCTATGAAAAACAAAGAAAATGAACATACCTTAATCAAAATTGACAAATTCTGATTTTGGCGCGTTTTTTTCTTCCAAATTTACTTTGTTAGTTAAGTTCCGTCTATTTGGATGGATTTTTGAAGGCGGAGACAAAACTTGATGGCATTTGAATATGAATATTTAGAGAACAAATTATGATGTAATACTTTTGGTGCGCACTAACCCCGAAATAAGGCCTACTTCATGGAAGAAATATGATATTTTCAAAAAAATAATTAATAAATAAAAACTACAAAAAAAAGACAACAAAGATGATTATGAGATTCAAACTTCAACCAAGATTCAAACTTCATAAAAACAACAAAGAAAGAATTACAGTGTCATGAGAAGAATGATGTAAGCAAGGACTTGATATATGCAAAACAAAGAGCATTATGAAAATAAAGCCGATGACGTGATATATGCAAAACAATGAACAATATAAAAATAACACATGTGAACTTCACTAGTATAAATAAAATGATGGAATTTATTAAAATATTATTAATTTCTACTGTGCAATTTAAATGATTAATTTGAAAAAAAATTATTAAGATAAAATCTTATTTCAGAATAAGATGGAGTTTTCTAATTTTTTTAAGACAATCTACATCACATTTGAAATGAAATAGTCTTATTTAGAAAACTTTGTTAAACACTTCAAAAACCTTAATTGTTATAAGTTATTAAATAAGTTATAGATATTATAAAAAACTTATGATTAGTCCAAATCAAACACCAAAAATATGTATGAGAGAGAAGCGGAGAGATAAATTATTTATCGGAGAACAATTAAGAAAGATTAAGAAAATAAAAAGAATGGCGGAACCTAAAAGATAAATGAGAACATTTTTTTTATTTTTTTTATAAAACAAAATGGCAGAAATGGGCTGAGCCCCTCGTTATTAGATCATTAAAGTTATTTTCCCATACAAAACAAGCTAATAGATAAAGGAAAAAAAATTCAAAAACGCTGAATGTAATCGCTAGTCCATAAAAATAACATTGGATCATGATAAAAAGTCACAAAAGATACACAATTTTACAGAATTATAAGAATAGTCTGCTTCAATCCAATTAAAACAACTCTCAATTTCCACACATTGAGACACATATATGTATAGGGAATAGTCATCTCACCATATTATTTGCAAGTGATATTTCTTAAATGCTTGACTGTGTAAACCATAATCTATCACTAGTACTTGAACAACATCTTGAATCTTTGGCATCTTTGCTCCTCGTTTTCTCATCCTGCCATAAAAATGTTTCATTGTTATGATGGTAATAATCAATTAAGCTTATTTAAATGCCTTATAATCTCTTACATATTATTAGATGTTTTTAAAATTTATAAAATGTTATATCCTATTTTTAAAATAAATAAATGGAGCATTTATATAAATAAGATAATGGAGTTAATCAGAATATTATTAATTGCTATATTGTAATTTAAATGATGAATTTTGAAGAAAATTTTAAAGATAAGATATTATTTGAAATAAGATGGTTTCTCTTAGCATTTTGTAAATAGTTTATAAACTCCTATCATAATATTTTGAGTTGAACAAAATCTTATTTTTAAAATTTCATTAAACACTTTAACGAGTTTAAAAGTTAAATCTTAAATAACATATAAATATTATTAAAAGAACCTTCTTTGCTTATTCAAACACAGTAATATATATATATATATATATATGAGGTGAAGAATAAAAAAATTATTGTTCAACATAATAAGTGGAATTACTAACCTTATGATCAAAGTTGTCTCTCAAGTGTTCCATGAAAACGAAAATTGCACGAAGGACTTTCTGGCTCCAGTTGTCTTCATAACTCTCTTTAGTATATTCTTTTCAATCCGAGGATTACAGTCAACTACTTCCAAATTTGAAAGAAATTCATATTTCATTGTGAAACGGAGTTTTTTCAAATTGTAGCAGTGGTTTATGCTTAGTTTCTTAAGACATTTGAAGCTATCTTCCCCCTCCAATATCTCTAGATCAATGTCTTCCATTTGAAGAAAGTAAAGCTTTGGGAATTTATCATTTTCGACTTCCCAAAGTGGCCCTTGAAAGGCATTGTTCCGCAGCTTGAGGACTTCAAGATTTGGCAATGAAGAAATAGTGCTTATTTCTTTCCAAGGATAGCCCAACCCACTCAAAGTCAACTTTTTCAGACCAAATGGGAACATTGAGAGTTGAGAAAGTGGTGCAACAACCTCAAAATTGCATGTTGGATTTACAATGACACATTTAAGTGATTCTAGTTCACTTAGATGAGAAACATGATCAAAGCAACACAAAAGCTCTACTGCCGCAGGCATTCTATCAATTCGGATTCCCAACTTTTTTATATTAGGGATCCTTCCTACAACACCATTAGTGCAACTATTAAAGCTCACATCTGATAGTTTTATAAGATTTGGCAAAAAAGTGTCACTAACATCAGGTAGGTCGCAACCCGTTACATGAAGAAGTTTCAATCTTTTCATATCCCATATCTCTACAGGCAAATATGATGGAGCTCCAAATTTCATTATCAAATGTCGCCGGACAATCAAGTATTGTAGTTTCCAAAGTTTTGATATTGAAGGAGGGAGACTTGCGTTGCATGTGAGAGCAAGGTATCTTAACTTAACTAGTTCCAATACTTCCAAAGGGAACTCATAAAAACGGATTTCAAGAGCTTCAAATTTTTTGAGCAACTTTAAACCGAAACATATGGGTACCGGATATTGATGATATGGACCTAGACATAGTAGAGAGTGGGTGGTGGATGCACAATTTTCCTCCATTGATTCATACACATATTTAATACCAAACAAAATGTTGTTGTGGACGGACAACCTAGTCTGATGTTTTATAACTTCACTTGAAGCATCTGTATAACTATCCAGGATGTGAAAAAAGTTAATCTTCCTAGCTTCTTTGTAGCAGAAGTGCCACCAGGAAGAATGGAGGCCGCATGTTTTTATTTTATCGAAAATATCATTGACTACTTCACTGCTTCTTTGGTAGACCATAATAACATTATGCATTGCAAACTCTTGCAAGTATCCTTCACCAATAATTTCTAAAGTTTCGAAAAAACTTTTCGAAATGATTTTCTCAACAATCCACATATTAATGATCTTGGATTTGGGAATCTTATGATTTGGTAGGAAGACTGCCATATAGAGAAAGCATAATTTCAAATCCTTATATAAATTGTCATAGCTAGGATATAGTACCTTTGAAATTTCATCGTATGCATCGGTGAAGAGTCGATGCTTTCTTTGTGTTGCGACATCAACCCATTCTGATCTTGGTATCCTCGATAGGAGGTCGGCGATTGTGACGATTGTAAGAGGAAGACCATCACACTTCTCAGCAATCATCTTTCCAGCTCTCTCAAGTTCAACAGGGCAGGGGTCTTGAGCAAAAACCTTGTCACACAAAAGATTCCAACTTTCTTGTTTATTTAGCAAGCGCATATTTATGAGATGATAACCAAAAGAATGCGGATGTTGAATCCTTGTTGTAACCAAAAATTGACTTCCACTGTCAAATGTGATTGGAGATGAGGTTTTCAAGCAATTTTGGACAAGCTCCATATCCCATACATCATCCAACACAATGAAACATCGGTTGTTTGTCAAATATTCATTCAAGTAACCTTCCGTGAGCATATCATGCTCATCAGCGCCCAATTGAGTTAGAATGTCTTGAACAATTTCTTCTAGTTGACATTCTCTTCCAACCGTCACCCAAGCACAACAGCCGAACCATTCCAAGACATCAAAATCTTCAAAGAGTTTATTAGCAAGAGTAGTCTTGCCAATTCCTGCCATCCCAACAATTGAGTGAATGAATAGATTCATCATGCGGCCACAGATAATCTCTTTTTTGAGTTTCGTATACTCATCAGACAATCCAACCATCTTTGACTTGGAATGAATATCTTCATCAACAGGTAAAGGACTATCTTGTTTTAGATACTCCTGCTCCATCTTCTCAAGTGTGTCTATGAAGGAAAGACTCGCTTGTCTCAAATCCTCCTCATTTCTTTTGAATTCACCAGCCAGCTCGTCCAACAGCTCAACTGACTGCTCATCCATCTCTTCAATTTTTGTATCTTGAAGGTATAATTCTGAAAACGGCTTCCCTTTCTCCGCAAATGATTTAATTGCCTCGAAAAAAAGATCCACTGCTTGTTCGACTCGTTGAAACGAATCCTTCATCTTAATCCTGCTGCTCAAATCCAATCTTTCCATAAATACTTGAAAGGACTTTATCTTTTTGTGTGCAGTTTCATACATTTCTAGAAGGACTGGTGCATGACTTTGAAACGCCGCAGAATAGTCTATAAAACCCTGTATCCCGTAATCCAGACGAGCAAGAGCAGCATAAGCCGCCATCTGATCTCCCTAATTTCTCCCCAAACACCCTTTGGTAACTGAAATTAGTATGACAAACAATGGCATCCAACCGATGATGCAACGTATTAATTAAGTCAACGTCCTTAAATTATTATTATTATTTTAATCTACTAATTGCTTCATCCATACTTTCATTAATGATTCAATGAATGATACATCAGAGTTACAGCTAGCTGTCCCCATCATGACAACTAATCAATATTCAATTTCTGACCTGTGCTTGACTGATTCAATTTTGTTTATGAAAGTTGACTATTGCAAGTTGTTTCATTTTTATGTTCAATTAAATCACTAGTTTCCATGTTTGTATTACTAAAAGTAATCTTCAATAAAACGATACCGACAGACACATGTTGTATGTGCATGTTCGTGTTCTGATAAACATGTAATTATTTTAGTTATGTTAGTGATGTATTTTAATTATCTTAGTGATATGTTTTTACATTATGTGAGCAATATCCTTACTTTATATTATATGAATCAAGGTAATAAATTTACGTAAATGAAGTAATGCAACTAATATCTTTATTTGATACACTAATATATAAGTAAAACAACAAAATCATTTTTTGTTTAAAATAAGACGACACCTTTAAATAGATGTATTAATACTTTTTTTTTTGTGCTAGTGCTTGTTGGGTGCATGTGCTAGCTTTATGAATGCCTCCAAATTGAATTTTTTATTTTTTTTAATGAGTGATTCAATTTTATTAAGGCTAACTTCATTCACAACCCACGGCCTTGGTCATGGGAAGAAGACAAAATGAAAGAAAAAAAAATAAAGAAAAAAACATATAAAAGACACAACCCTTAATTTAATGGGTGTGTCTACCAACCTAAATCACAATCAAGTTATTCAATCCCCCTTATGCCAAGTGTCAACACATCATTGGTTAAATTAAATATTTATGGATATAATTTAGATTATTGATAAATGATATAATTTGTATTTAATTTTTTTTAAATTATCAAAATTTGTATTTTTTTTTTGTCTATAAGTAGTCTAATATTGACATATTTTGAATTATAAATTTGAAGTTTCCTATTTTCTCTCAATCTCAAATTTTATCTTTTTTACAATTTGATATTCTCTCTTTTCTCCCATAATTTTTATCATTTCTTAAAAATATTTTCCTTATTATAAAAAAATTATATCAAAAATAATTTTAATCTATGTAATTATTATATTTTTAAATATAATAAAAAAATTCCAAAATAATTTCCAAAATAATATATTTTTAAATATTTTTGGTTTTTCAATTATTTAATCTATGAGAAAAAATCATTTTAGGTTATGTTTGTAGATGAAAGAGAAAATAATATTTTATTAAAAAGTTGGGTTGTGTTAGGTTGTTGATAAAGTTGCAAACTTTTGAAATTGGGTTGGATTGTAGGTTGTATATGTGGATGTGGAAGAAATTAATATTTCGCAAAAAATTGTATGCCCTTGGGGCACGGATCTTCAACCTGATCAGGCGCGTGGGCTGCTCCTAGGTGCATCCACGTGCCCCTACGCGCGACCACACCATAGTTAGGTATCACACATTTACTCTTCAGGTATCACATATCTACCCTTAAGGTAATATGCAGAAACAGTGTTGTTTTCTCCTTTTTTCTCTTTTTTTTTTCTTTCTCATTCTTCTTTTTAATCTCTTTTCTTATTGATTTGTTATTCTTTTTATTTGTTTAGTACATTCTTCTTTTTATTCTTCTTGTCTATCTTCTTTGTAGTGCCCCGGATAAAAAATGAAGCATAATTGATTAATTAAATATTTAAACATATAATTTAATAATTAATCATGTATGTGTCGACTGTGCGTTTCAGATATATGCTAAAGACACGATTTAGACCGATGAAAACTCTAGATGTGGAACATAGAATATTTTTATACCATGAGATGCGCAACGGAAAAACGAGAAAATAGAAACAAACTAGAGGTCAATCGGAGACCCATAGCTCAAATGGTGAAGAAAAGAACCGAATACAAAGGTTAGATAAAACGAGAGGGTAAAATCCGGATGAACGGTAAAACGGAAAAATAATATTTTAATGAATGGTAATTAAAATTTACTTGGTAAATAGTAACTTTGAAAATCTATAAATAGGGGCTCAGTCAGTTCAAAATATTCATTCGGCCGACGAAAACAAGTCTCTCTCTCCTCTTTTTTCTTCCCGTTTTTAGGTTTTCGGCGCGTCACCGCCGGCGCCGGCGCCGGTGCCGCCGACATCACCAAAAAAGTCGCCGGAGCACCGCCGCCGGCGGTGGCCGGAAAAATGGAAAGTTGTCAGTTTCGGCCGATTTTCACACACGACGTTCTTCTCGTCGAGACGAATCTAAGATAGGTCTCGGAATTCAATTCCGATTTCTCGTTTGCCGGGCAATGGCGAAAAACCGACCCAAAAACCCTAAACCCTAGTTTTGGTGTTGCGAATGTGGTAATGAAGGATTTTGAGGCGAAGTTTTGGGTATTATTCACCGCCGGAATCTGGCGAGGGGTGGCCGGATGTGGTAGCCGGTGGTGCGAGGTTTCCGGCGGATGTGGTGGCGGCGGAGGAGGGCAGCACCGCCACGGCTAGTGGTGCCGGGAAGAAGGTCGGGCGAGCAGGCCAGCGTCGGGTGGCCTGGGCGCGATGCGCGCGCGACGAGTAGGAGACCTGTCGAGAAATCTCAGCCATGCCGGGTGAAGCGCCGAGAGCTGCCGAGTCGTGTCGCCGAGCTGCCGAGAAAACTCGGCAGCTCCCGAGAGACACACCCCCGCTGCCGAGACCGCTGGGTGCCGCGCGCGCCCGTCGGGTGCCGATGTGCCCCGTCGTTCGCGATGCCGTGTTTTCGATCCGAACCCCATTTTTTCCACCGTACGTCAACATCGAGTCGTCGCCGATGAGATGTCGTTGACCGAGGGTCGTGGGCCCGATCAAAGTCAACCCTTTGATCAAAATTACAAAAACACCCCTCAATCTTAAAACGCTCCGTTTGAGCTCGTTTCAACTCCGATTGAGCTCATTTTTCTTCCGTAGCGACCCCACTCGTTCCCTCTTCCTCACCTTTCAATCAAAATTATCAAAATACCCCTGAACTTAAAATGCCCCGTTTGAGCTCGTTTTAACTCCGATCAAGCTCATTTTTTTTCCGTTGTGACCTAAATTTCATTCTCTACCATCTCAGCTATATGGATTGATTATCCATTTTCATTTCTTCAACTCCGATCTTTAGAGCTCTAGATCCGTCGCGTATTTAACAATTTTTTTTCTCCGCCGGAGTCTTTTACAGCTTTAATTATAATTATTAAGGATTTAAGAAACATTATAACTTATGTAGGTTACTTGTTGGATTGAGCATTGAGTTATCAGACTTTGAACTCGCTACTCGAGCTCTGAATTATCAGATCTTTGGTCATTGCTACTCACGTGGTAACCACCGAACAAGGTGGGGGTAACTTCTAAATCTTTATCTGTTTACTGTTTTCCTGGTAAAAGAACTACGGGATACTACGTGCTGTGAATTTAATTGTTGTGCCATATTTATACTGTGAACCGACTGAGATCCACTCTGATCATATGCATTCGTCCCTACTTCTCTTCTACTACTCTCTAGGTTTGGTGGTCCTATTGAAGTGCACCAACGGTAGTGAGACCGTTATACAGGGTAAGACGGGGAAATCCCGCACCTATGCGTCCCTCACCATTTCTAATATCTGTTGTGCATTTTACGTGTTGTGACAACGTGCTGGTAGATGTTTTACTTTCTTTTGGTTATCTGTCGTGTGTCATAAGATGCAGATGTTATTCCCATGAGTGTATTCAACGCACTTACCCCTTAATCTGTACTCACACTATAGGAACTGATGAGCTTGATAAACCCTAGAAGGGAAGAGGAGGTGCCATATCTGGACCTGTTTTGTTAAGTTGGTGTCACACAACATTTTCAAACAAAGTCTTATTTAATTCACGTTTTATAACATTTGACACATGTGAAGAAAGTGAGATCCTGATGGTTTGTTTCCGCTGCTGTATTTTGTTGTGTTATCGGTATTGAGACCGATTGCTATCAGTAGAGGCTGATTGTTGATATGTGAATGATTCACATCATCCATTACCTCTTTCTTCTGTCGTCTCTAATCTTCTTCTTCTGTTGTATCTTACTATTTCTTCTTCACGCCCGTGCAAAAACTCTGATATTTTTAAGTGAAAGAAAACGGGGCGTGACAGGTTGTATCAAAGCTTAGTTCTACCCTTTATAGGGCTTTGCTCGAATGGGTTTCAAAGTGGGAAAAAGTGTGATTTTAAAACGTGAACGGGTTTTTGAAAAAACACAGATAGGCACTATCCTCTCTCCATAGGTGACTTTTCCTGAACATAAGACTTGCGGAATATGAATGTTTACCTGATATGTGTTACTTTGTTGGTACGATATAACTGTTTGAAACTGATGGGGTGTTAATGATATTGTTTTATGATGAAACAATCTGTTAAAACCCTCTTGACATCATTACAATCACGATGAAATGATTTTGTGAAAACCTCTTGAAGTCACTATAATCAACACACTGCTCTGAGCCACCGCCACAAACCGCTGACTGCAGTAGCGTAAGCTCGTGTACGAGTATGGCCATTTGCAGGAGTGGATATTGTGTGACTAAAAGTTGAAACTACCATGGGCCCTTGTTTATAACAGGGTGTACTAATGAGTGAGATTTCCCAGCCCATGGTTGTAATGCGTAAGGTCGGTTTTGATAACTGAGGGTTATAAAACTCTTTGAGGATGTTAGTAATGTGATTTATAATGTTTTATGTATGATACGTTTTCTTTGATTTGATTGTGCGAGTTGTGTATACACTATCATACATAATAAACGGATAACAGAAGATCTATTAAGGTTATTATATGATTTATGGAGTAGCATTTCTTGGTACCATGACAGTTGCTATTAGTTTATCTGTTGTTATAGATTGTTGGGGTTACATGGGGTATATTATAAGGGTTAGTTTCGTATGTCATCTATAAAACGATATGCCACGGGGTCAACCATGAAGGGATAAGCTATCAATGGAGAATTCATTTGATCACGAAGTAAACACTGCGAGGGGGGCGATCACGGATATAGGCTGATGATAGAAACTCGTGTAAACTCCTACATGATAGATTAATAGGGTTTATGTTACCGCTAAGATGTGAGTACCGGTTGTGGAGATGCGTAAGGAGAAACTTTGACGTTGTTTTTATGAAAGTAGAGTGACGGACGATAGGTCGGTAGGGGAGCACATTGTCAGACTTCTGCACTACTGGAGGAAGTTAAGGGGTGTTAGAGGTAAGATCAGTGGGGTTCAGGCTTCTCTAAATATGATCCACACCTTACCAAGTGAGTGGGAGACTAGGGCGTGTTTAGTATACAGGGGTGAGCTTGTACATTCATCGATAGATTTTGTACCCTTCGTTGACTTTAGGAATATAGCGAGGACGATGCTAGAGTTGTGGGGTTGACACGATCTTCCGACTGTTCCTAAGCCGGGACCCTATGATCCATCCAGCAGTAACCCCGAGTTGGAGGATGATCCTTGATAGGATCTAGAGGAGGATGATCCGGAGATGGGTGACCCTAGGGACAGAGCACTAGGATTACCTAAGGCCTCCGCTGCTTCCCGCAGCTGTAGTATAGATGATGACCTTGAAAGCTTTGATATATGTATTATATATACACGTATATTACCTGTCTATCTTAAGGAGTATATGTTTACGTCTCTTCACGTGTACCGGGTTTTTCTTATACCTATAGTAATATTATGAAACCTCAACGACTTATATATATATATATATCGTAATAGAGTTATGCTGAGAGGAAGACCTTGAAAGGAACAACCGCAGCCGGTCAATCAGCTAGAACGTGAGGAGACCGTACAAGCTATGCCGCCACCATCATTTAGAAATGATGCCAAGCAAATCATTGAACAGTTCCGATAATTCAGTCCACCGACCTACAATGGAGAAAGAGAACCCATCAAAGTCGAAGAATGGCTAAGATCACTGGATCGACTCTTCGAACATTTAGCATGCACAAAAGGGCAAAAGATCTCCTATGTCGTATTACAACTCACCGAAGGAGCTAGTTACTGGTGGGAATCACATGAAAGGACTATGTCACCAGAATTTAGGAATGCTATGTCATGGGGAGTCTTCAAAGAGGTGGTTAGATAGGAATTCCTGCCTCAGTCGTACCGTAACCTAAAGGAAGCAAAGTTTGTACATATTCATCAAGGAACCATCTCCGTATAAGAATACGCGAAGAGATTCAACCTATTAAGTAGGTATGCACCCCATCTGGTGGACACGAATGTCAAGAAAGCCCAACACTTTAAGAAGGGTCTTCGTAGGGAGATCGGCTTTATTTTGGCAGGACATGGGGAAATGTCTTATGCCGTGGTTGTTGAGAGAGCTCAAGGGATCGTCTCTCGTCTCTGCTTAGACGGGGAGCCATCCAAGAGAGTGGAGGTAGCAACAGGAAAAAGGAAACTGATCAGTCCTAGTCAGAACTTTGACCAACATTAGTTTCCACAGATCAACAGAACCCCGATCCTCCCTATTTCCAGGCTAGAGGACTCATGTATCAGGTATGGAAAGTCGCATACGGAACCCTGTCTCTATGAAATCCGAAAATGTTACCGGTGTAGAGAACCGGGACATATTGTAGCCAATTGTCAGAAGTTCAGGAACACAACAACGATAAAGAAGCCGAGGTTGCAAATAAACAAGACTCAGAACTGTTACAGGTGTGGAGCACCTGGACATATCACGTTTCATTGTCAGGAGTTTAGGAATCCGGTGGCTACATCACCAAGGCCGGGGAATTCTTGTTCCAAGTGTGGAAAATTACACGAGGGACCGTGCCAATAGGAGATATGGAGTTGCTATCGGTGTGGAGTGCCAGGGCATATCTCCACAAACTGTTCACGGTCTAGAAACCCACTAGCTATCACACCAAACTCGAGGCCAGGAGTAGACCAGGCTTGAACCTTTATCCTCACTCGCTTAGAGGTTGTCGGAAGATAGATTGTAGACGATAAACTTTTAATATTATATGTATAGATAGATATGTAGTGGCTCATACCTTGTAATAGTACATGTAATCCTTGTAAATAATGTACGAGCTGGCCATCTTTTGCCTATATACATATATATATTCTAAACCAGATCGTATTTTTTCTATTCGATAGAATCCACGTTAACTTCTCCCTTTGCGTTTCGAGTTTTACTTCTTCATCTTTAATAATATGGTGGTACCGGATCTGTTAAAGCACAAGAATGTTAGGATAATCGCTAAAACTTTAGAAGATAGTATTCCATCGGGAAGAAGAATACAAACGAAACACCTTGGTCTAGGTTTAAGAATCGCGCTTGGAAGTAGAATTCTGTTAGCCAATCTGCATGTGTTGGAGATGGAGGATTAAGATATAATCCTAAGAATAGATTGGCTTAAGGTAAGATCACACGATAATCAGGTGTCGTACAAGGGAAATTATCTTTCAAATACCTGGAAATTGGAGTTCACATTCCATGGAACACGAGTTAAAGCCGACATAAGGATTATCTCGGCCATGGAAGCAACCGAGATACTTAGCAAAGGAATTGCGAAGCTTGGTTGATCAACATAGTAAACCCCAAAAGAGAACCGACTACTATCGAGAAGAAGCCGGTGACTAAGAAAGTACATGGACCTATTTCCAAAAGAATTACTTGGTCCTCCGCTCGATCAATAAGTAACACTCGAGGTTGTTCTCGTCTGAAGGTCAACATCGATGTCAAGAGCTCCTTATCGGATGACACCGAAAGAATTGCAAGAACTAAAGGTCGGTTATAAGAACCATTGAACAAAGGCATCATTAGATCGAGTATGTCACCTGAGGAGTTCCAGTGCTCCTTGTGAAAAAGAAGGATGAAAGCGTCCGAATGTGTAAGGATTACCGAGCACGAAACAAGCGGACCCTAGAGAACAAGTACTCACTGCCTCGAATGGAAGATCTTTTGATCAAATAAGAGGTGCCAGTGTGTTCTTGAAGATTGACTGAAGATCTGGATCTCACCAGATGAAAGTCAAAGTTGCGGATTCATCTAAGACAGTATTCAGGATAAGAAACGGCTACTACGAGTTTGTAAATAATGCTATTGGACTAAGTAATGCTCCAGCTATCTTTATGGATTTGATAAATCACATTCTCCATCCGTAGCTCGATCGTTTCGTCATCATGTTCGTCGATGATATTCTCATCAATTCATACGATAGAACGCACCGTGAATCCTATCTCAAGAATGCATTGGAGATTCAACGAAAGGAGTTGTCGCATCCAACAAGAATATTAGAGTGCTATTCGACAACTCTTCCCCCATCTCTTCAACTCTCTCTCTCTTTCTCTCTCTTATTCTCTTTTTTGCTCTTCTTTAACCTTATCGTAAACATACCTGCTTCTTCGACCGATAGAATACGACTCCTCAGCACCAACTACTTCTCACCCTACTTCGCAAGTAAAATGGTGAAAAATGAGAAGTACATAGGATGATATCATAACGACCAGTACTATAGGTTAAAGAATGAGAAGAATGAGAAGTGGAAGTATGGTTCGATTAGGAAGGTTCGAGAAAGAAATGGAGAAGCTCAGAACCAACAAAAGTTCAGAACATCGAGCGTAATCATATAATCAAGGAACTTGCAAGCCTGAGTTAAGTTCCTTGACGAGAAATGGAAAGAAATAAGTAACAAGGAAATAGGAGGACGAGAATTTTGACGAAGTACCTAGTTATACAGTTCTTAGTACACGTTCAATTTCGAGGACGAAATTATTTTAAGGGATAAGGGATGTAGTGCCCCGGATAAAAAACAAAGCATAATTGATAAATTAAATATTTAAACCTATAATTTAATAATTAATCGTGTATGTATCGACTGTGCATTACAGATATATGCTAAAGACACGATTTAGATCGATGAAAACTCTAGATGTGGAATATAGAATATTTTTATACCATAAGATGCACAATGGAAAAACGAAAAAATAGAAACAAACTAGAGGTCAATCGGAGACCCGTAGCTCAAATTGCGAAGAAAAGAGCCGAATAGGAAGGTTAGGTAAAACGAGAGGGTAAAATGCGGATGAACAATAAAATGGAAAAATAATATATTAATGAATGGTAATTAAAATTTACTTGGTAAATAGTAACTTTGAAAATCTATAAATAGGGGCTCAGTCAGTTCAAAATATTCATTCGGCCGACGAAAACGAAAGCGATGAAAACGAGTAAGTCTCTCTCTCCTCTTTTTTTTCTTCCCATTTTTCGGTTTCCGGTGCGTCACCGCCGGCGCCGCCGACATCACCGGAAAAGTCGCCGGACCGCCACCGCCGGCGGTGGCCGGAAAAATGGAAAGTTGTCGGTTTTGGCCGATTTTCACACACGATGTTCGTCTCGTCGAGACGAATCTAGGATAGGTCTCGGAATTCAATTCCGATTTCTCGTTCGTCGGGAAATGGAGAAAAACCAACCCAAAAACCCTAAACCCTAGTTTTGGTGTTGCGAATGTGGTAACGAAGGATTTTGCGGCGAAGTTTTGGGTACTATTCATCACTGAAATCTGGCGAGGGGTGGCCAGAGGTGGTAGCCGGCAGTGAGAGGTTTCCGGCGGACGTGGTGGCGGTGGCGGTGGCGGAGGGCGGCACCGCCGCGACTGGTGGCGTCGGGAAGGAGGCCGGACGAGCAGGTCGGCGTCGGGTGGCCTGGGCGCGACGCATGCGTGCCAGGTAGAAGACCTGTCGAGAAATCTCAGCCATGCCGGGTGAAGCACCGAGAGCTGCCGAGTCGTGCCGCCGAGCTGCCTCTCCCGAGAGACGCGCCCCCGCTACCGAGAAAACTCGGCAGCTGCCGAGACCACTGGGTGCCGCGCGCGCCTGTCGAGTGCCGATGTGCCCCGTCGCTCGCGATGCTGTGTTTTGGATCCGAACCCCATTTTTTTCGCCGTACATCAACATCGAGTCGTCGCCGACGAGATGTCGTTGATCGAGGGTCGTGGGCCCGGTCAAAGTCAACCCTTTGACCAAAATTACGAAAACGCCCCTCAATCTTAAAACGCTCTGTTTGAGCTCATTTCAACACCGATTGAGCTCATTTTTCTTCCATAGCGACCCCACTTGTTCCCTCTTCCTCGCCTTTCGATCAAAATTACCAAAATACCCCTGAACCAAAAATGCCCCGTTTGAGCTCGTTTGAACTCCGATCGAGCTCATTCTTTTTCCATCGTGACCTAAATTTCATTCTCTACCATCTCAGCTGTATGGATTGATTATCCATTTTTGTTTCTTCAACTCTGATCTTTAGAGCTCTAGATCCGTCGCATATTTAACGATTTTTTTCTCCGCCGGAGTCTTTTACAGCTTTAATTATAATTATTAAGGAGTTAAGAAACATTATAACTTATGTAGGTTACTTGTTGGATTGAGCATTGAGTTATCAGACTTTGGACTCGCTACTCGAGCTCTGAATTATCAGATCGTTGGTCCTTGCTACTCACGTGGTAACCACCGAACAAGGTGGGGGCAACTTCTAAATCTTTATTTGTTTACTGTTTTCCTGGTAAAAGCATGAACTACGGGATACTACATGCTGTGAATTTAATTGTTGTGCCATATTTATACTGTGAACGGACTGAGGTCCATTCTGATCATATGCATTCGTCTCTGCTTCTCTTCTACTACTCTCTAGGTTTGGTGGTCCTATTGAAGCGCACCAACGGTAGTGAGACCGTTATACAAGGTAAGATGAGGAAATCCCGAACCTATGCATCCCTCACCATTTCTAATATTTGCTGTGCATTTTACGTGTTGTGACAATGTGCTGGTAGATGTTTTACTTTCTTTTGGTTATCTGTCGTGTGTCATAAGATGCAGATGTTATTCCCACGAGTGTATTCAACGCACTCATCCCTTAATCTGTACTCACACTACAGGAACTGATGAGCTTGATAAACCCTAGAAGGAGAGAGAAGGTTCTATATCTGGACCTATTTTGTTAAGTTGGTGTCACACAACGTTTTCAAACAACGTGTTATTTAATTCACATTTTATAACATTTGATACACGTGATGAAAGTGAGATCCTGATGGTTTGTATCCGCTGCTGTATTTTGTTGTGTTATCGATATTGAGATCGATTGCTATCAGTAGAGGCTGATTGTTGATATTTGAATGATTCACATCATCCCTTACCTCTTTCTTCTGTCGTCTCTAATCTGCTTCTTTTGTTGTATCTTACTATTTCTTCTTCACGCCCGTGCGAAAACTCGGATATTTTTAAGTGAAAGAAAACGGGGCGTGACATTCTTGTTCTTATTCTTTTTCAAATTTTCATGAAATCATTTATAAGGTTTTTTTCCCCTTCTTATTTATGATTAATTTTAAAATATTGAAAATAATTTATTTCAACTAATATGAAATCATAATTTGTAGAAAAATTGAAGAAAATTATGATGAAATCGAGATTTGCAAAAATTTTGAGAAAGAAGATGATGAAACATTTGAAATCTTAAGATTTTCAGTGAAGTTATTAATTGTATGCTCTTAATGTATCAGTTGTGTACTCTTAAGGTATCTGTTGTATACTCTTAAGGTATCACACATTTACCTTTAAGAAAAATCATGTTGATTGTTGACATTAATAATCAATTTTCATTATTGAGATTTTCATGGGTTTCAATGGATGCTACTTGCACTACTTGAGAAAAATTTCATTGGATTTATCAAGTGTGATGATTCTCATATCAATACAAAAGTTCAAGAAGATACATGTATATAGACTACATAGGAAAATTATATCAATCATTTTTGTGAAAATTTGACTTGAAGAATTATATTTTTACCTTCAAGGTATTACATAAATACCTTTAAGGTATCACATATTTACCTATTTGGTATTACTTACATACATTATGAGGTATTGCATACACACCTTTAAGGTATCAGTGTATACTTTTAATGTATAAATTGTACACTCTTAAAGTATCAGTTGTTCATTCAATGAAGGTATTAGTTGTGTACTCTTAAAATATTATATATTTACCATTAAGATATTAATACTTATAGTATATGTTATTACATAAGCACTTTTAAGGTATTACATATTTATCTTTTTAAGATATTAATACTTATAGTATAATGTATTATATATGCGTACATTGAAAGTATTACATATTTACTTTTAAGGTATTAATGTTTATTGTATAAGGTATTACATATGCATATTTAAGGTATTACATATTACCTTTAAGGTATTAATGCATATAATATAAGGTATTACATATTTACCTTATAAGGTATGAATGCTTATAGTATAAGGTATTACATATGCACTTTTAATGTATTAATTGCTCATTCAGTGAAAGATATTAGATGCATACTCTTAAGGTATCACTTGCATGGTATCAACAAACTGTAGACTGTAAATTTTAAATCTTAAAATTTCAAATGCGAATTTTCATCATCTTCTTCCTCGAATTTTCTGCAAATAATTTCATTAAATTGAATCAACATTCTCATCAAGAAAACAGAGTTATTAACATCAATGCAATGAAAGAACCACATCATAATTCCAACAAGAAGTGAGTGTCATTTATTAGCAAAATAAAAAATGTTAGAACTTCATATACATATACATTGATCATATTCCCCTTATCAATCAAAGTTAAAAAACCTCTCCACTCCACAACCTAAATTATCCACACAATTCGCCAAATTCAACATATCTTCAAAGGAATGATCCTCAATCGATCCAAATTCATCCAAAACTCCATCAAGAAACATATCATTACTCTCAAATCCACTAACACAAATCATGATTTGAATAAAGATGAAAAAAATAGAGAAGAAAACGATGTAAGGAGTATGAGAAGGAAGAAGGAAAAGAAAATGAAAGAAGAAGTTGCAGAAGGGAGGGAAGTAGAGGGGAAGGGCGTTGGGTCAGAAGAAGAGGAACAAAAGAAAAAAAAAGAGTATATATATATACCTTTTCAGAAGTCGGATCGGGTTATTGATAAAGATAGTCTAAGAAAAAAAAAGGTATAAAGGAAACCAGGCCACGAAAAAAGGCTAGTCTAGGGGTGGAAATCAGACAGAACGGATCGGATCGAAAATAGGGTGTTTCGGAAAAATTCCAAAAATTTTCGGAATTGAAAAATCAATTCCAATTCCGTTCCAAAAATTTTCGAAATTGTAAAATCCATTCTGATTCCGATTTTTCGGAAATTTCGGAATTCCAAAATTTTGGAATTTTCGGAAAATTTTCGGAAATTTCTGAAAGTTTGGAAATTTTCAGAAATTTCGGAAATTCGGAAATTTTGGAAATTTCAAAAATTCTGAAAATCATTTATAGAGCAATAAAATAGATTTCAAACATAAAACAGATTCTAATTCTCATAGTTCACATTGTTTTAGAGATGAGGGATATAGTATATAATATATTTAATATACACTATAGTATATAGCATAAAATAAAACTATAAAATTTATATGAAAATTTTGAGTCATATTATAGTATATAGTATATAATATATATTATATAGTATAAAATAAAACTATAAAACTATAGTTTTATAGTTTTGGATCGGAAATCGGATCGCAATTTTCCAAAATTAAATTTCGAAAATATTTCGAATCGGATTTTGGAATTTCCAAAAATTTTAAAACTAATTCCAATTCCGATCCGAAATTTTTCAGAAAAATCGGAAATTGGAATTTCGAAATTTCGGATTAAAAATATTCGTTCCAATTTCGGAAATTTTCGGATCGAATTCAGTGGATATCGGAAATTCCGTTCCAATTTCCACCCCTAGGCTAGTCACATGCCGACTATTCATTAATCAATATTCAATCATATATCACTTAAATTATTTTACAATTAAAAAGTATGAACCCAACGTGAGCTACAGCTAGCTGTCCCCAACATGACTACTAATCAATATTTAATTTCTGACCTGTACGTAAGTAATTAATTTCGTTTATTACAGTCCACTATTTGCAAGTTGATAAATTTTTGTGTACAATTAAATCATTAGTTTCCATGTTCGTGTTATAAGAGTAATCTTCAATAAAATAATATAGACACATGTTGTAGCTCTTGTTCTAACAAAAAAATTAATATATTTTAATTATCCTAGTAATACATTTCAGTTATAACCCACTAAAAGAAAGTTCATTATAAACCAGTGAAGTAAGCTTGTTTTTCTTGAGACATACCTTTTTTTAAACTTCAAAAATTCCTTCCAAAGAATTCAACCTTGCCACTTTGAAATTCAATTTCTCATTCACCCATACAAACCTTCTTCTAAGCTTCAAAAATTCCTTCCAAAAGATTCAACCTTGTCACTTTAAAATTTAATTTCTCGTTCACGCATTAATCATTTTGGCAAATAATATAAGGTCTCAAACCTCTCTTGGAAGAGAATACAATCTAGCTTTTTATTTCCATATTAGGAGACGAGACCCACAATTAATTTTGGCCCAAAATGAAAAAAAAATTCCAACAAAAATAATTATGGTTATGGAGGATTTTCATATATATGATGAACTTTTCGTACATATGGAAGAATCTAAATCCAACGAACTAAACAAAGAAGAAGAATAAGAAGAAGAGGAAAAAAAAAAGACCACTAAAAAAGAAAAAGAAGATGATGAAGGAAGATGAAGACCACGCTTGTGTGAGGGATCAAAAAAAAAAGAGGAAGAAGAGGTGGAGGAGGCAAAGACGTGCTGCAATGCGCACAAATAAAGATGAAACTATGAAGGATAAAAAAAATGAGCCACGTAATATTAAGAGCAAGAGTGAGAGCATTGTGTGTTATTGAAACCTATTGTTGTGGATCTCACATGTCATCTATTCATTTTAAAAATATCATCTTTTTAAAAACACACATTCACATCAATTTCACATAAATACAACCATTACGTGTTTGTCTCATTATCCACTAATTCATTTTTCTATTATTTATATCAATTAAAAGTCCATTATTTTGTTTAAAAAAATTTTAATAGTGATTAATTGAAAATTGAATTTAAATTAATTAAAATAATAGTAATAAACAAACGTTATTTATTTATCATGAGATGATTTTTATTAATTAAATTTATATTATATAATAAGTTTATTTTATATGTGTTTTTATAAACATAATATTATTTATATTATATAATATGACCATAATATAATTTAAATGATATATAAATATATATATATATAATTAAATAAAAAAATACATAAACACGAAAAATAGAATTCGCTTTGTTAAAGTTAAAAATAAAATAACCAAATGAAGTTGAAAATTCTATAGTATCACATTTGAAATTGAAAAAAAGAATTTTGAAAATGCCAAAAAATATAAAATACACAACAATTATTTTATAAAATACAAAGTAAGAGAAAATAATAAAAAAATAAATTAAATAGAAAAAAGAAAAAAATATCCAAAGAATCGAATGTGTTGTGGCATCAGTTGTTGGGCCCACCACCCACTTCTTTATTGCTCAAAGTTGACATGGTGGTGTTTTTGGGTGTTCCGGTAGGAAAACAAAATGTAATAACACCCTGAAAACATGTTGGTCCCAAGTGGCTCAGAGGTTCAAAGGGGATGAATGAATCTCTATCAAATTTTGACTTTTAAAACTTTTTGTAACTCAGTAACTGAATTCTATCGAAGAATAAAGTAACTTCCTAAATCAATAAGTTGGCAGAAATGTTATTTCAGCTTATTGTTTCACTGTTCATAGTACGCAGCGGAAAATAGATTAAGATAGAGTTTCTTTGGAAAACGTTTTAAGTTTGAAATATGATTTTATACAATCTTTTAGAATGTAGTATGGAGAGATATATAAGTATGTAGCAAGTAAGAATAAAGCAGTAAACACGCAAAGGTTTATAGTGGTTCGAAGGTGGTGTAATCCTTTTACGTCCACTCTTCTCCTTCACAAAGGAGAAACTCCACTAAGTCAGATTGATTTACAAGTCAAAACTTTACAATCATCTTCCTAACGAGCTAACATCTACTAGAATCAAACTGATTCCTAGGCCTCACCCACACAAGATTTGCAAAACTCACACAGAGTTAAAGTCTTACACAAAGACTAGCACTTAGTGAGGATCTAAATTCTTCCCACTAAGGACACCACTAAAACAACCTAGCACACAACAAATAGGTTAAAAGTATATATGTTGTTTCTTCAACTGGTGCTACTGGACACAGCCTTGAACACTTCGATGTTCTTGATAAATTTTTGGTTGGGTTGTTCTTTAAAGGTTGAGTGACTGAAACTTTGAGAGATAGAAAATATCTTGAGCTTTGAGTTGTATGAAAATGTAATAGTTACAGTTGTAATTTCAGTCAACGTCTCTTCCTTTTATAGTTGTATGGTAAAGTATCTGTTGAAGAGAAATACTTCTCCAATTTTGAATTTAAATCTTGATCTCCAAAAGATCTTCTCTGTAGCTTTACATTTAATGCGCCATGGTCGAACTGGGAATGTGGCGTGTAAACCCTCCATAGCATTTAATGTGCTATATCTCGATTTCTGGACTTTTTTGATGCATTTGCTGATGTGGCGAAGTGGCATGGGTCCTTTGTTTACTTTCATGCATATGGTAACAAACTGGATGTGACTTCAGTCTGCATTTAAGCTTCCTTGTACTGCATGAGCTTCTTTGTACTGCATCAAAAATGTAGCAATAATTTCCTGTAATAAATGCGATGACTATTTTCGGTTATACTCCAGCTTGCTGCAACTCCTTGCTGCTTGTTGCTTGCTACTTGTTACTTACTTTAAACGGATTACTACTTGCTGTTTACCGCTTATTGAATGCAGTATTCTCCATGGGCTTTCTGCAGCAACTAACTCCAATCTGTATGCAGTAACTTACTGATCCTTTGCAGAATTCCACTCATTTCTATATCTTCTTAAGACTGATTTTCTCTATGACTTAGAAAATCATTACATCGAAACATTACAAGGAAAAAGATACAATCCATATAAAAATCATGGAAAAGTGGGGTACTCTAAAACCTTAAGCATATTGTTTGTCTCATCAAAACTACATTAGAAATATCCCAACAATTTCCTCTTTTTTTATGATGATAAAACCTTAAGAAATATATCAGCATTAACAGGTATGTTTTACTGAATGAAAGAATGTATGTACAAATACATTGAGAGACTATCATATATGTCCAGTAACCATGATCTATACATCAAAATCAAAGAATGTATAAGTTACAAAGAATGAAAGAATACAAAAATTCTGGGAAGTGCTTACTGCTAGCTTCAGTAAGCTAAGACTTCTTAATCTGGTTTGTCTCCAAAAAGTCTTCTCTTAATGTACTCATCTTCAGTTGGTTTCTTCTTGTCATACTTTGTTCCTTTCCACCAGTTCAAGATGGATTCTTGATAGGTTTCTTCTAGTTTCTTCTTTATCAACAGATCTTGAATCCATCGAAGCCAATAGTCTTTACAGAAAAACAGAGTTCTTCCTTCTTTGACTATCTTGATCATCTCCTTCTGAATATCCAACTCCCCATCTCTGGTCAGCTGTTCAAATCTTTCTAAAGCCTTGAGACATGTTGGATATCCTTCAAAATGTCCTACTTCGAACAGTCTTTTGAAATGCCTGAGATAGGTAGATCTTTTGTAAAAGGTGATCTCTTCAAAGGATGGGTTCCTGTTCTTCGAAAGAATTACTCTTTCAAAGAGCTTCAGATCCCAAACCATGTTCACCCTTGTAGGTCTTTGATCCAGCAATACTGAAACTTCTACACTTGCACAATCTGGATCAAACAAGAGAAGTTCTTGAGGTGGATATGTGTATAGGGCTTCATCAACTTTCTTGGCAGCATCTAATTTCTTCTCACCAATCTAGCCAAGTCTAGATACCCAATCCTCCTTCTCCTTTCTTCTTCTCTCGTCAGCCTCTTTCAACTGTCTCTATCTGGCTTCATCAAGTCTTCTGGCTCCAGCAGCAGTCATGAAGGGTTTTTTTTATTCAGCTTACTGCTTCTGTCTGCCAGTGTTAGATGGTTGTCTGCCACCGCTTCTACGTTGAGTTGGCATGACAACTTGAGATCTCAAGCGAGGTACACCATTGATGTTTACTGCTCTGGATGCAGTATCGCCAGTACCTGCTACTCCTTTATCTTCACCATCCTTCCTTTTCTTTGGAGGAGGACCCTGGCTTTGACCTGCAGTAGATCTTCTGCACTTCCTTGTCAACAAGGTCTTCTCTTCTTCTTCCTCCTCTACTTCTTCTTCTTCCAAGGACTTTACCACATCATCCATTGCAGCAACCATCTCTTTATCGGATTTTCTTTTCCTCTTCTTGTCTTCTCCCTTTTGTTATCATCAGCTGGGGTCGATCTAGGAGTTTCGGCTTCAGTAGGCACATGCTTTAGAAAAGCACAGTGCAGGATAGTCCTCATCTTACCAACAAATAGCTCCAGATTGGCAATTCGATCATTTGTGCTTTGAGAAGCACAAGCCTGTGTTGTTGTGGTTTCTTGAAGAGAGTTGAACACTAAGTTCTGTGCAGCAAAGGTGTTTTGGATGTCCGCGATGGATTTATTTCTTGTTTCACTTGCAGCTTGCTAGGCTGTTTTAGTTCTCCTTCATGATCCATGTTGAGCGTTCTATTCAGCATTCTGCCAGGAAGTTCAGAAAGCTCTATGCGTAGGTTCTCCATCGATGCTGAATGGGCTCTGTTGCTCACGTGAATGTTATTGGCCAAGTTAAGTTCATGCGTTTGGATGGCCCAAATAAGTCCTTGCACAACTTCTATGATTACTTGGAGTGAATGTTCCTATGCTGCAGAGAGAGTTGTTGGGTCGGCAGGGGCTGATGTTGCAGCTTCATGAGAGTATAGCACCAGCTGCTGGTTGAAGTAAGAGTTCCGTAAGGTTTACTCTTCTTTGTAAGCCTTCAGCAATAACCATTCTTTCAAAATCTGGGCTATCTCCTCCAGGATTCTCATCATTATTGTCATCTTCAAATGAGTCTCCTCCATCATCCTCTAGATCCTATTCAGAAGTAGCAACTACTGCATCTTTCCCTCTGGGCATCTGCATCACTGCATCAATATTCCCTTCTATATCCTCCACCAGTGTTGTTTCAACGGCAACTGCGCTCGAGGTCTTCAAAGAAAAAGTTGTCTCAACAGCTTTCTCAGCAACTTCACCTCCAGACTTCTCTTTAGTAACCTTGGTGGCAGCATTCAATATCTCAAGATTCTGAGCATTAAGATAAGTATGCTCAATCATCTGCTGTAACTCCACCAGGAAGTGATCATCTTCTTTTTCTTTAGTTCCAGCAACTACTGTATGCAAAATATCTTTAGTAATTGCTGAAAGGATAGCACCATCAGCATCTGTTGCATCCTGCTGTACAACAACATTCTGTACTGCAATGGTGACCAATATAGGGTGTCCTGTCTTAGCAACTTTCTCCAAGGTTGTTTCATTGGTGAGTACTTGGCTTTATAAATCTGCCAGGACTCCTCGAATATGAGCCAAAGCTTCCTCCTCAGGTGATCTCCATGAGCACTTGGGAAGACTCGTAATCCACCATTTCTTCCTCCTCGGTCTCCATCATTCAAGACTGACAATCAGAGACATATATTTCATCCCGTTATATGTAGGAAAGTCATGAGGTCTGTTTGAGCTCTCTCCTACATGAATAGTCTTAGAGGTTGGGGTTTGTGGCTCATTCATGCTAGCTTGCAGTCCCAGCTGCAGCATTCTTTGGTTGGATTCCTCAGCAGTGAGGTGAGCCAATTGAGCTTCAACAAGCTCCATCTCCGATGGGGTCCTAACAGTCTCGACATCGGGGTTCATCAATGTGTTGTCTTCCTCAACTTTCATTAACTGCTCACCATTGGTATCCTTAGAGGTGCATTTTCCTTTGGTTGTTTGGTGTTCTCTATGCTTTGCTTGTGCAGCAAGGATTTCTTTCAGTTTTTCCTTCCTGCAGGAATCAAAGAAATCAGTTTGCAGTAGGGGCAGAAGATCATCATTTTCAGCAATATGCATCCAGCTTAGCACAATGGCCTCCACTTGCAGAAAGTCCTCCCACAACAGCAATTCTTCTCCCCTGGAGAGGCGCATCCTCCTTCAGTATTCATACATTCTGAACAGGCCGTCCAGAATTGTCTCAGCATCAGTGGAGATCAAGTTCTCCATTTTATCTGAGTCAATGTCGCTTGGAGAACGGTTCTGCAGAGAAGCAAGCCAGATTGCTTCATCTTGTCCTTCCTGCAGTATCAAAGCATGCTGCTGTGCTGACTTTACTTTTTTAGCTCATTCCTCTGCTGTTTTCTGAGCTGCTTCCTAAGCTTCTTTCTTTGTTGTTTTCTTCTCTTCCACATCTCCTTTCTGCTCGGCAGAATGAGGTGCTTAGCTTCAGGAATTGGCACTAAAACCAGAGAATCGTCAGCTCCTTGATGAGAAAAGGAATCCATATGATGCTCTGTCTGGATCACATCCATTTCATCATCATCTCTTGCTGTCTGATCAGCGTACTGATCAAAAACCTTTTCAGCTTCCTGTTGAACAAGAGGAGTTGTTGCCGAAGTATACTAAACTATAGCCAGTTCAGCCTTCTTCTGCTCCTTAGGCAGGGCTATTGTCTTCTTCATCAGACGTTCTTTCCTTGTTTGACCATCTTTATTATCATGGTCTGAAGAAGAGGCTTTGTCTGAGTCACTTTCAACTTGGATCTTCTTACACTGGATGGGTTTCACTTTCACCACAACTTTGGACTTCAGTTGGGTGCTCTTGGAGCCTTTCTTCACGCCCAAAAACCAGTCTGGAGGAATCAGTACAAACTCTTCAATATGAACCCCCATCTTGCAGAGAATGGAAGTGATGATGATTCCATAACTTCTCCGCTAGGTCTTCTTGTTGGCCTCCTCCTAGAGTCTCTTCAGCAAGAATCTACTCCAGTTGACTGTTTCTCCACGAACGATTACAGTCATCATTCTAATCCGAAGATCAATGCTCTTGTCATAACTGCCACATCTTCCCTCAATGGAGTATGCACAGACATCATGAAGAAACTCGAACTTCGTCTTGAGTTTTTTCTTCTCGAAGTTCTTCTTCAGAGGCTCCGAGACAAAGTCCTGCTTGATGAGATTCCAGGTCTTATCCAGATACTCTGTGTCATATTTCTCTATTTTCGAGGGAGTCAAACCCTTGTTGGAGATATCGAAGGTGGAAGCAATCACTTTCGCCATCACTTTCTCCTCTTTATCATCTTGGCCCATCCAGAAGAGGATACTCCTTATGTCTTCAGAAAGTTCAGTAAAAGCATAGAACTTTTGCACAACCGAGATGGATAGACCGTCGTAGAAGATGGTTAAGAGCCTTGAGATGTTACTATTTTCCAGTATCTCCAACACTTTGTTGATGGCATCCCTGTCATAGATGTTGTCTTCACCTAGGAGTGTCTTGGTATCGATGAGGCATCCTTTCAAAACAATGGTTTCTCTTGCAGTTGACATAGTTGTACTAGGGTTTGAGAGAGAGAGGAATCGCAGAAAAATTCTTTGCTTTTAGGGTAAGTTAGGGAAAATGAGAGTGATGAGAGATGGAAAGTGGTGATGAGCAGTTATATAGTTTGAATCTGAAGGTCTCAGATCAACGATCTGGATTAAATGACTAGTGAAATAGGCTCGAGATCTGACGGTTGTCATATAAAGATGGAGAGGTCTCTTTGTAAATATCAAAACTTCTGGGGTCAGACCGTAAATATCCATCTGTTGGTCTTCTAAAAAAGCAGTTTTCGCATTAAATGCGACGTGTTCCTTTTTGCCGCCCAAATGATTAGCGATTTTGGGTATTGTTCCTAGTACGAGGTTACAGGAATATTATATGCTAAACAATAAATGCTTGAAAGCTCCTTGTTGTACCCTTTCTTTATAAACTGCTTGTTGTATCATTCCTTCTTGTTGAAAACATGAATGCTTGATAAACCCGATATAGCTTACTGAGTCGCTAAACTGCACTTGCAGTATCCTGAGTGTCTATACTGTCTGAACCAGTAGACACTTCTCCAGTAACCTTGAATACTATAAAAAGAATAGCATTGAATACCTTGAGATCGCTCTCGATGTATCTGGATCCCTAATACAAAAGAGGTCTCCCCAAGATCTTTCATTTCAAATTTATTTGATAGAAAGGTCTTGGTATCCTGCAACAAACTTAAATCATTGGTGACAAGTAGTATATCATCGACATATAGCACCAAGAAAATAAACTTTCTCCCACTGAACTTGTGGTACACACAATCATCAACAACATTAGTCTCAAAACCAAACGAGACAACTACTTCATGAAATTTGTGATACCACTAACGAGAAGCTTGCTTGAGTCCATAGATGGATTTCTTTAATTTGCAAACCATATTCTTTGGGTCTCCAGACATAAAGTTTTCAGGTTGCACCATATATATTATCTCAACAATGTCACCATTGAGAAACGCTGTCTTTACATCCATCTGATGTAACTCAAGATCATAATGTCAACTAGTGTCATTATTATTCTAAAAGAGTCTTTCGTGAAAACCGGAGAGAAAGTCTCTTTAAAATCAATGTCTTCTCTTTAAGTAAAACCTTTTACTACAAGACGTGTTTTATATCTTTCCACATTTTCGTTTGAATCCCTTTTGATTTTAAAAATCCATTTGCAACAAATGGGCTTCGAACCTTCCGATAATGGGACAAGATCCCAAACTTGATTGTCTTGCATTGACTTATACTCTTCATTTATGGCATCAATCCACTTTTGAGCATTTGGACCTTTTATGGCTTGATGAACATTAATAGGATCATCTTCCATTAATTTCTTAATGTCCTCATTTTCTTAGAGAAAAATAATGTAATCATCCAAAATGGCTTTTCTCTTCTCTCTAGTGGATCTCCTTAATTCTATAGGTTCTTGAGGTTGTTGAGGTTGTTCTTGAATTATTTCATCAACCTGATTGGGAAGATTTTCGATATTATCCTGTTGAGGATCCAAATTTGCTTATTCTTCAACGACAGAAATGGGTACCTGAACATTGTCATAAGTAATAGTAAGTGTTGAAATCAACTCCTCCTCAAAAGTAATGTCTCTAACCTTATTTCTCCCCCGAAACTCAACATCCTTAAAGAACACTGCATTTCCCGTCTCAAAAATTGACTTTCTTGTGGGATTATAAAACTTAAAACCCCTGGATTTTTCTGAATAACCAAAAAAGTAGTTGCTAACTGTTTTGGAGTCCAATTTCTTTTCATTTGGCTTGTAAGGCCTAGCATCAGCTGGACATCCCCAAACATGAAGGTGATTTAAACTAGGCTTTCGCCCAGTCCAAAGTTCAAATGGAATTTTAGCAGCTGCTTTAGTTGGTACCCTATTGAGAATGTAAGCTGCAGTCTTTAGTGCTTCTCCTCAAAATGATTCTGGTAAGGAGGAATGACTAATCGTACTCATCACCATATCCTTTAAAGTTTTGTTTCATCTCTCAGTTAAACCATTCATGCTAGGCATCTCCGGTGTTGGGAAATTAATCCCCAAGGGGTAAATAAATAAGAAATAAAAAGAAAGAAAAAATCAACAACAAGATTTTAACGTGGAAACTCCAAAATTGGAGAAAAACCACGACGCATCAAAGAGATACCACTATATGATGAATTTCTACAATCATACAGAATTTCTCTCTTTCACTCGACACTCATACACTATTACAAGTCTACAATGATTCTCACCTTTCTCACGAGACTCTATTAAAGGAGAATACGAGAAAAGAAATTTTAACTAGAATCAAACACAATACTAAAGTGTATTGATTGGTGTGTTTGAAACCAAAACACCTAGGCTTCTTAAATAGCATTAGAAAGCCTCATTCCCTTCATTTCCAAACCGATGTGGGATAACAAAAAAATATTCTTTTATTTTAACAAACTCCAACAAACTCCACCTTGGTAAAATAAAAGAAAACTTCATTGTCTTCACTGACAATCATTATCCTCAAACTAGAGAACCATCATTCTCAAAATAGAGAACACCTACTCCACCATATAAGTAGAACACTTAGAATCATCCATTCTAAGAATTTTCTTCGGCACATCTCGAAACTCCTTGCTGAAATTATGGTGCAACTTCTAATTGTTGGCCCTCATAGAAGTTCTTCAGCCATCGACATAACATCCACACACCTTGCATCCATACTAATCAATGCACGTGTGAATACACCAACATCCTCATAGAAAATCACTTCCTATCGTAATGTTAGCAACTTGTTCGGAGCCCTTTGTCGCAACTGCTCCACCTTGATCAGCTCCATCTTGACAGTTTTGTCTTATATGCCCAGGTTTCCTGCACTTCCAACAAACACCACTCTTGGAGTCTTTCTTCTTCCCTTTGCTAAGAGTCACAACCACTGAATCTTCCGTGAAGTTTGCCCTTCACTCATCAGTCTTCTCTCCTCAGAAAGAAGTTTCCCTGTGACCTCAGCAAAAATCAATGTTTCATTCTCATACATCAAGATATCTTGAGACTGAAGTTGTAAAGTTTGACAGAGTATATTAGAAATTTCTAATATTTTCTTCATGAGATGCATAATGAAAACAAATTCAAAAGAAATCAAGACCTCATAAGCAGAATCGGCATCTCCACGTTGATCATATATATTTCCATCTTCAACAATATTCAATAGAACTTCACAAGTTGCACTATACATCTTCATCAAGCTAGAAATAGACTTTAAATGAGAACTCCAATGTGTATCACTTGCTCTTTGTAAAGAACCTACTTGATTAAGTCTTTTCCCACTTTCAAGCTCATTAATATCAATTAAATGAGCAATATTTGAAGAATGAGCAGCTTTTAATTGGTCATTACGCTTACATGAGGCACCAACGACATTGATAATAGAGTTCAACTTGGTAAAGAATTGATGGACCGATATAACTTCCTTGGAAGCACCGACTAGTGCCAATTGTAGGCGATGTGCATAACAATGGACATAGTAAGCATAGGGACATTCACCTAAAATTAAAGCTTGCAATCCATTCCATTCTCTATGCATGTTACTTGCATCATCATATCCTTGTCCCCATATATTTTGAACATCAAGAGTATGACGAGATAGGATAGAAAAGATATCTTCTTTCAATGTTGATGCAATAGTGTCTTTAACATGAACAAGTCCAAAAAAACGCTCTTGTACATAGCCATCTTTATCAATAAATCTCAAGACAACTGACATTTGCTCATTTTTAGATTCATCTCGAGCCTCATCGACAATGATACAAAATTTTGCTCTACCAATTTCTTCTTGGATATCATTCTTGACTCTAGTTGCCATGACTTGCAAGATTTATTTTTGTATTTTAAGTGATGTATATGTTGCATTTCGTGGAGCTTTATCCAAGACATCTGCTACTTTGTCATTATAAGAGGCTATGAAACTCAACAGTTCTAAAAAAATTCCATAATTGGTTGATGTTGATGACTCATCATTGCCTCTAAATGAACATCCCTGAAATGCAAGCTATCTAGTTATCTCAATTGAAGCTCTCAAACGAAGTCTATTTTTAATAACTTCTTGAGATGTGAACCTCTCAATACTTTGAACAATATGTGATTGTTGGTTCATGAGATCGGCACAAGCTTTCTCAACATTTCTATGCTGTGAAGTAAGCTCCTTACCAATATGAGCAGCAAATGAACAATTTATCCCATCTTTTACCTTCTTCCAGGTTCAAAATCCATTAATAATAAAAACATCTAATTCGGAAGGTCTGTCTTGAGAATGAAATAAAAAGCATGGGAGGAAAAATGCAGCATTTACGCTAGGAGAATATTCCAACCAACTCGGGAATAGCTTAAACCATGATGCTTGAAAACTCCGAGAATGTTTTTCACCAAATTTTGGATACTTTGTAAGTAAACATTGATATGGACCACTTTTGATATAAGCTCTTCTAACTTCATCGTATTTTTTGATAGGATATTCCCATAATGGTAGTCGTAATCCTAGATCACGCACCAATGATTGGATATCAAATTTTTTATCAATTGCAACTCTTAAGGATTTTTTAGGACGACTTTCTGAGTTCGAGCAATCAATATCTATAAGTCGATTTGACTGCGAAGCTTCATTATTAGGATTTTTCCTTTTAAAGATTGAGTCAATATTTTGTGTCTTCATCTAAAAAGAGATGAACAAGTGTCAACTACAAATTTTCAAGTTTTTTCATTACATTTGAAGCCTCTCCACCAGATTCCCAACTTATAATTAATCAATTTCGAAATATAATTTTTCTTTGAAACTATAGAATGAAATTTATAAAACTATCATCTAATTGTAATTCATTCGAAGTTTATAAAAATTGTAGATCATGAATTTTATTTACTCAACAAACAAATCAAGAAGCAAATAAATAATGTTATCACCCACCCTCACAAGTCAAAATGCCAAGAAAATACACAAAATAAAATGAATAAAAAACTTGCAGTCTAAAAAACAAAAAAACTTACATGGTGATTGGTGAGTGATGTTTGGAGACTGGACGCATGCTTCTTACCCCCTTGGTGGATTTTCCTCTCCTAATTAGGTTATTGTTTTAATTTGGGGATTGAGGAAAAGTGGGTTTTATTTAAATTTAAGAAGCTTGTAGGGGGTACTTTCTTAATAAAAATAAAAGTTCTTACTAAAAAATATATATAATAAAACTATTAAAATGTGGGGGAGCCCAAGTGACACACCCCGTTTTCTTTTCATAAAACATCAGAGTTTTCACACGGACGTGAAGATAGAAAATAGAGAGGGGCACATATCACAACAGAAAGAAATAGCAGGAGACGACAGAAGAAAGGGATAAGGAACAAAATATATATCATACACACCTCAATCGGCCTCTGCCGATAGCCATCGGTCTCAGTACCGATATTTACATCATGCATAGCGGAATATTTCATCAGGATCTCACATTTGTCACATGTATCCAGACATCACAAAACGTAAAGTGTTTAAAACATGGTTTGAAAATGTTTGAGTAACATCATCCTGAAATTACAATCCCCCAAGACAGCACCACCACTCTCCGATTAGGGTTCATTAGTTTCCTCATCTCCTATAGTGTGAGTACAGATTAAGGGGTGAGTGCGTGGAATACACCCGTGGAAATAACATCCACATCTTATGACACTTGACAGATAATCAAAAGAATGTAAAACATCTACCAGCACATTGCCACAGCACGTAAAATGCATAGTAGAGATTAGAAATGGTGAGGGACACAGGTGCGGGATTTCCATGTCTTACCCTGTCTAATGGTCTCACTATCGTTGGTGTATTTCAATAGGACCACCAAACCTCAAAGAGTAGTAGAAGAGAGACAGGGACGAATGCATGATCAGAGTGGACCTCAATCCGTTCACAGTATAAGTATGGCACAACAAGTAAAATCACAGCACGTAGTATCCTATAGTTCATGCTTTTACCAGAAAACAGTAAACAGATAAAGATTTAGAAGTTACCCCCACCTTGTCGAGTAGCTAGTACTAGGTATCACAAACTCGGTCCAACTGATAACCTACACAAGTTACAGTGTTCCTTATATTCTTAATAAATATATTTAAAGCTATTAATAATTTCGAAGAAAGAAAGATCATTTAACACGCGGCGGATTGAGGGATCTCAAAATTTGAGGTTGAAGTAATAAGGGTGAAAGTTCAATTTCTAGGTTGAGATGACAGAGGATGAAATAAGGATCGCAATGCAAAAAGAATGAGCTCAATCGGAGTTGAAATGAGCTCCTACGGAGCATTTTAAGTTTAGGGGTATTTCCGTAATTTTGGTCAAAGGCTTGACTTTGACCGGGCCCACGACCCTCGGTCAACGACATCTTGTCAAAAACGACTTGATGTTGACGTACGGTGCAAAAAAAGGGGTTCAGGTCGAAAACACGGCGTTATGTGTGTCGAGGCACGCGAGCACCCTACGTCGGGTGAAAAAACCCGACGCTGGCGCGCCCACCCGGCAGCTGCCGAGTTTTCTCGGCAACTCGGCCCCCATTGCCCACGCCCGCACGCCCGCCTCCCGGCTGCCGAGTTTTCTCAGCCAGCCGGCCCCTGTCGTCGCGCCCACGCACACCCACCTCCTGGCTGCCGAGTTTTCTCAACCAGCCGACTCCCGTCGCCCGCGCACACCCGACACCCGGCGCCCGCACGCGCCTCCAGCCCCCGGCGTCCAGCCCCGCACGCACCCAGCCCTGTGCGCGCATCCCATCCCCGACGCCCACCCCGACGTGCACGTCCCGTCCCCTACGCACAACCCGACACCCGACACCCGACACTCACGCACCATCGCACACTCGGCACCCGGCGCACCACCACCAGCACCACTGGCGGCGACGGCAGCGGCAGCGGCAGCTCCGGTGACTTTTCCAGCGGTGCTCCGGCGACTCTTCCGGTGAAAAAAAATAAAGAAAAAGAGAAGAGAGAGAAACTTACTTGTTCACGTCGCTTTCATCGTCGGCGGAAAATGAAAAATTTTGAATTGACTGAGCCCCTATTTATAGATTTTCAAAGTTACTATTTACCTAGTAAAATTAATTTACCGTTTATTAAAATATTATTTTCCATTTTACCGTTCATTCGGATACTACCACTTCCGTTTTACCGAACCTTCGTATCCGGCTTTTTTCTTTGCCATTTGAGCTACGGGTCTTCGATTGACCTCTAGTTTATTTCTATTTTCTCATTTTTCCGTTGCGCATCTCATGGTACTAAAATATTTTACGTTCCACACCTGAAGTTTTTATCGGTCTAAATCGTACCTTAGCATAACTTAAAACGCACATAGACAATTAAGAATTAACGCACATAAAATATTTTAATTACGGGTTTAATTATTTAATTAACCAATTATGCTTTGTTTTTGGTCCGGGGTACTACACCAAGGCACCCTGGGCCTTGGTATAGTTCCGTCCCTGAACCTTGCCACTTTGAAATTCAATTTCTCATTCACTCATTAATCATTTTGGCAAATAATATAAGGTCTCAAACCTCTCTTGGAAGATAATACAATCTAGCTTTCTATTTCCACATTTGGAGATGAGACCCACAATTAATTTTGGCCTAAAGTGAAAAAAAAATTCACACAAAAATAATTATGGTTATGGAGGATTTTTCATATATATGATGAACTTTTCATACATATGGAAGAATCTAAATCCAACGAACTAAACAAAGAAAAAGAAGAAGAAGAAGAAAAAACCCACTAAAGAAAGAAAAAGAAGACGATGAAGGAAGATGAAGACCACGCTTGTGTGAGAGATCAAAAAAAAGAGGAAGAAGAGGTGGAGGAGGCAAAGACGTGCTGCAATACGCACAAATAAAGATGGAAACTATGAAGCATAAAAAAAATGAGCCACGTAATATTACAGCCCTGTTACCCCACCCACCGTGGGCACGTTAAGATGTGTCCACGGCTTATGTGTCAAAAATCTAGAATGCCTATTAATTTTACTTTCCATATAACGAGGGGATGAGATCAATACACGTCAGCGGTGGGCATATTAAGAGTTGCCTGCGGTGGACATTTTATCATTTTCGCGTAATATTAAGAGCAAAAGTCAGAGCATTGTGTGTTATTGACACCTATTGTTGTGGATCTCACATGTCATCTATTCATTTTAAAAATATCATTTTTTTAAAAACACACATTCACTTCAATTTCACATAAATACAACCATTACGTGTTTGTCTCATTGTCCACTAATTCATTTTTCTATTATTTATATCAATTAAAAGTCCATTATTTTGTTTGAAATTTTTTTAATACTGATTAATTGAAAATTGAATTTAGATTAATTAAAATAATAGTAATAAACAAACGGTATTTATTTATCATAAGATGATTTTTATTAATTAAATTTACAAAAGATGATTTTTATTAATTAAATTTACAAAAGATGATTTTTATTAATTAAATTTACAAAAGATGATTTTTATTAATTAAATTTACAAAAGATGATTTTTATTAATTAAATTTATATTATATAATAAGTTTATTTTATATGTGTTTTTATAAACAAAATATTATTTATATTATATAATATGACCATAATATAATTTAAGTGATATAAATATATATATATATATAATTAAATAAAACAAAAATACATAAACACGAAAAATAGAATTTGCTTTGTTAAAATTGAAAATAAAATAACCAAATAAAGTTGAAAATTCTATAGTATCACATTTGAAATTGAAAAAAAGAATATTGAAAATGCCAAAAAATATAAAATACACAACAATTATTTTATAAAATACAAAGTAAGAGAAAATAATAAAAAATAAATTAAATAGAAAAAAGAAAAAAAATCCAAAGAATTGAATGTGTTGTGGCATCAATTGATGGGCCCACCACCCACTTCTTTATTGCTCAAAGTTGACATGGTGGTGTTTTTGGGTGTTCCGATTGGAACACGAAATGTAATAACACCTTGAAAACACATTTTAAAAACACCATTGTGGGATTTCTAATAGAAAAATGAGATTTTTTATCAAATTAGGTGCTGAAAGATAAGTTAATTATTAATGTGGGATATGAAAAATAAATTTTATGGATTTACAAGATTGGAACTATTAAATTAAGATTTCAAATGAAACGGTTTTAACTTTTCTCTATTAGAGCAACCCAGCAGTGCTCTACTTTATAGTTGGGCACTTCTTTTCTCCTCCCAGCAAGACGTCTCACTCGGCGCTACTGTGAAAAATTGCACAGTACGGTGCTACTTGTGAAGCCAAACTATTTTAGCGCTAGATATTTTATTTTATTTTATTTTGTCTTTTTTTCCCTTTCTTTATATAATTTTAATGGGCAAATGGCCCACTGTTCCCAAGGCCCATTAGATATGGTTGGTTTTGCTTCATGCCCAATTAAAACTTTTATTTTCATTTTAAAGGATTAGCTTATGATATTAAAAGACTAAATATATGATGAGAATATTAGGAATGCAATTCGAATTTATCTATAGGTTGGCAATAACTATTACATGAATTTTTTTTTTTTTTTACTTCTCTTGTTTATATTAATTTTCTTCATAGTACTAAAATTAGATACATAATTGTGATTTCTTAAATTGATATGCAAAACCAACAATTAGTTATTTTATCAATGGTGAATGTACATATGAGTCTAAAATCTAATGTTTTCTTTAAACAAATCATATAGAATTAAGACATCAATGATGAATGAGACCTTAATGCTCCAATTAAAGAATGTTTGTATAATAAAAATAAGTTTCCTTTTTTTTTTTTACATTAAGATTCATTCCATTAGTCATATGAGTTTTTTATTTATTAAATTTAAAATATATTAAAGAATGTTTACATGTGTAAATATGTTAATAAATTATAAAAAAAAATCTCAACATGGATAGTAAAAATATAAGAGACGAGAATAATTACATAAAATTACTGAAAATAAAACATAAATTAAAATACATGAAAATAAAACATAAAATTACTGAATTAAATTAAAATACAAGAAAATAAAATATGAAATTACTGAAAAATAACAATAAAACCTAATAATCCAAGAAGGAGAAGAACGAGAAACTGAAGTATGGTTCGATTAGGAAGGTTCGAGAAAGAAATGGAGAAGCTCGGAACCAACAAAAGTTCAAAACATCGAACTTAGTTAAATAATCAAGGAACTTGCAAGCCTAAGTTAAATTCCTTGATGAGAAATGGAAAGAAAGAAGTGACAAAGAAATAGGAGGATGAGAGTTTTGACGAAGTACCTAGATACATCGATCTTAGTACGCGTTCAATTTCGAGGATGAAATTATTTTAAGGGGTAAGGGATGTAGTGTCCCGGACCAAAAATGAAGCATAATTGATTAATTAAATATTTAAACCTATAATTTAATAATTAATCGTGTATGTGTCGACTGTGCGTTTCAGATATATGCTAACGACACGATTTAGACAGATGAAAACTCTAGATGTGGAACATAGAATATTTTTATACCATGAGATGCGCAACGGAGAAATGAGAAAATATAAACAAACTAGAGGTCAATCGGAGACTCGTAGCTCAAATGGCGAAGAAAAGAGCAGAATACGAAGGTTGGGTAAAACAAGAGGGTAAAATCCGGACGAACGGTAAAACGGAAAAATAATACTTTAATGAATGGTAATTAAAATTTACTTGGTAAATAGTAACTTTAAAAATCTATAAATAGGGGCTCAGTCAATTCAAAAATTTTCATTTTCCGCCGACGACGAAAGCGACGCGAACAAGTTTTTCTCTCTTCTCTCTTTCTTTATTTTTTCGCCGGAAAAGTCTCCGAAGCCACCGTCGCCGGAGCCGCCAGTGGTGCTAGTGGTGGTGGTGCGCCAGGTGCCAGGTGTGCGATGGTGCGCGAGCGTCGGGTGTCGGGTTGTGCGTCGGGGACGGGACATGCACGTCGGGGTGGGCGTCGGGGACGGGATGTGCGCACGGGGCTGGACGCCGGGGGGCCGGGTGCGCGTAGGAGTTGGGCGCCGGGGGCGCGCACGGGCACCAGGCATCGGTTGTCGGGAGCGCGCACCGGTGCGTGCGGTGACGGGGACAGGCTGGCCGAGAAAACTCGGCAGCCTAGGGCTGGGCGCGCGCGGGCGCGGCGACGGGGGACGGGCTGGCTGAGAAAACTCGGCAGCCGGGAGCGGGCGCGGCGATGGGGGGCCGAGCTGCCAAGAAAACTCGGCAGCTGTCGAGCGTCGGGAGCCGCTGCCAAGAAAACTCGGCAGCAGCCGGGTAGGGCGTGCCAGCGTCGGGTTTTTTCACCCGACGCTGGGTGCTCGTGTGCACCGACGCACGCGACACCGGGTGCTCGACCCGAACCCCGTTTTTTTCACCGTACGTCAACATCGAGTCGTTTTTTATGAGATTTCGTTGACCGAGGGTCGTGGGCCCGGTCAAAGTCAACCCTTTGACCAAAATTACCGAAATACCCCTAAACTTAAAATGTTCCGTACTAGCTCATTTCAACTCCGATTGAGCTCATTCGTTTTGCATTGCGATCCTTATTTCATTCTCTACCACCTCAGCCTAAGAAACTAAACTTTCACCTTTATTGCTTCAACCTCAAATTTTGAGATCCCTCATTCCGGCACGCGTTAAACGATCGTTCTTTTTTCGAGATTATTTATATCTGTAAATATATTTATTAAGAATCCAAGGAACACTGTAACTTGTGTAGGTTATCAGTTGGACCGAGTTTGTGATACCTAGTACTAGCTACTCGACAAGGTGGGGGTAACTTCTAAATCTTTATCTGTTTACTGTTTTCTAATCAAAGCATGAACTATAGGATATTACGTGCTGTGATTTTACTTGTTGTACCATACTTATACAGTGAACGGACTGAGGTCCACTTTGATCATGCATTCATCCCTGCTTCTCTTCTACTACTCTTGAGGTTTGGTGGTCCTCTTGAAATACACCAGCGGTATTGAGACCGTTTAATTGGGTGGCAAGCAGATCCCGTACCCATCCGTCTCTCCTTTCTAATATCTGCTATGCATTTTACATGTAGTGCCCCAGATCAAAACGAACATAATTAATTAATTAAATATTTTAACCTATGATTTAATAATTTTGTGTGTATGATGTATATTATCAGTAGTGAGACTGATTGTTATCGACAGAGGCCGATTGTTGTTAAGTGAGAGATTCACTTCGTCCCTCACATCTTTCTTCTGTTGTCTCCTGCTTATTTCTTTCTGTTATGTATGCATCCCTTGCTTTTCTATCTTCACGCCCGGGCAAAACTCTGATAAATGCAAAAAGATTTTGGGGCGTGACAGATGGTATCAGAGCCGTTCTAATGTTGAGAACTTGCTCGAACAGGTTTTAAAAATGGGAAAACGTGATTTTGAAAGTGTGATTTGAAAACGAGAAAAGGTTTTTGGAACAAATTTTAAAGTGGGAAACGTGTGATTTGAAAATGAGAAAAGGTTTTTGGAACAAGTTTTAAAGTGGGAAACGTGTGATTTGAAAATGAGAAAAGATTTTTGGAACAAGTTTTAAAGTGGGAAACGTGTGATTTGAAAACGAGAAAAGATTTTTGGAACGAGTTTTAAAGTGGGAAACGCGTGATTTGAAAACGTGAAAAGGTTTTTGAAAAGACACCGATAGGCACCATCCTTTCTCCATAGGTGACCTTCCCTGAACATAAGATTTGTGGAATATGTATGTTTGCCTGTTATGTAATATTTTGTCTTAAACCGTTAGGTTTTAAGGGAAGCATTACAGATGCCTAGGATAAGATTCACCGTTAGGATGCGAGTGCCAGAGACGCGTGAAGGAAGACTTAGACATCGATTCTATGAGAGTAGAGTGACGGGTGATGTATTCGTCGGTGAGCATGTAGCTAGACTGTTGCACTGCTGGCGGGAGATTAGAGGCACTGGGAGTAGTATTACCAGTATCCAGGCCTGTTCACACCTGATCCAGACCTTGCCCAATGAGTGGGTAGAAAGGGGATGTCTAGTTTACCAAAATGAGATCGTACACTTGTCGGTGGATCACATTCCCGACGCTGACTTCGGGAGGGTAGCTAGATGAATGTTGGAGTTATGGGGCCGAGATGGCCTTCCGACTACTCCGGAGCCGATACCTAATGATCCGTCCAGCAGTAGCTCTGAGTCGGAGGATGATCCAGAGATTGGAAAACCCTAGAACGGAATGCCAGAAGTACCAGGGCCTTCGCCGCCTCCCGCAGCCGTAGCATAACCATTTTGAGAAGACTTTGATATATGTATATATAATGCTACAAACAGTACTCTGTTCTATATGTATAGGTAAAGGGTAGTTTATACTTCATCGATAGTGTACATACACCTTTTGGAATGGTGTAGGACTACCCTTAGTAGACTTCTATGTATAAACGTGTATGTACATTCTGGCTTATTTCTTATAGTGTATGTTTACGCCTCTTCCTATGCATCGTGTTACTCTTCTTACGTCCAAGTTAGTTTTGTATTATTCCAACGACTTATATATCTCCATATATCGTATTAGAGATATGTCGAGAGACAGACCCCGCAAGGAGCAACCCCAGCCGGCCAACCAGCCGGAGCGAGAAGAGACTGCCAATGTTGGTGATTTGGTTACTGTGCTACGAGGGTTAGCGCAGTATTTTGAAGTGAACCGAGTTGTCCCACAAGCAGCTAGAGCTGACCCGAACTTGATTTATGAACAGTTCCGACGGTTCAATCCGCTGACTTTTGACAGAAGGGGGGAACCGACAGTAGCGGAATAGTGGCTAAGGTCACTCGACCGATTGTTCAGGCATCTCACATGTTCTAAAGAGCAGATGGTTAGCTGCGCTATCTTCCAGCTAACGGATGAAGTGAGTCATTGGTGGGACTCGTACGAGCGGACTCTACTACCAGCTGAGAGGGAGAGCATGACTTGGGAGAAATTCAAGGAAATAATTTCTCGTCATTTTATTCCTCAGTCATATCGGGATCAAAAGGAGACAGAATTTCTTCATCTCAAACAGGGAAGCTCGACTGTAGGGGAGTATGAGCGGTGGTTCAATCATTTGAGCCGGTACGCCCCACATCTGGTGAATACTGATCTCAAAAAGGCCCAAAGATTTGAGAGGGGCCTTCGTAAGGAGATTAGTTCGATCCTAGCTGTGCAGGGAGAGATGACATATGCAAGTGTCATCGAGAGAGCCTAGGAGATCGCCTCCCAAATGGGTTTGGATGTTGCACCCCTCGAGAAAGTTCTCCCTACGTCTGGGAAAAAAAAGTAGGACGGCCCGAGTCAGGAGTTTGCCCCCTATAGGTTTCCAAGGGCAGACAATGCTCCAATCCTTCCCACTCCCAGAGCAAGTAATGCTCCACTCCTTCCTGTTCCTCGACCTACGAACCTGTGCCCAAGATGCAGGAAGGTGCATACGGGACCGTGTCAGCCCGAAGCACGAAATTGTTACACCTGCGGAGTGCCAAGGCATATAGTGGTCCACTGTCCGAGGTCTCGGAACTTGAGGCTGGTGGCGGGCAGAGCACGGGCTTACGCCCTTAATCGCCTAGGAGCTGCAGAGGGAGCTGAGAGATGATGCCAGGTACGCTATCAATAACTGATATACCTGTTTACAACCTGTTTGCTGCTGGAATGAAACACACATGCATATCTGTTATTTTTTCTGTAATTGCTGAAGTATGAGGACGGTAGGATAGTCGCTCGGACTCTAGAAGTTAGTATCCCCTCGGGAAAGACAGAAAGGACAGAACACCTACACCGTCACCTTAGGATTGCTTTCGAAGATAGAATCCTTCTAGTTGATCTTCACGCTTTGGAGATGAAGGATTTTGACATGATCTTGGGAATGGACTGGCTAGAGTCCAAGCACGCGGTAATCAAGTGTCGTGCAAAGGAGATCGTCTTCCAAGAACCTGGAGAACCGGAGTTCACTTTTCGTGAAACCTAGATAAAGTCGACTCAAGGAATATTTTGGACATAAAGGCAACCGAGATGCTTAGCAAAGGAGATTGCAAGGCTTGGTTGGTCAACATGACGAACTCCACGCAAGAACCGACTTCTGCTGAGAAGGGGTCGGTGATAAAGACATTCATGGACTTGTTTCCAGAGGATTTACCTAGACCTCCACCGAATCAACAAGTGACCTTTGAGATCGATCTCGTTTCAGGATCTGCACGGGTGACAAAAGCTCCTTACTGGATAACACCGAAAGAATTACAAGAACTGAGGGCCCAGTTACCAGAACTTTTGGACAAAGGTTCCAACGGACCAAGTGTGTCACCTTGGGGAGCTTAAGTGCTCTTCGAGAAGAATAAAGATGAGAGCTTAAGAATTTGTGTCGATTACCAAGAGTCAAACAGGCGGACCATAGAAAATAAGTATACACTGCCTCGAAGTGAAGATCTCTTCGACAGATTAAGAGGAGCCAGTGTGTTCTCGAAGATTGACTTAAGGTCTAGGTATCACCAGATAAAAGTCAAAGACGCAAATGAATTACCAATCAGTACTATGAGATGAAGAAGGAGAAGAGTAAAGAGCAGAAATACGGTTCGGTCAAGAAGGATCGAGAAAGAATTGGAAAAGCTCAGGACCGACGAAAGTCCTGAACATCGAGCTTAGCCAGATAATCAAGGAACTTGCAAGCCTGAGTAAGTTCCTTGACGAGAAATGGAAAGACAGAAGCAACACGGATACACGATAATGAACTTTGTAGTAAAGTATCCAGTCTCGCAGCTCTTAGTACGTGTTTAGTTACGAGTCGTTCTTAGTACGCATTCAATTTCGAGGACAAAATTATTTTAAGGGGTAAGGGATGTAGCGCCCCGAAACAAAACGAACATAATTAATTAATTAAATATTTTAACCTATGATTTAATAATTTTGTGTGTATGATGTATATTATCAGTAGTGAGATTGATTGTTATTGGCAGAGGCCGATTGTTGTTAAGTGAGAGATTCACTTCATCCCTTACCTCTTTCTTCTGTTGTCTCCTGCTTATTTCTTTCTGTTGTGTATGTGTCTCTTGCTTTTCTATCTTCAAGCCCAGGCAAAACTCTGATAAAATGCCAAAAGATTTTGGGGCGTGACATTACGTGTTGTGGCAACGTGTTGGTAGATGTTTTATTTTCTTTCTGTTATCTGTCGTGTGTCATAAGATGCAGATGTTACTCCCACGAGTGTATTCAACGCACTCACCCCTTAATCTGTACTCACACTACAGGAACTGATGGGCTTGATGAACCTTAGAAGGAGAGAGGGAGTGTCATATCTAGACCTGTTTTGTTATGTTAGTGTCACACAACGTTTTCAAACAACGTTTTAAGAAAATCACATTTTATAATACTGATACATGTGATGGAAATGAGATCCTGATGGTTTGTTTCCGCAGCTGTACTTTGTTGTGTTATCGGTATTGAGACCGATTGCTATCAGCAGAGGTTGATTGTTGATATGTGAATGATTTACATCATCCCTTACCTCTTTCTTTTGTCGTCTCTAATCTCCTTTTTCTATTGTATCTTACTATTTCTTCTTCACGCCCGTGTGAAAACTCTGATATTTTTAAGTGAAAGAAAACGGGACGTGACAGACATATAGCTTCACTTTATTTCTTTTTAGATATATGGACTTTTTTTTACCCCCTATGGCCGCTGTGATGAAGTACCACCACTTATGTTTTCATCACTTAAATCAATTGAAAATGAAGGTGCAGAAGGGTTAGGAGAAATAGGAGACTCATTAACAACTTCTTGTGGAAATGATGTTGAGACACTACTTGTGTTTTCAATCTGCACACATTATTTTAAATCAAACCACACAGTTGAATTTGAACCTGTCTTTATATCATTTTTATTGCATCAATAACTCGTTTGCTTGTCATATCTGCAAAGAATGTTAAAATTTGTATGACACATAAAATAGTAAGATATATAAATGATTACTTACGATATTGAGCTCATTTTGCACTGCTTGGATTCATATACTCAATCTGACGCAAATAACCATTGAACTTTCTAACATCTTTGAGAATTGTTTGCATGCGGCATTGTAGTGATCTTTGGTTACGCTCCTTTATGTAGAGCTTGGTATTTCAAAATTGAAGTTTTATGTAACACGTTTCCAAAATTGATCTCTAGATTGATTTATACCAACATTAGGATCTTGTGAAATTTCGAGAAAGACATTACAAAGATGTTTATCTTCATTATTTTATAATTTGTACTTTGTGGCTTTGACATTTTAAAGAGAAGATGAATATAATGCAACTCTTGATAGAAAATCTTGATATAAAATATAATGACAATCTAACAGATGAGATTAATAGAAAATGTAGTTTATCAACGGCTAAAATTTAAGGAATACATGGATTGTGCTTTCTTTTGATATCTTTACTTTTCCAACTTTTTTTGAAGGGTTGAGATTTAAAGATTGAGTGAGTTATCAACGGTTATAATTGAAAGCACATGGATTGTGCTTTAAAGTTTTTGCTTTTTTTTTAATCTTTTTTTGAAGGGTTGAAATTTAAAGATTGAGTGAGTTACCAACGGTTATAATTGACAGCATATGGATTATGCTTCTTTAATAAATTATTGTTGGTTATATAATGATCATATGCAAGACTCATTTCTTCATTGTCTTCTACCTAATTTTCTCATTGATTACCAATTTCTTTTCTAGTTCATTATTTTTTTCTTCTATTCTACTAGTCTCAAAATCAAAAATGGATTTCAATCACATCGATCCTTTTGCCACATCTTATTCTTCTAGCTCATCTGATGAAGAGTTCCAACAACGGATGGCTAGTTACGATGCGGAATAACAACTAATCATACAACAAATATACACCGACAATCAAAAGATGGAAGAATTTATTAGGCTCCAAAATATCAATTCTATGAATGGTGGCTCTGTTTCAGGTCATAGAACAATTTATCGTGATCAAGGAGCAGCACAAAACCTCTTTAACGACTACTTCTCTTCTCTAAAAATTCGACATTTAATGAAGAACAATTTCGTCAACGATTTCAAATGTCCTGAAATTTATTCCTTCGTATTGTTGGTGATGATTTAAATTGTGATCATTACTTTATGCAGCGAAGGAATGCAGTTGAAAAACTTGGTTTGTCTACACTCCAAAAAGTAACAGCTGAATTTTGACAACTAGCATATGCAGTTCCAGGAAATGCAATTGATGAGTACATCAAAATTTGAGAGTCTACAACAGTTAAGTATTGTTAAGAGATTATGTCGTGCTATTGTAGAGATATATATAGAGCAATATTTGAGATCGCCCACTCCTGATGATGTTGTTAGACTACTTTATACTGGTAAACAACGTGGTTTTCCAGGAATGTTAGGTAGTCTCCAGTGGAAAAATTGTCCAACAGCTTGTGCAGGACAATATGTCGGGTGAAATGGATCTCCAACAATTATTCTTGAAGTTGTAGCTGATTACGATTTGTGGATATGACATGCATGTTTTGGGATGTCAGGATCCGACAATGATATTAATGTGTTTGAAACATCTCATCTTTTCTCCAACCTTGTTATAGGCGTTGCTCCTCCAGCATATTATATCATTCAAGGGAAAGAATAAAATATGGGATATTATTTAGTTGATAATGTTTATCCCAAATGGGCAACTCTTGTGCAAACTATCCATTCACTAAGTGGTCATCCATTCACAAGTGGTCCCAAAATATAATATTTTGCAAAAAAAACAAAAAGCATATAGAAAGGATGTGGAATGTACATTTGGAGTTCTTCGAAGCAGATTTGTAATTGTGGTGAATCTAGCACGTTTTTGGTTGAAAAGTGATTTGTAATATATTATGACTATATGTATAATAATGCATAATATGATAATAGAGAATGAACGAGATCTTAATACTCCAATTGAAGAAAACTTGGAAGTGTCACCCCACATCGAAATTGCTGAGAATGAACCTACTCGTTTTTCGGTATTTCCTTGGATAATTTTGATAAATTAGAGATGCAGATGCTCATTGTGCCCTCCAAAATGCATTAATTGATCATTTGTGGGAAGAGTATTCGAATTCAGAAAATTAGAAATTATCAATATGTTTCGGGAAGTATCATGATCATCCAATAAGACATCTATTTCATTTTCAATAAAAATAAGTTATTGTTTGTGTTTTCATTGTACATTAAGTTTCATTCAATTAATTATATGGTTTTTTATTTATTAAATTTAAAATATAAGAGTACAAATTATATTAAATAATGCTTACGTGTGTAAATAAATTAATCAATTATAAAAGAAATTAAAAATATGATTAAATAAATTAAAAATATTATGGAATATTCATTTTTAGTGTAAAATTTAGTGCAGATTACTAGAGATGAAATATTATTTCTGGCACTATTTTAGTGCAAAACTAAAGTAGTGCAGACTATTGGGATGCTCTTAAGCGTTATCTCATTTCTTCTCATAACTGATATGGCTACCAAATTAAGTGTTATCTCATTCTCTTTTCATACCTGACGTGGCATCCAAATCACGCTGACGTGTTAGTTGAAAAAGGAAAATTAAAATTAGAGTGTAAAGTTTTAAATTATTATTTTATTAGTTATGATATTTGATAAAATATACAAAAATTGAATACAAAATTTATTGTTTTTCTATATACTTTCAATATATACACCACTTTAGTTACTATTAGATACATTTAAGAATAGTAATCTAAAACGAAATATTATGTGGACTATCAATATATTACACCGGTAAAGATATCAATATTATCATGCATATATTTCTTCAATATATCTCATATATAATATCGATATTTTGCAATATTAATTTTTATTCAATAATATATATCAATCAATAACGATATTTGGTAATATTGTATTCAATATAATATCGATATTTTGTAATATTGATATTTGTCCAATAATATATATCAAACAAATATCTACATGATAATAGTGATATATTTACAAGTGTAATATTGATAATTCACATAATATTTCATTTAATTTTCATTTTTCAATTGAAACGTCAGCTGATTTGACAGCCACATCGGCTATGGGAAGAAATTGAAATAACGTCTAATAGAGAAAATTTAACGTCATTTCATTTTGGAATCTTAATTTCATAGTTTCAAATCATGCAAACCTTCTAAGTTAACTTGTTTCATTTTGAAATCTTAATTTTATAGTTTCAAATCTTTGAAGCCTTGGATTGAAATCTTAATTTCATAGTTTCAAATCTTTCAAAACTTTTGATAGTTTCAAAGCTTTCAAACCTGTGAAGTTAACGTTGTTTCATCTTGGAATCTTAGTTTTATAGTTTCAAATCTTTCAAGCCGGAATCTTAATTTGATAGTTTCAAATCTTTCAAGCCTATGGAAAGAAAAAATGAAACTTAGTCATTTCATTTTGGAATCTTAATTTGATAGTTTCAAAATTTTCAAGTGTTGGATTGATATGAGTCATTTCATTTTGAAATCTTAATTTGATAGTTTCAAATCTTTCAAGTCTTGGATTGATAAAATTCTTTCAGCTCGGAGAAGAAAATGAGATCTTAATTTGATAGTTTCAAATCTTTCAAGTCTTGGATTGATAAGATTCTTTCAGCTAGGAGAACCAAGATTCTTTCAGCTAGGAGAAGAAAATGAGATAATGTCTAATAGAGATAATTGAAAATGAGATCTTAATTTGATAGTTTCAAATCTTTCAAGTCTTGGATTGATAAGATTCTTTCAGTTAGGAGAGGAAAATGAGATAATGTCTAATACAGAAATTATCTTTCGATTGATAAGATTCTTTCAGTTAGGAGAGGAAAATGAGATAATGTCTAATAGAGAAATTATCTTTCGATTGATAAGATTCTTTCAGTTAGGAGAGGAAAATGAGATAATGTCTAATAGAGAAATTATCTTTCGGGACCTGAATCGATAAAATCCCTACAAAAATTGATTATGTGGATCGATAAAATCCCTAGAGAAATTGATTGGTATGGAGGTTCAACCCAACAATAAAAACTTAAAAATAACATGTCAATCCTAACAAAATGATGTGACACTATGTTGGCATTACAGCAAATTACATGGTCAACCGTAAACACGTAATTTTCCCTACCTTCTACATCTTAAAAAATAAAATAATGCTCTCAAAAATCATATTTTGGTAATTGAATCGCATCATACACTTCTTTCAATTCCATCTCAAACATAGCATGTTGAACGAGACTAAAATTGCTAAGTAAATATCTTGTGGGACAAAATAAGTGTGATTGTCTAATTCATTAAGTAAACGTGCAACCGTTAGGACTATTCCGAAATTACATCTTGTCAAGGCCGATGCGGAAAAAATCAGTGGGGGGACATGCAACAGCAAATTTGGTGATCCAAAAATAACAAATAAATTGAAATAAAGTAACATATAAATTGAAACAATTGTAAAACACAAGTTATTTTAATATTCTGGGCTCCAATCTCAAACAGATGTAACAAAATTTACCAATCACACTCCTTATCATTCTCTTCAACAACAGCATAAGTATAGCACTTTGCACAGCCCAAGTAAATAAAGAAATCCACAGCAGTTAAAGCAGCAATGAGGAAGAAGAACCTATCCAAATGGCCCTGGTTCAAAACCTGAGGAATCCACCCAGCATTGCCCCCTTTCTCAGTCATTCTCGTCACCACATTCACCAACATGCTGCTTGCAAAGTTCCCCAACGACATTGACGCCATGCACAACGAGCTGCCCAAGCTCTTCACCCCGTCCGGGGCCTGCCCGTTGAAGAAGTCCAGCTGCCCGACGTACATGAACACCTCCGACGCCCCCACCAGCACGTACTGCGGTATCTGCCACCATATGGCCATCTGGCTCGCGTGCCTGCCAGGAACCACTCTCTTCAGCCTCTCGATTTCGGTCAGGCCCGCGGCCACCATTGCCAGCATTCCGATTATGAGCCCCATGCCCATGCGCTGGAGCTCGGTCAGGCCCTTAGGGTTTCTGGTCAGCCTGCCCGCCAGCGGGATGATGAGTTGGCGGTATATTCCGGTGCAGAGGAGGACGCTGCAGATGTCGAAGACAGACATGGTGGCGGCGGGGAGCTGGAAGGTACCGATTTTGGAGTCCATGACGTCACCTTGCTCGACGAAGAGGGAGGCCATTTGGGTGAAGATGACGGAGTATATGATCGTGCAGAGCCAGATTGGGAGCATTCGGAGTATACATTTCGCTTCCTCCACCTGAGTTACGGTGCAGAGCCGCCACGGGTTTGGTGGCCCGCGGCGGTCTTCTACCGTTATTATTGCCGCCTTGTCAAGACACCTGATCAACAGTTGTTAATAACTAATGTGGACATGCATTTAATTAATATTTTTTCCGTCTCAAAATAAGTGTGAATTAATATTAGAATTTTGTAAACGGATTTATTAGATAAAAGCTAGACTGATCTAGATGTATTCATATTTAAATGTGTTCATTATAATTAAATTTGCATCATTTTTATTTACTCGATCCCTCCTGTTCTAGCTACATGTAATTTAGGATATATGCAGTGGTATTAAGAAAAAAAAAGTTATCACTTCCTAATATACCCAAGTAATTGTAGTACTTTTCTATAAATGTATTCATTAAGTTATCACAATTTCCATCAAAAAGGTAAAGTCAATTACAAATGCTCTATCATGACTCCCTGGAACTTATATAATTGCATATTATGGAATTCTATCTTAGCAAGGCTTTATGGAAATTAACTTCAATAATTATTGATCTATGACATGTGAATTTATTGACTTAGGGGTAAAATAGGACAAAGAGCAGTAGTTTTAACCTAATAATATCATTTAATTTGTAAAAAAAATTCTTCTATAAATGTCGTATAACCAGATAAGGAGGGATTGAGTATCATTTAATTTGAGAGTAGTAAATGTGGGTATTGTTGGTAGACTGATCTAATATTTCTTGAAATCCTATAATACCACTTATTTCGAGAAAATAAAAAAAACTTATAATTGAGAATACTTACGGTAAATCATGAGTATGTAGAATTTTTCGGCTTCCTTTAATGGCCGACTCCGATCCTTCAACTTCAAACAAGCCCTCGGGTCCGTTGCAAGTCGCATTCCATTTCCTAGTAGCAGCAACGAACACTTGCATCACTCGGGGAATAGGATTCCCGGAAGGCTTAACGTATCGGTACTGAGACGAACCCAACAAGAAGGCGACCAACGCCACGACAGCAGAGATGGTGGCGGCCCAGAATCCGACCGCCCATTTCCCGGAGTCCTCAAAATACACCAATATGGTATTGGAGAACAAAGAGCCAGTGTTGAGTGCAAAATAGAAGTAGCTGAAGAAAGCAGCTTTGGACCTCTTCTGATCAACATTCTTCTCATCAAACTGATCAGCTCCCAAAGTGGCTATGGTGGGCTGGTGCCCACCATACCCCAATGCAACTAAGTATATAGCCAAGTAGAACAAAGCCGAGCAGTAGGGTGTGACCGGCACACAGATTTGGGTGCCGTCACCACACCCGTTCGGCTTTAGCAACAACAACCAAGACAACAATGATAGTAGCACCAGCCCCTGAATTACAAATGCAAGAAATTTACGACCATAAAAGTAGCCTGATATGATAAGAAAAATTTTAAAATAACCAAACGATAATAAAACATTAAATACAGCCAAAATTGACGTTTTTACCTTAATGATAATGGTTCATCTCATTTTTTGCTATTAAAATATTTTTTGTTATAAAATGATTATAATAAATTTTTGTTGTCTTTATGGGACTATAATAAAATAGTACTAGAGTTGGAAAACTAAGCGGGTTAAATAACGGCCTAAAATGGCTATAAATAATTTTTTGTTATCCTTATTTGGCTAGAATAACGTAGTACCAGAAGAAAGATGAGTTGGAAAACGAAGCACGTTAGATAACGGCCCCAATAAGAATCACTGAGGAATGCTCCAAGGAGGGAGCAGAGGTACACGGTGCCGGTCCATTTGCTGACATTGTTAGCAGCAGAAGCATTGTCTTGTCCGAGAACACGAGTTAAGAACAAAACTAAGTTCACTCCAACCCCGAAGAAAGCTAGCGTGGCGAGCCCTTGATTTGCTGCAAAATCAAATTATAAGATATATATATTGCTGATTTAATTTGATGATCATACAATGAATCTAGTAATTGAAAAGAAGTAGTACCTAGTAGAAGAAATGCTGAACCCCATCCCCCTAAACCTTTATCGTCATTATTCTTGTTACTTAGAGTCTTTTCAACTCCATTATTATTCAATGTTTTGATTTCCTGAAAATCAAAGTTAAACATGTAACAAGTTGTATATGTATATGGTATAAGTCTTGCATTAGAAATATTGTGCTATTAAAGGACCAAAATGCAATTATCTATCTACCTTTGGTTTTGGTGGTAGAGTTGGTATTGAATCCATGATGCTCAAGGTGAGGGAGTCAACTGGAAAGAATCAAATCTTACTCTGCCACAACAAACAATGAATCAAAAGAAAAGGAAAAAAAAAAAATCGGTCTATTGAGTATAAATCCATAGTTAATTTAACAATGTACTATCATTAAGTGTAAAATCTCAAAGACTATTAATCCCACGAATAATATAAAGTTTTCTAGCTAGACATATAATTGATGAGGAGGAAAAAAGATTAAAAAAAAAAAAAAAAGACATAAAAAGTGTCTGATGCTTAAAAATTTGTACAACAATGCTCATTAATTATTAAAATACAGATGAACCCTATGTTGACTATCATTTAAATAATAAATATTATTCATTACTAATTAAGTGAAAAAAATCCATACAATTCATATATACTCATCAGAGGGTTCAATAGGAATTAAACCAAAGATTTTCCTTTTATTATAATTACGTTCATTGCATGGAAATCTAACATATATTATATATATAAATTCTCACATCAAAGTGCCAAAAAAAAAAAAATTACCTTTTCCTAAACTTGATAAGAGATAGGAGGAGGAGCTCCGGGATGGTGCCCGTCTCCGGCGACGGAGATTCGATAAGGAGAAGCTCAATCGCAGGCAAATAGTCAACCCCAGTAAGAGCTGTTGTCATTTATATTAAAAAAATAATAATGAAATAAATTATCAAATTTTCTCCAGTACTATCATGCAACTATGTTGAGCCAATGTTGAAACAATTTCTTGATCGATTAATCTATTTCAGATCTTTCTTTATAATGGTAGAGAAAGGAGAAGATTGATAAATTATGAACAAAGTATAGTTTGACTATGTGTTTTACTTAATTTTATTTAGGGTTAAGTAACAGATACCTATTAGAACTCCTGTTTTTTCTCAACTGTAACACTAACAAATCCCTATTAGATCTCCAGTTTTTCTCGATTGTGACCCTTTTTAATTGGATGATCAGTTCAAATTTGTATAGGATTAGGACTTTGAATAAGGATTTTAATTATTTATATTCAGTTCAAATTAGTATAGGATTAGGACTTTGAATAAGGGTTTTAATTATTTAAATAACCTGTCGCCTATGTATACGTGTATTTATATATAAAATATTAGGCAAAATCTATTTTTATTGTGTTTTACCAAACCCTTAAATTTTTATATAGTAATCTAGCTGTATATACATATATTTATATAGTAAATTAACATTAGGCAAAATCAAATTTTTTTTTTTAATGTTTTTATTGTGTTTTACCGAAGCGTTTAGTTTTCATAATATAATATACATTGAAATTAATAAGGGTTTAATAGATTACAAATTACTTTGAAATCACATTATGATTTAAATTGATAATTACTTTGGTACAACTGCACAAATTCCCAAATTGACCATTTAAGTCTCAATTAAATGAATTTGTCGCATTGTGGGTGGGCCATCAAAATGCCACGTGGAGGAGGGAGGGGGAGAAATTCGATCCATCAAACCCTAATTTGATCCTGCAGGTGGGGGCCTAGCCTGACATGCACTTTACCTTTTTTTTTTTTTTTTAATTTTATTATTCTAGCTTTTTATATAGTTCTCCAGCAACATTTTTTTTTTTTTAATTTTTTACTTCCTTTTTTTTTTCTTAAATTGCAAATAAATAAATACAAGAATTAACATGTTCGATTTCAATCCATTTGATTATTATATCTTTAATTTATTTAAAACAATTATTATATGTATCTCTTTATTTTAAATTTATAAAAAAATAAATAAATCTGTTTAAATTTCACTTCTTTTTTATGAATTATTATAATGATAATAAAATATGTATGTCCAAAATTTATAATGAAAATATTTACTACAAATTAAGAGTGTCTGATAGAGTGTGAGTGTGTACTAAATTAATAGAAAATTGATGTGAACAAGAGGGTGTGGTAGATGATTAAATAGATCAAGTTTGAGTTTAATGAAATCAGGATGCTAACGGTTTAGCAAACAGCAAATGACTTTGAAAGTAAATAAAGGGTTGAAAACATGTAAAGAAATATTGAGGTAAAGAACAAAAATATGAATACTAGTCTTTTGGCTTTCATTTACATAATTCACTTGGCTTGATCAAACATGATTCAAGACTACATAAATGCAAAAACATGCCTACACAAAACAAAAAATTATGACCAGCCAATGAGACATGCCTACACATAAATACATCGCATTTAACTACAACTTTCATAAATAGACTCGGACAAAACATGCTAACTAGGTTACTTACAAAAATGTACATGACAAAAGCATGAGAGCTACCAACTATCCAACAAAAGATAAACTTCTATGCCAAAAACCAACAGTGTTTTGCATCACTTAACTTGGAATTCCCCAGGGTATGGCCATGTAGTTCCTCGACAGCTTCTTAATCGGTATAGCCGTGTATATTAACTCAGAATCATTCGGAACAACTTCTACTTGGCTACAATATTCACAACCAGGTTCTTCTTTTGCTTTTGCAAAATCTACTCTAGGTTTCATCAGCTCCTTTCCCTCTGGCACACTACTTTTCATCAGCTGCAAAATTCGAGTAATCATTAACACAGTTTCAAGATTTGAATCTACATGAGAAAAAGAAAAAAAGGTTCATAGTTATGCAGCATGCCTTCCAATCCTTGAAGTCAAATCTGAAAATAAAATGGTGGCTTTTAGCTACTCCACTCTTGATTTCTTCTGCACTAGGGCCGTTTTTTGGTACTGAAATATAAAACCAATGAAAGTAATGATAATTCGATGAGCATGAAAGATCAAGTGCATTTCTATAAGAACATTCAGCAAGAGCTATACCAGCAAACTGAGAGCCACTCTCATCAACATCTATATGAACTCTGCCATCTTTTACCAAGAAAGAGAGTGCAAACAAGTTCTCAACTGTCTGAGCAAATGAATTTCTGTTCAGGATCAGGTTTTCAACATTAACTTTTTTCTCCTTCTTTAACATCTCAAACATCACATGCACATTTCTGTCAGTGTCTGTAACCACCTCTGCTGCTTTTTTAAGCTGTACATTAAATTATTTACTAATAAAACAATGAATCAATTTTGCATGAAGATAGATAAAGAAAGGTTCAAAAGAACAAACCAAATACATAGAATTCAAGTATTCAACAATAAAACATGAAACCAATCAAACAGTAACTATTGATTAACATATTAGTAAGATGGATATAAAATTATTATTAAAGTAAATGTTCCATAAAACAAGACTAGCATTGTAATTAAATCATGAACTTGCTAAAGAATTTTTATCTCAACATAGTATAAAAATCCAATTTCAATAGTTATGGTTATACCAACCAGTATGAATGACACTAAATATATCTCAACGTTACCTCTCTTGGTCGAGCTTTCATCATTGATCTTGTTCGTTTTGCACGAACCACTAACTTACATGGCTTAATCTCACTTTTCATAGGTCCAATCCTATATGGACACATTCAGAACATTAATATACACATTGTTCATATTGCATACATAGATTCAACACATTATAGCTATGGAAAGTATGAAAACACTCACATTGTCATGCACCCTGATCCATTCATGAAAAAGGGCGAAACGCAAGAGCCAATAGTATTCCATGAAATAGTTTGTGACTTTTCCAAAAGCTCCTTCGTAGTTCTTTGCTGCCCAAATTCTCTGATCAAGCAGGAAACAAACTCAGTTGGGGTAACACCTCCACTAGCCTGTGCTTTAACAGAGGCTACCAAAGTCCTTGTCAATCCGAACAAGGCCTCTGCATCGGCCACTTGTTCCCTAGGCTTGTCCACTGGTACCAACCAAACAAATCAAATAACAATACAATGCATTATTCTATTAATTCACGTTTCAACAAAAAATCAGAAAAAAATTCAGGATATATTTTATTCTCAACAGATGAATTTTTCAACTGAAAAATTAAGATCTTTAGATATACTTCATAAATTCAACATTACGCAGAGTCTCAAATAATATGAAGAGAATTTCGACTCCAAAATACATACAGTGAGAGCAAAGAAGAGTAACAATACCAAGTTTATGGATGTTTTCCACTTCGTTCATAAAGGCAATAAACCTATCCGAATCTGCATTCGATAGCTGATCTTTTTCCTCTGAAACAAAAATAAATAAACAATTTTCAAAAAAAATAATAATAATAAACGGATTCAAATGATGCTGTTGTCGATTAAAGTTCGCAAATGAGTACCATTGATACGGTTCTCTATATCACGGTATTGTGAGCAGATGATCCTACGCTTCGAAACGGGTTGATCATCCTGAGTCGACTCAACATGTTCTTCTTCCATAACCATGGAGTCCTCTCCGTACTCTCTCACTGGTTCCCTCTCTCTCTCCATTTCATACAAAAGCTTAGATTTAGAGAGAGAGAATATGATTTGAAGAGGAATTTGAGAGGACGTTTATCGAGAAACGTGTGCAAGTGGGAAATTTGGACGGTTTTTGACTTCTTCATTTCCCTCCCTTTTCGAATAATAACCGGGAATCTTGGTTTAGAAGATTCCATTCGTTATTGGAAAATTCATATGTGAACATATATTATTGGAATTATTATTCATTCTCTGGAAATTATATGTCGTGAAATGTGTTTCAATGATATTTAAAATAGGCATGTGTACGTTATAAGGTGGTTTGGGATTACAAAATATTGGAAAATCTACTAAATTGTTATATATAAGATAAATTTTTAAAATTGATTTTCAAAATCCAATCAAGAAGTCGATTAAGGATAATTTGATATTTGGATTCAGTCTAATGAAATAGTAGGTTGATTTGGTTTGAATAACTAGCATAGGCTCATATAATACTCATGTTTTAAAAAAATTTAAAAAATGTAATATTTATATTAAAAATATTTATAATTTTGTGTTCAATCTATCATCTAGTTAATTAGCATTAACGATAATATAATTTTTTAAAGGAACACAAATATTTTTTATTTATTATATTAAATATAATGATGTTGATGTGTATGTCATATTATTCAATCATCATATCATTTGTCTAATTTATTATTATTATTGTTGACAATTAAAAACGATAATGACGTCTTTACGGCCAAACAATCAATATTTATCACTAATAATTGATATAATGGAGTTTATGAAGATTAATCAAGAAAATATAAATATAAACTCAAGGTTAGGTGTATAATAGTACAGTTCTTTTTTAGCCCTCCTCTTTCTTATGAGCTTTTTTGTTTGTTTTTCAACCACCCCTTTGCAATAAATGACCATCTATTTACATGAGTGGAACTAAGGATGGTTTTGATGTTATAATCCCTTGATTTGTGAAAGAACACATTAAATGCCCTATGATTATAAAAGTTTATTGTTTTCGGGGAGGTCGGGTGCCAGATCAACTCGTCTTTCCGAACTCTTGGCCGGGTGGCTAAATGTTGGGGCAGCCTTTTGCCTATTAGGAAATCACGCCGCATGAGTTTTTTATCAAATGTTGAGGATCATTTCCTAAACATGGATTATTCACCAATACATAATATTCTTACTTTCGTCAATACAGAGTTTGGTTCTTGGAAGCGTTGTAGACTACTTAGAGTAGTGGATTTAACAGTTAGAGATTTAAGATTGTTGGATGACAAAATAGGTGAGCTACTTCATTTAAGGTACCTTGCCTTTACAATTAAAAGTTACGACCCCTTAGATATTTCAAAAGTTCCCGAAGACTTTTCCAAACTTTTGAATCTTCAAACATTAATCATTCGTCAATCTCGGAATTCTTTCAAGTTAGGTTTGCCATTGGGAATTTGGAGAATGAGAGAGTTAAGGCAAGTTATTATTTATGATGGCTTCCTACCTAATCCTTCAACTGATCATATTTTACCTCTACAGAACTTACACACGCTAAAAAAAAACTTGATTTTAGAAGCTCTGAGAGGATTTTAGAATTGATTCCAAACATAAAGAAGTTGGGAATCATTTATTATTACATCGAAGAAAAAAAATGGTCAGAATACAATTTAAACAATCTCATCCATCTGCAAAAGCTTGAAAATTTGAACTTTTATGCATTTCCGCGTACTTCATCTCATATGCTTGCATTCCCTGTGACACTAAAGAAGTTGACATTGTGTGGCACTTAAATTCCATGGGAAGATATGTCAATTGTTGGTTTATTGCCGAATCTTCAAGTGCTCAAACTAGAGCGGTGTGCTTGTCGTGGATGCATGTGGGAAACAGTCGAAGGGCAATTCTGTCAATTAAAAGTACTTATATTTGACTTAGTAGATCCTAATGTTTGGACAATAGAGAGTTGTCATTTTCCTAAGCTCAAACAACTTACTCTTATTGAATGCTGTAATCTAAGAGAGATTCCATGTGATATTGGATATATACCAACACTTCAATTGATTGAGCTGACCAGATGTAAGTCAAATATTGTGGACTCCGGCAAAAAGTATTGAAGAAGAACAATGTGATGTTGGAAATGACCTCCTCCAACTTCATATTGAGTAGTACTCGGGAGTAGTGCTGAGCTTCAGGTATTATTCCTGTTTCCAAGTATTTGCTTGGCCTTACTCATTTTTATGTAAATAAGTAAATAGATAGGACCATACATTCAATATTTTGGTTTGGTTAATATTTTATTTGAATAATATATTGGATGCATTTGTGCTAATAGTGGTGTTGTTCATTTTAATTATTTTATATTTAAAGGTAATAACTGATTTTAAGAATATATATATATACACACACATATACCTACTGGATCAAACATACATTTTGAGAATGCACATCGTGTCCACTTTCTTAAAATTTTATATTTTAGTTTTTTTTTTAAATAAGAAAATAATAAAAACGATGAAATAAAGTACACATAATTCCTATTCTCGCACGTGATGCCACTACTTCACACAAATTGGTTGTGATTTGATCGAGTCCATGATTATGATTCTCAATAAATATATTCACGACCCAATTTGATCTATCTCTCTCTTAACAATTGCTAACTTCGTTTTGCTTCAGGCAACTCATTCCAAAGTGGACACCGAAGTGATGGCGTCTTGTGGTGGCAATGGGATGGAAAGAAGGTTATCTGTGTGAAGTGGTGGTGTCTCATGTGCGAAAGAAGAAGAATCTTTAATTCATGGTTTTTCTTATTTTTATTTTTTATTAAAAACAAAAAATGTAGAATACCAAAGAAATGTGCATGGTGCATTTTCAAGGTATGTCTGCAGATCAAATTTGTATATTCATCTATTGACCTATTTATAAAAAATGTGAGATGTTTTCTAGAAATAATGAGTGAACAATAATAACCTTAAGCTATCACTTATCTACTTATTTATTTATTTATAGAAGTGTGAGATGTTTCTTAGAAATAATTAGTGGACAATAAGAACCTTAATTTATCATATATCAATTCATACAGTAATATATATTCATTAGTTTTAAAATTCTAACTAATTTTTATTTTCATATTAAAAAATATATGCTTACAAATGGAGGAAATTTTCGGCCGAACAAATTTTACTACAAAAAGATGACACGGAAAAATGTTACAATTTAATACTATAGTGTTCGTGTTAACTCATTAAAAACAATTAAAATTAATAGAAGACACATTATTTTTGTGATATGATCGACATGTTAGGGGTACCATAAGTTGTACATAAAAAGATATATAATCATATATATTCATTTCAATAATTTGTTAATATAGATGAAGTATTTGAAAGAAATGAATCATTCAAACATTAAAGCTGTAAAAAGTAAAAACATTTCAATTTTTTTAAACATTTAATAAAATGATAGGTTGCAAAGACAATTTTGAAAGAATAAATTGATAACTATCCTAGATTTAGTAAGTTTAACCTTGTCGTTTCATCAATATTATCTATATATATATATATATATATATAATAACAATTACCCCTAAAAATAGTAATACCAAAAGTTTTCCAGCCCATTTTCACTTCCTAATTATAGAAATTTTATTAAGTATTAAATATTTAATTTTTTGTGATATTAATTGAATTTATGGTAATTTTCAAAAATATTGATTTTGTATAATGAATATATATGGTATACAATCAAATCATTATATATGGACGAAATATATACATATATATGTATATATAACATATAATACGACTAAAATTAATTACCCATGTCAAAAAAATCTCATCTAATCAAAAATATAATATGTATCAAGAATATATATAATTAAATTCTCAATTTGGTATCTAGATCATTAAATCAATTTTATTTATTTATTGAAATATATTTAAAATCATAGCATGTCAATGAGAAAATAAACTGTTTGTAAATAGAAGAAAAAATGTTATCACAAATGAGTGATAAAAAAAAAATGTAATTAGAAAATAATGATAAAGAAAATGATTTTTGAAGTTGATCACATCATTATTTCTCAAATGTTCATTCAATTATCAAGCGTGCAATAATTTTTTCCCCTGTATAGATCTCTTCTAATACATTAATAATATGTGATTTAATTTTTATTTTCATTTATTGTGGATTTTGTATCATTAAATAATTATCAATCTATAAAACTATTATGTGTATTTTATCTTTACATGTTAATTAGTTATTAATCTTTGCACGTCAATTAAATGAATAATTATATACCTATTTGAGTTTGAAAAGCGGTTGTATTAAATGAATTTTGAATAAATTACATGAAATTATTGCAATAGGTACACTTTCAATGAAAATTTTAGTAATTGTCTAAATATATTTCATATAAATAAATGATATTTTGGTATATATTATTTTTAAATAAAATTTTGAATTGTGATGCATATATAGATTTACACATATTTATAGGATAATATCTTTCTATAACATACTATATTTAATATCCTATTTTATATACTCATCTATTGTTCATATACTTGGAGTATAATTAATTTTGAGAATATTACCATCCTACCCTCTTAGAATAATTTTAGAGAAGTATAATTTTATGTTCCTACGGAGCTTTCGAGAAAACTTTGATCATAAAGAATTCCAAATTTAAAAATATTTTAAAACATAAAAGTTGATAGTAATTTATCAAACGCATAAATTTATACTTGCATGATTTGTGTATATAAACATAGAAGTGATCATTTTATTAATTCATGAACATTTGAGCTAAAAGTACCATATTTTAAAATATAATTATTTACTATTTAATATTAGCCAAATTTTAGGTTATAAAGGTTTTTTTTTTAATCATTATATATGTATACGGTTTACGATTACAACAAGTTTATTTTATATAATATTTTATCAAAAAATTCAATATATATATTTTTTATTTTAAAATCATTTATTATTATATTCAAGAAAAGCACAAAACATCGAGAGTTATTTTAAAAATTGCATTATTATTGGTAGTTTTCCCAATCTAATATTCATATCTTATAAAATATAAATTGAGGAGACCTTTTAAAATCGGGATTCCTTTTTAAAAATTTCATAATTATAGGGAGTATTCCAAATTTAATCTTTTTGCTTAGCATATTTATATATTTAGTAAATCATTTTTGTTGTGTGTAATATTTTGTCACATTTTTATTCTTTTATTTTTATATAAATCATAAAAATGAATAGTGGTGAAATCAAAACATCATGGACGCATCCATTTTTATATTATTATTTCCTATGTTTTACATAAATAACCAATTTCTATATTTTTGCTTAAACAATAGATGGGTATATGAAATAGGATATTAAATATGGTATATTATAGAAAGATATTATCACAATGTCATAATTTTTTTCCCATCATGAATGTTTTATTGAGCATATGTTAATTTGCATAATTTTTTCCTCATTAATTATGGCAAATACAATGAGTAAAGTAGTCTTACAATGTATGATAAATATATGAAATATTTAAAATTAATAAATTATATTGATATTACATTAAATTGAAATAACTTTGAAGAACTATATTGTTTTTCATGGTCAGCATATTTATATCAAAAAATAACTAACATTTGAACTTCATATGCCCATACATGGCACGGGTATCAAATGAGATTGAAATATTCTTTAAAAATTGATTTTTCATAAAAATTAACATTTTTACATCAAATTCGAAATGTTTAAATTTTATGGTCATGAATCATTGGATGGGGTAACATATTAGATTGGAATTAGTCTAATTTTTATTATTATTTTGTATTCAATATTTCATATCAACATTAAAATAGTAATATTTATACACCCGTGCATCGCGCGGGGCCTATACTAGTTTATCTATATATATAAAAACAGAACCATTGACAGAAATAGCAATTGGTGTTTTCCAACCCACATGTTCTTTCCTTTTTGGGAAATCTATAACACCCTAATTAATTACTTAAGGTGTAATGATATATATATATATATATATATTGCTTATTAATTAATTATGTATAAAAATTAGCTAATTAAGTAATAAGTCATGATGGCTAGTCACCACCACCCTCACGCCACCTGCCCTTTCTCCCCCAATTCACTCTCTCTCTCCTCACCACAATTAAACGACACGCCTACCTAGCTTAGGGCACCTACATTGATCAATTTTTAGCACACCATTTTAGTGTGGGGCCCACATGACACCTCACTAATTAAAAACATCTATTTTTTAAAAACACACCTCTACATCAATTTAATACAAATCTATATCAATTTTATCTCAAACACAATCATTACATGTGGGTCCCAATATCCACTAATTTTTATTCTTTTATTTATTTATTTATATGAGTTTAAATTAATGTGGATTTACTTATTTACTAATTTTTATTTATTTACTTATTTGAAGTCATATAATATTATGTGGATTTTATGCTACTTATTTATTAAAATACAAGGACCAAAATAAATAAATTTATTACTCCAAACCTTCTGATAAACATGAAAAGAATTTTCAATTCGGAGGTGATATTATAATTTTATTCCGTAAAAATACATTATGAAATATTCTTTATTTTTTTTGTTATACTTTTTATATAAAAAATTTCACGAGACCGTGTGACAGGTAAAATTTATATTTACAAATCCCTCCATTCATACACACAAATGATTTCTTATATTATAAATCATAGATTGAACTATCTTTAATCATTTTTTATTTTTTATGAGGCACCCTCACTTTCATAATTTTTATTCTATTATTTTTATTTATATGAGTTTAAATTAATTACTTATTGCTTGTATTTTTTTAATCGTGTCAAAATTGTATATTGGATTAATTAATTATGACATTAATAATTTTCAATTCACATTAAAATATAATTAATAACAAACACATCTCTCTCTCTCTACTATTTCCATCCTTGTGGAATTCTCCCTTTTCTAATTTTTTACTTTTCTTTCTCTTTTTCCATTTTCCAACTTCACCACTTTTTTAAATTTTAATTAATTTGGTTTAGGGGTTACCCTATCCTCTATTCCTCCCCTCACCACACTTAATTATTAAATATATGTTGGTGACATCACGTTTCTACTGAATATATAATAATATGTAGAATTTAAATGTGTTTTTAGCTTTTGCATGGTCATTCCAACTCAAACAAATATAATTGTAATTTTTTAAAGATATTTCTTGAAATAACTTTTGAAAGAAAATATTAAATAAGAAGCAGAAAAAAAGGAATATGGGGTTTCCCTTCACCTTACGAAACCATAAATCCATTAAAATTGTCAATGTTTGAGGATCCAGTTCAACTATATCACCACCTGTCCCACGCTACATACTTATTTCATAAAATTAATATAATCCCATTTTTCTCCTTCTAACTCACTACTATTCAACAAAATGCCCTTTTCTTATTTTCCCCTAAAGTTCTACAATTTTTTTTACTCAATCCAACAATAGTTTCCATTGATGAATTAGTCAGATTTTACTATATAAATGAAATTTAAGAGCAATACATTCAATCTACTTATCATCGACACATCATTTTTAAAAATTTAACAACCAATCAATCGGACATAAATATAAATATAAATATATATATATATATATTACAACATAAAAAAGTCGCATGTGGTATACTGGTATTTATGCGAAATATTGTGTGTGTATATATATATATAAATATATATGTGTGTGTGGAAGCAGGGTTTATTCAATACAGTACACCTACAAATAGTAATATTTGTGTGTAATAATAATAATACATTGAATGTAATGAAATGAATATAATAATCCACTTGCAAAAATTAATTAAAATTGCAGTAATGACATGGGATCCAATAACTTGATTTCCCCATTGTTTAATGAATTATTTGTCGAGTATATGTAGGACTTGAGCTAACTTTTTCTAGTTTCTCTCAACTACTACTTCAGTTTAAGAATATAATGACAGTGATGATCCCTTGGAGCATCTCCTGCATTATTCAAGTGTAGAAATAGTATTTTATTTAATATAGTTTTTACTTTTTATATTTTTAATTAATACTTACTCCAAATCTTTGTATTTTTTTGGATTAATTTAAAAAAAAAGGACATATATATAGCTAGCAATATATGAAAAATACGCAATTGTCATTACAATACATTTGACATACAATTAATATAAATGAGCAATTAATTTTTTCAAGTTCCCAAATCGTGTCCAAATGTGTTCAACTAAATCCGCTCGAAGTTGGTGATGAATTTGATTATCACAGAGCTCGGAATTAATTTGAAGAAAATTTCGAAATTCTTGGGGTGATCCTTGGACGGGTTGTGCAGGCTCATCGCGTTCGTCGTTGTACCAATTCGTGACTAAGTCTCCCTCATCCTCAACAATCATGTTGTGTAAAATAATACATGTTAACATTATATGTCTTAACCTTTTCTTATACCAAAAACGAGCTGGACCTCTGACAATTGCCCATCGTGATTGGAGTACCCCAAATGCCCGTTCGACATCTTTTCTTGCTGATTCTTGTTTTTCCTTAAACAATCGTCTTTTCGCATGCTCTGGACAAGGGAAAGCCTTTACAAACGTCGCCCACTCCGAATAGATTCCATCTGTTAGATAGTATCCCATTTTATATAGTGAACCATTCACAATAAAGTCATTCCTCGGTGCATATCCATGTAAGACATTGTTGAATAAATCAGATTCATACAACACATTTATATCATTTCGTGAGCCCGCCACCCCAAAAAATGCATGCCATATCCACAAGTCTTGAGATGTGACCGCTTCGAGCACGATTGTGGGTGATGCATGACCCCGTGTGAACTGACCTTTCCAAGCCACTGGACAATTTTTCCATCCCCAATGCATGCAATCAAGACTTCCCAACATGCCCGGAAAGTCGTGTCGCTCCTCGTGCATTTGGACAAGTCGTTGAATGTCATAAACATTCGGTTTTCTCAAGTATTGATCACCAAATATTTCAATCATGCATTGACAAAATTTAAAAAGACATTTGATGGCAGTAGACTCACCCATTCGTAAGTACTCATCCAATTGGTCGGCCGGAACTCCATAAGCAAGTTGACGGATGGCCGCTGTGCATTTCAATAATGGTGACAACCCTAACCTCCCCGTACCATCCGACCTTTGTTGAAAATACGGAGAATGTTCCTGAATTGCATCAACAATACGAAGGAATAAATGTCTTCGCTTTCGAAATCATCTTCGAAACATATCTTCATGATATACTGGAGTTTCGGAGAAATAATCATTAAATAGCCTTGTATGTCCGGCTTCACGATTCCGTAGTATGAATCATCTTCATCGCCGCTCTTCTAATCTTTGATATGCGTCAAGTATTTGTTGACCGGTATGAAGTATTATAGACATCATTTCTTCTCCCGGAGACGTAGGCATTTCTCCCTCATCCGAATCAACTTCAGACTCGTCAGATGAATTTTGATTAAAGCTATTCACATTTGAAGACATGTTGGATAGAAAGAGGGAGGAATTTTGATGTGTGATATTTGACCAAGGTATATCACCTCTTATTTATAGTGGATATATGTATACAACTTTTGTGACCATTCTTTTATTTAAACAAATTAGGTATACCAATCTTTTTTTTAAACAACCATTCAACTTCATGATATAAATTATAATCATGTGACTTCAATCTTATGGAAAGTGAAAAAATTAGGTACTAAAAACTTCACTTGCAATAAATTTCTCAAATCCAAAATCTGTCTCAAATCCGATCTCACCCGAGTCATGACTTCCATCCTCTTTCGGATAGATTTTGATGTCGAATTTGACTTTTACTTCTTCTTCAAAGTTGTAGCCATTAAAGTTAGCTATCTAATGCCACCAATTTTAGCCAAATATCATTTTTCTACACCAAGTTATGTGCAATTTACTGAAATGCTGACATAGTGGAAATTAACCTTATTTTGCACTGACTTTCAAACATATTTAAATTTTCTGCTCTCTTAGAGATATAATTGGAGAAAACATTCAACATGAAAGTTGTAGAACTCCCTCTTAGATTTTTAACAAGATAAGATTCATTAAATTTGGACCTTTGTAGCTTGAGATATAAATTTTCTCCCAAAACTGCATATTTGTTATTACTATGACTTCACAATTTATTGACCTAATTGCGATAGAATTTGTTATCGAAACTTGCAAATTTTTTTGAACTCTTTTATACAATTGTTTTTACACATAGTCATATGAAATTTATAATTTGTTGTATTTTGTTATTTTGAACAAATAATTAGTTGTTGAATGTTGGGTTACGTTCTAGATCTATCTAAGTGGATAGTAGACAAACCACAAACATCATTAAATAGCTTAATTTGAGTATTCCATTTCTCCATAACTACATTACATTAAACTAACTTTTACTTATTTTGAGAATTCCATTTCTCCATGATCACATTACAATATTGTTGGTGGAACTTTAATTGTTGAGCATTCATATTGGAAGTATCCTTATTCATAATCTCATATTCCCTTGCAAGATTTGCACGGTTTTGTGATTCAATCTCCGCCATTCTTAGCTCCTTCTCTTGCAATTTCTCCGCCTTTCTTAGCTCATTCTCTTGCACTTTCATTTCTTTGTACGCATTAAAATTCTCATACATAGATCCGGATTTTTGTGTCATTTGAGAAAGATTAGTACTCGTAGTTGCCTTTTTTTTTCCTTTTCTCTTTGCCGTTTTTTGTCCAATTGGACGGACATCCTCTTCATTAAGATCAAAATCACGGCTTCTGTCGCCCCAACTCGTGGCTTGACTTGTTCCATCATCCGATATTCTTGATTTCTTTGTGCCGCTAGAATGATCGGTAGATTGTGGAGAAAATATTGGTTGATCTTTAAGGATTCTCCAAACATGCTCCAAATTGAATGCTACACCACCATTTTCTTGAAGATATTTCTCATATGAGAATCGTAGTATATCCTCATCACTGTGACCGCTTCGATATTGGTTATAAATCGAATTGTAATTTTCATTGAAACGATTACACTTCTTTTGAATGGTGTTGTGCCAATGTGACCTTACCATACTAGCAGTTCTAGTTGGTGACCCATTCGGCTTATATTGGTTGTAGTAACTTGCCACACGTGTCCAAAATGCATCCCCCTTTTGGTCATTGCCAACGATTGGGTCGGTCGAAATTGTTACCCATGATCGGGCAAGCACCTCATCCTCGGCTACGGTCCATGAAACTCGCCTTCTTCCGCCATCATTCATTGGATTTGATTGAGGAACATTTGAATCATTTTGAACATTTTCAAAATTACCAAATAGTGAAGAATGTTGCATAAAATTTGGATTATCACCAAATGTTGGGTGTTGAGAAGAAGAAAAAGAATTGAATAGAGAGTTTATTGAATTGGGTGTTGTTGGTGAATTTGGGTCCGTTGGCGTTGCACCAAACGTATTCGAAGCACTCCACCAATTGTCGGACATTGAAAAAAACAAATTTCTTAGATTTGATTGAGTTTGAGTGGATGATCATTGTAACAATTCAAATACATATTTATAGAGATTTCATATAGTGAATTGGTAGTAAAAATCAAAATAATGGTGGTTACTATCTACCATTCATATCATATGGAAATTAGGTGTATCTACCAATTTCACTTGGGAAAGTGAATTGGTAGTAAAAATCAAAATAATGGTGGTTACTATCTACCATTCATATGAATTGGAAATTAAGTGTATCTACCAATTTCACTTGAGAAAGTGAATTGGTAGTAAAAATCAAAATAATGGTGGTTACTATCTACCATTCATATCATATGGAAATTAAGTGTATCTACCAATTTCACTTGAGAAAGTGAATTGGTAGTAAAAATAAAAATAATGGTGGTTACTATCTACCATTCATATGAATTGGAAATTAAGTGTATCTACCAATTTCACTTGAGAAAGTGAATTGGTAGTAAAAATCAAAATAATGGTGTATACTATCTACCATTCATATGAATTGGAAATTAAGTGTATCTACCAATTTCACTTGAGAAAGTGAATTGGTAGTAAAAATCAAAATAATGGTGTATACTATCTACCATTCATATGAATTGGAAATTAAGTGTATCTACCAATTTCACTTGAGAAAGTGAATTGGTAGTAAAAATCAAAATTATGGAGGTTACTATCTACCATTCCTATGAATTGGAAATTAGGTGTATCTACAATTTTACTTGAGAAAGTGAAGTAATAAATTTGACCAATTGAATTACCTTTTGTAGTTTGAACAACCATTCAATTTCTACCAAAAGTAAATCCATACCAAGTATAATCAAAATTATTTTGATCCAATTGATGAAGATAATTAGATTTAAAATAATGAAGCTTGAAAGATTCATTTCATTATATTTATCAAGAACTTACATTTTAGAAATATTACCTCATATTGGAAATTGTAGAAAAAATAGATGATATATTATTTTATTTTGAAAAAAGACATTTTTTATTGAAAATTGTAGAAAATAGATAAAATAGAAAAAGTAAAATAAAGTTATAGAATTCTACAAATTATATACATTATAATAAACATGATTAGAATTCTGAATTCTAATTTTCTACCAATTTTATTAGTTGCTCATTACATTGTTAACAATGTATATATAATTTCATATTCAACTTTGGTATGAATTACATATAAGTGACGATTTCATAGATTTTCAAAGACGAGTTACATAATAAACACCATTATCTATAGAAAAAGTAAAGAAAATAAATATATGTGTTTATGAGGGAAAAATAAAAATAAAAAAATTAATTAATTGAAGAGGAGAGAGAGAAAATGCAAAACCACACAACATTAATGGATTTTTAACACACCATTTTAATGTGGGGCCCACATGACAACACACTAATTAAAAATATCTAATTTTTAAAAACACACATCAACATCAATTTATCACAAATTTACATCAATTTAATACAAATGCAATCATTACATGTGGGTCCCATTATCCACTACATTTTATTTAATTATTTTTATCCACTAAAATACATACTTAATCCAATCATTGACTAATAATTACAAAGGGGACAAGAATGCTATTCATACATCTTAACACACCCATACTTACACAAAAACACACACTTAAAAACATCTCCACATCAATTAATAACACACATGTTTTAATTAATAACACCTCAAAATGAATTGGAATTTGTGCCCTATTAACACACACAAAAACACACACTTAAAAACACACCTACATTAATTAACACACCTTTTGTTTTAATTAAAAACACCCACAAATGAATCAATGTGGGTGCCCTTATGGCTCATCTTGCAAAGTGGAAAAGAAAAAAGGCAGAATCAATACACAGTTTCTCCTCTCCATCTCTCGCATCTTCTTCTCGATCCTTCTCTCAATCTTTCTCACGGTCTCTCTCTCTGCCCGCTGCTTGTGTTTTTTGCTCATCTTTTCGTTTAATATTTGTTATTTTCATTTAATAATTAATATTTTCTTGATTTCTTTTAAACATTAATAGCCAAGTTTAATAATTCATATGTCTCAAAACACATCAAATTTTTGTTAAACGAAATTTGGACCGCATTAATTGTTTTATTTAAACGAAAAAATTGAATTTCTTCTTGGTTTGTATAGTTAAACGAAATTTTATCTAACTAAGCATTTATCAATACTTAAACGAAAATTTGCCGTATAAATAGTGGAACTTATGAATTGTTGAAAATATTTAAACTTCAAACATACATGTCGAACCTATCATTCGTTTCCCACATTCGATGCCAAATAAATTAGACATTTTCTTCGGGTATGCTCTATCGACCCACAAATGGAGCAATGGTTCTGCTTCATTCGCCTGGCTTGACCCTCAACGTGTTCGTCATCAAGTACTTGATACTGTAAGGGCAAGAGTTCGATACATCTGGACTTATTATGACTGGTTTTGCCACAACAACTACATGCAGCGGGTTTGCGTGAATGTGTGACATGCTCACCGGTCGAGGGAATACGTTTTGATTTCGGACGCCCTGCTTATTTTGGTTTGTCTGGCGGAATACATCGTATCTTCTTCACATCGTCAAACACATCCCAATCTTGTGGATTAAGCACAGGATTAACATCACCTGTCCACACCCCCCTCAACCATTCCGTCGTGTAATATGTGCCAACGTAAGAAGTGACTGTTTCGTTCGCAAAATTGCAACCAGTAACACAGGGAAATAAAATGTTAGCTTTTATATTTTCATTGCATATTCTAAACTGTTAATCGTCATCGAGTATCGACCAAGATTACCATATCGTTGCACATGCATGTGAACATGGTATCAACTCAGCTTGATAAATACAACAAGTGCACTCGTATCTGAAGAGATCAATGAGAAAAACCTTATTGCCATCTATGACTTTATATTTGAATCGTGAGAGTGACTCAACTTGCATAAGCCGTCCAAGCTTAGTGTATTCTAATAATCTCTCATGCGCTGACTGTGTCAAGATATTTTGTCTCTCTAGTGCAGCCGTCCTCCTCTCTGTTGGGATATTACAGTTGTTATCTTGATAAGACAAAACGCTAACTCAAGAAGAAAAGAACAGTTTGCTTAAGGTATTGATACTTAGTTTCCACAACACATGATCAAGGAAAGATCATGTAATGGTTTTCCACGATGCAAGGAAAACCAACCTTAGAAGAAGTAAGAACACTTCTAAGGGCTAGCATGCTGAAGGAACAACAAGCTAGTAGAAGTATCCTGAGCTGAAGAAGAGTCAGGATACTGGAAGGAGCATGCAGCAAGCTGTGAAGAAACCGGAGTCAGGAAGCTACAGAAAGTAAACTAGGTTGCTACTATGGTGTAAGCTGGCCTAGGTTACAGGAGCAGGTTGCTGAGCAGGAAGCTGTTCTGAAAGGAGAATTCAAAAAGCTAGCTACTGCTGCAAGAACCAGACAAGAGCTGCAAGAACTTGAGCTTACAACAGAAGATTGTCGAGGATATAGGACTGGCCGAGGAGACGGAGTCTTTGTTGAAGACCTCAGGAGAGGATGTTATTCTGACAACACTCTCTGAGGATAAAAAGACCTCTGAAGGAGTGACTGTTGAGACAGTACCCTTAGAGGATGATCGAAGAGAAGTTGAGGTAACTGCTGAACAGCTAGAGTACCTCATAAGAAGGTTGATGCTGCTGCTACAAGCTCACAAGAACCTATCCAGGTTACAGCAGCAGAAGTTACTGAGGAAGCTAAGTCTGCAAGAGGTTGCTGCAAGAATTCGTATACAACAAGACTGCAAGAAAATAGTTACATCATCGCAGCAAAGAAAGAAGGAACGACATGCAGCATCGCTGTAAGAAAAGATACAGGAGTACTGCAAGTAAGGTTACAACAGTACTGTATGAAGATATTGCAAGAAGGTCTATGTTACAGCAGCACTGGTATGAACTAACAGCTGTAAGCAGACCTAGGATACAACACTCACAACAAGCAGACAACTGAAGAAGTATCCAGTAATCCGAGAAAGGATAAATGCAGTACGAAGGAGAGAGCCGTTCGAGAGAAGACTGAAGTTGCAGACGCGGAGCCAATGCGAAGACGCCACGTGGACTGACGCGCTGCAGAAAGCTGCGAGCCACAATCACCACGTCAAAAGGTCCAGAAGAGTCAAGTCACAATAAATGCAAACCATGCCGTTAGCCAAGTAGCTCAGATGCATTTAATGTGACCTCAAGGGAGATCTTGGAGATCAGAGCTTGATTTTGAAGAAGCAGAAATATCTCTCTTCAACGGATACTTCTCAACGAATAGAAACTCCAAGACCTATAAATAGAAGGTGTGGCTGACTGGAAAAAGAGCTGCTGCAGCTACAGCTGCAAGCTAAACAAGTCGAGTGGAAATTCAGATATCATCCAAAGCTTTTTAGCTTCCACTTGTTCAAGCCACTCAACCTTCTAGGAGCAGTCAACAAGATCAGATGAGCCTTCAGCGAATAAGACTACTCTGCACCAGTTGAAGACCTTATTTTCTTTTTAAGCTTAAAGTTGTGTGCGTAGGTTTTTTTAGGTGTCAAACAGTTGATAGGAGAGATCCTTGATGTTTGTATAGTTGTCTAGGTGCTAGACAGCTTCCCTGTGTGGGAGTGTGGAACCCTGTGTGGGTTAGCCTTTAGAATTTGCAGTGTTGTGTGATCTCTGGATTTTAGTTGGCGGGCCTTTAGAGTTTGCAGTGTTGTGTGATCTCTGGAATCTAGTTGGCGTTTGCTTTGTAAAGTTGATAGGTTGTGAGGAAGAGTCCTATAAATCAATCTTGCTTAACAAAGTTCCTGCTCGAGGAAGCAGTAGAGTGGATGTAGAAGGCTTACACCACCTTCGAACCACTATAAAGGATAAGATGTTTTATTGTTTTCTCTCTTACGCTTTATCTTGCTTATCCCTATCTATCTTACGCATAAAACATCTTGAAAATGATCAAGTTTAAACCAGCCAGCCTTGTGCCTCAAAAGGAGTTTATTTTTCCGCTGCGCTTAAAACTCAAAGTTACAGCAAGCAACACTGCTTTCAGTGCTGTAAGCTGTAACTAACTGGTGCTGCAAGTTCTCGTAGCTTGCAGAACAGTTTGTTTTGAAAAGATTTTCAAAATCGACCAAGGTTTATTCACCCCCCTCTGAACCTCGGACACCACTTGGGACCCAACACTCTCATAAAACCACCTTTCAATAATCCACCGAGCACACTCCAAAAAAGAACAAACTGGTAGTTTTCTAGCCCAAAGAAGGCGAGCATTTCATGGCTCGACAACATTTGATGTCATGAAATTGAATCTTCAAATGAGACACTTAACACGGGACCACCTACTCTGTCTGTTTTTCTTAAGGTATCAAGTTTACCTTCTATGTTCGTTTCTTCGATGGCAGCGACGTACCTATCAAAATTAAAGTTAAATCCATAAAATATTCTAAAAGTGAACATGCTCTTCTAAAATGTTTCAACAACATATATCTTAAATCGAAATGATATTACCGTTTGAATTCATGGAGCTGATAAGAATAGGCTACTTTGTGGAATAGTCCAACGAAATGTGACCCATGTTTGGCTAAATTTTGTTGCAAATGAAAACAACATAGATCTTGAGTGGCTTCTGGGTACACCATAGTGATAGCATTACCGATGCTGATGTGTTGATCGGACACGAGAAGCAGTTGATCTAGGCATCCAAATGCTTCACGATCATGTTTCAAAAACCAAGTCCACGAATCATCGTTTTCAACATCTCCTATCCCAATTGCTAGAGGAAAGATTTGATCGTTTCCATCTTTCGTCACAGCGGCAAATCTGATTCCTTTGTATTGATCTTTCAAGTGACAACCATCCAATACCATCACCGGACGTGAATATCGCCGGAATCTGTGAATAGATGCATCCAAAACAAAAAAAACACATATTTAAATTTTCCGGATTCATGTGTTTTCAATTTTGTATACATACCAGGATTTGATCCTTCCAATGCTGACAAGTACAGTGGCAGCATTGCAAATGACTGTTTGGGATCCCCGTATGCCTCTCACATCGCATGACATTTCGCACTCAATGCAATCCTATAACTGAGCTTCAAATCGTGATAACACAGTATTCAACTTGATTCTCCAAATGATAGAAACCAACATGTTCTTCAACTCAGTTTTACTACAAAACATGGCTCATTTGTGCAGACCATGTGTAGGCGACTCGTTATCATCGAAATATGCTATTCGGGGCTCCTCGAAGGTTGAAATATCCTGGATAAACCAATTTTGTCTATCAATGTATGTCATAAATTCCTCAAGAGAGATTCGTTGGTCTACATCCAAAGCAATCTGATCTTCTTCATCCAACTCAAGGTCATCTCTTACATTGACAAATGCTGGTCCAGATTCATCTTCCTCATTGTCCGAATCTATATACACAAGGTAAACATTAGTTAAACAAAATAATTTTTCAAATGAAATAACTTCATTGGGTTTTTAAGAAATGAAATAAAAATTATTATCATTTCCATCATCATGTCTTTGTTGTAGTCCAAAGTCTTCGAAAATTGGAAGTGGTAATTCATTACGTTGTATTTCTTCAGGTTGTGTAGACATAATCAGAGTCCCGAAGTCACTGTCACGTAGTCTTCACGACCAACTGACGATGGCCAAGATTCCCACAGAGCAATTGAGGATGTCCCAACCTGTCTCATATGATCCTCATTCGATAAACCAAATTTTACATAAAATGATTCATCGTTTTGTAGTCCATATGGAACACTTGGATTATCCAGATTGTTAGCAAAATAATCATGAAAATTTGTCATATCTACAGCACACGTAGAAGGATGAATATTTGAAATATCATCCGACACATTTCTTCCTTTCGAGTACAAGTTGACTCCAACATCCATCGTTTTAAGGGAAACAAAAATGATGACCTCCTTATTTCCCATTTGGAATAATCGGTACAGATCAGAATCATTCTTTATCTCCTTCTTTTGCACAAAGCCTGATGTCTCAATTAATGCATGAATCACATATCCCCAAAAATTCTTATCAGCACGCACAAGTCAATGAATTGAGTCGAGTAAGTCGTGATATCCGATTCTTTGAAGATGAAGCCGCTCATGCAAACGATTTTTGTACTCTAATCCTTCCTAATACCCTCCAAACCAAACCACTACGGAGATAAAGCTCATTTTTTCGTGTCACTATAAAAAAACAGAATATTTATACAAAAAACGAACAATATTATCAATTTAAAACACTTAGTATTATATATAAAATGAAAATATAAATGAATGTTACATGTTTAATTTTCATGTAAAGTGAGTCCAAATGTTATCATATTCAAATTTTAGAAGGTGTAAAACAGTGAACAATGATATTAAAGTCTATCTACAGTATACAATAATAAGGTGTAAATCATTGAACAATAATATTCAATTGATATTAGGTGTAAAACAGTGAACAATTAGGTGTAAAACAATTAGAACAATAATAATTAAACGAGTCCAAAAATTTGTTAAACCTATATAGTGTTAAAAATTCGTGAAACCTATATTAATGACACTAAAATTCGTTTAACCTATATAAACCAAGAAAATTCGTTTAACCTATAATAATGGCAATAAAATTCGTTTAACCTATATAAAACAAGAAAATTCATTTAACCTATAGTAATTCAACTTAAAATTTGTTTAACCTATATAAACATTATTTTTCGGTGAAGCCACAAAATTTTGTGTAAATATTTTACAAAAATACGTATAATACAGTTTACAAAATTAAAGCCTAAAAGTGCACTTTTTTTAAAGTTTAATAACTTATTAATAATGAAAAATGTTACATACATACACGATTAAACGAATATTAGCATAAAATGAGAATTGCATAGTATATAATATACACATTAATTTACATGACAAATCATTATTGTTTCACTTAAAAATGAAAATGATGTGCATACCTTATTCGTGGAAAAATTATTCACCTCAAACTTCTCGACTCTGCTTCTTAGTATTTCTTATCAACTTAAAAAATGAAAGGAGAATGTAAATATATTCATGTATGTTGGTGTCTTTAAATAGAGGAAGAAATAACCCAATTTGGTTAATTACCAAACTACCATATAATTCTAATTAAAGTAAAGTTATGCAGGCTTCCATCCCATCTTTACTTATGAAACACTGTAATTTATGACTTGTGCAAGGTAAAACGATTTATGAATCACTGAATACAGTAACAGACTTCCATCCCATCATACAATTTATGACATGTGCAGGTTAAAGATTTTAGTGAATTGAATTTGCACTACTAAACAAAAATGTAAATAGTGTTGAAACAGTGTAATAGTGTTTTGAGACCTATGAATTGTTAAAGGAAAAAAACGTTAAGAATTATTAAACAAAAATCTTAAAGTGTTTTGAGACATATGAATTATTAAACACCATTATTATAGGCTGTTTTACGTAAATTTTAAAGTGTTTAGGGACATAGGAATTATTAAACGAAAATATTAATGTTTAAATGAAATCAAGAAAATATTAATTATTAAACAAAAATAACTATGTTTCAATGGAAATATTAATGTTTTGAGACATTGTTTGTTTAAACGAAAATATTAAATATTAATGTTTCTTTTAATATTTTCATTCAACATTTGCAAATTTGCACTACTAAACAAAAATGTAAATAGTGTTGAGACACTGTAATAGTTTTTTGAGACATGAATTATTAAACGAAATCAAGAAAATATTAATCATTAAACAAAAATAACAATGTTTAAACGAAAATATTAATGTTTTGAGACATTGTTGAAACGAAAAATTAATTCGTGTAATTCTTAAATTGTAATGTTTAAACCAAGAGTTTTGATGTTTAAACGAAACTTAATAGTGGTAGACATTTGCACTATTAAACGAAAATTTGCAAATTTTCGTTTAATAGTGCAAATGTCTATCACTATTAAACGAAATTTGCAAATTTCGTTTAATAGTGATAGACATTTGCACTATTAAATGAAATTATAAAATTTTCATTTAATAGTGATAGACATTAGTGCACTTATTCAAATTCGTTTAACCAAAATTCCTGCACTTATTAAATTTCATTTAACTATACAAAATAAGAACAAATCCATTTTGGAGTTTAATAAGTGATAAATGCGAACTTCAAATTTCGTTTAATGCAATACGAGAAATTAAACAATCACTCATAAATCCAAAATAAACTCATTTACAATAAAACCTCAATTTAACACAAGAACCGATCATCATAGATTACAATCAAACCTTATGCATATTCATAGACCATGGATTAACAATTAATAATCAGTCCAAATCACCTTCCAAAATGGTGTCAGCATCTCTTGAGAACTTGTATAAGGCCAGACACATCAATCACCTCATCTCAAAATCGTCGAGATGATAATCCGATTTGGGAAAAGTGCGGCTAATACAACTCTCTATCGCCTTTAGTGCAAAAATTCCGCAGAAAGTAGGATCGTCCTGACGATAACATAACCATGGCGGTGCAGCCTTGAGAGAAATCACCATCGGTTTCCATTGAGAGTAGTTTAACTTCGAATAATGTCCTGCACGCTCTAACAAGTGTGGTACTATCTGGTGAATGGGTAGGGTTTGTAGAAACCTGAGTGCTTGCACATCCGAAGTCCACTTGTGTGTTAAACTGTCGAACAGTGTCAACGTCATATACCCGATGTGTAAGGATGCAACCACCCAATGGTTGTCCAAATTAATAATCGAGAATACCTATTAACAAATCAATAATAGTAACAGGCTTTTATTAGATTATTAATAAACCGTAATAAATGATGAAGAAACAATCATTACAATTCTTCAAACGTACCCTTTGGATATCCTCCCACCAAGATTTGATATTCAACCACCATGGTTTGTCACCTTTCACATATTGGAGAAGTCGATCCAGCTCCAATCGGTCAAACTCCTCCCGATATTTTTCTGGGTAACATGATTTGGAGGATCCACCGCATGATTGGAGTTCCAAATTTCCTTGCACATTTTCTACAATGGTAATTAGTGTAAAACCTATTTGAATGAGTATAAGTGTAATACGATTATATTTAATACAAATTCAACTTACATTAAACATGCAGTCAACAATTTGAATGTCCCTTCAAATTTCGATCCACTTGAACTCCAAATACTTTTGGACGACCTTGAAGAACCGTAAGATATGCATCGAAGACCTACAATACAAATTTTTTTTTTTCAATTTATTCCAAAAATACGATTAGCTCGTGTCGGTGTGTAAGGATATAATAGATGAAGTAAAGACTAGTACCTCTCTATCAAGCATAATGTGTGGATTTATTCCCCAACTGAAGAAATCAGGGTCAACTGCATAACCGATGCCAACGTTTTGCCAGTAAGATAAAACATATACAAGGTGAAAATTTGATACAAAATTTAGAAACATATTTCAAGAAGTAGAAGAAAAAAACTCAAAATTTTGGACAGGTAAAACTTACTTATCAGTTTTATCCCCAAGCTCCATCCTCGCTAAGAAATCATTATTGCTATGATCACTCATTCTTTGCCAATTGATATTACTCGCGAATGGACTTCTCAAATAATGAGACCGATCTCTTCGTCGAACTTCACGGATTTCGACACTCGTTTCAAGAATGTCATGTCCGACTGTGCCAGATGTCGAGCCTATGACAAAGCCAGGATCACCAAACTCTTTCTGAAATGTGGATGCCGGTGGTGGTGTGTTCATCTCGAACGATGTACCGACATCTCTAAAAGGGTCACGACCGTAATCGCTATACTGATAAGGAATAATAGTCGTGATCGGGGTCCGTAACAGTCACCGAATAATAAATAGAGGAGTGCAAAGCGTATGGGTCATATGCATACTGATAAGGGGCAGGCTGTGGAATGTATGGCTTAGAAGGAGTGTGCTCAGCATAAGTGGGATGCTGATACGAATGATCGAATACCGATGCACGAGAAGTAGAGTGATGATGGTCCTCCCCAGGCCAAGTCGCCCACTGCTTGGATAAGCGAGGCGCATAATGAGTGCCAAAATATGATCTGAGCTGATCCTCAATAAGTGAAGATATATGACGTTCCAAACGATCACTCTCATCCCTAATCGTCTGCTCGATCCCATCAAACCTACCATCAAAGTGAGTCTGCATCGTAGTTAACCGTTCAAAGATTTGCTCATACACGTAGAGCAATCCACACATTATGCTTGATAGAGAGGTACTAGTCTTTACTTCATCTATTATGTCCTTACACACCGACACGAGCTAATCGTATTTTTGGAATAAATTGTACAAAAAAAATTTGTATTGTAGGTCCTCGATGCATATCTTACGGTTCTTCAAGGTCGTCCAAAAGTATTTGGAGTTCAAGTGAATCGAAATTTGAAAGGACATATCCAAATTGTTGACTGCATGTTTAATGTAAGTTGAATTTGTATTAAATATAATCGTATTACACTTATACTCATTCAAATAGGTTTTACACTAATTACCATTGTAGAAAATGTGCAAGGAAATTTGGAACTCCAATCATGCGGTGGATCCTCCAAATCATGTTACCCAGAAAAATATCGGGAGGAGTTTGACCGATTGGAGCTGGATCGACTTCTCCAATATGTGAAAGGTGACAAACCATGGTGGTTGAATATCAAATCTTGGTGGGAGGATATCCAAAGGGTACGTTTGAAGAATTGTAATGATTGTTTCTTCATCATTTATTACGGTTTATTAATAATCTAATAAAAGCCTGTTACTATTATTGATTTGTTAATAGGTATTCTCGATTATTAATTTGGACAACCATTGGGTGGTTGCATCCTTACACATCGGGTATATGACGTTGACACTGTTCGACAGTTTAACACACAAGTGGACTTCGGATGTGCAAGCACTCAGGTTTCTACAAACCCTACCCATTCACCAGATAGTACCACACTTGTTAGAGCGTGCAGGACATTATTCGAAGTTAAACTACTCTCAATGGAAACCGATGGTGATTTCTCTCAAGGCTGCACCGCCATGGTTATGTTATCGTCAAGACGATCCTACTTTCTGCGGAATTTTTGCACTAAAGGCGATAGAGAGTTGTATTAGCCGCACTTTTCCCAAACCGGATTATCATCTCGACGATTTTGAGATGAGGCGATTGATGTGTCTGGCCTTATACAAGTTCTCAAGAGATGCTGACACCATTTTGGAAGGTGATTTGGACTGATTATTAATTGTTAATCCATGGTCTATGAATATGCATAAGATTTGATTGTAATCTATGATGATCGGTTCTTGTGTTAAATTGAGGTTTTATTGTAAATGAGTTTATTTTGGATTTATGAGTGATTGTTTAATTTCTCGTATTGCATTAAACGAAATTTGAAGTTCGCATTTATCACTTATTAAACTCCAAAATGGATTTGTTCTTATTTTGTATAATTAAATGAAATTTAATAAGTGCAGGAATTTTGGTTAAACGAATTTGAATAAGTGCACTAATGCCTATCACTATTAAACGAAAATTTTATAATTTCATTTAATAGTGCAAATGTCTATCACTATTAAACGAAATTTGCAAATTTCGTTTAATAGTGATAGACATTTGCACTATTAAACGAAAATTTGCAAATTTCGTTTAATAGTGCAAATGCCAACCACTATTAATTTTCGTTTAAACATCAAAACTCTTGGTTTAAACATTACAATTTAAGAATTACACGAATTAATTTTTTGTTTCAACAATGTCTCAAAACATTAATATTTTCATTTAAACATTGTTATTTTCGTTTAATGATTAATATTTTCTTGATTTCGTTTAATAATTCATGTCTCAAAAAACTATTATAGTGTTTCAACACTATTTACATTTTTGTTTAGTAGTGCAAATTTGCAAATGTTGAATGAAAATATTAAAAGAAACATTAATATTTAATATTTTCGTTTAAACAAACAATGTTTCAAAACATTAATATTTCCATTGAAACATAGTTATTTTCATTTAATAATTAATATTTTCTTGATCTCGTTTAAACATTAATATTTTCGTTTAATAATTTCTATGTCCCTAAACACTTTAAAATTTGCGTAAAACAGTCTATAATAATGGCGTTTAACAATTCATGTCTCAAAACACTTTAATATTTTCGTTTAATAATTCTTGACTTTTTTTTCCTTTAACAATTCATAGGTCTCAAAACACTATTACACTGTTTCAACACTATTTACATTTTTGTTTAGTAGTGCAAATTCAATTTACTAAAAAAATTAGCCTGCACATGTCATAAATTGTATGATGGGATGGAAGTCTGTTACTGTATTCAGTGATTCATAAATCGTTTTAGCTTGCACAAGTCATAAATTGCAGTGTTTCATAAGTAAAGATGGGATAGAAGTCTGCATAACTTTACTTTAATTAGAAATTATATGGTAGCTTTGTAATTAAACAAATTGGGCTATTTCCTCCTCTATTTAAAGACACCAACATACACGAATATATTTACATTCTTCTTTCATTTTTTTTAGTTGATAAGAAATACTAAGAAGCAGAGTCGAGGAGTTTGAGGTGAATAATTTTTCCACGAATAAGGTATGCACATCATTTTCATTTTTAAGTGAAACAATAATAATTTGTCATGTAAATTAATGTGTATATTATATATTATGTAATTCTCATTTTATGCTAATATTCATTTAATTGTGTATGTATGTAACATTTTTCATTATTAATAAGTTGTTAAACTTTAAAAAAAGTGCACTTTTAGGCTTTAATTTTGTAAACTGTATTATACGTATTTTTGTAAAATACTTACACGAAAATTTGTGGCTTCACCGAAAAATAATGTGCATATAGGTTAAACGAATTTTAAGTTGACTTACTATAGGTTAAATAAATTTTCTTGTTTTATATAGGTTAAACGAATTTTTTTGTTTTATATAGGTTAAACGAATTTTAATGCCATTATTATAGGTTAAACGAATTTTCTTATTTTATATAGGTTAAACGAATTTTAGTGCCATTAATATAGGTTTCACGAATTTTTAACACTATATAGGTTTAACGAATTTTTGGACTCGTTTAATTATTATTATTCTAATTGTTTTACACCTAATTGTTCACTGTTTTACACCTAATATCAATTGAATATTATTGTTCAATGATTTACACCTTATTATTGTATACTGTAGATAGACTTTAATATCATTGTTCACTATTTTACACCTTCTAAAAATTGAATATGATAACATTTGGACTCACTTTACATGAAAATTAGACATGTAACATTCATTTATATTTTCATTTTATATATAATACTTAAGTGTTTTAAATTGATAATATTGTTCGGTTTTTGTATAAATATTCTGTTTTTTTATAGTGACACGAAAAGATGAGTTTTATCTCCGTAGTGATTTGGTTTGGAGGGTATTGGGAAGGGTCAGAGTACAAAAATGGTTCGCATGAGCGGCTTCACCTTCAAAGAATCGAATATCACGACTTACTCGACTCAATACATGGACTTGTGCGTGCTGATATGAATTTTTGGGAATATGTGATCCAAGCATTAATTGAGACAAAAGGCTTTATGCAAAAGGAGATAAAGAATAATTCTGATCTGTACCGATGATTCCAAATGGGAAATGAGGAGGTCATCATTTTTGTTTCTCTTAAAACAATGGATGTTGGAGTCAACTTGTACTCGGAAGGAAGAAATGTGTCGGATGATATTTCAAATGTTCATCCTTCTACATGTGTTGTAGATATGACAATTTGTCATGATTATTTTGCTAACAATTTGGATAATCCAAATGCTCCATATGGACTACAAAACGATAAATCATTTTATGATAAATTTGGTTTATCGAATGAGGATCATATGAGACAGGTTGGGACATCTCAAGTGCTCAATGGGAATCTTGGTCATTGTCAGTTGGTCGTGAAGACTACGTAGCAGTGACTTTGGGACTTGACAAGTTCGACTTGAATAGGTCTCTGACTGTGTCTACACAATCTAAAGAAATACAACGTAATGAATTACCACTTCTAATTTTCGAAGACTTTAGACTACAACAGAGACATAATGATGGAAATTGTAATGATTTTTATTTCATTTCTTAAAAACCCAATGAAGTTACTTAATTTGAAAAATTATTTTGTTTAACTAACGTCTACCTTGTGTATAGATTCGGACAATAAGGAAGATGAATCTGGATCAACCTTTGTCAATGTAAGAGATGACCTTGAGTTGTATGAAAAGGATCAAACTGCTTTGGATGTAGATTAATGAATCGCTCTTGAGGAATTTATGACATACATTGATAGACGAAATTGGTTTATCCCGGATATTCCAACCTTCGAGGAGTCCCATATAGCATATTTCGATGATAACGAGTCGCATAAACATGGTCTGCACAAAGGAGCCACGTTTTGTAGTAAAATTGAGTTGAAGAACGTTGTTGGTTTCTACCATTTGGAGAATCAAGTTGAATACTGTGTTGACCATTCGGACAAACACAGATGGTTCGTGAAATGTAGATTAAGTAACTATCCATTCATCCTCCACGCTTCGAAGAAATATGGAATTTGAAAAATAACCAAAGTGTCTTGCCACATGAATGCTCAATTCAACTGAACTCGAGTGCCCAACGCCAACTTCCATTTGCTTTGATAAGTCAGTATTATGTTGACACAGCTCGAAAAGAGAACTCGAGGCTCATTCCGAGGACCATCATTGAAAAAATGAACCAACATCACGGTTTAAAGCTCAGTTATAGGATTGCATTGAGTGCGAAACGTCATGTGATACGAGAGGCATACGGAGATCCCAAATAGTCATTTGCAATGTTGTCACTATATTTGTCAGCATTGGAAGGTTCAAATCCCAGTACGTATACAAAATTGGAAACACATGAATCCGGAAAATTTAAATATGTATTTTTTTCTTTGGGTGCATCTATTTATGGATTCCGACAGTATTCACGTCCGATGATAGTGTTGGATGGTTGTCACTTGAAAGATCAATACAAAAAAATCGGATTTGTCGCTGTGACGAAAGATGGAAACAATCAAATCTTTTCTCTAGCAATTGGAATAGGAAATGTTGAAAAGATGATTCGTGGACTTGATTTTTAAAACATGTTCGTGAAGCATTTGGATGCCTAGATCAACTGTTTCTCGTGTCCGATTAACACATCAACATCAATAATGCTATCACTGCGGTGTACCCAGAAACCACTCAAGATCTATGTTGTTTTCATTTACAACAAAATTTAGCCAAACATGGGTCACGTTTCGTTGGACTATTCCACAAAACAACTTATTCTTATCAGCTTTGTGAATTTGAACAGTAATATCATTTCGATTTAAGATATATGTTGTTGAAACATTTTAGAAGAACATGTTCACTTTTAGAATATTTTATGAATTTAACTTTAATTTTGATAGGTACATTGCCGCCATTGAAGAAACGAACAAAGAAGGTGCACTTGATACCTTAAGAAATGCAGACACGAGTAGGTGATCTCATGTTAAATGTCTCGTTCAAAGATTCAATTTCATGACGTTAAATGTTGCAGAGATATGGAATGCTCGTCTTCTTTTTGCCAGAAAGCTACTAGTTTGTTCTTTTTTAGAGTGTGCTCGACGAATTATTGAAAGGTGGTTTTACGAGAGGAGGACGACTGCACTAGAGAAACAAAACATCTTGACACAGTCAGCGCATGAGAAATTATTTGAATACACTAAGCTTGGACGGCATATGCAAGTTGAGCCACTCTCACAATTCAAATACAAAGTCATAGATGACAGTAAGATTTTTCTCATTGATCTCTCCAGATACAAGAACTCTTGTTGTATTTATCAAACTAAGTTGATACCATGTTCACATGCATGTGCAGTAATAAGGTAATCTCAATCGATACTCGATGACGATTAACAGTTCAGAATATGCAATGAAAATATAAAAGCTAACATTTTATTTTCCTATGTTATTGGTTGCAGTTTTGCGAACGAAACAGTCACTTCTTACATTGACGCATATTACACGACAGAATGGTTGAGGGGGATGTGGGCAGATGATGTTAATCATGTGCCTAATCCACAAAATTGGGATGTGTCTGACGATGTGAAGAAGATACGATGTATTCCGCCAGACAAACCAAAACAAGCAGGTCGTCCGAAATCAAAACGTATTCCCTCGACCGGTGAGCATGCCACACATTCACACAAACCCACTGCATGTAGTCGTTGTGACAAAATCGGTCATAATAAGTCTAGATGTACCGAGCTCTTGCCCTTACAGTATCAAGTACTCGATGACAAGCACGTTGAGGGTCAAGCCAGACGAAAAAAGCAGAAACATTGCTCCGTTTGTGGGTCGATAGAACATACCAGAAGAAAATGTCCAATTTATTTAGTATCGAATGTGGGAAACGAATGATAGATTAGACATGTATGTTTGAAGTTTAAATATTTTTAACAATTCATAAGTTCCACTATTTATACGGCAAATTTTCGTTTAAGTATTGATAAATGCTTAGTTAGATAAAATTTCGTTTAACTATACAAACCAAGAAGAAATCCAATCTTTTCGTTTAAATAAAATAATTAATGCAGTCCAAATTTTGTTTAACGAAAATTTGTTTAACGAAAATTTGATGTATTTTGAGACATATGAATTATTAAAGTTGGCTATTAATGTTTAAACAAAATCAAGAAAATATTAATTATTAAACGAAAATAAACATGTTTTCAGACATTGTTTAAATGAAAATTTAAGAAGTGTAATTCTTAAATTTTAATGTTTAAACTAAAATGTTGAATGAAAATATTAAAAGAAAATTTTATAAGTTTTAAACGAAACTTAAAATATTAAATGAAAGTTTAATTTTCTTAAATGAAAATATTAAACGAAAATATTAAAATGTTTCATTTTCGTTTAATATTTTAAAGGAAGTATCATTAATTTCTTAAACATTTTCGTTAAATATTTTCATTTAAATTGCACTTCTTTTAACATTTTCATTCCACATTTTCGTTTAATGGTTCATTACTTTTCGTTTAATAGTTTAACATTCTGTATTTCGTTTAACATCTTGTATTTTCAATTCGTTTATCTTATTTTATTACTGTGATTTGAGTGTTAATTGGCGTAAGTTGCTTTTCAATCCCATCACAAATTGTTCAAATCAAGATCAGTCAAAAATTATGGTATTTTAGTATGTTTCTTATATTTTGTAGTACAAAAATAAATTGACTATATTTTGTGATAAAATTGTCCATTCTTATCTTAAAAATGATAAAGTTGGTCATTTCCCCTTAAATCTAAGCATTTAATGCTATTTTGTGTGTATAGGTGCTGCCTTTTGCACATCAATAGATATAATTGCAGGAGGAAAACTGAAAAGTTTTAGACATAGCTATAGGGTGTCTTTCTCGAGTAAATGGAATTATGATGTTGCAGATGGTGGTAGATACGACAAATAATATAAATCAAATGCCTGCTATATAGCTCTTTCTTCCAAAAATTAAATAAAAAAAATTATAAGGAAATGCAAATGGGACTTTTCATTTCCCCAACATCCTCAATAAATAGCAATGCCAGAGGAACACAATCTGCAATTTACGATAAAATGCAATTTGCTTGCTACATGGCTAAAATCTTTCATTTCCTAAATTTTTAGGATACTTTTCAAATTGCTCTATATTAGATAGTTTCAAGCTCCTCCATTTCTGATATATAAGCTTTCTATTATGGATTGTGGTGCTGCAATGGCTCTAGCAATCTCTATGGTGAGTGAGACTCTTCAAGGTACAAGGCACATATTTAGGCATGGATCTAGAAATAAAAACATGGTTCTGTGTTTTCATATTTAGGCAAATACACAAAAATTCAGAGAAAACGTAACAGTTCTTTATGAACTTTCAAATTTCTTAAGCAACAGTTCAAAAAAGAAATAAATCATTTGAACTAAATATATGAAGAACATACAACCAACTATTCATAAAATTTACTTCTTATTCTTAAAATTCCCAAAAAAAAAAAAACGAGTTTAGAGAGATTTATATCAAATAATGCCAAAAAAAAAAAGGGAATGACGAGATCAAATTATACCTCTAAATGCCGAAAACAATCTTCAGTTGTTGCATGCGTAGAATTCAGAAGTTATCATTGTTCTTCCTACCATAGATGTATCGAATTGAGCTGCTTTTTTCGTATCTGAAGGATTTGGAAATTATACCTGATTAAGTATACAAAATATATATATATATATATATATATATATATATATTGATTTGATTTTTCCCAAAACTCAAATGTACATAAAACTACAAAATGCCGTGAAAATTTAAAATCTATAGAAAATGAAATTTTCATCACAGATCGGAATCTGTTTTTGGGAAAAAAACAGTTAGCTCTTACCGATCTTAAAAGATATCGATGAATCCAGCCACAAAATATTTAATACATATTGGAACTTGACGAAGAAGAACAAAACAAATCGAAATATTTCAGTAAGAAATCGATATTTTTTCGTGAAAGCCTCACACCTCTATGAAATCTCGAGAGATTTCGACTGACAGAGTGTGGGGAGGGCATCGACCAAATACTTCCAGAAATTCCATGTGTGTATAAAGAAGGAGTTTTAGGGTTAATTATTGAATGTTAAATTTTGTCAAAGTTGGTATGCAACTTCTCCTTTTTTTTTTTTTTTGTCCTTTTCATATGTAACGTTTAAAGTGTAATACAAAAACTTCTGTGCACAAGGTAAATGGATCTAAGATCCATGCAATCCGGATCGATCAGACTCGCATCCGTGAATTTCTATTTATTTTTAATTTTTTTTCCAAATTTTTATCTTGATCTTTATGTTATAAATGTGTGACATTTATGTATAAATGTGTGAAATTTATGTACAAACATCTGTACATTTATGTCTATAACTTAGAAAAAAAATTAAAGATTTTCAACACAATTTGTATTGTATACTTTTATGTGATATCAATGTGACCTTTATGTTATATTATGTCACATTTATGTACAAATATTCTAACATTTATGTAATATATAAAAGTGCATAAAAGTCAGAATATTTGTCATAAAGGTGACATGATATAATATAAATGTCACATTGATATCACATAAATGTATACAGTTCAAATTATGTTGAAAATCTTCATTTTTTTTCTAAGTTATAGTATATAAAGGTCATGATAGTTGTACATAAATGTTACACATTTATAACATAAAGGTAACAACCTGAAGTAAAAAAAAAAAAAAGCTAAATTCAAAAACACGTGGATCCGGGTTAAAGCTGGGTCGACCCGAATTGCATGTATATCAAGTGCACACAAGACCAACTCAAAGTGTAATGATGAATCATATTTTCTTTGTATTTTGTTTTGTTTTAATTACAAGTTATGTGCACTTTGTTGAAGATGTATTTTAATACATATCATGTAATTTTATTTTTTCCATTTTATAAATAGTTGTTCTTTAAATTTAAATAAAGAAAATATAGTACATTAAATGTTTTGATGATGTAAAATATTCATGTATCATATTTTACCAGAAAAAAGGAAAAAGTGGTGAATTGATTCTAGGCATTAATTATGTTAATTATCTATTTATTATTAACAATATTTTGAAAAAAATATCAATAAAAATATAAATAGTAAAACACAAACTTTTTAACAGTTGGTTTATCAATGAAAACAATATAGACTTTCAATATTTATACTATTTACAAATTTGTTATTTTCCCTCCTAAACTATCAACCAATAGAAGGAAAAAAAAACTAAATAACTTTTAATTATCTTATAGAATAAGTTTCACATATATCTTACACAATAAACTATCTTATAATTTATATATAGAATAGAAATAGTAATGAAACAAAAGAAGCTATCTTAAATGATATGATTATATTTTAATGCTATGATTAAATTTTGAAAATAATGAAATTTAAACATTGTCAAAAATTAAAAATTTTGAAAATAAGTTTATAATTTTAATATATAAATGTGGAAAATAGTTTTAAAATCTAAATTTCATCTTATGAAGGATTGAAAAATGTTTACAAGTTTGAAAACTATTATAAAAATATTAAATGTGATACCCGAACTTTTCACCACTCATTGATCAATGCAATTCATGCATCATATGAGTCTCTTATTATGTGCTACTTGTGAACTTGCATAATTATATTTTGCTTTTAATTATTGAATTATTACGTGCTAATACATAATTTGTGATGAGAAAACCTTACTATAATTTTGAGATTCTAATGATGTTGGAGTGCGCACTGTAAATTATTTGACTAATGATAGTAAAAAAATTATTTAAAAAAAATAGATCTAATGTTGATTTATATATATATATATATATATTATGTGCAAGTGATTGCAGTGTATGTGTATATATAATAAAAACAAGTTTGATTAATATTATAATATTTATATATATAAAAGTGGTCATGGATATTATAATGAAAACCATTAACATTAAAATAATATATATATATATATAGACGTGTACTGAATGGGTAAATGTTTGCAAAACATTTACCATAGTTTTTAATATTAACAATATAATAATGATAACAATTAAAAGCTTACAACATAAGCTAATTATAAGACGGTGGCTTAGAACGAAGTAAATATATATTTCAACTTTTCTGATATCACAGAACAGACCTTCCAACGCTAGTTTAGTTAAAAAAAATTGAGGGAAAATCTCTGTGATGTCCCCTAATTCTTATCGAATAAGTACTATCAGATTTGGTATCGAGAAAGTTCGAGAGATGAATTGGAAGATTATACAACCAAAATCTTTGGAATCCCAGGTAAGTAGAAATTTATTATAACTACAAAGCATAAAATAGTATTTTATGAATTATTTGTGTTAATTGATGATACATGTATACTACGTGTTTTACGAGATTTGATTTGTTGTTCAGTGGCTATCGTAAAATAAATGAACCTGCGAGTTCAATGATTGTTATTATTATGAAATGAATTTGATAGTTGAATGGTTATTGTGGAATGAAGTTGTGAGTCATATCAAATGATGTGTTTTGACAACAAAGGGATGAAATTGTACTTTTGAACCATATTTATGTTGGCTACGTCGTGCTGTGTGCATGAAATTGGTGATGTGTGCATGAAATTGGTGTTGTGTGCATGAGGTTAGTGTTGTGTGCACAAAATTGGTGTTGTGAGCATGAGGTTGGTGATGTGTGCATGAAATTGATGTTGTGTGCACGAGGTTGGTGATGTGTGCACAAAATTGGTGGTGTGTGCATAAAATATTTAAAAAAAATGAACTAGTTGAGTGTCTAAGTCGGAGATTATAAATGAAATAGGTGATTCGAGAAGTGGATTTGTGGGAATGAGTTATAAAGAATCATACTATTATACATAATTTCTGCTTACTGAGATTTATCTCAAGTAATTTATGTTTTGTAGGTAACCATGATGATGTGTAACGTTATGGATGTATCGGACAAGCTGTGGAGCTCCGGCAGGGTTTTGAGCACTCGTGTACATAGATGACGACCTGTTTGGGCATGATTGTGGTTTATGCCACTTTTGCTTTTAGATATTAAGTTTCGTTGGACATGTTCTGTATTATATAATATGATGCATACTAATGGGTTAACATGAAAATTATTCGTGAATTGCTGACTTGTTGAAACTTCTTTTATATGAATGTGAATAGAGTAGTTTTGGGTATGAGATAATATTATGTTGTAAAAAAAATAGGTTTTTAGATTGTGTTATATTTAAAATTCATTTTCTGTGCGTGGGGTAAGTGTGGTCGTGACATTAAAAAATAATAAAATCTGAAATTAATAATAATAATAAAGTTGTGAGATTAAGTTTAGCAATCTAAAATCAACAAATAAAATTTAAAAATTAATTCAAATATATATATGTAATATTAATTGTGTAAAATATAAAAACAATAAATTGAATAATTTTTTTAATAAAAATAATAAACATATTTGGTAATTTATTCAAAATTATTTCAAATAAATAGATATAATTAATCTAAAAATTGTTTTAAAAACCTATTATATGTTCTAAAAAAAGCTGGAAAATGATCTAAGAAAATATTGAATTAAAAATATAAAATTAATTTGAATCCTAAAGTTTTTAAATATAAACTAAATTTTGAAATAAATATAATGTTTTATTGAACAAATCCATCTAAAAAAAATGCAGAAAATTATTTACAAATTCTAAAAATAATTTTAAGATATAAAGGAACAAAAAAAAACATATTAGTAAGTATAATTAATACTTCTTAATTATTCAAAAATTAAAACTCACAAACACAAAACTATTATTACTGTTGTTGTTGTTGTTATATACTATGTTCAATTTTATTTTCACATTTAATTGTTGAATATTGATGTTTAAAAAAAACACACGGATTGTTACAAGATTTGAAATAATAAGATGTCATGAATAACCTTTTAGTATAACAACTTCATTGTATTATTGCAAATTCGTATATATTGTTAAAATAAATGATAAATTGCACATCGCGCAAGTGTATTTCTAGTATATATATAAAAAGAAGACCTTTAAAAGAAATTACAATCATGTCATTTTCCCGCTGAAATCACAAGGGTATTTTGGAAAATGACATTTTGCAAGTTAATAGGTATGCATGTAGGGACTAAGGAGTAGGGGTGGATAACTATTGTAGGTCAACACACATGACTAATAGATGAATGATTTTAGAGTTTTAGGTTTTTTTCCCTAGAGTTTTAGGCTAAAATATAAACAATTCAAAAAAACAAGGAACGGTTCTTCTTGTTGTTGGAAAGAGAAGCTCGTTAGAACTCTTAATGATACATTTTATAACATTAATTGACCAAGTTATAACTAGATTGAATAACTTTAGTTATGAATTCGTTTACTATAGTCTTGTCTTTGTGTTTAGATAATATATGTTTTGTGCTAAACTTTTAAGTGCAAACGTTAAGTCAAAAGTTAAACAGTCTGGTCAAAGCATATTAAAACTTTGTAAGAAGCATCGTTTTCAACTTCTTAAGAGTTAATTGTACTCGAATTATTTTCTAAAGAGTTAATTGTACTCGATTAATCTTCTAACCCACCATAAAACTAATCTGAAACTCTAAGTGTAACGATTATTGAAAACTTGATGCCCAAGTAAAGCTTGTTATAACTCTTAATCATGCGTTTTATAACATTTATTGATCATGTTATAACTAGAAAAAATAGTCAAGTTTAGTAATTGGAGTTCAAAATCAAGTTTGTTCAACCAATAAAATTTTTAAAAAATATTGAAGCAAAAAGGTAATATATATCTAGGCAGACTACTACACATATAATCCCTAAAAACACCAATTAATTAAAGTCATCTATTTTGTTGCACTCTCTTGAGTCACTACTTGAATACAAAAACTTAGATCATCAACGAATATGCTCGCAATTCAAATTGCAACAATAAATGCAGGTTGTGCCTATTTTTTGCTAATTATACAAAAATATAGGATTAAATTGCAATTTTTGAAAATGTAGTGATTTATTTTGCTAATTTGACCTTCAAATTTATTTTTGTTGGGAATTTATGTGGCATCCAATATGACATGTGATTTGACATGTTTTCCGGATACGTGGACTTTGATTGTCGAAAATTATAAATGTGGTTTAAATAAATTGCAACAGTGAATAAAAATCGTGTTTTTTTTTGCAAAATGCGAAAAGTCTAGATTAATATCCAATTTTTTAAAAAGTACTCATGATTTGTTTTGGAATTACACCTTTAAAGAAATGCATGAAAAAAAAAGGTCATCAAGAAACTGTTTTCTCATTTGATTTTCGCTCATGTCGAACTTGAATGAAATGCAAATCGTTAAAATGATTTGAAGTTATGTTGTAGCTTGGGGGAGAATGTGTATAGAGACATGCAATATTCATTTTTCTTAACGTATATTTTCTATGTTAAAACTCATCTCCTCAAGCGAAAGGAAATCTCCGAATCAATTTTCCAAATTTTGTTTGATTCAAGTTCGATTTGAACGAAAATCGAATGAAATTTTTGAAAAACCCGAATTTGAAGAGACACATGTACTGCACATGCGATTTTATCTTGAATTTCAGGATGTCAGACTAATTTGCCCAAATAAAAAATTTATTGTCCTAATTTCAGAGTAGTAAAAACGTATTATTAGGTTATGTATAAGGTATTACTTGCTCTTTTAAATATATTATTTGTTTACTGAAATGTTTTACTTGTATACCAAAAATATATTAATTTTGTTATAAAAGCGTAATACTTATACATTGAAAATGTATCAATTGTTTTATTAAAATGTACTATATATAAATAATTGAAATATATTACACTATTATTTTCCTTAGTGAAAGGTACTACTCATATACCTAATAAATATTAATTGTTATACTAAAATGTATTACTTATATATATATAACTAAAATATATTATTTGTACTACTGAAAATATACGAAAATGATAAAATGATAAAATGATATACGAAAATACATTGTTTTATATATAGGCCTAATTGCAAAAAAAAAAAAAATCCAGAACTTTACAGTTTTTTTCCTTTTTAGCGAATTGTTTTGAAATTGTCAATTTTAACCATGATTTGACCAATTGATTTCAATTTTAGTCAATTTGTGATTTTTGTCAAGAAAAATGATTGTGGTGTGTGGATGTCGTGTAGATAATAAGTAACTCATACATCACTCAAATTAATCAAACTTAATTAACTGTGGATTTACTAACTTTAATCTAAACAAGTCAAAAAAAAAACACGTACAAGAATGATGAACGCAACGCAACGCAACACAACAAAAGATTATGTATCAATGTTAGACGACAGACAAAAATTAAATGAGGTGTATCTTAAGGAGAAACAAGATTAGAGAACAAATAAGATTAGAGAACAAATAGATGCATACACGAGTTTTTGTTGTATTGCGTTCATGTTTTCATTAACTCATGGTTAATTAATCTTAATTAATTTTTAAGTGATGCATCATTTAAATATTATCTACATGATATCCACATCACCATACATGTCACGCCCCGTTTTCTTACATAAAATATCAGAGTTTTCCATTGGGCGTGAAGAAAGATATAGCAAGGGACGTAATCACAACAAAAGAAATAGTAGGAGACGACAGAAAAAAGAGGTAAGAGACGATGTGATACAATCACATATCAACAATCGGTCTCAATATCGACAAATTCAACATTCACAGCGGATCATAACATCAGGATCTCACATCCCAAAAATATACAGAAATATTACCAGAAACGTGAGTTACATTAAAACATTATTTTAGAAATGTTTGAGAGACATCGTCTCATTACAACAAAGCCAGAAACAGTACTACCTCTCTCCAACTAGGGTTCCTCATGCTCATCATCTCCTGTAAAGTGAATTACGGAATATGGGGTGAGTGCGTGGAATACACTCGTGGGGATGAAATCCACCTCTTGTGACTCTCAACAAATATAAAATACCAGTAAAATAATCCTTAAGTCACGTTGTCACATCACATAAAATGCATAGCAGATATTAGAAATGGCAAGGGACAAGTAGGTGCGGGTATCACCCGTCTTACCCTATAAAACAGTCTCAATACCGCTGGTGCATTTCAAGGACCACCAAACCTTTCAGAGTAGTAGAAGAAAGCAAGGGATGAATGTATATTCAGAGTGGACCTCAGTCTTTTCACAGTATAAAGAATGATACAACAATTATATTCAAAAAACTTAGTATTCCTTACTCATGCAAATAATAGGAAAAATAGTAAATAAATAAAGAGTTAGAAATTACCCCCACCTTGTTCAGTGGTTCTCGCATGAGTCGCAAGTACCAAAGGTCAGATAACTCAAGGCTCAATCCAACAGGTAGCCTACACAAGTTATAGTATTTCTTAGATCCTTAATATATTATTCTTAAAGTGATAAAGGACTCCGGAAAAAAAAAGATCGTTAATAATGCGACGTATCGAGAGCTCTAAAGATTGAGGTCGAAGAAACGAGAGTGGATAAACAGTCTAAGTGGCTGAGATGATAGAGAATGAAATTTGAGTCACGACGGAAAAAGAATGAGCTCAATTGGAGCTGAAATGAGCTCAAAAGAAGCATTATAAGTTTAGGGGTATTTTGGTAATTTTGGTCAAAGGGTTGACTTTGACCAGGCCCACGACCCTTGGTCAACGACATCTCGTCGGTGACGACTCGATGTTGACGTACGGTGTCACGTGCGCACCCGTCACACAACGTGGCACACGCGTACGTCTCCCGACGTCACATTGCGCGCGCCCAACACCCGGCGCTCGCTCCTGGCGCGCCCACCCAGTGCACGACCGTGCCCCCTCGCACACGACCGTGCGCCAACTTCCAGTAGCTCCTACCGACTCGAGTACGACCGTGCATCCCATGCACGACCGTGCGCGCCGGTGCGCCCTGCAGCCTGCGCGCCCAGCAGCTTCTCTGGCTATTTCTTGTTGCGGCGGCGCCGCCCTCTTCTGGTCCACCGGCGACCTCGTTCCAACCTCCTCCATCTCCGGCTACCCCCAACGGACTCCGGTATAAGAACAAACCTTCCCCAACCCCAAAACTCACACATACATGTATATATATACAAACACACACACTACTAAACTCTTGGCCGGCGACTTCCAGTCGCCGGCGACCCATCGCCAAACCTCACCGGCGCATCACCAGTGCCGGCCATCAATTTCTCCACGGCGGTGCCACCTGCGCCGCCCTCGATAGCTCACAACACACGCACACAAACACACACTCACACATGCATATCACACCCCAACACGATTCGGCTACGGCGCCACCTCCCACGGCGGCGCCGTCTCTCCAACGACTTACCCTCACCTCCGAAAGGACCTCCGACAACAGCTCCAGCGAGAAGGAGGGAGAAAAAGAGAGAAAACCGAGGAGAGAGAAAAGTTGGCTAGGGTTAGGGTTTAGGGTTTTGAGATGGTTTTTTTTTATCGTTTTCCGGCGAACGAGAAATCGGAATTGAAATCCGAGACCTATTCTAGACTTGTCTCGTCGAGACCTACGTCGTGTGCGAAAATCAGCCGAAACCAATATCGTTGAAATTTTTCGGCCATCGACGGCGGCTGCCCCGCGGTGCCGACGGTGGCGCGCCGGAGGTCGGAACAGAGAGTAAAGAGAGAGAATGGAGGAGAGAGAGACTTACTCGTTTTCGTCGCTTTTTGGCTCATTCGAAGAAAGGGTGAAAAAAATGAATTGAATGAGCCCCTATTTATAGATTTCGAAAAGTCACTATTCTCAAAAAAATATCTCGTTTTACTATTCACCGTAAATATCTTCCGATTTTTCCGAAATTTCATGTTTCGCCCTTTTCGCCGCCGTTTGAGCTACGGATCTCCGATTGACCCCTAGTTCGTTTCTATCTTCTCGTTGATGCTCTGCTTTCACTAGTTGACAGACAAGACACTTCTTAACAAACATCCCTATGCTCCTTTTCATGTTTCTCCACCAAAAAATCACCCTTAAATCTCGGTACATCTTTGTACCTCCAGGGTGTGCAGACATCGGTGTGTCATGTGCCTCTTTGAGTATTTCTTCTCTCAATTCATCATTCTTAGGCACGCACATTCTCCCTCTGAAGATCAAAGCTCCATCTGTAGCCAAAGAGAAACCTTCGGCTCTTCCGTTATCCATAAGAGTTTTCATCTTCATTAGAAAGTTATCCCTCTTCTGGGCTTCCACAATTCGATCGCGCAACGTGGGTTTTACGAATAATGCTGTCATCCTAGATTCAATGCTGATCGGAGACGTGACTATCTCCAGATTTAGCTTTGACATTTCCTCAATCAGTTGGTGCTGATTGGTGATCATAGTCGTTACCACTCTCTTCCCCTTTCTGCTAAGGGCGTCAGCTACCACATTCGTTTTTCCAAGATGATAGTGAATCGTAATGTTATAATCTTTCACCAATTCTAGCCATCTTCTTTGCCTCATATTGAGCTCCTTTTGCTCGAAGAAGTATTTTAGGCTCTTATGGTCGGTGTATATCTCGCACTTCACACCGTAGAGATAATGTCTCCAGATCTTGAGGGCGTGTACCACAGCTGCTAGTTCCAGATCATGCATTGGGTAATTCTGTTCGTGAATCTTTAACTGGCATGAGACATAGGCCCCCACTTTTCCTTCTTATATCAAGACATACCCCAAACCTTGCTTGGATGCGTCATTGTAGATCACAAACTCTTTAGTCACATCTGGAACTATTAAGACTGGCGCTTTTGTCAGTCTTCTCTTCAGTTCCTGGAAACTACTCTCGCATTGCTTACTCCACCGAAACTTCACATCTTTTCTTGTCAAGCGTGTCATAGGAGTGACAATCTTCAAAAATCCCTCTATGAATCTTCGGTAGTATCCAGCCAGGCCGACGAAACTCCGGACTTCCTTCACATTTGTTAGAGCTTCCCACTTACTGATAGCTTCCACATTTTCAGGACCTACTTCGATCCCTTGTGAAAAAACGATATGGCCTAGGAAGCCCACTTTGTCCATCCAGAATTCGCACATCTTGAATTTAGCGTATAACTTCTCATTCCTTAGAACCTCTAGTGCGATTCTGAGATATTGTTCATGGTGTGCTCTATCGCACGAATAGATGAGGATGTCATATATGAACACTATTACAAAGAGATCCAAGTAAGGATGAAAGACGCGATTCATCAAGTCCATGAAGACAGCTGGAGCATTACTTACTCCAAATGGCATTACTACAAACTCGTAGTGGCCACACCTCGTTCTGAATGTTGTCTTAGATATATCGGCGTCTTTGACTTTCATCTAGTGATATCCAGATCTTAAGTCAATCTTCGAGAACACATTGACACCTCTTAATTGATCAAAAAGATCTTTAATTCGAGACAGTGGATACTTGTTCTTTATTATTCTCTTGTTCAGCTCCCGGTAATCAATACACATCCAAAAGTTGTCATCCTTCTTCTTAACAAACAACATTGGAGCTCCCTAGGACGACACACTTGGTCTGATGAAACCTTTGTCCAAAAGTTCCTGTAATTGGACCTTCAGTTCCTGTAATTCTTTCGGTGCCATCCGATAGGGAGCCTTTGACACCGGCACCGATCCCGGAACAAGATCTATCTCGAAAGTCACCTGTCGATCCGGTGGAGGACCAGGTAAATCCTCAGGAAAAACATCCATAAATTTCTTGATCACCGACACCTTCTCGATAGCAGTTGACTCCTTCTCGGAGTTCACCATGTTGACCAACCATGCCTCGCAATCTCCTTTGCTAAGCATCTGGGTTGCTTTTATGGCCGAAATGATCCTTGAGTCAACCTTTACTCGTGTTCCGTGGAATGTAAACTCCGACTTTCCTGGTGCTTGAAAAATGATCTCCCGCACACGACACTTAATTACCACGTGATTGGACTCTAGCCAGTCCATCCCTAGGATTATATCAAAATCCTTCATCTCCAAAGCGTGGAGATCAGCTAGAAGGATCTTATCTCCAAAAACAATCTTAAGTAGGTGTTTTATCCTTACCGTCCTTCCTGAAGGAATGCTAACTTCTAAGGTTTGAGCGACTATCCTACCGTCCTCATGCTTCAGCAATTTACAGAAGTTGACAGATATGAAAGAGTGTGTTGCTCATGTATCAAAAAGGGTGAAAACAGGTATATCAGATACTGATAACATACCTGCCATCGTCTCAGCTCCCTCAGCGGCTTGCGCTCTGCCTGCCACCGGCCTCGAGTTTGGGGCTGTAGCCGACGAACTCCTCGTCTTCCAGCAGTTGACCGCTATGTGCCCCGGTGCCCCACAGCTGAAACAATTCCGTGTCTCTTGCTAACACGGTCCTGAGTGTACTTTCCTGCATCTAGAGCACAGGTTTGCAGGTCGGGGAGTAGGAATGAGTGGAGCATTGCTTGCCCTTGGAAACTTATTTGGGGCAAAACCCTGGCTCGGGCCAGTCCACTTCCTCTTGACAGGAGCAGGGAAGACTCTTTTAAGGGGTGCGACATCCAATCCCATTCGGGAGACAATCGTCTGGGCTCTCTCGATGACACTTGCATACATCATCGTTCCTTGCCCAGCCAGAATCGAGCTAATCTCCGAGTGAAAACCCTTCTCAAATTTTCGAGCCTTCTTGAGGTCGGTATCCACTAAGTGTAGGGCATACCGGCTCAAGTGATTGAACCATCGCTCGTAATCTCCGACAGTTGAGCTTCCCTGTTGGAGATGAAGGAAATATGTTTCCTTCTTGTCCTTGTAGGACTGAGGGATGAAGTGATGAGACACCACTTCTTTGAACTCTTCCTCTGTGCAGGCAGTAGTGTCCGCTCATACGAGTCCCACCAGTGACTCGCTTCATCAGTTAGCTGAAAGATTGCACAGCTAACCATCTGCTCTTGGGAGCAGGCCAGGTGCCCAAACAGTCGGTCGAGTGACTTTAGCCACTCTTCCGCCTCCGTCGGTTCTCCTTTCCCATCAAAAGTCGGCGGGTTGAATCGCCGAAACTGCTCATAGATTAGGTTCGGGTCAATTCTAGCTGGCTGTGGTGCGGCTCAGGTTACTTCAAAGTGCTGGGCTAATCCTCTCAGCACTGTAACCAGATCCCCTACGTTAGCGTTCTTCTCACGTTCCGGCTGAATAGCCGGCTGAGGTTGCTCCTTTCGAGGTCTTCATCTCGACATAATTCTGTTACGATATATATATATATGTATAAATCATTGAGATTACATAATAATAATAGAAGTATAGAAACTTACGCGATACACTTGAAGAGATATAAACATATACTTTATAGGATAAACGAACAACTATACGTTCATACTATACATCCTAGCATATAAGGGTAGCGCGACACCATAACAAAAGGTGTATGTACACTATCTATGATGTAAAACTACCCTATCCATATACATATAGAATAAAAGTATTGTTTGTAGCATCAATATATACATATCATAAAAGTTCCACTACGTCGTCTACGCTACGGCTGCGAGAGGCGGCGGAGACCTCGGTACTCCTGGCGCTCCGTCCCGAGGGTCGCCAATCTCCGGATCGTCCTTCTCGGGATTCTCCTCCGGATCATCATCCAACAACTCAGAACTGCTGCTGGATGGATCGTATGGTGATGGCTCCGGAATAGTCGGAAGGCCATGTCGGCTCCATAGCTCTAGCATCCATCGTGCCACATTTCCGAAATCCGCGATGGGCACGAGATCTACGGACGAGAACACTAACTTGTCCCTGAATGCTAGGCGAGCCCTAACCTCCCACTCCTGTGGTAAGGTATGGACTAAATGTAAACACGTCTGGACACCACTAATTCGGCCTCCCATACCACCTAGCTCCCTCCAACAGTGTAAAAGTCGGGCAATGTGCTCTCCCACGCATACCTCGCCCGTTACTCGACTCTCGTAGAACCAACATTGAAGTCTGTCCTCTGGCGTCTCAAAGATCGGTATACTCACTCTACCCGTAACGTATATCCTATTCATCTGTCAAATTATATTTACACGAGTTTCGTATCACAGGTCTGAATCCATAGTGTTCTCTTCAGAACCTAACGGTTTAAGGCGAATTATCACATAACAGGCAAACACTCATATTCCACAAGTATTATGTCCAGGGAGAGTCACCTATGGAGAGAGGATGGTGCCTATCTATATCTTTTCAAAAACCTTTTCACGTTTTCAAATCACACTTTTCCCATTTTAAAACCAATTCGAGCAAGTTCAAAATCAATAGAACATTGCTTTGATACCATCTGTCATGCCCCGTTTTCTTACACAAAATATCAGAGTTTTCCATTGGGCGTGAAGAAAGAAATAGCAAGGGACGCAATCACAACAGAAGAAATAGTAGGAGACGATAGAAGAAAGAGGTAAGGGACGATGTGATACAATCACATATCAACAGTCGGTCTCAATACCGATAAATTCAACATTCGCAGCAGATCATAACATCAGGATCTGACATCCCAAAAATATACAGAAATATTACCAAAAACGTGAGTTACATTAAAACATTATTTTAGAAATGTTTGAGAGACATCGTCTCATTACAACAAGGCCAGAAACAATACTTTTTCTCTCTAACTAGGGTTCCTCATGCTCATCATCTCCTGTAACATGAATTACGGAATAGGGGGTGAGTGCGTGGAATACACTCGTGGGGATGAAATCCGCCTTTTGTAACTCTCAACAGATATAAAATACTGGTAAAATAATCCTTAAGTCATGTTGTCACAGTACATAAAATGCATAGCAGATATTAGAAATGACAAGGGACAAGTAGGTGCGAGTATCACCCGTCTTACCCTATAAAATGGTCTCAATACCGCTGGTGCATTTCAAGGACCACCAAACCTTTCAGAGTAGTAGAAGAAAGCAAGGGATGAATGCATGTTCAGAGTGGACCTCAATCCTTTCACAGTATAAAGAATGACACAACAATTATATTCACAACACTTAGTATTCCTTACTCATGCAAATAATAGGGAAAACAGTAAACAGATAAAGAGTTAGAAATTACCCCCACCTTGTTCGGTGGTTCCTGCGTGAGTCGCAAGTACCAAAGGTCAGATAACTCAAGGCTCAATCTAACAGGTAGCCTATACAAGTTACAGTATTTCTTAGATCCTTAATATGTTATTCTTAAAGCGATAAAAGACTCTGGAGGAAAAATGATCGTTAACAACGCGATGGATCGAGAGCTCTAAAGATTGAGGTCGAAGAAATGAGAGTGGATAAACAGTCTAAGTGGCTGAGATGATAGAGAATGAAATTTAGGTCACGACGGAAAAAGAATGAGCTCAATCGGAGTTGAAACGAGCTCAAACGAAGCATTATAAGTTTAGGGGTATTTTGGTAATTTTGGTCAAAGGGTTGACTTTGACCGGGCCCACGACCCTCGGTCAACGACATCTCGTCGGTGATGACTCGATGTTGACGTACGGTGGAAAAGAAACAGGATTTAGATTGAAAATACGACGTCACGTACACACCCATCACACGACGTGACACACATGTGCGCTCCCGGCGTCACACGGCTCGTGCCCAGCACCCGACACCCGCTCCCGGTGCGCCCATCCAGTGCACGACCGTGCCCCCTCACGCACGACTGTGCACCAACTTCCAGTAGCTTCTGTCGGCTCGCGCACGACCGTGCACCCCATGCACGACCGTGTGCGCCCTGCAGCCTGCACGCCCAGCAGCTTCTCTGGCTATTTCTTGTTACGGAGGTGCCGCCCCCTCCTGGTCCACCGGCGACCTCGTTCCAACCTCCTCCATCTCCGGCTACCCCCAACGGACTCCGGTATAAGAACAAACCTTCCCTAACCCCAAAACTCACACATACATGCATATATATACAAACACACACACACTACTAAACTCTTGGCCAGCGACTTCCAGTCGCCGGTGACCCATCGCCAAACCTCGCCGGCGCATCACCAGCGCCGCCCATCACTTTCCCCACGGCGGCGCCACCTGCGCCGCCCTCGATAGCTCACAACACACGCACACAAACACACACTCACACATGCATATCACACCCCAACCCGATTCGGCTCCGGCGCTACCTCCGACGGCGGCGCCGTCTCTCCAACGACTTACCCTCACCTCCGGAAGGACCTCCGACAACAGCTCCGGCAAGAAGGAGAGAGAAAACCGAGAAGAGAGAAAAGTTGGCTAGGGTTAGGGTTTAGGGTTTTGAGATGGTTTTTTTCGTCGTTTTCCGGCGAACGAGAAATCGAAATTGAAATCCGAGACATATTCTAGACTCGTCTCATCGAGACCTACGTCGTGTGTGAAAATCGGCCAAAACTGACAACGTTGAAATTTTCTGGCCATCGGCGGCGGCGGCGCCGCGGCGCCGGCAGTGGCACGCCGGAGGCCGGAACAAAGAGTAGAGAGAGAGAAGGGAGGAGAGAGAGACTTACTCGTTTTCGTCGCTTTTTGGCTCGTTCGGAGAAAGGGTGAAAAAAATGAATTGAATGAGCCCCTATTTATAGATTTTGAAAAGTCACTATTCACAAAAAAATATCTCGTTTTACTATTCATCGTAAATATCTTCCGATTTTTCTGAAACTTCGTGTTTCGCCCTTTTCGCCGCCGTTTGAGCTACGGATCTCCGATTGACCCCTAGTTCGTTTCTATCTTCTCGTTTTTCCAAAACGCATCTAATGGTATAAAAATATTCTATGTTTCATGTCTAGAAAAATTATCCATCTAAAATATGCTTTAAACACGTATCTGAAACGCACGTAAATAAATTAAACAGTCAAAACATACGCACTTAATTATTAAGTCATGCGTTTAAATATTTAATTAATAAATTATGCTTCGTTTTGGTCCGGGGTGCTATAATACAATAGTCTAATTTTGATGAAAATCATAAATTTGCTAAAATTGAAATCAATTGGTCTAATTATGGTCAAAATTGACAATTTTAAAACAATTGGCTAAAATAAAAAAAATTATGTAAAGTTGTGAATTTTTTTTGCAATTAAGCTTTATATATATTAGTTGTTTTATTAAAAGTTATCACATGTTGTTCTCAAATGTATTACTTGTTTTCCGAAAGTCTTTACTTATGTTTACTTAAGATTACTTGTATATCCAAAATGCATTAATTGTTTCATTGAAAATTAATTGTATAACAAAGCGGGATTACTTGTTACCTAAAAGTTAAAAAATAGAATTTTCCACTTTAGCTTAACCTTCTTTCGTATCACGTTGAACATTTTTTTTCATTATTTTTGCAAATGATTAGTGTGTTTCTTCTTATTTAAATACTTAAGAGTTTTAATATTTAAAATCATTATAACAAAAATAATTTTTAACAACATATTTGAAAGTATCAATATGCAAGTATAGAAGAAAGAAGAAGAATAATATGAAAAAGGGTAGAAGAATAGGAAAAAAACGAACTTGATAGGTGTATGTGGTTAGAAGTTAGAACTTAGATACAAGATAGACATGCACTAGAATTATAGAAAGAGAAAATTGAAAAAAAAAAAAAGGAAAAATAGTCAAACAAGCACATACTAATTAAAATCAGGAAAATGCTTTCCCAGATTTCTGCATCACTCTCTCACGCCTCCTCTTCGCTCACCGCCACCACCGCCACCACCGCCTTTTTCTTCCGCCCTTCTTTCCGAACGAAATTACGTTTCTACCCTTTCAACTCACAGAAGCGCCGCTTCTCTACCGTTTTCTCCATGGACGGAAGCTCTTCTCCCGCCTCCGCCGCCTCCGTCGACTCTATTTCCGAAGATTTGAAAAATCAAATATTGGATAACCACAGCGGAGATAATCATCGTATTGATGGCGTTAAGAATGGAACCAATACTGATAATATTGGTCAAAATAGGGTTAGGTTGAAGCTGGAAGAGCTGAAGTGGGACCACTCATTTGTTCGTGAGCTGCCCGGTGATCCCAGAACCGATTTAATCCCCCGAGAGGTTTGATTTGTTTTATAATCTCTTGAACCTGTTGATATTTATTTATTTTTGAATTATTTGCATTTAAGTTTCATTTTGTGGATGCGATTTGCCAGATTTAAGTTGCTCGTACATTTCTCATCTTTGAAATATATAATATTAAATTTGAGCAAAAAATTAATTTTTTTTATTTATAAGTTGTTCAATTGATCAATGATATCCTTAAAGCAACATTTTTTTTTTAAATATAGTATTTCACTATTTTGTTAGGTTTAGGAAGTGTAAATACTTATTGGCACTGGAATTTTGTATGTAATGTTGCCTTAGCAACTGATTTTCTGACATGAAATTACTTTCTGAATGGCATATTTGATGCTATAATGTATCCTTTCTGCGTTATTTGCAGGTTTTGCATTCTTGTTATACAAAAGTGTCTCCATCTGCTGAGGTAGATAACCCACAGCTTGTTGCATGGTCAGATTCGGTTGCAGAGATACTTGATTTGGATCTGAGAGAGTAAGTTTTTGTATATCTGCACTGTTGTCCGTCCTAACTAGTTATTCTATTCCTCCCATCAGATGTTATGTAACTTAACAAGTATCTACTTAACATTTTCATGCCTAATTTGTTCTTATCTCAGATTTGAAAGGCCAGATTTTCCAGAAATATTTTCTGGGGCATCACCTTTAACTGGATCGTGAGTTTCCATGACATTCCTTTTACTTTTCTTCCATCCCCGACCAAAAAAAAAAAAAAAAAAAGTAGCTCTTTGATCCACCTGTACTTACATTCTTTTTTGCGTATTTTTAATGAAGGGTTCCATATGCTCAGTGCTATGGAGGACATCAGTTTGGGATGTGGGCAGGTCAGTTGGGTGATGGTAGGGCAATTACTTTAGGTGAGGTTCTTAATTCGAGGGGGCAGAGGTGGGAATTGCATCTAAAGGGTGCTGGAAGGACTCCATACAGTCGGTTTGCTGATGGTCTTGCAGTATTACGTAGTAGTATCCGGGAGTTCCTCTGCAGTGAAGCAATGCACAATCTAGGAATCCCAACAACACGTGCACTATGTCTAGTAACTACTGGAAAATATGTTACTCGAGACATGTTTTATGAGTATGTTTGTCAAGCATACTCTTCATCTTTCATCACTGTTATGTTATGCTAATTATGGTCAGATAAGAGTATCTTGCTATATGAGTTTTTAAATTAAATGAACTTTCCTAATTATCTGTTCTGGGACATGTCATCATTCAACCGTTTCCTATTTTATCTTTATTATTTTTGTGTAGTTCAAAAACCAAATCTTCAATTTGGGTATATCATTCCATTAAATGAGCTTGTAATCTACAAGTTTCACAACTGACAACTGCGGATTCATTTGCTTGCAGTGGCAATGCGAAGGATGAGCCTGGTGCAATCGTTTGTAGAGTTTCTCAATCTTTTCTTCGGTTTGGTTCATATCAAATCCATGCTACCAGAGGAAAGGATGATCTTGGTCTTATTCGCACCTTGGCTGACTATGCCATTAGGCATCACTTCCCTCATTTGGAGAACCTCAGCAAAAGTGACAGTTTATCTTTCAGTACTGGTGAAGGAGATGATTCGGTAGTGGATTTAACTTCAAATAAATATGCAGGTAAGTTGTACATTATGAGGAATTAATTGAACTCATCTGCGCGCCTCATTAGCATTCTTACGTAATGATCTTTCAGATTATGTTTCTCTTAGATCTTCACCTATGTCTCCCCTACAGCAGGAATAATTTGTTTACATACAATTTCTTTGATATGGTGTGTAATTGAAATGACTTTAACTTATACCGATTAAGTTTGTGAACGTTTTGGAGCTGAAGCTCAACTTTGTGAATATCTTTCTGAGTTCTGTTAGAGGCAAACCAAAAAAAATTATGTATCATTAATGATCCCTGTCTGATTGCTGTTAGTTATATAGTTTTCATGTTTATGTGCCCTTGGCTGCACTTATATTATCAATCTTTCAATATGATTAGGCAACTGAGGGTTAATGTGAATCCCATATTAGCTAGAATTATTCAATGTTTAATATTACCTCTGAATTAGAACTTTTTGGGGTCTTTGGATCAGCAGGCTAGTGAAGGAAGAAAGAATTTTGTAGACACATTTGTTATTTAATAATGAAAGGAATTAAGATATATTTTAACATTCTCCATGATAATATCCTTTTTTCTAGGGAAAAAAAAAATTCAGAGAGATTATGGGTGAGATCTTGAATGAACAAGTTAGACCCACTTGCCTATCTTCCGCTGCCTTTGTTTTCCTCTTCAAATTATTTCTGTAACTAGATTCAAACAGATTCTACTGATAGTTTTATGATTAGTTTACCAGTTAGCCCCACCTATCTATCTTTTGCTGCACTTGTTTTCATCTTCAACTTTTCTTCTAATTAGATTCAAGCTGATTCTATAGATAGTTGTTATGATTTGATTTTATACTATTGGATGGAAGTTTAGCATGTCTTACTTTATTGCTCTGGCATCATATATTTGTTAATTTGATATTTTCCCTAATTGATATTTTATGTGGTTATGATGAAAAATTTTCAGCTTGGGCAGTGGAAGTTTCAGAGCGTACGGCTTCCTTAGTTGCAAACTGGCAGGGTGTTGGCTTTACCCATGGGGTGATGAACACAGATAACATGAGTGTTTTGGGACTCACCATTGATTATGGTCCTTTTGGTTTTTTGGATGCATTTGACCCCAGTTATACTCCAAATACTACTGATCTTCCTGGCAGAAGGTACTGCTTTGCAAATCAACCTGATGTTGGTTTATGGAATATTGCGCAATTCGCCACGACTCTTTCCGCAGCCCAGTTAATAAATGAGAAGGAGTCAAACTATGCCATGGAGAGGTACTCTTAATGCCTTCTTTTTCTTGGGAAGAATTCACCTGCTTGATTTTCCTTGACACATTTCCTTAACTTTCCAGGTATGGGACAAAGTTCATGGATGAGTATCAAGCCATAATGACCAAAAAGCTTGGTCTGTCAAAATACAATAAGCAGTTGATCAGTGATCTTCTTAAAAACATGGCTGTTGATAAAGTTGATTACACAAATTTTTTTCGGTTGCTTTCAAATATTAAAGCTGATCCTACCATTCAAGAAGATGGACTATTGATTCCTCTTAAGGCTGTTCTATTGGACATTGGCAAAGAGCGCAAAGATGCATGGACAAGCTGGGTGAAATCCTACGTCCAAGAGGTATGCACGAGTTATTTTATGATTCCTTTTTGTTAGTCTGAAGCAGTAATGAATTACACGGGTTATATATTGAAAAGAGATGGTCGATAAAAGTGTGTGTCCTTAAGGTTTTACGTGTAATAGGCATAAGTTTTGCATCTTGTATGTGGTCCTTGCTTCTTGATTAATTTCCATTTTCTGTGCTGCCTTAGCTATCCAACAATGAGAACTATTTCTTCACAGGGATACCACTAATTACTTCATATGGCTTTGGAATTAAATATTTATGACATGAGTTTCAGTTGACATGATTTTGGATAATGTTACGATATCCCACATTGGCTCCACATGAAAGTGTGGAAGGGTATATAAGTGGGAGTCAACCCTTTACATCTAACCATGGTTTTTGGTTAAGTTAGGGCTCCCTAGCTTATGCCTAATAGATAATGTAGTACTTTTTTATACTCGTCAAAACTTTTTTGTTATGTTTTGCTTTCCTTTTTTCTCTTTGTCTTTTCGGGTTTCCTCGACCAGTGTTGTTTGAGCGATTGAAGCTCCACATCAATTAAATATGAGTAGGATTGTATTAAACATGGTAGGATTGTAGATTCATTAGTATGACTATACCTGGCTTTTTGGGGAAATCAAAAAACAAAAATTACAAGTGTCTGGACCTAAATAGACAATGTCATACCATTGTTGGCATTTAGGGTGTCCATGGGGGTCATGATGGTATCAGAGTTGCATCTCAGAACTTGACTAGGTGGGGGAAACTCTTGGTGCCAGCTGTGCCAAGGAAATATAGTGAACCCCTAGGGAAGACAATGCTAGAGTAAGTTTAAAGGGAGGCATGTCATATTGTTTGAGAGGAGAATTGTTGAATTTGGTGTAGAGGAAATTGTCGAGGCCAAATAAAGATATTGAGCCACAAATAGATGAATGTGCTAGAGTAGGTTTGAGAGGAGGCTGTCTGTATCATATTGTTTGAGAGGAGAATTGTTTGATTTGAATTCAAATCCTACCTAATTTAAATGGACAATATATCTCCATTAGTATGGAAGAACTAAATCATGAGTTGATAACTATCATACTGTAACAGCACAAGTCCAAAAACTGTTTAATACAATCTTTACTATCTGGCCTCCCCTCCCACATACTTATATTATTGCACACACTTCTATTTTTATAAGGTACTATTACTGTCATGGGTAAGCCTTTGATTATCGGCCAGTCTGATGTTGGGAGTAGGCTGCAAACCAGTATTTTAGGATTACTTTTTGGATGACTGGGCTTATCTTAGTGAATTAGTTTGATAAGTTCATGTTTTACCACTCCTTGGGTGCGTGATTGAAATCTGTTGTATGTTGCAACCTACACAAACTGCCTGTAACAACATGATCTCTAATAAATATTCAGGAGCATGATATTCGTTGTCATAGGAGATTAATTTTCAACCAAAAAACCTCTTTGGAAGTTTCAAAAATCTTCATTTTTGTCATTATCTAACCATCCTCATACGTAATGTCTTTTTTTCTGCTGTAGCTTTCTGCCAGTGGGATATCAGATGAGGAGAGGAAAAAAACGATGAACTCGATGAATCCCAAATACATACTTAGAAACTATCTATGTCAAAGTGCTATTGATGCAGCAGAACAAGGTGACTTTGAAGAGATTCGCCGTCTGCTGAAGGTTATGTCACGACCGTATGATGACCAACCGGGGATGGAAAAATATGCTCGTTTACCCCCTGCTTGGGCTTATCGCCCTGGTGTATGCATGCTTTCTTGTTCTTCTTGATCCATAAATTATACAAAGGGGAGAGAGAGAGACTGAGGGAGAGAGAGGGAGAGGGTCACAGAGACATACATATATAAATTGTTGTACATAAAAAGCATGAATGCTGCCTTTGTTTTGTAATGACCTCTAAAAGTTGTAGTCTTCAATGCTTTCAATTTTTGTTTTTCTCTGCTTTGAGCATAGATTCATGTAGGTGAAGATGTATTTTATTTTATTGCTATGGAAATTGTTGGAGATATAAATTTAAACATTTATCTTGCTTTTACTACATAATACATTAAAGGAAAACTTGCATATTTGGTTCCCTATAGTTACAAACTCACCCAAACTCATATGATACAGTCAAATATAATTCTTTGTGATGGAGCTCCACTAGTGACAAACCAAATCAAAAATCAATTTTCACAAATTCATTTGGATTGTAGGTTGTAATTATAAAAGTTAAAATATTATATATATATAACCAAGGAACAAAATATCGCAATAAATCGGCGATATATCCCCGATTTATCGCGAAAAAATGCCAACCGATATCGATATGCTCCGACGAATTTTTCTGTCAAAATATCGGCGATATATCGATATCGGTCACGTTGTGCACAAATTTGACAAAATATCGCCGATATATCGGTGATATATCGCCGATATATCGGTTGTCGGTGGAATTTTTTTTTTTTTTGAATTTTTTTTTAATGGTAAATTAATTAGGCTAGTGTGTTAAATAATGAAATACATATTTGAATTCAACTATATTTTTAATTAAATAATTAGTAAACTTATATTTAGTAAATTATTTGAATTTAGGTTCCTCATATAAATTAATTAGGCTAGTGTGTTAAACAATGAAATATGTATTTGAATTCAACTAATAGTTTTAATTAAATAATTAGTAAACTTATATTTAGTAAAGTATTTGAATTTAGGTTCCTCATATAAATTAATTAGGCTAGTGTGTTAAACAATGAAATACGTATTTGAATTCAACTAATAGTTTTAATTAAATAATTAGTAAACTTATATTTAGTAAAGTATTTGAATTTAGGTTCCTATCATAAATTATCATGGCTAGTGTGTTAAACAATGAAATATGTATTTGAATTCAAAATTTGTCATGTTATCATAACCAGTGACGAAAATGTTATTATAAGAGACAACGTTTATATAATAGTTTATCTCTAAATTTGTTGTAAACATAACTTTTTATTTGAAATTTAAGTTCAATATATGTATTAATGTTACTTATAATATTATATAAAGTACTAGATATATTTTTCAATTTTTTTTCAAATTTTTTCAATTTTTTTTCAAGTTTTTTCAATTTTTTGCGCAAAAACCGATATATCCACCGATATCGATATATCCGTCGATATATCAGTAAAATCAAGGTACCGATATATCCACCGATACCGATATTTTCATCCTTGTATATAACTTAGAAACATTTCTGGCAAAATTTTCTTGCAAGGCCTGTAAACCCCATTTGCCCCATCCACCCAATTGATTATACTAAAAAATTAGGGCAAGAATTTCCCCCCAAATTAGGGCAGTAATCGACACCCAGCGAACCTTGCGCCATCGAAGTGGAAGGTAAATCTGAGTGCTTTTGTATTCTTTCTTCCCTCTGATTCTTGCTTTCTGCTTCCGACTGCCGAAGCTATATTTCCGGCGAATTCGCCGGAAAACCGAATGAGGAATTTGAATCTTTTAAAGGTTTCATGTGAAGAAGTGGGTCTAGCTCGTATTTACTCTGAAAAATTAGTTAACGTTTAGAATTACTTAGTGTTTGTCACATTTTTTAAATTAATACAATTGGTTTCTGACCTTGTTTGTTTCTAGATTTGATGTTCTATATATATGAACATGAACGTTGTTTTAGGTTATAAATTAACTAAATGAGCTGAACATGTACATGAAAATGCAATTTTAGATTTATTGCTAGCATTGATTGATATTCTAATGTTTAAAGATATTTGTACATGCAGATAGGGTATGATATAATTGATATGATATTGTTTGGTTTAAAACGTGGCAGTGGATTTCTTGTCTGTTGGATGTAAATGTGCGATTGTAAAATATTTTGTTTCGTTGAGAAAACGATATTGTGAGATTAAAATTTCAACTATTATTAAATTTTTATGGTAGATATAAGTGGTGTTTCTCTGTTTCATTTAAATATAATATCTACTTAATCTATTAGTTACTTCATAAACAAACAATACAATCTAGTTGATTCATCCACTCTTGTAATCTATCAGACCAGAAAACATAGGCTACAGAGGTGACAAATTTAGAATAGTGAACCTCCAGCAGCCTTGTATCAGGTAGCTTTGTATGAACTATGTGTGCTTGAAAAACTTTCTCAATAGTGAGATTCATCCACCCTCAGATGGAGGGAGTTTAATAATATTGTTTTAAGGATTTAATAATATAATTCTTTATTCAGTTAGATTTGTATGTATTGTGGTTGGCCTATTTAATTGCAAACTCAATTCAAAAAACCATTTAAGAAATAGGAATACTTGAAACCGCACATAAGGTGTTTGATGTCATTGCTGACTCAGGATGTAAGTTTTTTTTCTTTCTTTTTAAATTTCAATCTATTTATCCGAATTGCTTGTAGTATGGAGTATTGGATTATTTTGCATTTTTTTCTTTGAATAATTGATTTTATTTTGGCAGAAGTGATTAGTTTTGGACCTTCAAGATTCATGATTCTGAATTCATGCTTTGTATTTTTATATTTTTTTCATTTTAATTTTGCTTACTTGGGTGTATCTTATATGTTTATGGATTTAATTCAACATTCGAGGTATTATATGTTACGACCGTAGCCAGAGTTCTCACAATTCTATATCATCAAACCTTACCAAAGCTCTCTATCAAATGTAATATGTAGAGCAACCGGCAAATGACACCATTTGGATGTGAAGTGTGGGCAGAAATGGATGTGAAAATCAAAAGAAGTCAAAGGAAAGACTTTCCACTCTGATTCTAGTGCTAAATCATCGTTGAATGAATTACAGCAAATTGGGTCATTGTTTATATCTCAACAAGATCATCTAATCCCCTAACTAACATTTGGAGAAGATAGGTGAAACGTCGACATTCCGGTGAATCCTCTAACTAACTGATAGAATGATAAAACGATATGGTTCTAAGCTTTCTAATTGCTACTCATCTTCTATTTAATAAAAGCACTACCTACACTTTTTACGTTTTTATCTCTCTTTATTCATATGTAATTGAACTTAGTATTTGACATTTCCTCCCTCTTAAATCTGACTTCCCTTACATCAAATCCTAACTGGTTGTATGACAGTGATAGCATGCCAATAGTGAGTGTTCTTGAACTTCTTGAAGAGTATCTACGATCTTGTTCTTAGCCCCCCTTGTATTTTTGATTATCATATCCTAACAGTTTGTTGAGATATTTGTGCTGCAGTTCTGATATAAGCCACAGGGTACTTATCTTGCATCGAAACTGCCCCTATTACCTCATGACATGCATCTGTTTTAACAATAAATGGTTTCTGAAAATCTGGTAGTTGTAGTATAGGTGTGGTTATCATGACTTGTTTCAACTTCTGAATGCTTGCTCAGCTAAGCATTCCACGAGAATTATTCCCTTCTTGGTTAACACAATTAAAGTTTTAGCTAACAATTGTACCTCTTCTTCTTTTGAAAACCTCTTAAGCTAAATAGCTAAAATGCCTATATCTTCTCCTTGTAATTCTTGATTCTGAAAGCAACAAATGTGCAAAAGTAAAACTTTTCTTCTTCTGCTTAAACTAATTGTGTTTGCAATTTTTGGCTATAAAATTCACTTTCTTCACTTTGGTTTTGTTTTTCACCTGAAAACTGCTTCTTTTTCCCCTTCTTCATGGATGTAATGGCAAGTTTGACTTATCCTTTTGAGAGCTAGGTCAACCAATGTATGCACAATATGTGGGATCTTAGTTTTGATTTTAGATAACCATAGAGACCCGTGTGCGGTAGTATACTATACTGGTGCTTCTGCATTGAATGTTAATTTAGACTGTATTAGCTGGATGGGTTTTGAAATGCTCGTCTTAATTGCATGTTTGTGTGCAACAGTGTGTCACTTTTGGATGAATATGATAACTCACAATTATTTATCGTTCAGGAAATGAGAGTTCCTCGAAGCATTGAGATCTGGAAGATGGGTGTCATCAATTACTCCGAGGCGCTTAAGCTGCAAGAGAAATTGACATCTGACAGAAAAATACACAAGATCACTGATACCTTGCTGTGTCTAGAGCATCCACCTACATATACTCTCGGCAAAAGACGAACTGATCATAATGTATTGGTTTCTGAGGCTGAACTTAAATCGTTGGGGGCAGAACTTCACTACACACAACGAGGAGGTGATGTCACATTCCATGGTCCTCGTCAGGCTATCTTGTATCCCATTATTTCTTTGAGGGATATTGGCATAGGTGCTAGAAAGTATGTGGAGAAGCTTGAATCAACAATGATCGAGTTGGCATCTTTACACGATGTTAAAGCTTGTGCTGGACAGGTAGGCGAAACAGGGGTTTGGGTTGGTCAGAGAAAGATCGGTGCCATTGGTGTTCGTATAAACTCTGGGATTACATCTCATGGGTTGGCATTTAACATCAATCCCGATTTGAACTACTTCAAGCATATTGTGCCATGTGGGATAGCAGATAAAGAAGTCACATCCTTGCAAAACGAGGTAAAACAGGCGCTTCCTCCCGATGACATAATTCATGAACAATTGATTTCATGTTTTACAAGTACATTTGGATACACAAATATTATTCGGAGAGATAGTTCATCATTATCCTTAGATCATAGCGAAAAATGATGAGTTGCATTATTTTGATTCATTCTGTACTTACTCCATACATACGATCATTAATCATGGAGAATGCATTCATTTCTTCACTGAATATCACAACTGACCAGAAAATCCAGAAATCTGTGCTTAAATGTTGTCGTATTTTTGTCGTGTTATGATCAAATTGGTTGTGTCATGAACTGCCACCTCTAATCCTGATACTAGTATGAATTATTACATAGTTTCATGGTGAAGTTGAGGCAAAGATGTTTCATCTTATCCCTTTTGATTGTGTTTGAAGCCACATGTGAAAAACTCAAAGTTTGATTTTTTTTCTTAATTTTTTTCAAAATGTGTTACATATCAGATATCGCCTAAACTTCTGTAACGATTGTAGGGGTAGCGTGGATATGTATGTAGTTGATGATGTATCTTTCTAGTCTGGAAGTGCACTTCAACAAATCTTGTCTTATTCTTGAAGGTTCCTAGAGTGAACTTTATCTATTATCTTAATTGCTAAAAATAGAGAAAATAATTGAGGTTTAAGGCTCTAAAGTGGCAATACACTTGCCCTTTTCAAGTGGATGATTAAAACTGTGTAATCAAATTGGTGGATTGACAGGTTGTACTTTAAGAATGTCATCAAGTAGGAAACTTTGGCATGCTGAATTATTAGTGGATCTAAAAAGATGAGAATGCGGTAATAAATCCCCCACCTCAAAATAAAACAATTGTTTCTATTTTTTTTTTCTTTCTTTCAAAAATAATAAAAAATAAAATTATGTTTTAAAGTCAAAGTCTCGTTTTATCTTTCAAAATTCAAACTAAAATATCTACTTTCACAAATAAATTTATGATTGAATAACTTAACCAATAAAATAAACGTAGTTGTACAAGTGAAATTATGTGACTTTTAGAAAGTGATATTTTCATCCAATTGATAAAAAAATAATTTTTTTTACTGTAAATAAATATGACAAGAATATGGTCTCATCACACCATCCCATTCGTATAGTCCACTTATTTTTCACAAAAACTCACGTGAGACCTTATGTGAAACGTTTACACTTATAATAAAAAAATGCATACTTATAGCTGTAAAAGACATACTTGAATAAACTCATACTTATACTGCAAAAAATATACTTATATAACATATATAGTTGAAAAACATATGCTTATACCTGTAAAAGACATACTTAAATCCCGTTGCATGTGAGACGGTCTCCCAAGAGACCAACTCCTTATTTTTTTGCACATGCTAAGAATAATATTTAATGAGTTGAAAGATAATCATCACAATCAATTAAACACAATTATGTACATTTAATAAAAGTTAAACTAGTAATTAAATTACTGAAAAATGTATATCAAATGTGGAAAGTAAACTATATATTTGAAACAAAAAAAAAAGGGAAATATGGAGAGAGTATTAGTTTAGGTATGTGATGAAGGAACTTGATAAGAAGGTGATATCAATGTTAAGTGGTATCAAACATGTGGAGAGTTTATATATAATACAAGATTAAGGTACAGAATCAATGCAAGTTTAACCAGCAAAACCTAGCTGTGGTTGTTTATTGCAATGATTAAAGGAGGTTAAGACACGATTAAGATTAATCTCAGATTGAATTTGAAGTAATTAAAGTAAGATGATGAGGACCAATGTGATATGTGTCTTGTTAGAAGTCACATGACCCATGTTCTTTAGGATTGCCTTCTACATTAATAGTCAAATCACCATCACATGTTAAGACCTGCTTCCCACTTCCAACTCATTCAAAAATATTTAACCTATTATTTATTTCATTTCTATAGTAAGAAAACCCTCTTATTGTCAAAAGAGCATTCACTTTTTAGCATTTGCAAATGGGAAGGAAATATATTTATTTATTTTTCTTTTAACATTGGAATCCATTAGCAAGTGGTAACATGTAAGTTAACCTCAATTTAATAATAGATGAGTGTTTACCAACTCATGCATATATAGTGAATTACATTTAATTTTCTTTAGATTTGGTTAAATTTTCAAACAAATCTCAAAATTGTGGAAATACAATTAGATCCTTCCGTTCAATGACATCAATCCTTAAAACTTAATGACAGTAGAATAGTACAATATACAGTGCCGTTGTTTCATAATAAATGTCGTTTTGAAGTTTTTGTCATAGATTAAAGAATATAAAAATTGGACAAATATACCCTTAACTAATCAAGAAATCTAGAAATCAAAATTGGAAAGAGAATCAGTCCATAAAAAATATCATATTAAATCCCTAAATTTTAGTTAAAGAATATTAATAGAGATATAGTTTGAAAATAAAATTGTATAAAAGTCTAAAACGATACTTAGTTTGAACACTTATTCTGAAATTGAGATATTATTAGATAAAGAAAAATGAATTCAAACTAAAATACCATACTTATTATGAAGATAATATTAGATTAAAAAAGTGAATTCAAACTAAACTACCCACAAGATTTCTTTAAAATTTAACAAATATTATTGTCAAACAATATTTCAATTGACAAAACATAATGTAAGCACCCAATTCTTTTTACCACATAAAGTGCTAAACACCTTGTTTTTTTCTTTTTCTTTTTAAAATTCAACCAAACACTACATGAAAAAAAATATTATTAAAAGCTCTGATTAGTCAAATTGGGATAGGGTGTCAAAGACAAATTTATTGACACAGTTTGACTCAAATCTAATTCCTCCAATATTAGCCATAATTTTCTTGAATACTTTTACAAAAAAAACACATGTGTTGTCAGAGCAAAGCACGAGGAGCTACAATCAAAACCACATTATAATTAGCATCATTTTCATATTCACTTCCACAATCCACCTCCATTTCAACACCATGAGAAACTATCACAAAGCTGCATTATTTCTCCTATTTCTCATCTTTCTTCATTTACACCATAACTCATCTGCTCTGCATATTTCCAATGCAAAATTGGAATCAAGAAAGTTATTAGCATCTGTAAATTCACTTTCAGTGAACAAAGGGAAATTGGATGGTGCAAAGGCAATGGTGGAGCCTGAGAAAGCTGTGGAGAATGGGCTAAGAAAAAGGCCTCCAAGTTCTTCAAACCCTACTCAGAACTAATGAGTTCTTTCTTCTCTTTTAGATTAGGTGAAAAAGAGATCATCATCAAATTACTTATGCTCTCTCTTTCAATAATTTTTGTTGAATCTTGTCTTTTTTTAGCAAGGAAGTTAGCATTAGATCAGTTTTTAGTATAGTCATGTACTGTGTTTTCACCTTCGATTTGATATACAGTTGTATTTGGATCGAGAGATTTGAAATGTATGATTTGAAATCAGTCAAGATTAGCTCGAAATGGATTGGCTACTATGATTTTCAAATCCATCTTCAGATCCTTAGATCCACACATTTTTCCTTTGTCAGAATTGTATTATTGTTAGAAGAAAGTGTATCTATCTTAAGCAATGTTGAACATTATCAACATCTCATTTGGTTCAAAAAGTAAACTTGTATTATGTTGTTTGTATATCTGTTCATCTTGAATATTCTTGTTTTCCAGATCAATTTTCATCTGCCAAAGAATCATTGGGGTGGAAAAATAGTGTCCGTTAAACTACCCAAAATTAACTCGATTTCAAAAAGACTTGATCAAGTTTAACTCATTAGGTTCATAAGCCAATGTCATCTTTGATAAGCTTGTGATTTATGTCGTATGTAACACAAAAACTCATATAAGACCATCTTATATGAGATCTTATGTGAGATACATTCATAAACACTCCTATGAAATTGGTGGTTGGATCTAAATCCTAGATCCATGCAATTGGAGTCGACCCGATCTGGGACCACTTTTTAGGCACTCTCACGTGCCCCACATGCCCAAGTGTCCGTGCTCACACACTCTCTCGCGTGTTCGTATTCTAACAAATATGTAATACCTTTTAGTTATGTTTGTGATATTTTTTAGTTAAGACATTGATATATTTATATTATGTTATCGTACCTTTACATTATACTATACAAATATGTAATACTTTTTAATTATATTATTATCATACCTTTATGTTATACATGTTCACACATTTTTTGTGTTTGACAAACATATTATACCTTTAATTAGATGTATTAATACATTTAAGTTGATATATTAATACATTTATGATATATTATTAATACCTTTAAGTTACGTATTAATACCTTTATAATATATTATTAATACCTTTACCTGATACAAGTAATACATTTATGTTATATTTCAATTGAAACGAGTTAATGCATTTATGTATAAGATACATTTATATAATATTAATGAGACCTTTATGTCGCGAGGTTTGAGTGAAAAAAAAAAAAAAGTTGTGCGGATCCAAATTTCAATTAAAATTAACTAATATCTTTATGTAGATAAAATAATATTTTTATGTATAATTAGTGATACCTTTATGAGATAAGGTTTCAACGAAAAAAAAATTGGTGGATCTGGGTCAGGTACCAGTTACATAGATCCTAAACCCATGCACACATGAGATGAGGAGAGTCACTCTTATACATTTTCTTAAATTATAGATCATAAATAATGAAAAAAGTTATATACATCTAATCTATTACTACTGGATGTCAAATGTATATCATTGTTACTTTAATGATCAATAAAGTGACATTTCATATATTCATGTTTAATTATGTACACTAAAATAATTTTATCCTACCATTTTTTTTCAAACTTCTAATTTGATATTTATCATTTATAATTATTCAAATAAAATCATATTATCTGCAAATAACATATATTTCTGATCTCGATTGTCATTATCTGCAAATAATATATTTATTTCTTTTCTAAACTTTAGCAATCATGTTAATGGGACAAATTTGTTTTTGATTCTGCCCTAGGGCGGTATCTGATTTTAGTCCTGTTAATTTTCGATTATTGATTATCAATTTTAGTCCTGCAATTGAAAATTTTGTCCAATTTCAGTCATTTTTTGTTGGAATTTTAATTTTCCAACCAAATTTCATCGAGTGTAACACAATCACCCACAATTCCATGATTTCACTCAATTTATGTTTATATGACTGATTTTTTTCCTAAATATCATTTTTTTAAAATTATTTTACTACTTAATTTGTCAAATCATTAGCCATTAGTTGCACTTAAAGGAAAAACAAAAAATAAAACTCAATTAAAAAAATAAAACACAATTAGAGAAACAAAAACAGAAACATAAATTAACATGAAAAAAATCCCCAAATCACAAATGACTCCAAGAACACAAAAACGTGAAATCCCCTAAAATCCCCAAATCTCAAATCACACCCAATAACCCTAATACGAAAATCAACTCAATTAATCTACACCCAACACCAAAATCCGACCTTGTTCCACACCAGCCTCAATCGAATATCCAATTGTAGGGATTGAGATTATTATGTTTCCGAGGCATTAGGATCTGAGTTTCTCTGTTTTGGTGCAGTATGTGATGATTTTGTTAAAGGGGTTTGTGCCCATAGCATTTGGAGGTACAGAGGAGCCAGCGGCGTATGGAGAGCTGCTCTCAATTGGAGGTCTTAACTCTGATGTCAACAAGAAACTGAGTGCTACTATTGCAAACATACTTGATACTACATTGTCCACCCCCAATTAATTTAGGGATCTTCGGTATTTGGGGATTTTGAATTTCAATCATTTTTTTTTTTTTGTTGAAAGTGTATTTTGTGTTTTTTGATTTTCATTATTTTTATTTTTTGTTTATCATATATATATATATATATATATATATATATATATATTCTTTTTTAATGCAACTAATGACATGACCAAACATTTGACATTTTTTTGTTGTAAAATAACATAAAAATAAATGCCACATGAGATAAAAACAGCCATGTCAGTCGAAGGTGAGTGAAATCGTGAAATTGGGAGTGATTGTGTGACACTCGCTAAAAAGTGGCCAGAAAATACCGATTTCGATGAAGAAATGATTGAAATTGGACACATTTTTTAATTGTAGGACTAAAATTGATAATCCGAAAATAAGAGGACCAAAATCAAATATCGCCTCTAGGGCCAGACCAAAAATGAAATTAATCCTCTTGTTAATTATGAAAATAAAAATGTAGAAGTTTAAATTCAAGCATTCTCATTGATGTCCTTATACATGTTATATCTTTACATATACATTTCGTTACTAACTCTTATATAAGCTGGTTTTATTCATTTTCAATTCTCAACACATTATATCTCGATTAACTTCGTCATTTATTTTTCAAGAACAATATATTATTAGTGATTCTATTTATTTCTCTCTTCATAATGTTCAAATATATTTTATTAGATCTATGTATAACTTTAATTTCATTGGAACTTTTATGAAATGAAACCAATTTTTTCATCAAATATATTAGTTTCTTGTCTTAACATTTTTTTTTTCTATTTACTTTTTTTCCTAATAACATAGTATGACTCACTAGTTTAATGTTTCTATAATTTGCTCAATTTTCGTATCTTATTTATTCTTATATAAGTGTAATAATGCACTTTTTCTCAATTGGCCACATTTGTTAGTACTTTTAATGAAATATTAAAGGATTAATTATCGATAAAATCACAATCTTTTTCTTAATTGCAAATTCATAGAAATCTTTCAATATCAACAAAAATAACAGGACCTTATACATGGGGTATTTTTGAAAATTTTCTATTTTTTACCTTTGAGATTAAATTGTCATACAAAGTTCATACTAAGGATTTCTCTGTTGAGGATGCCCTTGCATACTGTGTGACATTAAATCACAAAAGAAAAAACATTGAAAACTGATGAATGTCATATTACACACACGTAAGATCATGTTATTTTTGCTAAGATTGAATGATTTGGTTAAAATTGCATTAGGAAAATGTTGTGATTTTATCATCAATTAACCCAATATTAAAAAGCCGAACTAGTAAGTCATTTAATCACAATTTCTTCAAGACACTTTTATGCCTTAACTGATATTATTATGGGGATCGAATATAATATTTTCCCTAAAAAAGATTCTTAATTTTTTTTTCAATGAATTTAATAATTGTTTTATCATTTCATCATAATGAAGACATTTTGTAATCTTGTGATATACTTAATTTGAAATATGAATTTTTGAGTTTAGAATATAAAATACAAATTAAGTTTCGAATGAAATTATATACTTTTTTTATTAGTAAGGAGAAGCTAATTAAAAATAAAGAAATAAAAGGCTTGAGAAAAAAAAAAAAAATCTACAAGTCACTCAATAAGTACTTTTGTACACATGTTAGGTTTGAAGAACATTTTTGTGAATATTTTTTTTTTTTAAAGAAAATGGTGCAAATGTCATAAAAAACAAGACAAGAAAATAGTTTTGATTTCTACCCTACACTTACAGGCTTTTGACTATACCAAGTTTTTCAAAACATCTCTTATCCTTTCAATTCCCTTTTTTAATTACAATATTTACAAAACTTTAAATATTCGGATCTCCGATTTACCTAATGAATATTATTAAAGTCTCAACACATTCACTACACTGTTATCTGATATTTGCAATTATATAATCATCTCAAAAAAACTTATAGTATGTAGCTTTTGACATGACAAATATATGATTTTCATAGTTTCATATAAAGTTTAAAATTTTCATTCTCAACATCAACATAAATAATTAATATTTCATTACAATTTATTAGTTTAAAAATTAATAATAATTATCAAAATAATTATAATTTTCTTTTTAATAGTATTTTTGTATTACTAATATCGACCTTCTAAAAAATATCATTTTTTATTTTATAAATTGATTTTTCTAATATTTATATATATCAAAACAATCAGCTATATAAATATATAAGATTATGAAAGAAAAAAACAAAAGAACACACTTTATATAATTCCATATTTTAGTGAAAAATTAAAAGTATTAATACGATTTTCTTTATATATATGCTTATAATATATCATTGGAAAGTTCTTTAAATTAATATTAATATGGAGCTAATTGTAGTCATAGACTCAAAGTATTCAATAGTTTAGAAGAAAGAAGAATCAAAACATGTAAAGAAAACTAAAGAGTTTCGAATGTAAAATGACTCTTACCTTTTATATTAAATAAAGAAATATAAATATTAAATTATTTTATTATCCTTAGAATTTAATATTTATAGGATTATTATAGGCATTACAAAAATTGGTCGAAATTAAGATACTTTTATAATAGTACTATCATAATACACGTGCGTTGCACGTGAGATATTAGAGTTGCATAATATACTTATTTTTCAAGGTATAAAAATTTCATTAATTACAATAATTTTCTTTAAAACTCAGTCAATAATTAGTTGAATTGTAAATAAGTGTAGGATAATCACAAATTATCATGTGTTTTGGACCATGTGTCTTCTTATATTTCAACGTAATATGAGTTTTAAATAATTAGTTGAATTGTAAATAAGTGTAGGATAATCACAAATTATCACGTGTTTTGGACCATGTGTCTTCTTATATTTCAACGTAATATGTATGATTAGTTGGAGTAAAATACTAGTTTTACATTATTTTATGCATACATATTGTCATAATTAAAGTTAAAACAAATTATTTAATTTTATTTCATTTGTTACGTTATAGATCTTATCTATGGTTTCAATCCTCTTCAAGTTCATGTATATAACTAACTAGTAGTACACCTGCGCGATGCGTGATTTGTTATATAAAATATAATAATCTTTAATGTTGATGACATAATGTAATGATATATAATTTAAATCAATGATTAAAAAAGCGAAAAGCGCCCCGAGGCGCCAAACCTGTTATACTGCCTAGGCGCGAGGCGAGGCGCACGCCTCACCGAAGCGAGGCGCCCAAACTAAAAAAAACACATATATACTATATAACATTTCATAATACGAAAACATAACATAATTAATGCCCTAAACTCCAAACATAATAATAGCATGAAAATATAAAAATATCCAAAAGATCTAATATCCAAACTTCAAACATAATAAAAGCATGAAAGATCCGAACATAATAATAGCATACACGCTACTAACTAATCATCATTAATACTTAAGTCAATTTGTGCATCATCCTCTGATGCATATTCATCAACATTTTGTTCTTCTCCCTCATCCGACTCCCCTCCTAAATCTCCCCATTCCTCTTCCTCCTCGTCCACAAGTCCTAAAGAACTAGGCCTAGAAGATGATGATGTTTTAGAAGTCTTTGAAGTTGTTGTCCTTCTACTATATGTCTTTCTCGTGCTCCTAATAGGTTCCTCAACTCCTGCAGCTTCTGCAACATCATCCCACATCAAATCATCATCATCAAACACACGTTCTTCATCCGGAATCCCCACCAACCATTCATTACTCTCATCAATCTCTGACAAGGCAATTGGATCAATTGTATTTCGCATCAAGTAATGACGTTGCAGTGTTCTATTGTACTTGACAAATACCAAATCATTTAGCCTTTTGTGATCCGTCTTGCATCTTTTCTTAGTATGGATTTGTAGTAAGTTAATAAAATAATCTATTGTCAATATAAATTATAACAAATTAATAACATTTTACAAATGTCAATAACTTACATGCTCAATTATACTCCAGTTTCGCTCACATCCCGAGGAGAGTCGGGAGTTTCGGAACCAAATGCTGCCCACCAATCAGCTGCCAACAACATATTAATTAGATTTCAAAAATAATATTATGATAAATGATAAGTTATTGAAATTTTATTACCTGGTGCCCTCGTGGTCCTTTGCCTAGTAGCCATAAGCATCCCAAAAAGTCCCTCGGCTTTCCTATACTTGTCTAATTCAATGCAAATTTGATCTTGTATATCAGTACTTGGAACCAATCTTTGGATGCAGTCATACAAGCCTCTATAGATCGTAGAATTACCAAGACAAGAATTGGGATCTTTGTAAAATAACTCAGGGTTCAAAAAGTACCCAGCTGCATGCAAAGGTTGGTGCAATTGAACATTCTATCTCTTATCGATGATCTCGAACACATCCTTATACTTGCTCTCATTGCCTTGAAAAGTATTTGCTATATTCTGCCCATTTGCTTCTAGTCCAATCATCAGAAACAAATATTTTCCTCAAGTTTGCCTTCTGAAGATGAAAGCTTTGTAGTGTCAAGAAGGTTGTTGCAAAGCGAGTTTTGGCAGGTTTGAGTAACTCCTTTTTTTGTGTGAAGTATCTCATCAAATTCAACAAAGTTGGCCGGTTATAAATGTACCCATGCACTCGAATAGCTCTCTCCCACGTCCTCTTAAGATGAGGTATCTTGAAAATGTCCTCCAACATTAAATTTAGACAATGGGCAGCACAAGGACTCTAGAATAAATGTGGCCTCTTTTGTTCCAAATATTTTCCAGCCAACTTATTTGCTGCAGCGCTATCTGTAACTACCTGAACAACATTGGCTTCTCTAAGTTCCTCAACTTTTTGATCAAGCAACTCAAATAGTTTCATTGCATCCTTTGCATAGCTTGAAGCGTCAATCTACTCAATGAAGAGGCTATCACGAGGATAATTGACTAAAAAGTTGATCAAGGTTCTTCCTCTTCGATCCGTCCACCCATCATACATCAATGTACACCCATTAGTTTCTCTTGATACAATGTGATCTCGCATCATTTTGTGGACATGTGATTTCTCATCTTTAAGAAGAGGAACTCGTACTTGATAATACGAGGGTGGTGGCAAATGAATACGAGGGTGGTGGCAAATCTGGTCCATAATCCCCAATAGCTTGCACCATAGGTGCAAAACTAGGATTTTGGACTACAACCAAAGGGATGCCCGTATCATACAAGAATCTTGCTATCTTTTGATAAGCTCGTTTTGCCAACTCCTTTTTACTGGGATTGTTTTCATCAATCTTTGGTTGTTTTCCCATTTTTTTTCACATTTCTACAACCGTTTCTGCATCAGGAGTGAAGTAGCAATCGATAACCCCTTTTCTCTTGGGCTTCCTAATAATAGGTTTCTTGCTCTTGCTTGTTTGAGAATGTATGTAGCTAGAAGAAGAATCTTGATTGCTTGACAACGGTTGTGAGTTGTCATTAATATCAATTTCATAATCTTCGTTGCCAACCATCTCATCAATATCAATAACCTTGTTCATTTGCTCCTTCGCCTCTTTCTTCTTATTAATAAATTCTTGAATCTCCTGCCTAACTGGTTGAGGACACTTTAGACATGTAGCAACATTTCTAAATCCTCCAGCAAGATGTTGCTTTAACCGATATACACCTCCTTTAACTACTTTTGCACAAAAATTGCATTTAAATACAAATTTATTGGTCTCATCTCGTATGACATACTTCCATGCAGGATCTTTTCTATTGTCGTTCGTCTCGCTCGACATCTCTACAAAAAATTATATTGAAAAATACTAAAATTACACAAAAATAAAATTTTCAGATTTTTAGAATTAAATTTTCAGATTAGGGTTTAGAATTAATTTTTTAGATTAGGCATTAGGGTTTAAAGTTCCAAAGAATCCAAAGCAAAAAAAAAAAAAAAAAGAATTTTGACCTACTGCCGTCATTGCCGCTAGTCGCCGCCGGTCGCCGATGGTGGAGGGAGAGAAGAGTGGAGAAGAGAAGAGTGGGAGAGGAGGAGAAGAGACAGAGAGGGAGACTGTTTTGTTTGAGCGTGTGGGGTTTAGATTTTATTCATTTTGTCATTTAATTAAAAAAAAAGGAAAAATTGCAATATAAAAAAAGCGCGCCTTTTCAGCGCCTCAACAAAAGCGTTAGGCGCCCGAGGCACCCGCCTAGGCGCCGCTTTGTTGAAGTTCGCCTCGCCTCGGTGTACCGAGGCACACAAGGCCCCTACCGCCTCGCCTCGCGCCTTGGCGCGCCTTTTTAATCACTGATTTAAATGTAAAATATATATTGCTTTTAATATCTATATTAATAAAAATGTTAATATTGCCACTTTAAGATTATATTATTTTAAATAATTGTATTTGATAAAATTAGAAATTTTGAATGCAAACAATTTTTAAACTCAACATTTTAAATTTGATATAATTATATATGCAATGTAAATAATAGATTATGAATTTTAAAATAGATATGAATTTGATATAACATGCATTAAAAATGAAATTTAAATGAAATTAAAAATATAATTAATTTATAAATATAACACAATACAATATAAAATAATAAATTGAACATCAATATTCAACAATTAAGAAAATAATAAATATAACATCAATATTCAACAATTAAATTTGAAAATAAAATTGAACACAATATATAATAATAATAATAATAATAATAATAATAATAGTTTTGTGTTTGTTAGTTTTAATTTCTGAATAATTAAAAAGTGATTTATTATATTTACTAATATGTTTTGTTCATATTTTTGTTCTTTATTTTAGAATTATTTTTAGAATTTGTAAATAATTTTCTTCATTATTTTTAGATGGATTTGGGTTTAGATAATGAAAATGCATATCTAAACCCAAAATGCTTACCACTTTCAAAAATTAAATTTATTCCAAAATTTAGTTTATATTTAAAATATTTAGCTTCCAAATTATAATAATTTTTAGATTTTTGAAACCATGTTTCAGATTATTTTAGAACAAATTCCAGTTCTTTTAAAACAATTTTTATATTAATTATATCTCTTTATTTGAAATAATTTCGAATAAATTACCAAATATTTTTATTATTTTTATTAAGCTATTTTTATTCAATTCATTGATATTTATATCTTTCAAAATTAATATTACATATATATTTTAATTAATTTTTAAATTTTATTTGTTGATTTTAAATTGTTAAACCTTGTTATTATTATTAATTTTAATTATTATTATTATTATTTTGATATTTTTATAATAGTATTCAAACTTTTAAACATTTTATAACACCTCGTAAAATTAATTTTTGATTTTAAAACTATTTTCCACATTTATATATTAAAATTTTAAACTAATTTTTTAATTTTTGACATAATATTTAAATTTCATTATTTTCAAATTTTAATCACATCATTAAAATATAATCATATTCTTAAAGTATATGATTACCAAAGTGAATATGTATGAAATTATGTTGGTGTATGGTGCTATGCTTCTCCACAATTTATAGATGTGGACAAATCTTGTTTAGTACTTTTCTATTTCCTAAAAAATGTATTGAGTAAATTTAAAATTTGGATGCAAGGAAGTGAATTCTATTGGAATAGGGCCCATAATTGAATTTTTAAATATTACAAATAGTAGGGCCCCCAATTGAATTTTTAAATATTATTATCATAACATCTTCTTGTAAATGACAAAAAAAAAAGCATGATTACATATAAAATATTATTTTTTAAAGCCAAAAAAAAATCAAAAAGAAAATATTTATACAATCATCAATTTGATGTGACATTTTTAGGAGGGAAAGTGGCAAATTAGTAAAATTTGTCAACTTCTTTCATTTTATATATAGTATATATTGTTAGACTTTGGTTTTTGTTTGTTGCTACTACCTATTGTTTTCTACTTCTTCTATTGTGTCATACATTCATTGGTTGATCTGTGGATGCTAATTAGAGTTGGAATGTGATCATTCACCGTTTTATAAATGTCCACCTCATAATTTTTTACATGTAAGTTTTGAATTTATTACAAATATATTTGGTCATTTTATAATTACTTGAATAATTTTTGAATTTCAATTTGTTAATTTATATTATTTAAGTGAATTTCATATTTTAATTTTAAGTAACAAACATATTAAAATTGGATTTTAATTTTCAGTATGTGCTTCAAATCAACTATCAAAGAGAAATATTAAAATCATACCCTTTATTCTAGAGAAATATTGAAGATAAATAAATAATTTAAAGTGCAAAAAATAATTAATAATTAATTGAAATATATACTCCATCCATCTAAAAAGTAAGAGAGAGAATAAAGACACCACATCAACTACTAAGCTCACCCCATTTACTAAGGCACCTCAAGTATTTGATTCACACATTAAAATTTTTCTAAGCACACCCCATTATTTTCCTATTTTACCTTTGTGCTAAAAAAAAAAAATCAAAACACAGACTTTCAACTCCAAACCTTTCTCTCAATCGTCAACTTTAATTGAATTCAAGACTTCACCATCTTTGGTTCAATCGTCTGAACATTTGAAGTTTTTCTCTTCTTCCACAATGGAACATCAACATAGAGAGTCAATGGGAATCCAACATAGAGAGTTAAATTTTTCGGTTAAGTTAACTTTCAATGTTTTGTTTGGATTTGCAATGGGTTACTTTTAGGATTACTTGTAGAAATTACTTGAGTTATGTTGAGATATTTCTAATTAGGTTTTGATGAGATAATGTAACTTTGTATAGGAAGTTAAAGTACCTCATTTTTCCACATTGTTTAAATGGAACCTTTGTTTTGTAAAATTTTCTTTCTATGTTGTATTTGCATGAGTTGTAAAGATTAGAAAGAAGGAGGTTACTGATGATAGCAGGATTCTGTATATGGAGAAGTTTCGTAGGCTGATTTTCAGCAAGAAAAGTCAGTAAACAGAAGATGGAAACAGAATCAGCAAGATGGATCAGTAAACAGCATACAGAAAGCTGTAAGGAAAACTGGAAGCTGACTGTAGGATTCAGGAACAGGAAGTGGTTCTGGAATCAGGAAGCTGATGCAGAACATTAAGCAGCTACTGCAACCTGAGCAATAAGTTGTAAGTTATTCTAACTCATTCATTGCAGTACGAGGAATTTATATTGAATGCAGTACGAGATATCTGTACAATCAAAGTAACCGGTAGATGGAAGTTAGCACCCAACCAATGAAGTGATGCCATCTGAACTGCGGTTCTGCAAAAGCACTCTAGTCGATGAGTGGTGCCATTAATGCGGATTAGAGTAGGACATGCCCTATTCTCCAGTTTTTTCAGATGCATTAAATGCGAAGATTTTGAAGATCAATTTGAATTTCTATAAGGACAATGCCTCCCTTCAACGGGCATATCCTTACAGTATAAATAGAAGGTTAGAGTGACCAAGAAGACTACTGAACAACTGATATTATTCTAAGCTTTCAAACTCTCAAGCATTTCTCAAGCTTTCTAAGCAGTTCAGTCACTCAACCTTTAGAAACAGTCAAGCCAAGTTTTCGAGCTATCAAGTTCTTAAGGCTGACTTCGAGTTGCACCAGTTGAAGACCATATAATTTAACCATTGGCTATGTACTACGTTGTTTTAAGTCGGTGTCCTTAGTTGGAAGGATTTAGATCCTTTCTAAGTATTAGTCTTTGTGTAAGGTTGTTAACTCTGTGTGAGTTTTATACCCTGTATGGGAAGTGACCTAGGAATCTTACTGATTCTAGTAGGTATAACTCTTTAGGAATAAGTTTGTAAAACGGTGTCTTGTAAAGCAAACTAACCTAGTGGAGTTCCTCTTGTGTGAAAGAGTAGAGTGGACATAGAAGGATTACATCACATTCGAACCACTATAAACTTCTGTGTGTTTACTGCTTTATTTATTTGATGCATATATCTTATATATATCTTGCTTATACTGCTAAAAGGATTCTGATAAAATCATACTTGTGAAAAGAAAATCATTTTTCAAACAAAACTCTATCTTTGATTTTCGCTGCATACTGTGATATACCAAGACAGTAAGCTGAATCAACATTCTGCAAGCTTACTGAATCGAGAGAGTTGCTGCATTCTCTGTAGAATCAGTAACCTGTTTACAGAATAGTTTTAAAACGCAAAATTTGATAAAAGTTCATTCACCCCCTCTGAACATTTGACCACTTGGGACCAACAAGTTACTTTTAGGGTTTGTAATGAGTTAGTGTTGTTTTAGCATTGTGTTTGATTTTATATCTTGTTTTGATGAAAAATGTATGAAAAATCATATATTATCCTGCTAATTTTCAGAAAGATGAGACAAATGGCTTCAAATAGAAAGCATTGGGTCAAAGAATTGGTAGGTGAAGGTTCGGAGAACACTATCAACACACAAGTGGAGATCCCGAATGTGTAGTTTGAGATCGAGCAAGAAGAAATTCTAGCGGCCCATCGTCCTGGCTAAGAAGAAGAGGTCGCTTGTGATATATAAGAGAAAATAGAAGACGAGGCTGAGCCAGATAAACTTACAAGACCTTTTACCAGGGGCTCAATTGACCATCATCTTATACCTAGTTTCAAGATACATGTTCCATCCAAGATATGGTTTGACGAGGAGAGAGATCCTGAAGTGCATATGTCACACGACCAAGATGGATACTTGAAAGTTAGATGGTGACTTAGGTGAATGGAGTAGGTTTCTTCGGCGTTCAAAGATTGCAGATTTACATGTCATATCATATAAGAACCCAAATTAGAACTTGATATGTGCATTTGTCGAGTGTTGGTATTCGGAGTTCATATGTCATTCAGAGATATGACTATCACCTTGGACGATATCATGTGCATTACTGGGCTTCTTATTACGGGACTTTCGATTGTCCAATGGGAAAAAAAGAGATGAAACACTAACTAGGATGATACAACGACTGTTAGGGTTGACGGAGAAGGAAGCAGTTGAGGTAGTGAAGAGACAAAGAGGTAGTTTGATGAAGCTAGCTAGAGTTGTTGCGTGCTAGGTTTAGTGCCGATGCCACTTCTCCGGATGAAAAGAAGAGACTATGTGCGGTAAGAGTGTACTTATGGTTTGTGCTAGGCTGCACAACGGATAAGAGCGACACCAAAATAGGCACTAACATTCTCGGAATAGTGGAGAATGTTATTCAAGTTCACAAGTATGCTTGGAGGCGCTGTACTAGCTTACTTATATCGATAATTTGATCTTACATCTCGATTTATGGTGAAGTTGATTAGTGAGTATTTGACATTGTTGGAGGTAAATTGTATTAATTTATTTTAATATTTGTGTTCTCTCTATATTCTATATCATTAACATTAATTTTTCTCTCCAAACATGGATATACGAGTACTTTCTCATTACAAGGCCCATGCATAATGTGAACTATAGAGTGGGTGAACCTCTTGCATCAAGATGGGCCGAACAAGCCTCTCATGGGGTTTTATTGATCTTTTCATAGCTTGGAGGGAGATGTTGGACACATATTTTGTGAATAATATAAGGTTCTGAATTTATCTCCCATAGTTTTAATATATTTTTAAAAGTGATGTTAATTTATGTATGTTGTCAATGATATTTTAGGTTGTCTGGACTCCATATACGGGGGATATGAGATGCATTTCATTGTCAAGAAGTGACATTCTACCACAGATGCATTCATGCGTTTGACATCGTCAAACTATACCATCATGACCGCGTACTGAGGTAGCTTGGCCATGTTCAGACGAGTCCTAACGGTTCGTTGGTTCCGATTAAAGTGAGGTGATGAAGCACATGTGTCCAGTACATGATTGTTTGGGATTTGATGAGTTCGTATTTTCATATTTGAAGTAGTCATGTATTGGCTGATGAAGTTCAGGGTTAGGTCGCTAGTCCTGCGTGGAAATGCTCTTTTAACTATATGGATTGGTATCGTAAGGTGTCGCATCTGTTGGTCCAGAATCTGGATAATACGTCCTGTTGGTAAAAAATTGATAGAGGTTCATTCACCCCCCTCTGTAACGTCCTGAAATCTTTTCGTCAAAATGTTAGAGTTTTTCATTTTTGGGCGTTAAGAGAGAAAGAGGAAGAAGACGTGCATGATATAAAATAGAAGGAAAAGGAGGGGACAAGAAGAGATGCTCTTAACATCGGTTTCAACCGATAAAAGGAAGTTTGAAACCATACGCAGCGGAAAAATATCAGGATCCTTTACAAAAAAGGAGATTAATAGTTTTCTTTTACAAACGAGCAACATCTTTAAAAGATAAAACCAGAAGATGGACACAGCTGATAGGGCACCCCTCTCTCTACACGTCAAGATTCTCTTCTTTTCCTGTAGTGTGAGTACAGAATAGGGGTGAGTGCGTTGAATACACTAGTGGGGATACTTTCCAAGTTTTAACATGTTATGCCGATCACGTATTAAACAGATATAACAAATCGGCAATTAAACACCTCACGTATAATACTAAACACATAACTCAATTATAAACGGACACACAACCCATGACTCACAAAAAGACTCGCAGCCCAATGGTCACTAAGCCCAAAGGACACTACGCCGACTCACAACCGAACACACAGCCCAATGGACACTGAGCCCAAAGGACACTCCACCGACTTACTACCGGACACGCAGCCCACTGGACACTCTGTCGACTCACTACTAGACATGCAACCCAAGGACACTAAGCCCACTGGACACTCTGCCGACTTACTGCCGGACACGCAGCCCAAGGACATGCAGCCCACTGGACACTCTGTCGAAACCTATCACACTATCGTAAAATAAACACAGTATATAAACACAGCACGTAGGGTTCAACAATTCAAATATCACATAGGAAAAACAGTAAACACGTAGAGTTTAGAAGTTACCCCCACCTCGTTCGGTGGTTACCATGTGAGTAGCAAGTAACAAAGATCCTGTGTCTCGGATCTCGTGTCTCAAAGCCCGTGTCTCAAATCTCATGTCTCAAAGCCCGTGTCTCAAATCTTGTATCTCGATGTTCAATCCAACTGATAGCCTACATATGTTACGGTGTTCTTAGATCCTTAATAATTATAAATAAAGCTGTAAAAGACTCCGGCAGAGAAACGATCGTTAAACGCGCGACGGATCGAGAGCTCTAAAGATTGGAGTTGAAGAAATGAGGATGGATTTCCAATCCATATGGCTGAGATGATAGAGAATGAAATTTGGGTCACGACGGAAAAAGAATGAGCTCAATCGGAGTTCGAACGAGCTCAAACGGAGCATTTTAAGATTAGGGGTAAAATGGTAATTTTGGTCAAAGGGTTGACTTTGACCGGGCCCACGGACCCGGGTCAACGATGTCTCGTCGGCAACGACTCGAAAAAGAGGAACGGTGGAACGGGGTTTGGATCGAAAACACGGCATCGCGTGCACGTTGGCTCGCGACGGGCGCGCCCGACACTCGGCGGCTCGGCAGCTCGGCAGTGGGTCTCGGCAGCTCGGCAGCATGGCTCGGCGGACTCGACATCTTCGGCAGCGTGGCTCGGCAGCTCTCGGCGGCGTCTCGATGGTGGTCGAGTTTTCTCGGCCAGCCCCCTCCCAGCTCGCCGGCACCAGATTGCTCGACGCGCCACCCGACGCGGTGGCGCCGCCCTCCGCCGCCGCCTCTAGGTTTGCCGGAAACCTCGCACCGCCGCCTACCTCCTCCGGCCATCCCTCGCCAGATTCCGGCGGTAAATAGTGCCCGGAATCTCGCCGTAAAATCCTTTGATGCTCAGTTTTTCGAACTCACACCCAAACTTCAAAACTCTGGCCGGCGACGACTCCCAACACCTCCGCCGGTGACCCCTCGTCGCCGGCAACCTTTCCTGACCAACCAAACACACACACACACAACCATATATACACACACACACTCACGCTCAAACACACACACACACACATCCATCTTCTTGACCGGTGGCCACCTACCGCCGGCGACCACCACCATCCACCGTCACCTTGGCCGGCGACTAGGGGTCGCCGGCCACCAACAGCCGCTGCGCACACACACACAGGAGCACCCACACACACACGCACATGGTATATCACACACACACACATCGGGTTTCACTTGCCGGCGACTTCCAGTCACCGGCCACCCATCAGAGACCACCGCCGGCGCATCACCAGCATCGGCCATCCACCGGAGACCAGCGCCGGCGCATCACCAGCGCCGGCCAACCTTTCCCGCACGGCAGCGCCACCCGGCGCCGTCCCCAACAGCATGCAACACACACACACACTAGCACATCCTAGCAACACACACACATGCACGTAACATACATATATACAAACTGTCCATCTCCGGCACCGCCACCCACGGCGGCGCCGGCCCTCCAGCGGCTGACCCCGACCTCTGGCATCCTCCGGCGATCAAATCCGGCAAGAGGAGAGAGAAAAACAGAGGAGAGAGAGAAGGTGGTGCTAGGGTTAGGGTTAGGGTTTTGCTTCGGTTTTTCGCCGTTTTCCGGCGAATGAGAAATCGGAATTGAATTCCGAGACCTATTCTAGAATCGTCTCATCGAGATGAACGTCGTGTGCGAAAATCGGGCGAAACCAACAATGTTGAATTTTCCGGCTACTGACCGGCGGCGACGTCGACGGTGGCCCGCAGGGGCAGAAAAACGGGAGGAGGGAGAGAGGAAGGAGGAAAGAGAAACTCACTCGTTTTTGTCGCTTTCGGCTCGTTCGACTCGTTCGAAGAAAGAGTGAGAAATGAATTGGGAGGGCCTCCTATTTATATAGTTGGAAAAGTTACTATTCACCAAAATATCCCGTTTTACTATTCACCTAAATATCTTCTGATATTTACGAAACTTCATGATTTGCCCTTTTCGTCGCCGTTTGAGCTACGGGTCTCCGATCGACCCCTAGTTCATTTCAATCTTCTCATTTTCTCGATACGCACCTAATGATATATAAAAATCCTATGTTCCACGTCTAATAAAATTATCGATCTAAAACGTGCATTAAACACTTATCTGAAACACACTTAATTAATTAAACAGTCCAAACATACGCACATAGTTATTAAGTCATGCGTTAAAATATTTAATTAATCAATTATGCTCGTTTTGATCCGGGGCGCTACACCCTCTCTGAACTTCTGACCACTTGGGACCACCTTCAGTAACAGTTTCTTTCTCAACAGAAACCTCAGCAACAGAAACTTCAGCTTTAGCTTCCACAGTAACCTCAGCTACCTGAATGGCAGTAGTTTCGGTTACCTCAGCATCTTCAATAACAGAGACAATAACAACCTGACTCACTTCTGCAAGCTTCGTGGCAGCTGCGATAATAGCAACCTGACTCACTTCTGCAAGCTTCGTGACAGCTGCGTGCAGAAGTTCAGTAGTCCCATCAGCTTTTCCCTCAGCAAGCTATGCTGGTTCTTTCTCTTCAGCTTTCTATGCTGCAATATCTACCAGCACAGGGAGTCCCGCCTCCACAACCTCCTCCTCGGATGTTTCATCGACAAACTCCTTCGAGATGTTTGTCACCACTTCATGGATGATTGGTGAGGATCCAGCAGGAGGAATCAATCGTGATGCTGACATTGACGTTCCTTTCAAGAAACCATACAAAATGAGGAATTTGATGATGCAAGATTAGAGAGGTTGAAAAAGGATCTTGCTGAAGAAAAAACCAAGTAGCAAGCTGAAGAAGCGAGTCAGGCCATGGTCCTCTATACTCAAGAGGAAGCAGGAGGACCAGTGGTTAGAGTTGAGACTCTTACTGACTCACAAGAACTATCTCTTCAGGGAATAATGGAAGTTGTTCAAGGGCTGATAAGAGCCATAAAAACTCATGAAATGAACATGGCTTCGGGCAAACAAATCAGAGAAAGTGCTCACTCTTTATCTATGAAAGAACTGAGGAAAAAGTTATCTGAACTTCCTTCCAAGATTCAGCAGAGAATGAATGAGGAGTTTAATGCTCAGTATAAAACTAGACAAAGATTTGAGCAAGAACAGAAAGCTGCATTTGATGCTCATGATGTAACTTTAAAGGATCTTAAGAGCTCAGTTGATGAGATGAGGAGCAATCAGATTGCACATAATTCAGTTTTGGAAAACATGCAAAACAACCAGACTGCTCAGAGTATGGCCATTGATAGCATGCAGGAAAACATCTCCACCCAAGACAGTGATGTTCGTAGTGTCAATGACAGGATTCTGAAACTTGAACTTTTTATGGATGAGATGAGGGCCATTATGATGAAAGTCTTCCCTGCTGAAGCTGCTGAAGTTACTACCCCCAGAGTTGGAAAAGCTGATGATGCCAGAAAATGGGAAGTAAGCAGCGAGCTAAGCCTGATGATACAATAGTGGAGGCCAATACTAGGGAGATTGAGAAAGATGATGAAGATGATAATGCTCCTCTGACCAGGATAAACCACAAAAGATCAGATTCTGGACATGGTCAGAGTATTGAGCCAAAAAAAGGAAGAAGGATGATGAATGAGAAGGTGGTGTAGGTATTGAGGTTGCTGGTGCCCAAACAACAAGCAGTACTGTAACATAACAAAGAGTCCAGGCTACTGGAGCGCCAACAAAGCAAAGATCTAATAGGCAACAAACTGGACGAGGCAGAGGAAGAGACATACATCAAGGATTGCAGTGTCAGGATCCTAATGCCAAACCTTTTATGGCGTTTCCTGCAAGTCCAAGACTGAGTGAAGAAAGATGGAGATAACTTAAGAAAGCTAATGAGGAAAGAAGAAGAAAGCAAGCAGACCAGGTGTCGAGGATTGGAGTTGTTGGAACTGGAAGATCTGAAGCTGCTGAGAAGATCAATTCAACATTACATTCTTTTCCACCTCAAGAAGCCTCGGATTTCAATAGAGATTTGGTTTCTGTAGAAGTTTCTATGCTGTTGGATCAAAAACCTGAGAGTATAAACATGACATGGGATTTAAAAATCTTTGATCAAGTATACTTGCCAAAAAACTGAAATCCAACTTTTGAGGAGATCACCATGTTAAAAAGATCAGAATACTTAAGGTACTTCAGAAATCTTTGCAAGCATGATTATTTTAAAAAAATTCCATCTTGTGAAAAAGCCCTTATAAAGTATGAAGAACTGGCAAGAAAAGGGAAACTTGATCGTCAGTTGTTTCTTATTGAAAAGATAAAGAAAGGAGAACAGGTTCCTTTCTGCCAAGACTATTGGTTGAGATGGATACAGGTTCCTGAGATTGCTGAGCAGATAGAGAAATCCTATCAGGAATTGATTTTGAATTGGTGAAAGAGAATAAAATATGAAGAAGTTGTCAAACAGAATCAGCAAGCGTGGCCTCAGGACATGACTTAGTGAAGAGGAAACTGTTTGGCGACAAAGAAACCTGATGAAGTATAGCTTACTGCGTTTATTAGAAAGATAGTAGAGTAATCACTTCTATGTAAAGGATTTTATTTATTCTTTATTTCTTCATTTTATTTATGAAGCTGTAAACTTGTATTTTTATTGATGTAAAGCTTACATTGTACTATACTTGTACATTATACTCGTATAAAAATACATCTATTTTTGTTGTTTTTTTATGGGTTTTGTCATCATAAAAAAAGGGGGAAATTATTGGGATATTTCATTTAGGCTTTGATGAGACAATGTAACTTTGGATAAGAAGTTAGAGTACCCATTTTCCACATTTTATAAGTGGATTTTAGCTTTATAAGTTTATCTTTCTAAGACTTGTTTTGTAAAGATGTGTATATCAGAAAGATAGAGTATACTGATGTTAGCAGGATTTTAGAGATGAAGATGTTTCAAAGATTGATTTTCAGCAAAGAAAGTCAGTAAGCAAAAGAGGAAGCAGGATTAGCAAGCTGGATCAGTAAGTAGCAAACAGATAGCAGTAAGGGAAACTAGAAGCTGACAGCAGGATTTTGGAACAGGAAGCTGTTCAGAATCAGGAACCTGACACAGATCAGAAACCTGACGCAGAATAGAAAGTAGCTACTGCAATCCGAGTAGCAAGCTGTAAGTTCTTTTATCTTAATCATTACAGTACGAAGTATATAATGAATGCAGTATGAGGATTCGATCTTGTCTAAGTTACCAGCAAGGACAAAAATATCACGATATTTCGGTGAAATATCGTCGAAATATCGTGAAAATGAAGGTACCGAAATTATAATGGGCTGTAAATTTATTTCGGTGAAAATATCATGATATTTTACCGAAATTTCGTCAATATATCGATTTCGGTCGAATTATTGAGCATGTTGGTATGCACGCGCTGAGTTTTTTTTTCTTTTCTTCTGCTATATACACTGTTTTTATTCTCTCTCTCTCATTTCTTAGCATTATTGGATTCAGTCACACGACTCACACCCATACTCTATATGCACGCGCTGAGTTTTTCTTTTTCTAATATTATTTCTTTTCTTCTGATATATACACTGTTTTTTTTTCCTTTTTGTTCCTTCCTAAAATGATGGTGATTTTTTTCCCCTTTTCATTATTAATTTAGTTTAGGTGATTTTTTTCTTTTTTATTATGAATCTTTTTATAGTGTATTTGAATGATATCTATTAAAATTGAGTTATTTATCTCTCATTTTATATATCTATATTTTTGTCTATGAGTGGAACAAACAATTACTTTATATAAATTTAGTTAAATTGTTTAAAATAAATTAGTACTCTAGCATTTAGGTTCCTCTCATAATTTAATTAAGTTTAATTAATTTTTTTGAAATTTAATAAAAGGATTATGATTAATATAATATTAGTGTATCTCTATATTTATTATAAATATATCATTTTATTTGTAATTTTAAGTTCAATATATGTATTAATATTAGTTATAATATTTTGTATATTACTACACATATTTTTCAATTTTTTACAAAGTTTCCATATTTTAAAAAAAATGTTCGATATTTCCACCGAAATCGATATATCTGTCGATATTTCCGTAAAATCAAGGCATCGATATTTCTATCGATACTGATATTTTTGTCCTTGGTTACCAGTAGATAGAAGTTAGTGCCTAGCTAGTAAGGTGATGCCACTTGGACCGCGGACCTGTAAAAACACTGTAGACGAAGTATGACACCATTAATGCGGATCAGAGTAGGACATGCCCTACATTCCAATTTTTCCCAGACGCATTTAATATGAAGATTGTGAAGATCAATTTGAAATTCTTCAAAGGACAATGTCTCTCTTCAACGGGTATTTTCCATACACTATATATAGAAGGTGAAGGTGACTGTGAAGACTACTGAACGATTTGCCAATTTCATAAGCTATCAAACTCTCAAGTTATTCTCAAGCTTTCTAAATTCAGTCAATCAACCTTCAGAAGCAGTCGATTCAAGCATTCGAGCTTTCAAGTTCAAGGCTGACTTCGAGTTGCACCAGTTGAAGAAACCCTATATACTTTTAACCATTTGTTGTGTGCTAGGTTGTTTTAGTTTGGTGTCCTTAGTTGGAAGGATTAGATCCTCGCTAAACGTTTAATCTTGTGTAGGCCATTTTATCTATGTGAGATATTGTAACCTGTGTGGGAAGTGGCCTAGGAATCTTATTGATTCTAGTAGGTTAGCTCATTGGGAAGAGGATTGTAAAGTGTATCTTGTAAATCGATCTGACCTAGTTGAGTTCTTCCTTTGTGAAGGAGAAGAGTGGACGTAAAAGGATTACACCACATTCGAACCACTATAAACCCTTGTGTGTTTACTATTTTTGATTACTTGCTGCATTGCATTGTTGTATATCTAACTTGCTGCATCTATCATAAGCATACTGCAATAAGGCTTCTATAAAAATCATACTTGTGAAGAGAAAATTATTTTTCAAAGAGAAAATCTATCTTTATATTTTCGATGCATATTGTGATAACCGAGACAGTAAGCTGAATCAATATTCTGCCAGCTTACTGAATCGAGAGGTTGCTGCATTCTCTGTAGAATCAGTAACCTGCTTACAGAAAAGTTTTAAAAAGTAAAAAATTGATAGATGTTCATTCACCCCCCTCTGAACCTCTGACCACTTGGAATCAACAAGTCCACTGCTACAGGTGCTACTTATCCTCAAGCATAGCCATATAAGATGATTGAGAACACACGTTCTCACATTGAAGCAATAGTCCAAAGGTGGATGGAACGTGATCCAGAACTTTCTATCGATTATGTGATGTCTTATGTGACTAGGGGCTTATGAGGCGTTGTGCATTGATGACAGTCAGTCGTTAGCTCGTCAGAACCTTCTAGATGTCTATCATCTAGTAGGTCTCATAGAAATCGTAGGATATAGTCGAAAGTGCATTAGTACTAAACTTTGTTAAGTATTACTTCCATTTTTTCGTGCAAACAATACTTACATTTAATGTATTGGCTATGCTTATTTACTATGTATTGACTATGTGTTATTTGACTATATTATTTTGTATCTTCATTTACTAAGTTTAACAAATGGAATACAAATTAACTCAAATGTTAAACTACACCAATCATCATCTATGTACACATGTTAACTCAAATGTTAAACTACACCAATCATCATCTATGTACACATGTATGAATCTCCGATTCAAGCAACAAGGAGATTGACATGTTTGATATCTCCCATAGTCTTTTCAATAGCAATAAAATATTGTTTATTCACCCATCTGCCATCAACTTGATCTCGGCTACACTATCTTAGCACTGACTTCGGCTAACTTCACCTCACTTTAGCTAGTCTCTTGGCCGGGGACAAATATGGCCCTTGAAAATTCACCTCGGTCGAGATAGGTCAGGTCGGCACTTAGCTCAACCAATCTTTGATCGGTCGAACACCGGCTAGGTCCTCAAAACTCTCAATTTGGCTGGCTTGGTCAAGTCGGCACCTAGCTCGGGTCATCCGAGCCGAGCTCGGGTAAGGGGCCCAACAACCAACAAATAGCATATGAAAGAAAGTGGAGAAATGAAATAAGAAATAATCTTTTGATTCTTTTCAATGAGAATTTTTTATAAAGAGAAAAGAGGAAGACTTTGGTCTATTAAAGTGATGGTGGGTCAACTATTATTTTAATAAATGGTGTATTGGTGTTTGCCGTGTTTCACTTCCGCCACTTTCAATCCTTGTTTTTTTTTTTTTTTTTTACTTTTTTTTTATTGTGATGACCCCACAATCTTTTTATTGCTTCTTAAAGATATGGGTAAAGAAAAACTTATACAATTTCTAGGGAATATATATATATATATACACACACATTAGTGAAAAACGTGCGCGTTGCACGTGGAGAGACCAACTATTTAGATTTTTTTTATTGATTTCCTAGTTTTCTTTTTCTTTCATTTATTGATCTTTAATATTTTGTTGAAGTGTATTTAAATTATTTAACATTTGATTATTTTAATTTTTTTTTTTAAATTTGTTAGAGGAATCTTAACAACAATAATATATTAAGAAAAAATATCAATAAATTATGGAAATTATACATAGTTAGGTATAAGTGTAATACATTGTGAAATCCAAATATACCAAAAATAAGGGTTTGTGAGTCATTAAAAAGTAGAAAAATATTATACCATTAGTGTAAAAAATTCTAGTTTTGTATATAATTTAACTCCATTACAAAAAAAAAAAATCTCATTGGAGTTTTATCATTAGAGTAGGTTGGTCCGAATTTCGACCTGAATCCATGTCTTTTTTTTTTCTTGTTGACATTTATACTATATTAGTCATATATTTATATTATATTAGTCATATATTTATATTTATATTATATTAGTCATATATTTATATACAAATATCATAATCTTTATGTAATACTTTAACTTCAGTCATACATTTATGTTATATTAGTCATACTTTTATGTACAAATACCATAACCTTTATGTAATACTTTAACTCCGAAATTTTTTTTCCACAATTTGTACAATATACCTTTATATGATATTATTCATACATTTATGTGATATTATTTATACATTTATATCAACATAGTTATACATTTATGTAATATATAAATGTATAGCTAATATAACTAAAAGATATGACTAACATAATTAAAAGGTATTAATGTTTGTCTAAAAAAATGTTAAGATACAACTAACATTACTAAAAGTATGACTAACATAACAAATGTATGACTAAATAATTTCGAAAACAAAATCTCTTATGTGCCCAAAAACCTCCTTCCAGAATTCAAGTTGGTCCAGAAGGTGTTTCTTCGAGCATGTCGACCACAAAAGCAGAGGCCTCCTTCCATGGTGTTTCTCCTTTCTTCACCGTCGAACTCTTCTCTCTCTTCGATATTGTTTCTTCAAGGCCGCAAATGATCTTGAGAATAGGAGATAAAATTATATTCAGATATTTCATTGGGGCAATTTAAGGGAAATGACAAAAAAGTCCCTGCTAAAAGAGGAGAGTGTTACAATCACACATTATAAGTATTATAGTAATACTCATCTAAGGTGCTAGAGAGTAATTGTAACATGTCTTAATCTTGTTTAAACGTTGGCTATTGTATCTGGTACGACTTGTACCCACAATTGCTTCTTAATAATTTGTCTTTTTTACTGACAAAAAAAAAAAAAACTCATCTGAGTAGAGTCCTTATATCTATTGGATTTTAATTGAAGCTTGAGCAAATAAGGGATGTAGGCGTTTGAATTAGAAAACCTATTCCATCAGGCAATTTTGGGCTTGGACCTTACCCCTTAATTTTGGAGGATTTCTTATTTTTAACATAATTTCTAATAATAACATGATTTAATAAAAAAATTAAATATAGTATAATTTTTTTTTTAAATATGCTAGTAATATATCATTGAAAATATCTTTAAATATATATTAATATAAGACTAAATTTAGTTTAAGATTCAAAATGTTCAAGATTATAAAAGAAAAATAATCAAAATATGTAATTTTTTCAAGAAGAATTTGAAATATAAAAGACTCTTGTTTTTTATAATCAAATAGAAAAATAAAATACATATTAAATTATGTTACTATCCCTAATAAAGAGTTTTATTTAATTAGGACTCTAATTTAATTTGATTTAATTTAATTATGTAAACTCATCTGAGTAGAGTCTTTATATCTATTGGATTTTAATTGAAGTTTGGCCAAAAAAGGGATCTAGACGTTTGAATTAGAAAACTTATTGCATCAGGCAATTTTGGGCTTGGGCCTTAGCCCTTAATTTTGGAGGATTTCTTGTTTTTAACATAATTTCTAATAATAACGTAATTTAATAAAAAAAATTAAATTTATAGTATAATTTTTTTTTAAATATGCTAGTAATATATCATTGAAAATATCTTTAAATATATATTAATATAAGACTAAATTTAGTTTAAGATTCAAAATGTTCAAGATTATAAAAGAAAAATAATCAAAACATGTAATTTTTTCAAGAAGAATTTAAAATGTAAATGACTCTTATTTTTTATAATCAAATAGAAAAATAAAATAAATATTAAATTACATTAGTATCCTTAATAAAAAGTTTTCTTTAATTAGAATCCTAATTTAATTTGATTTGATTTAATCATATAGAGAGTTTAAAATTGACATTATGAAAAATGGACGATGTGGTAATAATAGATATTTATTTGATTATGTACTGATGTGGTACTGTCTTGGTGTTTGTGCATGATAGCTCTAGTATGTGTAGAGAGGAAAGGGGGGACAATATCTCATTACGTTTTAAAGATTTCATTGAATTCCATTTCCAATTCACACATGAAGTTGGGTGTAAATTCTTGTAGTCATTAATATTAGACAACATGAGAGTAATGACAAGTGAGAAGTTATGAACCACACAAGTATATTTTTTCTTCACTGTATTCAACTCCCAACTCACTTTTTTTTTTCCTGCACTTTGTCTTCGTCAACTCATCAGCTTCCAGTTGTTTGTTTTCAATCTTGCAAGAATTAATTTCCCAGATTTGGTTCCATAAGTTAGATGATCATTTAATTATTGTATATATGTGGTCCCAAGTGTTGCGTATAGGGCTGGAAGTTCCGCTGGTAAGGCGTGGGTACACTACCGGCCCGAACTCTAAAAGAATGGATAAGGGTAGTTTTAAATGAGAATGAAATGAGTTTGGAAAAAAAAAAAAGTCCATTAAGTTATAGGTAGGTTAGGGTAAAGGCCTTTGGATACCTTCTACCCATACCCGTTTATATAATAGGGTATGGGTACCGGGTAACCGATAATACCCGCCCATTAAAACCCATACAATATATAAGTATAGCATGTGTTAATTTAGGAATCAAACCCTGTAACTTTCATTAGAAATAAAAAAAAGTAATATTTACCAATAAATTAGCTAGTAATTTTTGATAAAATATTCACTAAAAATGTATATAAATATATTAAATACTACAAATTAAAAATAAATAAATATTAAATATATATATACATACAGTGTGTTCATATTAAATTAGAATCCCAATAAACTTCTACTAAAATTAGATATAGAGAGTTTTCTTTAATTAGGACTTTAATTTTGGCTCAAATAAAAAAAAATCCACCTGCTTATATATTAATTAGAGTAAATAACAAAAATATATGAAATATCTTTGGTTTGGAAGTTCTAGAATGTTGTCTGTGGATTTCTAACAAAGTAGCACTCTAATTGCAACAAATAAGGAGCGAATGACAGGTTGTGAAGTAACAATCCCGTGGCTATCATGAATTCGTGATGGTTCATCAAACATTTCATACATTTTAGAAAAATAAAAAATACATATTAATCATTATTTATGATACATTTTGAAAAAACTTGATGGTTCATAAAAAATATCATACATTTTAGAAAAATAAAAAATATATATTAATCATTATTTATGATACATTTTGATAAAAAAATGATGGTTCATAAAAAATATCATACATTTTAGAAAAATAAAAAAAATATATTAATCATTATTTATGATACATTTTGAAAAAGATAAAAATATTAATCATTTTTTTTGTTTTAGATAATGTTACAATCACACATTATAAGTATTATAGTAATACTCATCTGAGGTGCTAGGGATTAATTGTAACATGTTTTAATCTTGTTTAGACGTTGGTTGTTGTTCTGGTACGACTTGTACCCACAATTGCTTCTTAATAAATTTGTTTTTTTTACTGATAAAAAAAAAAAAAACTCATTTGAGTAGAGTCCTTATATCTATTGGATTTTAATTGAAGCTTGGGCAAAGAAGGGATGTAGACGTTTGAATTAGAAAACTTATTCCATCAGATAATTTTGGGCTTGGGCCTTAGCCTTAATTTCGGAGGATTTTTTATTTTTAACATAATTTTTAATAATAACATAATTTAATAAAAAAAATTAAATTTATAATATAATTTTTTTAAATATACTTATAATATATCATTGAAAAGCTCTTTAAATATACATTAATGTAAGACTAATTTTAGTTTAAAATTCAAAATGTTCAAGATTATAAAAGAAAAATAATCAAAACATGTAATTTTTTCAAGAAGAGTTTGAAATGTAAAGGACTCTTGTTTTTTATAATCAAATAGAAAAATAAAATAAAAATTAAATTACATTCCTATCCTTAATAAATAGTTTTCTTTAATTAGGATTCTAATTTAATTTGATTTGATTTAATTATGTAGGAGGGTTAAAACAATCATTATGAAAAATGGACAAAACATCCATACTTATATAGTGTAATAGATATACAAATGTTCTTGTGCACCAGGTGCACATATCTTTGATCCGTACAACCGGATCGATCTGATCCGGGGTACATTTCACGCGTCCCACATGCGCCAAAACTCTAGCCAAAACCCTAGCTCAAACCCTAGTTTCGCAGTTATTTGGCCTAACTTTTGAGTTTGGCGAACCTAATTTTTTAGTTTGTCGAACCTAACATTTTAGTTATGTTCACATAACCTTTTGCACTGTATGAAAGACTTATAATATTTTTCAAAACCTTTCAAAACCTTTATGTTATAATAATATAACCTTTATGCATAATAATTTAACTTTTTCGTTATAATAATATAACCTTATGTTATTATTTAAGTACATAAAAATTATGATATTTGTACATAAATGTTATACTAATATTACATAAATGTTAAATTATTATAACATAAAGGTTAAGCCATACTATATGAATTTTTATAGTGAAAAAATATCTAAGTAATATCACTTCAAGGTTATGATATATGTATGTAAAGGTTATATTAATATAATATAAATGTTATACTCGATTAACATAAATGTTACATAACTTTTAATTATGTTTTTTATACTGAAAAAAGTCTAAGTAATTTTACTTAAAAGTTATGATATTTGTACATAAAGGTTATACTCGCTAAACATAAATGTTATATTCGGTAAACATAAAGGTTATGTCATAAATTAAAAGAAAAAAAACTTGGACGCGAATCTGGGCCAGACCTGACCCGATCCGACCCGCATGCCCAGTTGCATGGATCATGATCCATGTACTTGGTGCACACAAACACTATATATATATATATATATATATATATATATATATAAAACTACTAAAAGAAATTTCAAAATCTTGGGGGAGGCAACAACCCCTTTTGGCCCCCCTTCCATCTGCCTTTGTTTTTAGTTATGACATTGATATATTTATGTTATATTAGTTGTACCTTTACATTTATATTATATTATACAAATATGTAATATCTTTTAGTTATGTTATTGTTATCTTTATGTTATACACGCTCACATATTTTTTGTGTTTTGACAAACATGCAATACCTTTAGATAGATATATCAATACCTTTAAGTTGATGTACTAATACTTTTATGTTATATTATTAATACATTTACCTGATACAAATAATACTTTTACGTTATATTTCAATTAAAATGAGCTATCAAAATGAAATAATACCTTTATGTATAACTACTGAGACCTACCTTTATGTAATATTAGTGTGTAGCGAGGTTTCAGCGAAAAAAAATTTATACATAAATTTCACGAACCCGAGTTTTTCGATTAAAATGAGCTAATACCTTTATATAAATAAAATAATACATTTATATATAACTAGTGAGACCTTTATATAATATTATTAAGACTTTTATGTAGCACGTTTCAGCTAAAAAAAACCTTATATATTGATTAGAAGAGTCACTCGATCTTAAATATTGTATAATTTTTTTTCTAAAATTTAATATCTTTGAAGGAGTAGGTAAGACCAATTCAAATATTAACTCGATCTTACTTTGGTTTGTTGGTTGGGTTAGTTAAGTTAGTTGGGTTGTGATGGGTTTACACTATTCATGTTAAATGAGGTTAAATATTTGATATGTTTGGTTTGAATGTTTAATGTTAGGTTTGATTTAATATTGTGTTTGGTTTGAGTGTTGTGCTATTTTTTGGAATTGGTTGGTTTGTTAAAATTTTGTTTGGATCAAGTGTTTGTTGTGGGTTTATAGAAACTTGACCAAAATGCCCTCAAATATAATGATGTTATATTTAATTCCAAATAAAAAAATAATTTAATTGAAATATTTTTACAAAATAATAAAAAATATATAAAAAGGCAATTCATAATTATTTGGAATAAACATATTTTTATTTATATAAGGGTAATTCAAAATTACTTGGAACAAAATAATTCATATTTACAAATAAAAACAATTAACATTAAGCTTACCTTTTGACACTCATTTCATTTTGAAATAAATGCATTTATACAAAAAAATATTATTGATTCTATAATTTGAATTATGGAATTATTTGATTTTATATGTTGTATAAAAATATTGGAAAATCTAATTTTTTAAAATAATTTTTTCTTTTTCATATTATATTTAGATGTAATCGTGATAATTTTAAAACTTAAAATATAATCCTAATTTGATTTATTTCAAACAAAATATATTTTAAAATTGTTTAAAAAATATTTATATAAATTATAACAAATCAAATCCAATTGTTTCAAACTTTTTTCACTTTTGAAATAATTTTACTTTCAAATACGAGCGTTCAAGTGAACTTTCCATTTGAGACACAATTCATTTAAATAAATATTTAATTTATACTAAAATTAAGATTGATTCTATATTTGAAAATATGTGAATTTATCTTTTCAATTTATGTAATGGTAGGAAAAAAAAAAAAAACAGACAAAGGGCAAACATGAGATAACATTATAATAGTAAGGACTTAAAAGTCTTCTTGATAAATTACACTATTTGGTTAAATAAACCATCCAATTTTGGGTGGTTAATTTAACCCACACTATGCTATCTTTTGACCAAATTAGCACCGGGCTCAAATTACCACCAGGTTTTTAACCCTTAAAACAAACTTTAGTTTAACCATGTTAAATTAGCTTTAACCCACCTAAACCATTAAACCAAATATTTATAGTCCTCCACCAATATACTTTTATAGTCCTCCACCAATTCAAATATTAAGTGCATATACTTTTATAGTCCTCCACCATCATTGACCTTGACTTAGAAAAAAACTAGGACAACTCTTCCTAAACCTCACATTGTCTATTTTTATATCTTATTTACAGAAATAAAAATCTGCTCTTACAACATTCTTGATTAGATCACTCCCAAAATGGCTACTGCTGTTTCATTTAGATCACTATTATTTAGCCTCATCATTATGCTCATGTATGAATTGTCAATAAATAAAAGAGTAAAATATTCATACTGTTTGCACGTGACATTGTACATTTTTATGGTGGAAAGAGATACACTTATATCTTTAGTGTAAAGTCCGCCATTTCCTCTAAGATTTTATGAGCTTATAAACAATTTTTTAAACACTAAAAATACCTCCATCTTATTATTAAGTAAGTTTTTATTCCCCAAACTCCTTTAATCCAAATATTAATGATTTTGAATACAACGTTGCCACATGTTTCAAGCTCAATTTTATAAAACAGTTGAAGACTTGGTTTTAGAATAGCAATGTGAGCTTCAGATTTTTAATAGTCTAGTTCATCATTTATAATATTTTTTCTAAAGTAAACATGTATGATGCCTTTAAAAATACTATAAGAGATGGAACATATACATTATTTTTAATAATTATAATAAAAATTATATTTCAACATTTTAACCTAAAACTATTCAAAGTAGTTCATAAATCAAATTAAACAAAAATATTAACCAAAAAAAAAAAAATGCTTATCCAAAAATTCATAAAATTTGATATTTATTTTCACTATGTAATATGAATGTCAAATTAAAATTAATGAAACGAGAATTAATTTGATATGTCTTGTACTATAAATTGATTTAAACTAAAAAGTTATAGAATATTGGAATTATATACAAGAAACCTATAAAAAAGAAGTTTCAATGGCAGCTATTTGCCATAAAAGAAGTTTCAATGGCAGCTAATTGCCATATTTTTGTGAGACCAAAACTATTGTGCACCTGGTGCATGGATCTTAGATCCATGCAATTGGTCGATTAGACCCGTCACGTGCCACCATGCATCGTAAGATCTGTGCACAAACTCGCCAAAATATGATCCGGTGTCATACATTTATTTTATGTTAATCATATCTTATAGTTATTTTAGTCATACCTTTAATAATGTTAGATGTACCTTAACTTTTTTTTTTTTTAAACAAACATATTAACCTTTCATACCTTTTATTTATGTTAGTTGTACCTTTATATATTACATAAATGTATGACTATATTGATATAAAGGTATAAGTAATATCATATAAATGTATGAGTAATATCACAAAAAGGTATACATGTATAAATTGTGTCGATTTTGGTTTTTTTTTTTTTTTTCTGAAATCAAAGTATTATATAAAAATTATGATATTTGTACATAAATGTATTTTTGTACATAAATGTATGACTATGTTGCACCATGGTACACACGCAACATATTTTTTTCCCTTTTTTTAGTAAGGTTCAAATACCTCATTTAAATAAATATAAATGTTGCTCTCTTCGTCCCTTAAAACTCTGTACACTTTCCCTTTTAATCTGTCCCCAAATACTTTGCACACCCAAAAATGACAAATTTTATCACAATTATTACCCTTCCAATACACACTTATTTACACACAATGCCATTAATTTTTCTCTCTCAACACTTTATTACTTTTTGTCTTTTTCTCACATATTTGACCATTATACCCTCAATCATAAATCAAATATTCATTTTTTTCTTAAAAACTGTGCCCAAATTAGTGTGAAGAGTTTTCCGGGACGGAGGGAGTAGTTCTTTATATTTCTTCTTTTTCTTCTTTCTCAATCTCCTTAGAACCTTAACAGCAGAACATCCTACTCTTCTGAACTTGTTTTGTGAACTCAAAAAAAAAAAAAAAAAAATCACAATAACATGTTTGATTTTTCATAAAAAATAATGTTCATATTTTTTTGTGAAAACACGGATTGGATCTATACAAATCAAACTCATAAAGTTTCATTCAACCACTAGGGGTCGAACATACTAAAACGTGTTAGACCTGGTCGATCATAATATAGTATGTTGAACCCCTAGTTATGTTTGATTAACCAAGATCGAATGAAGCTCCCGGTATGTTCGATTTTTAGCCTTTTTTTATTCGGTTTTTCGCACAGTTTAGTAATCGTAAAAAATTATGGAGAAAAAAATGTGGTAGGAAATGATAGAAATGCATGAGAGAGTGAAGAAGGGAGAAATATATTTTTTACTTTTTACGTAAAAGGTATATGAAAATTGGGGAGTATTTAGAAATGAATGGGTTGTGTATAGTCCTGCCCTTTTCTTTTTCTTTTTTTCTTTCTTTTCATTTATAAATTATATAAAATAATTTTTAAGATATTAAATATTGTATAAAATTCTTCTAAAATTTAATATCATCGAAAGAGAAGGCAAGACCAATTCAAATAAATCGTGTTTATACTTTCATAGTCCTCATCATTGACCTTGACTTCGAAAATAACTAGGACAAGTCTTCCTAAACCTAGAATTGTCTGTTTACTATATCTTTCTTTGAAGAAGTCGATTCTCATTTCTTATTCACAGAAGTAAAACATCTGCTCTTACAAAACATTCTTGATTTGATCACTCCCAAAAATGGCTTCTGCTGTTTCATTCAGATCGGTATTGTTTAGCATCATCATTATGCTACCAATGTCAGCAACTGCTCAAACATACGGCAATATAACTCTTGGTTCATCCATAGTTGCAAACAATACAAATTCCACTTGGTTATCTCCTTCCAAAGAATATGCTTTTGGCTTCCAGCAGGTTTCACCGGGAGGATACTTGCTCGCTATCTGGTTCGATAAAATACCTGAAAAAACCATAGTTTGGTCTGCCAACCGCGACAACCTGGCTGAAGAAGGATCAAGAATCCAACTCCTTGCAGATGGGAGATCATTTGTGCTCAATAATCCCAGAGGTCAACAGATTTGGTCTGCTAATTTGGCTTCCTCTATTGTGGCCTATGCAGCCATGCTTGATAGTGGTGAATTCGTGCTTGCTAGCAATACCTCAGCCATCTTGTGGCGAAGCTTTGACGAGCCAAGCGACACTTTGTTACCAAGCCAGATACTCAATGAAGATGTTACTTTGATTTCCAGCTTCTCCGGGACCAACTACTCAAGTGGAAGATTCAAGTTCATGATGCAAAATGATGGAAATCTTGTGCTTTACACCAGAAACTTTCCCATGGATGATAACATTAGAGCATATTGGGAAACTAACACTGTGGGCTCTGGATTCCAATTGATCTTCAATCAATCTGGATACATTCATCTCATTGCGAGGAATGGAACTATACTTAGCTCTCTGTCTCCAAATGGAGTTTCGACAAGCCAATATTACCAGAGATTGACTCTGGAATATGATGGAGTTCTGAGGCATTATGTGTATCCCAAGTTTCGTAATTCATCTAGTGGGAGAGCAAATGTATGGTCTGTTAATAAGTTTTTGCCTTCAAATATATGTACAACAATGAGGCAAAATATAGGGGGTGGAGCTTGTGGTTTTAATAGTCTTTGTTCTTTGGGCACTGATCAGAGGCCTCGATGTAGCTGCCCAAACGGATACTCTTTGATCGATCCCCAAGACACGATGAGTGGATGCAAACCAGATTTCATTCCACATATATGTGATCAAGAATCAAAGGAAAGTGATCTTTTTGCCTTGAATGATATGCCTGACACAGACTGGCTTTTATCTGATTACGAACATTTTAAACCAGTAAACGAGGATTGGTGTCGACAGGCTTGCCTTGATGATTGTTTTTGTGATGTTGCGATTTATAGAGATGGTGATTGTTGGAAGAAGAAGACCCCACTTTCCAATGGGAGGATTGATAGTAGTATAGGGGGAAAGGCATTGATAAAGATAAGGAAAAACAACGAGACCATTGTCGACCCTTCTGTAAGTAATTCTTCAAGTAAGAGCAGCAGATCCACTCTGATCATCACTGGGTCAGTTTTGTTGGGCAGTTCAGTGTTTTTCAACTTGCTTCTACTTTCATCACTGTTGTTTGTTTTTCGTTTCAATGGAAGAAAGTCAAAGAACATTCATGCAGTTAGAGCTCATCCAGGACTGAACATAAGATGTTTCAGCTTTGATGAGCTACATTTAGCAACAGATGGATTCAAGGAAGAATTGGGCAGAGGTGCTTTCTCCACAGTGTACAAAGGGATTCTCAACGATGAAAACGGGAAGGTCGTAGCCGTGAAAAATCTGCATAAGATAGCCAGTGAAGCAGATCAAGAATTCAAAGCTGAAGTGAGCTCAATCAGTAGAACCAACCACAAAAACCTTGTCCAATTGCTTGGTTATTGTGATGATGCCCAACACAGGCTTGTGGTGTATGAATTCATGAGCAATGGTTCTTTGGGAAACTTATTATTTGAAAGCTCATCAAAGCCCAACTGGTACAGAAGGATACGGATTGCATTCTCAACTGCAAGAGGCCTTTGCTATTTGCATGAAGAGTGTAGCACCCAAATCATACACTGTGACATTAAGCCTCAAAATGTTCTTTTAGATGATTCTCATAATGCGAAAATATCTGATTTCGGGCTGGCAAAGCTTCTGGGGGCAGATCAGACAAGAACCACCACCGGAATAAGGGGAACGAGAGGGTATGTGGCTCCAGAATGGTTCAGAAGCATGCCTATAACAAGTAAGGTGGATGTTTACAGTTTCGGGGTCTTGTTTATCGAGCTACTATGCTGTAGAAAGAATTTTGACGCAGATGCTGAGGACGAGAGGACACAGGTTCTTGTTGACTGGGCTTATGATTGCTACAAAGAAGGGAGGTTGGATTTGCTGGTGGCTGATGATGATGACGAGGCGAGAGATGACATAAACCGTTTCAAGAAATTCGTGAAGATAGCAATTTGGTGCACTCAGGAAGATCCAGCATTGAGGCCTCAGATGAAGAGAGTTGTTCATATGCTTGAAGGTTCAGTGGAAGTCCCTGCTCCTCCAGATCCTTCATCATTTATTGCTTAGCTTTAATTTTCCTTTTTCATTCAAATGCTCAACTTTTTAATGCATAATTGTAGTCCTTATTTGGTACATTTAGTCAGTATAATGTGTTTCCTGTTATACAAAATAAACTCTCTATTTGATATTTTCAACATTGTGTTTACAAGATATATATAGAGAAAGGAGAGAGAAGGATGGATGAGATGTCATGTGAGTTAGCTTAACTAACTAACACTTATCTTAACCTAATCTAGCTTACAGTTTGATTAACTGTAACATGCTCCTATTCAAGAAAAACATGTTGCCTTTGTAAGAGATTTGTAGCTTCAAGAATATAGCTAATCTCAACTCCAACTCAGTTTGAAGATCTCTGAAAATCACAGCATAGATTCTGACTTAAGCTTTGGAAAACTCCCCTAGATGTTTAAGAGAAAACTCCTTATCAAGAAGAGTAATAACATGCTTAACCCCAGTAGTACTACTACCTGTAATAAGAATATCATCAACATAAACCAATAAAAGCAATAAACCAGACCCTTGTTTCTTGGAAAAATAAGGATGAATCTGCCAGGCTTTTTAAACCCTATACTAATCAGAAAGCACCAAATCAAACTGTAACATTTCCTAAGGCTGATTCTGCATATTATTTTGCATCAAGTATTTAATTTGTAGAATTATCTTTCTAATTCATGTTGTAAATTGGATTCATGCACACAGAAATATCCATAAAAGCAGATTTCTTGAAACAATAATCAAAGCAAAAAAATATCATTGTCACCTCAAGATCATTACAACTGTGATCTTCATAGTGCTTGATCTGCTTGTGTTTCCATTTTCTCCTTTCTCGTTCGCTTGCCTATTCTTTTTTGCTCTTACCAATTTCTGCACTCTTATTTTTCGGGCCTTTATTGGGTAAGCCCCATAGTGTTCTCACTGTCTTCTTTTAAGGATTACAAAACGAGTAACCGAAAAAAAAAAAAAAAAGCTGAAATTTTTCATCAAAATATCACCGATATTTTGGTAAATATGGTTGATATATCGATTTTGGTAAATCTTTTCTGATTTCGTTGGCAATTCGGCGATATATCGCAGATATATCACCATGTTTTGATTTCTGCATAAATATCGCGATTTATTTATTTATTGATTTTTCTTGGAATTGTTTTTATTTGTTTTTTAAGAATGAAACCGATTTTGAAAGGAAAAAAAAAATATTTTGTACCTAAATAATATTATAATTTTTACATTATAATTTTAATGAAATAATGATCAATAATTGCCAATATTTGGATCAAAATTATCATCGTAATATCGCAATTTTTTTTTTCCTTGCATGTATTAGATAAAAAATTTATCAAAATTTAAATTATTGTTAAACTGCGTTTCTCAAATAACTGTTTCAAATAATTCATTTCGAAGACTCCAAACATTATCAATTGTAGTTTATCCCTATATTTATTTTATTTGAAATTTTAAGTTAAATATGTGTATTATTGTTAGTTATAATATTTTATAAATTATCATGTATATTTTCCAATTTTTTTACAAAGTTTCCATCATTTTTTTAAAATTTTATCAATATTTCCACATGAACCAATATTTTCATCGATATTTCCGTAAAATTAAGATACCGATATATGCATCAAAACCAAAATTTTCATCCTTGTTTTGCACCAAAATTATTTTGTCACAACTACCTGCACTCAATTCAAGAATAGACTCCGTGTGAAATACCTCCCAGACTAAGAAGAGTATAATGCCCTCTTGAATTCGATTTAGGTTTTTACCAAGAAACAGAATCTGTGTTGAATTCTTGGACAACTTCAGATGATCTTCTATAAATGCACTTGAACCGCTTACAAGAATTCGATACCACCTTGAATCTGAGCAGAGATTTCGCAGGCAATTTTAAACGAATCGATTCCAATGATTAAAATATCATGAATCGCCAAAATATCGCTCAAAACAAGTAATCGAAACAAAACGAATCGATTCCAATGATTAAAATATCGCGAATCACCAAAATATCGCTCAAAATGAGTAATTGAAACAAAAATACACTGCTTAAATTTTTCATCAAAATATCGTCGATATTTCGGTAAATATCGCTGATATATCGATTTTGAGTAAATCTCTCCTGATTTACTGGCATTTTGATGATATATCTCCATATATAGCGGATATATATTGCCATGTTTCGATTTTTGAGGAAATATCGCGATTTTTTTAATTTTTTTTGGATTTTTTTTATTTCTTTTTGAAGAATGAAACCAATTTTGAAAGGAAAAAAAAGAGAGTATTTTGTACCAAAGTAATATTATAATTTTTACATTATAGTTTTAACAAAATAATGATCAATAATTGCTAATATTTTGATCAAAATTATCGCCGTAATATCATAATTTTTTCTTATCAAAATTTAAATTATTGTTAAACTACGCTACTCAAATAACTGTCCTCAAATAATTCATTTCAAAGACCTCAGGCATTATCAATACAAAATTTATCATGTTATCATAGTTGACAAAATTTATATAGCAGTTTATCTGTATATTTATTGTAAATATATAATTTTATTTGAAATTTTAAGTTAAATATGTGTATTATTATTTGTTATATTATTTTATAAACTATCATGTATAATTTTCATTTCTTCTGGCTATTGAGCCTCGTCCTCGTTCATCTCATCTTTAAGTGACTTTTGTGGTCTTAACCCAAATTTCGTAATTTCGGATTTTTTTATTTTAAATTCGTACAAAATGAAAAGTTAGTGTCCTAATATCGAGGCCTGAAAAATTAGTGTCCGTCACTAGTGGAAGGGCCTAACGATAGTGTCATAAATTTACAATTTTCCCTAATTTAATATAGTAATTTGGGTGTGTCTCTTGTGAGACCGTCTCACGAATAATTTATTGTATTACGTGAGACGAGTCAACCCACAACTCAAACTCTACATACACATATTATTTATTGCTGATGGGCTCTGTCTCACGGTAACTATCTGTTAGACCGTCTCATCTAAGTTTTTGTATAGTAATTTTATCGATCCGAGTAACTATCCATTAGACCATCACACCTGAGTTTTTGTGTAATAATTTTATCGATCCAGCCCCAAAAGATAAATTAATTATCAATGCTGGTATGAAAAATAAATCTTATCAATTTAGAGCTTGAAAGATTGGAAACTATCAAATTAAGATTTCAAAATGAAATACCATACTATCAAATCACATGTCAATTGAAAAATTAAAATTAAATCACATGTCAATTGAAAAATTAAAATTAAAATCAGAGTGTAAAACTTATCTGATATTTGGAAACACCTCCGCCCATGTTTCAGTATTCCATCATATATTATCTACCACAATTAGAACCTTCTCCCTTTTAAGTATTTATACACAAGTTCTAGCAGCAATGACTCGTTCGGAGAATGTTCTATTTTTTGGACTATAAAGTCCTTTCGATATGTTGTATTTGTGAGGTTAATTTTAATTTTTATATTTTTTCAAAATGTAATAGCATATCGGCAAGTGTAGTTGTAATAGCATCTGCAAGTGTAACATTAGCTAACCAAGCAAATTGTAGTAGGGAAATTTTAGTTTTGGTAGAGTATATTCATGTGCTTTAAATTTGCTTCAAATTTGTTATAATTCCCATTTTGTGTTGTAAAATATTGATCAGTAATCCAATCAAAATGTGACACTCTGAACTAGAATTTCTCCTCTAATGAAGTAAGGAAGCATTTCCAATCAATTAAAAGAGTTGATTCAATATTATTTTAATTACTTATCATTAATTTAAAATAGAGTTAGCATTATGTCACGCACCTTGATTTATTTGGGCAAAATTTTGGACCTGAAGATTTCAAATCCTACCAATTCAAGTCCACATTTGTTATGAAGTAGAGTCATTTGCTCATTTGAAAATAGATGTCTCTAAAATATCTCAAGCCTACATTTGCTAGTCAGAGTACATAACCCACATCATTAGCTGATTTGTAAATACATATCTTAAATTTAGCTCAACGGTCGAAAGCTTTAAATTTAGTGGCAAGGTACTTCAAATGCAGTAACTCACCTATTTTGTCATCCAGCGATCTCAAATCTCCATCCATAAAATCTAAGTAGTCTATAACGCTTCCATGAACCAATTACTATATCATTATCAAAATCAAGAATAGTATGTATTGGTGAATAATCCATGTTTTGGAAATGATCCTTAACATTTGATAAAAAAAAACTTATGCGACCGTGATTTCTCAATAGGAAAGGCTGCCCAACATTTATGTATTACGTGGAGAAACTTCTCATCGTGAGCTTTTCTTAAACAAAGGTCTCTCAAGATCATGCATGGTTATGGTTTTGATCCTCATATAATACCTCTTTCTTCTTAATTATCAAAACCAGACTTCTCTTTGCCAAATCTTCCAAATAATTTTAAAAATAAGCACACAAGTGGAACATGTGATCAATTCTTCGGAAAAAGACTAGTGTTTATAAGAAGCAAACTTCCATTGCCACCTCAACTGCTAAAACTAAATATGTAGCCGCCGGAAGTCATTGTGCTTTATCATTAACACTATAGCACAATTGCAATCACACACAATCTTGTAATCTACTCAAGAACAAAAACATATTGATGTAAGATATCACTTTGAGAAGAAGGATATAGTTCTTGAGAAGATTCAATAGATCTTCAATTAACTGATATTTTTACAAAACTTTTGTGTGAATCTAGACTTTCAATGTTAAAGAGTGAGTTGAGTATAATCAGAATGTTAGTGAAATGTAGTAAGAATACCTTACTTACAACAGTGTTGAACAAACTACTGTAAGATTGCTGGAGTAAAGGGAAATGTTGTAAGAAGGTCTATACTACAACAAAATGGTCAACCTACATCAAAGTTACCAGCCTTCTACAATATATGAATGTGCTTACACTTATTTCTCCACCTATTTATAATTCTTAGTGTTGTAAATAAAAATATATTCAAATTGAGTACATAATCTGAATCTGTAAGAACAATAATTTCCAAAATTTACTTTTTTTTACATAAAAATGAGTACGACCTCTATAAATGACATGGAAATACTTGAAACAGAGTATAAATGTAATTCCCTAATTTTTAAAAATAAAAACAATAACAGTTTTTGACATTTGAAAAAGAAACACAAGTTCATAAAGTCTAAATAAATAATTTTTCACAAACAACCTCATAAATTCTTTTTTTTTTTCTAAATCAACACAACAGTTGCAAAATCATTTAACAGAAACATTTAATAAAACACTTAGCCGAAGCAATTTATATAAAGAGTTTCAAATGAAAGTTACAATGCTCAAACATTCATTCACAAACTTAGTTGTGAAAGAGAAAAGATTTCCGATTTAAAGAAAATGAAAAGAAATTATAAACTATTCGTTCATAATCAAAATAAACATTCTTAATTATTAAAAATCAATCCCACTAGCACCCACATACCACTTCATCCAAGCTCGAAATTTGAAATAAACTCCTCATCTGAAAAAGAATCCAATAAATATGGAGTGAACTACACTAGCTCAGTGGGATTATTGTTTGTCAAAATTAAAAACAAGCATAAGCAAACACAAAATAATAATACCGTATCCATGCTTCAGCCACTTAGCAACTAATTAAATCACATGTAACAATTAATCATTTTCATGCTATTACCCATTTAAAAGTCGATTTAAACATAAATGTTGCCCCAACCATATCACAAATGCAATGGTTTAATAAACACAAACAGAGTAAAAAATATTTCACCTAAAAATGTAGTTAAAAGTTGAATGCTTAATGCGAATGATGCAAATTATGGTTCCATGTCCTCGTTTTTCATAAATAAAAATATTTTGTGACTTAGTAAATATTTAATTAATTTAATTAATGCTTAAAACAAAATCTACTCTTAAGAGCTATTTCATTTATAAAGCCGAAAAAAAAAAGGAAATTAATACCTGGAGCTCACCAAACCTGTCCTCCTTTAGATGAAGTTGGAGGAGGTCATTTCCAAAGTCACTTTGTTCTTCTTCAATACTTTTTGCCGATTCCACAATAGATGACTCACAATTCCACAACTCAATCAGTTGAAGCGTTGGTATGTCTCCAATACCATGTGGAATCTCTCTTAGCCTATGGCACTCTTTAAGAATAAGGCTCTCAAGCCTAGGGAAATGACAACTCTCTGTTATCCAAACATTGGGAACTGTCGAGACAATTTGAAGTTCTTTTAATTCACAGAAATGCCCTTCGATGGTTTCCCACACGGATCCACGACAAGCATCCCACTTTAGTTTGAGCACTTGAAGATTCGGCAATGAACCAACAATTGACATATCTTTCCATGGAATTTGAGTGCCACACAATGTCAACTTCTTTAGTGTCACTGGGAATGCAAGGCCATGAGATAAAGCACACGAGAAGTAATCATACGGATCTACATCAATGTTCAAGTTTTCAAGCTTTTGCAGTTGGACGAGATTGTTTAAGCTGTACTCTGACCATTTTGTTTTCTTCCTTTCACTATAATAGATTCCCAACTTCTTTAGGTTTGGAATCAATTCTAGGATCCTCTCAGAACATCTAAAATCGTCTATTCGTTTTAGCGTGTGCAAGTTTTGCAGAGGTAGAATATGATCACAAGTTTTAGCTGAAGGATCAAGCAGTATTAAGCCATGAGAAACAATAACGTGCCTTAATTCTCTCATTCTCCAAAGTTCCAACGGCAAACCTAACTCGAAAGAATACAAAGATCCATGAATATCTAATGTTTGAAGATTCACAAGTTTGGAAAAGTATTCGGAAACTTTTGAAATACCTGAAGTATGAAAAGTATTAAATGCAAGGTATCTCAAATGAAGTAGCTCACCTATTTTGTTATCCACTAATCTAAAATATCCATGCATTAAATCCATTACTCTAAGTAATCTACAATGCTTCCATGAACCAAATTCTGTAATGGCAAAAGTACGGATAGTATGTATTGGTGAATAATCCATGTTCAGGAAATGATCCTTAACAGATGATAAAATACTCATGCGGCGTGATTTCTCAATAGGCAAGAGGCTTCCCCAACATTTTTGTATTACGTTGAGAAACTTCTCATCATGAGCTTTTCTTAAACAAAAGTCTCTCAAGAGATCATGCATCTTTATGCTTTTGATCCTCCCATTATACCTCTTCTTAATTATCAAAACCAGACTTCTCTTTGCCAAATCTTCCAAATAATCCTCTGCCACCTCTTCTAAATCTTTGGATCCATTTGATTTCAGAAAACCTTCAGCTACCCACATTCTGATCAGTTTTGAGACATGTATCTCGTAATCTTCTGGAAAACCTCCCATGTAAAGAAAACATGGTCTTAAATGATGAGGCAACCATGTATAACTCAAAGATAATAACTTCGCGAAAGGCTCATCACTTGTATTTACAGCTTCATTCACATTTATTGCGATCTTTTTCCAAGTTTCTTGCATCCGATCGACCTTGGAGAGGACTCCAGCAATCACGACAATTGCAAGGGGAAGTCCTCTGCATTTTTCAGCAATCTGCTTTCCAATTTCTTCGAGTTCAGGTGGGCAACGTTCTTCTTCAAACACTTTCTGTCTAAGTAGATTCCAACTCAAGTCTACACCCATCAAATGCATCTCGTAAGGATGGCTAGAAGATTCGACATAAGAAGCTACATGAGTGTCCCTCGTGGTTATGATAATCCGACTCCCATTGAAGTCATCTGGAAACACCCTCCGTAAATCATCCCATGTTTTACAACTCCATATATCATCTACCACAATTAGAAACCTCCTCCCTTTTAAGTATTTATACACAAGTTCTAGCAGCAATGACTTGTTCGGAGAATGTTCCAGTTTGGATGATGCATCAATTGAATTTAGAAGGGATAACAGAATAGTTGCTTTGTCATAATTTTGGGAAACAGTGACCCAACCACAAACATAAAAGTGATGAAGACTTAAAGGGTGATGAAAAGCATACCTAGCAAGAGTGGTCTTCCCGATGCCTCCCATCCCAACGATTGGGATCACTTCAAGTTTAGCAGACACCCCATGGAGCCGTTCTTGTATTTCCCTCAGGTCTTTGTCGAATCCCACCACGACCCCTTTTACGTTCTCTTTTACGTTAGGCGCAGGTGTTGATGAAAAAGAAGCAGAAGAATGAGTTGAAATCAATATCTGATTTTCACTGGTACACCTACTTTTGATCTCCATCACTTGTTCCATAATGGAATTGATTTCAGTTGTGGGCATCTGTAACTCTTTGTATAATTTTGTAAAGTTATGCCCAGCAAATAAAGAATCTTGTGGAGAATTGATTAGATTCGAAATATGGAGCTCAAAGATGTCTTCAACTTGATTTGCTGCAACAGTGATTGGTGCTTCTAATTTGGTAGCCTCTGTTGGAAAATCCTCAAGAAAAGTTGACAAGAAAACAATTTTCTTATGTAGAGATTGAATTTGTTTCTTTTGATGGTGATCAACATAGGAATCATGACGAATGAGAAGATGATCTAGTGTTTGTGCAAGTGAAACAAGAGCAGCATAAGCCATTTGCACTATACAGAATCTAAGCTGGAAGAGACTGAATAAGGAAGAAATGGAGAGAGAGAGGAGAAAGAGAGCACATATATGGGAAGCAACGAATCAGAAAAAGCAAAAAAAAGTGTACCCACTCTTTTTTGTCCTTTTTTCTTTTAACTTTATATGATCAACGATTATTCTTTTTGGTGAGGCTATATACACCCTGTAAACACAGGGTCCTTCTATAGTACACCATTGTATTAATACATCAAGGTTTTCAACCATCATATCTTGAATGATTACATCTGACCCGTTATTTATATTTTAATCTTTTTACCTGTCTTCATAAATTATCACTGTAAAAACTAAAAAATCCCCCCAACAACTAAAATAACATGGGTACCTTCTTTATTAATTGTATATAACCATAACCTGCAACTATAAAACCGCAATCGAATATGTTGGTATTATGCATCTCGTTATGACTAATCATTTGAGACCCATATTCGATATGTTTGAGTATTTGTTATGAAATCGTCGTCATTAAAATTTCAGATAACTTGCTTCTGAACTGTACTGTTGCATCCACAACCCATGATTGTATCTTTAACAACTTTCGACGTCCTGAAGACGGGTTTTTTCTGGTTCAAAACTGGTTCTAAGATCACCTAATTATTTTTGAGTTATTCCAATCACAATTAATGAATTCATACATGAATCCTATTTCGCAAGATGTCACAGTCAAAAATCATTGTTGCATCTATCTAAAATCCAATATTGCATCCATTTAAAAATCATTTTTAATGCATTTAAATGTATTATTATTAATTCATTGAGACGTGCATCTCATCAAAGTTGAAAATCATTGAGCGTGAATCCACTATGGTGTTGTGAGTGTATTATTATTAATTGATTTCTTGGAATCAATTTAAAAATTATTGATTCATCCATTTCAAAATCATTGTCCGTTGCATCTATTTTCGTAATGTATTAATGTTTTAAGATTTGCTAATGTATTATTATTAATTTTTAGGTTATCATGCATTTTTAATCATTGTTGCATCCATTTTGGTGTTGTGTTGTTAATTTGGTAATGTATTGTTATTATTTTATTGATACATGTATTCAACTTCACCGTTGAAAATCATTCTTGCATCCATTTAGATTGCATGCATTTTGGTGTTGTGTTGTTAATTTGGTAGTGTATTGTTATTAATTCATTGATACATGCATTCAAGTTCCTATATGGAAAATCGTTTTTGCATCCATTTAGATTGCATCCATTTTGGTGTTGTGTTGTTAATTTGGTAATGTATTGTTAGTATTCATTGATACATACATTCAAGTTCCTATATGGAAATTCATTTTTGCATCCATTTAGATTGCATGCATTTTGATGTTGTGTTGTTAATTTAGTAATGTATTGTTATTAATTCATTGATACGTGCATTCAAGTTCATTGCATCGATTCATCCTATTTCATCGGATATTGATTGCATACTATTTCATCTCATATTAGTTGCATCCTATTTTATCAAATTGCATATAATTTATGATCTACACAATCTTGATAGCATGTTGGTATCTCAATATCATGTTTAGATCTGGATTTGATTAGAATGGATTTTCATATCTTGAGAATATATGTATTTGATTTCATATATCAACGTCATGTTTAGATCCGGATTTTATTAGAATGGATTTTCATATCTCTAGGATACATATATTCGATTAGGATGGATTTTGGTATTTTAAGTTATTTTTAGATTTGGATTATATATATATATTATCGGGGTAAAATAGATTATTAAATCTATTGAGTACATGTTTGATTTCATAATTAAGCTTAATCTTTTTTCTTATGTCTTATACTGCAAGACATTTAATATTCCATCGTCACAATCATTCCATTTTCAAAACTTTGTATTTCAAAATTTTCACTGTATTAATATTACAAATCAAGAAAAAACATATAATATAAAATGATATTATTAACATCTAATATAACCTAATATGATTAAAAATTATTTTGAAAACCAGAATATAAGTTGCATTTGTGATCATAATTAATTATCATCAAATAAATTTGAAAATAATATGTATATTATATTGTTATATCTATTAATTAATTATTTGTTGACATGCATTCAAAATTATTGTTGCTTCCATTTTGGTGTTGTGGTGTTAATTTGGTAATGTATTGTTAGTAATTAATTATACATGAACTCAAAATCATTGCATCGGTTGTATGTCATCACCGTTCACAATTATTGTTGCATCGATTTAAAAATTATTAATGTATCCTTCTGTATTGCGTAGTTGATATTTCATCGGATATTGGTTACATCCTATTTTAGCGGATTGCCTATGATTTATGATTTACTACAATTGTTTGATTATAAAGATTAGTCATTTTCAGATTTGGATTTGATTTCAATGGATATTCGTATCTAACCAATATATGGTTTAGATTTGGATGCAACAATATATATAAGATGAGTGTATGGAAGCCCAACAGTCAAGTCCAGCCCAAAACAGAAAAGTTACTTTACAGACAAATTATTGCAGTACAAAAACATCGATGTACGGTATATAGTAGAATTACCCGTAAACACGTCCTAATTTTTCAAAAAATCAAAGAGAAAAACGTTCATATTTTGGGATGCTTTTAATATTTTCAGATTGGATAGTCTTACCCTTTTATTTTAGGGAAAATAGCCAACTGTGCCATTTTTTACTTAACAAGTGACAATTTTACCACAAAATATAGTCAATTTACTTTTGTACCACAAAATATAAAAAAGATACCAAAAAATGGTCTTGACAAGTGACAATTTTACCACAAAATATAGTCAATTTACTTTTGTACCACAAAATATAAAAAAGATACCAAAAAGTGGTCTTGATTTGAATAATTTTTGATGGGATTGAAAAGTAACTGAGGTCAACTAACACTCAAATGAGTGAAGGTCCCCAAGACTTTCGACTCAGAAATTGCATAGGTGATGTCAGCGTTTGATGAAGCATTTTTCTATGCATTTCTTTCTGCATCGGATCTCACGAAACCTATGAAGGAAAAACCAGATCTCACGACAGTGGTTCACAGTTCTGGTCAATTCCACCACAGGAAAAATCAAGCAAGAAAGCAAACCTTACACGCACTACTTGTTGCACACATGTACATGCACATAACACACTACACACACATGCAACACACATACACACAGCTTTCAAACCTTCCCGACAAGAGCAAACAAAAAATAATTTATTCCAAACCTTTCTGTTCCTTCCCGCCAAAGCAATATTCATCCGACAAAACAATTTATTTCATGCAAGCCACTAGTCGAAAGTCAAGAAAAAAGGCACAAAGCGATCACACTAATAAAATAAGATAAAATTGCATTTGTTAAACGAATTGAAAATACAGGCTGTTAAACAAAAAATATACGTAGAAGTTATGAACTATAAAACAAAAAATGTACGCAGAAGTTATGAACTATTAAACGAAAAGTTTTAATGTTAAACTATTTTAAACTTATAATAGAACTTATAAAATATTAAACAAAAAGTTTTAACATTTAAATGAAAATGTTAACCGAAGTGCAATTTAAATGAAAGTATTAAACAAAAATGTTTAAGAATATTAACCATTTTAAACATTTTAAGAATGTTAAATATTAAACATTTTAAAATGTTAAACATTAAGAATATTAAACATTTTAAGAAAATTAAACTTTCGTTTAACATTTTAAGTTTTGTTTAAAACTTATAAATTTTTCTTTTAATATTTTCATTCAACATTTTCGTTTAAACATTAAAATTTAAGAATTACACTTCTTAAATTTTCGTTTAAACAATGTCTCAAAACATTAATATTTTCATTTAAACATTGTTATTTTCGTTTAATAATTAATATTTTCTTGATTTCGTTTAAACATTAATATTTTTGTTTAATAATTCATATGTCTCAAAACACTACAAATTTTCGTTAAACAAAATTTGGACCGCATTAGTTGTTTTATTTAAACGAAATAATTGGATTTCTTCTTGGTTTGTATAGTTAAACGAAATTTTATCTAACTAAGCATTTATCAATACTTAAACGAAAATTTGCCATATAAATAGTGGAACTTATGAATTGTTAAAAATGTTTAAACTTCAAACATACATGTCAAATCTATCATTCGTTTCCCACATTCGATGCCAAATAAATTGGACATTTTCTTCTGGTATGCTCTATTGACCCACAAACAGAGCAATGTTTCTGCTTCCTTCACCTGGCTTGACCCTCAACGTGCTCGTCATCTAGTACTTGACACTCGAAGGGCAAGAGTTCGATACATCTGGACTTATTATGACCGATTTTGCCACAACGACTACATGCAGTGGGTTTGCGTGAAGGAATGACATGCTCATCGGTCGAGGGAATATGTCTTAATTTCGGACGACCTGCTTGTTTTGGTTTGTCTAGCGAAATACATTGTATCTTCTTCACATCGTTAGACACATCCCAATCTTGCGGATCAGGCACAAGATTAACATCACTTGCTCACATCCCCCTCAACCATTTCGTCATGTAATATGCGCCAACGTAAGAAGTGTCTGTTTCGTTCACAAAACTGCAAGCAGTAACAGAGGGAAATAAAATGTTAGCTTTTATATTTTCATTGCATATTCTGAATTGTTAATCGTCATCGAGTATCGATCGAGATTACCTTATTGCTGCACATGCATGTGAACATGGTATCAACTCAGCTTGATAAATACAACAAGAGCACTCATATCGGGAGAGATCAATGGAAAAAATCTTACTGCCATCTATGACTTTGTATTTGAATCGTGAGAGTGGCTCAACTTGTATACGCCATCCAAGCTTGGTGTATTCTAACAATCTCTCATGCGCTAACTGTATCAAGATGTTTTGTCTCTCTAATGCAGTCGTCCTCCTCTCGTAAAATCACCTTTCAATAATCCACCGAGCACACTCCAAAAAAGAACAAACTGGTAGCTTTTTGGCCCAAAGAAGGCGAACATTCCATGTCTCGGCAGCATTTGACATCAAGAAATTGAATTTTCAAACGGGACATTTAACATGGGACCACCTAATCGTGCCTGCTTTTCTTAAGGTATCGAGTGCACCTTCTATGTTCGTTTCTTCGATGGCGGTGACGTACCTATCAAACAAAAGTGAATATGCTCTTCTAAAATGTTTCAACAACATATATCTTAATTCGAACAAAATTACCGTTTGAATTTACGAAGCTGATAAGAATAGGTTGCTTTGTGGAATAGTCCAATGAAACGTGACCCATGTTTGGCTAAATTTTGTTGCAGATGAAAACAACATAGACCTTCAGTGGCTTCTGGGTACACCGTAGTGATAGCATTACCGATGCTGATGTGTTGATCGGACAAGAGAAGCAGTTGATCTGGGCATCCAAATGCTTCACGAACATATTTAAAAAACCAAGTCCACGAATCATCGTTTTCAACATCTCCCATCCCAATTGCTAGAGGAAAGATTTGATCGTTTCCATCTTCGTCACAGCGACAAATCCGATTTCTTTGTATTGACCTTTCAAGTGACAACCATCCAACACTATCACCGGACGTGAATACCACCGAAATCCGTGAATAGATGCACCCAAAGCAAAAAACACATTTAAATTTTCCGGATTCATGTGTTTCCAATGCTATATACTATACAAACCCAACCCAATTTTCGTCTAACTATACAAACCCAACTATGACAAATTTCGTTTAACAATTCCTTTAACCCAACTACGGCAAATTTCGTTTAACAATTTCTTTAACCCAACTACGGAAAATTTCATTTAACCATACAAACCAAACTACGACAAATTTCGTTTAACAATACGAAAAATTAAACAATTAAACGAAAAATTCATAAACCCAAAGAAACAATATTATACAAACCCAATTTAACAATGCAACGAATAATTCATAAATCCAAAATAAACACACATTTTCATTTAACAGTTGATAAATCTACGGCAGTTCAACTATACGAAACACCCCAAATTTATCATTATTACATGAAGAAGAAGATAACCCAAATTAAACACAAATTTTCGTGCAAAAGCTTAATAAATCGAAGCCAAATTTCGTACTCAAATGCATACATAACCCATATTTCGACAAAATGAAACATGTTTCAACGAAATCCATGAATTTTGGAAACTAACCTTGTTCTCCATGGATTGTTTTTCTTCCACGAAAATCTGCCTGATCGAATAAATGAAAATTTGTGGTTCTTCTTTCCACGAGTAACCCAATTTTCCCCTTCTTTCCACGAATTTCACCCCTCCCTCAAAAAATGTTGTGGCTTGAGTTGAAAAAAAATTAGAGTATAACACTGTAAATGGAGAATTGTGTTTCAACGAAAAATCTGCTTATTTTTCATACACGAAATGAAAGGTGGTTGTGTTAAGAATAGTAGCCCAAAATGAGTTAAAGAGGGGGGAGGGGTATCTTAATACAAAATACCAAAATGACACTATTAAATGAATTCATGTGCTATTAAACGAATTCATGTTGCACTATTAAACGAATTCATGTTTAAAATTTGTAAATTTTCATTTAATAGTGCAAATTGTGGTAGGCATTTAATTTAAACGAATTCTGAATTTAATACATGCAAGTTAAACGAAAATTTAAGTATTAAAACGAAATGCAAGTATTAAACGACAATTTCAAAAATTGATGACATGCAAGTATTAAACGAAAATTTATGACAGGCAAGTTAAACGAAAATTTTATGTATTAAATACTTGCATGTCTTAAATAATTGTTAAACGAATTGTAATAAGTGCATGAATTAAACAAAATTTTCGTTTAATAAGTGCATAAATTTTCGTTTAATAGTGCAAATTTTCATTTAATAGTGGTAGGCATTTACACTATTAAACGAAAATTTGCCTAAAGCATATAATTTGCAAATTTTCGTTTAATAGTGCAAATTGAGCAAATATTCGTTTAATGTCCAAATTTGCAAATTTTCGTTTAATACACTCAAAGTGATTTGATTGTTAGTTGGCCCAATAAATTTTCACTCCCATCAGCTTACTTTTCACATTAGGACCGGTCAAAAATTATGGTATTTTTGTAAGTTTATTATATTTTGTGGTATTTGAATCAAATCATTATATTTTATGGTAAATTTATTATTACTTATATATTTTGTGGTACAATATGGGGACCCTTTTATTTTATTTGTTTAAGTATACCCACATATCAGTTTTGACACCTCATATTTAACGACACATCACATCACCTTTTTTGGTTGATTTAGAGTTTAGAATTTAGAATTTCTTGATTTCAGCCATTACTGTGTCGTTTCCATTGGATTTTTGAATCTTCTTTGATTTTACCAAAAAGCCCCTATAGTGCACCTCTGAAAAAGTACAGTGTAGCATGTGCCACTTGTCTCAAAGTGAACGATATCTTTGCTATTTACAAACAAGCCCTCCAAAATTCATTAAATTTTCCATATCTACATTGGTGACAAATTCACTTTGGTAATATATTTACGACCTCCATCTGATTTCCCCATAGTCTAAATAGACATTTCACATGCCCTAAATTGAGAATATGATTCAAAGTAATACATGCAGACATGATTCTCTTATTTTATGAAACTTTATATATTGGTGTAAACCACCTCATATTTTTTTACTTGATATTCCATTGATAAATATCTCGAGTCCAAATAAAACTCATTTTCAGTGGTTTTTTTTTTCCTGAATGAACTTGCTAAATCCGTCGGTGATTGTGTTATTTTATACATTTGGAGCTTAATTTCATATCATTTTAAGTTAAAAAAACATGCATTTGTGGGATTCTATTTAGATTTTGTAATTATCTTGTTAAGATTTCGCGTATTTGCTTGATTTGAAAGAAATTTGATAGAGTTTAGCGCAAAATGAAAATAGAATGAAAAGCCAAGTTGAAGTCGGGATACGAGGTCGAATACGAGCAATTTTGGGAGAAAATTGATATTTCGAGCTCTAAAAGTTCAAATTCAATAATTCTTCTCTGGTTGAAAAGCTAAGGAGAATTATACACACACTTAGTTAGAAGAATGAAGGGGTATCAGAGATTTGACGTCATCATTTAATTTCTTCAATTTTGTTAGATATCCTTAATTACTATTTTGAACTACATTGATTATTTCAATAGTTACATGATCATGCAAATTATGTGCAACATTCACCAATGAAATGAATAAATGAGTTTTATAGATAGGTAATGATACTAAGCTAATTAGACAGGTCATTGTATAAATCATTAGATAAAACCATTTTACTTACAATATAGTAGCAAATAATTGTATATAAAACTCCTAGATGCGATTATTTACAATTAAAAGATATATATTGTAGCACCCCGATTTTTATTTAAATCTCTATTAAAAAATTATAGACTAAAGATTTAGTCATCATGATTTATAATAAGTTATAGTGACATTAATTATGGATGTTTGAGATACTACATTTTATATATCGAGGATTTAAATAATTAGTAGATTAGTAAATCACATTAGATTAGATATATGATTTTAGAATTTAAATTATTTTTATGGCATTTCAAATGCTATGTTTCATCTAAATAGGACTTTAATTGAATAATAAATTCATATAACATGGTAGATTAGATATAGAATTCTAGAAGTTTAATTTTATCATTTAGTTATTATTTTTAAAATATGTTATTAGTTTTAATAGATAAAAATAAAATAAAAAGAGGTGGTTGAGATATATTAGGAGCCCATTAAGGAGTGGATGATTCAAAATCGTAGGTATAAATTCTTTTAATTTCACTATGAGGGTTTTTAAACAATGCCGTATAAGAAAGGAAAAGAAAAGAGAAAATGTAGTCAAAGCAAGAAGAAACATTGCTGCCTATTGGTAAGGCTTCAAATATATATATATTTTTTTGCTTCCATAATTATTTAATGAGGTGGGAACCAGTTCAAATAATTTATTGTTAATTACTATTAAAGAAAAAGAAAGTAACTTATAAATGGAATATGTGGATTAAGAAATCATTAGACATTATTGTTGCACCTTTAATTTAATATGAATATTGGGAGTAATAAATTAATTCATATGTCCTTGTAAAATTTGAGTTTAAAGATTTTTTGTGTTTAGAATATTAGTGCAAAGAGTATTATATTAGGCAAACTTGTTAACTTGTGATTTTTCTTTGTTCCAGTTTCTATCATAAGATAAGGTCATATAATCTAAAGAAATATAACTAATTATGTGGTTTTGGATATTAATGAAACCATTTAAGATTTGAAAGTAAATAAAATATAAAAGAAAGGAAAGAATCATGCATTGTGGTGTAATGGCAGACACATGTTTGTGGTTCAGTAATTTATCAAAAATAAGATGTGGCTTTGTATTCATGTTAGAAGAGTGATTAGACACGATTAACCCTATTTGCTTGGGTATTATTTATCTATTAATTGTTTGATTCACAGAGTATAGAAACTTTCTTTTTAATGCGGAATATGTTATTAATTAAACAAAGTGATTTTAATGGATTATATATTTCAACAGTAGCAAGTATATATGCAGTAGAGGGGCATGGACATTGTAGCGTGATTAATTAAAATGGTTCAGTATTAAAAAAAATATATTTTACCTATTTTGTTGAGTATATATTAAATAATATATCAATTTGGTTAGTTGTCTAATTAGATTGACGTGGATTGTTAGTGTTGCTCGCCAGTTTTCATAAATTTGGATTTGAGAATAAACAATCAGACTAATAATAGAATTACCGCTAATCTAAACTTAGGAGATAGTAGTTAGTCTGTTTATTTTTCCAGCTTATTTCTTTTCTGTTAAATGTGGTTATGTCTTATATAGCGAGTGAGTATATATATAATTCAACTTATAGAGTAAAAGGTATAAGAAGTATTTAGGTGTGTTCATGCATAAATTTGTCCTACTGAAGCTTAAACTAAAAGGGAAATAAATAGGTGTTAAAAGAAAGAGATTAAGTATAGTTTAGGTGTTGAAGGATTAGATACTAATTGTAGTTTATCTATTGTTTCACACTTTAGAGATGATTGAGAAAGTTTCGAACGTGTTTAAAAGTTTTGAGATATTATAAGCTCTGGGAACTCTAGATAAGTACATTTCTCACTTGTAGAATGAGTAGTTTTATTTTTATTTGTTTAATATTGATGCAAAATTTACATGAATACTTATTTATGTTTAAGTGAATATTGTTTTAATGATTTGCTAAGTTAAGTGCTTAGTGAGTTTTATTTATGTTATTCTATGAATGTGAAGAGATTATTTGCAAAGTGATGTGTTTTTTTTAATGTATTTTATATCAAGTACAATATGCTAGTTAATCTTGTTTTATGAAAAGTGAGAACAATATTTTGTGATAGTATTTATGAATATAAAGTTTTATTTTATATATTTTTTTAGGGTTAATTGCGCAAAATCCCCTTGTGGTTTGAAAAATCGGCTTGAAACCACCCTGTGCTTTCAAAAATGCGCGAAACCCCCTTATGGTTTTCTAAATATAGCCCGAAATCCCTAACTCAATTAAGGTTAATGGAAGTGCTATGCACGCGCTCTTCATGCGTTTTTTGGTGTTTTTTTTTTGACTTTTTTGCTATAAAATGATATATTTACTCATTTTTTACTATAATAAAACACTAATTCTTTTGTGGGGGGTTTCTTGCAATTGCAAACACTTTCTTCAAGCTTGTTTTCTACATTAACACCTATGTATTATTATTATTTTTTTTACAATGTTAATTTTTTATTTAGTTATTTATTTTATTTTTATTAATGCTAATAGTTGGTATGCTTTTTTTTTTTTTTTACTTTTGTTTTCTTCCATTCATTTTTTTTAAATGTTATTTTTTTAATTATTTATTTTATTGTTATTAATGACAGTTGTTACGTATGTTTCTTTATTTGCTTTTGGTTTTTTGAGTTCATTTTTTACATTGTTCATTTTTTATTTTATTGGTATTAATGTCGACTATTGATGAGGAGGATGTGGAAATATTTGATAATATATTATTTTCACATCAAATTAACCCTAAAGTGTAATTAACGAGACTCTAAATATAATTAGTTTACTATCTTACTTCAAAAAAATATTCGATGTTCATACAAAAACAATTAAAAATCCATTGAATTTCTTGGAGAAATATAGATGATTAACGGCGTGACCAATGAGAAATTTTGCTGTTGAGGTACATTTTGTTTTAGAATGAGAATCTAAAACTAGTACAGGGTATGTTCCAAGTTTTTCGATATAGTCTTTTTTATCTTATGTTTGTAGTTACAAATTGGTATGTTCCAAGTTTTCTTCCAAAATAATAATAATAATAATAATAATAATAATAATATTATTATTATTATTATTATTATTATTATTATTATTATTATTATTATTATTTTGTTTATGATAAATTGGTATGTTATTTATTTCTTGGTATGGTTAATTTTTTGGTATGTTAATTGTTTATTGTTGTGGTTAATTTTGTTTGTTATACCTAACAATTATTAAATAATGAGTCTTTTATTTATTTATTTTATATTTTCCTTAATATCGAGTCTTATTTATTTAATATAATTTTCATAAATAGTTGAGTTAATAACAAAAAAAATTAGCATTTTGAAAAAATGAACTGAAAAAAAAAGTAAAGAAAGAAATATATGTATCAATTATTGCAAAACAATAAAATTAATTGAAAAAAATAAAAGAAAAGAAAGAAAAATCATTAATAACAATAATATAAATAACTAAATAAAAATTAATATTGAAAAAATAATAATTGAAATAAATAAAAGTAAAAAAGAAACATACGTACCAACTGTTAATATTAAAAATAATAAAATAAATAACTATATATAAAATTAACATTATAAAAAAATTAATTGAGAATAATAATAATAATAATAATAATAATAATAAATAGTTGTTAATGTAAAAAATCAGATTGAAGGAAGTGTTTGCAATTGCAAGAAACCCCACACGAGAATTAATTTTTTAATATAGTCAAATAAAGGTAAATATATCATTTTATAGCAAAAAAGTCAAAAAAAAAAAACACCAAAAAATGCATGAAGAGCGCGTGCATAGAACTTCCGTTAACCTTAACAGAATTGGGGGTTTCGGGCTGCATTTAGAAAACCATAAGGGAGTTTCGCGCATTTTTGAAAGCAAAGGGGGTTTTCATGCTGATTTTCCAAACCACAAGGGGATTTCACGCGATTAACCTTATTTTTTTAAGAGACTGTTACCGGGCTCTTAGACCGCCCTATTAGTTATTAGTTGCTACATTTGGATTTGGTGGCTAGCTACCCCGAATTCTTCGGAGTTGCGTGCATTGGTACCATGTCTAGGCCTATAGAATATTATTTTAAATATAAGAGTATATATATATAGAGAATTGATCAGGCACGCACCTGAAGAATGCGCACCGTGCGCACTTCTTTAAGATTTTTTTTTTAATTTTTAATATCTCATATTATTTCTTTTCACACGCTACCACTTCACATATGATTCTTTAAGATTTCTTTTTTTTTTTTAATTTTTAATATCTCATATTATTTCTTTTCTCACGCTATCACTTCACATATGAAATTCTGATCTCACATAGACCTAACTCATCTTCAACATATATAATTTGCATCCCACAATCAACATAGATGTTCTTCCCAATTCTCATAATCAATGTACTTTTTAATATTTTATATTATTATACACATAATTTTCTAAATCATAATCAATGTAATTTTTAATATTTTATATTATTATATACATAATTTTTTCTCACCCTACCACTTCACATATGAAATTCAAATATCTTCACATATTTTCTTATATAAATCATCAAAGGAAAAAATAATTTCAAAAGCAAGAGTTTGTCGTGGTTGTGACATCAATGGACATGACATGAGAAATTGTACCACATCCTTGGAATGTTATAATATTTTCTTATCTTTTCTAAAAGTTTTTACATTTAAAAATTTTTGGTACTGATTTGTTTTAATTTTTTTTTCACATGTGTAGATCTATTATATTTGAAGACACAAAATACAAGTAATTAAAGAGACTTGGAGATTTTGAGGATTGATTGAAGACTTCTTGAAAATTGATGATTGAGTTGGAGGATATGATTGGTTGGTTTTGAGGATTTGTTGAGTTTGATTGAGTTTGAGGATATGATTTGTCGATTTTAAGGATTTGTTGAGAACTTATTCTCTTTGTTACTTAATTCATATTTCTTAAAGAAATCCTCAAAATGAATAATATGATTGATCTTGAGGATTGATTGAGGATTTATCATATTTGTTAATCAATTCATATTTTATAATTTTTAACAAATGATTTTTGATGATAACCAAATTTTTATGGTGTAGCATCTGTGAGATGAGAATTGGGAAAAAGATCTATGTTGATATGTGGGATGCAAATTGTATATGTTGATAATGGGATAGGTCCATGTGTGAGATGAGAATTTCGTATGTGGAGTGATAGCGTCAGAAAAGAAATAATATGAGATATTAAAAAAAAAAAAATCTTAAAGAAGTGCGCACGGTGCGTATTCTTCAGGTGCGTGCCTGATCAATTCTCTCTCTATATATATATATTTATATTTATATTGTTTTATTAGCTGATTTCTTGTGTTTTCAAAGTTTCAAAGAAAAGTGTTTTGTGAGATTAGGTGATGTACTTGCTAAGCATTTCGCTTATAGTATTTGTCTCATACTGCAGAGAAAGACAAATGTAAGGTGTGATGCATGAAGGTAGTAGCGCTGAAGCGTAATTGATGGTGACGGCGGAACCTCGGAATTGGTTTTAGAATTTTCCAAGCTTATTTACATGCTAAGTTGTTTATTTCAATGCTATATATAGATGCTAGTTAAAATATCTTATATGTTTTTTTTTAGAAGAAAAAGTTATTTATGTCGCTTCCATTCCTTATAAAAAAAAATTCTAAAAAAGTTATTTATGTCGCTTCCATTCCTTATAAAAAAAAATTCTATATGCATTGTAAACGACATTTCATTTGTTGGGAAGTTAAGTATGATTTAGTAGAAGTAATAACCCTACTAGAAGGGGGGTTATATATAAATATATATATATGTATATTATTACTGTAACGCCCCGTTTCTTTTCTATAAAGGAAATTTTAACTAAGACGTTACGTACAAAATTCATAAAACAAAACATCGTAAATAAAATTCTTTTGTAGACTTTAGAACATCGGCTACCCGCATACACTGCTCGCGCTTCACTCTCAAGAATTCCTTAAACTGTAAACATTTTAAACATAAAAAGGGGTGAGTGCGAAAGACACTCAGTGGGGTGGGTTTCGTGAGCTAGGTGCGGGTACGAGCCGCCTTTGAAAATACGGTTCTGAGCCACAGTAGAAAACATTTTTGTGGCTCTTTAGCCACCCTGGAAAACATTTTTGTGGTTCTTAAACCACCCTGGTGTGGTTCTCAGCCGCTGTGGCTCTTTAGCCACCCTGGAAAGCATTTTTGTGGTTCAAAAACCACCCTGGAAAACGTTTAATCACATAAACAGTTTCTCTCATTTTCAATAGTATCAATCCATCTACACCACGTAATAAGGCACAAAATGCAATATTCATCAATTTTAACACATATGTTCATGTAGACACATTATTTCATATCAAATTCGTTTGGAAACTTTGAACGCGAAAACAAGAAATTACCCCACCTCAATTGAATAGCGTTTCGGAAAGGCTATTATGATTTCAGGGGACTAGTAGGGTCCTTGATTGGCGTCTCCTTTTTACGCCGTCCATAAACGGCGGTGGTGGGACTGACGGCCTAACTGAGTCCGTACCCGTAATGGTCTCGTCGAAAGCTATGATTTGCACCGGTTACTTGTCGAAAACGGGCGACAACGGTCGAGCTTCTCCGGCGATGAAGATGGCCGGCGGTGGCTTAATGATAGAGAAAGAGAGAGTGTGAGAGTAAGAGAGAGAGAGAGAGTGAGAGTCCGAGAGGAAGAGAATGAAGTGGGAGAGTATTGACTCTTGTTTTCTTTTCTCCTTCCCACTTTGCAAGATGAGACTTAGATTAAGTAGATGTGTTGTCCAATTATTATGAGGAGAGAGAGAGAGAGCATCTTGAGGTGTCAAATAAAGAACATGCACCTTGATGACGGATACAAATAGCTTGCAAGCTTTGTTAATTACTCACGCAATATTGATTTAAAAATCAAAAACTTAAAACATTACACCTTAGATTAATTAATGGGGTGTTATAATTACTACTACTATCTATTATTTTTACATTATATAAATATGGATGTTTCGTCCATTTTTCATAATGTCAATTTTAACTCTCCTACATAATTAAATCAAATCAAATTAAATTAGAATCCTAACTAATTAAAGAAAACTCTTTATTAAGGACAGTAACGTAATTTAATATTTATTTTATTTTTTTATTTGATTATAAAATGTAAGTCTTTTACATTTCAAACTATTCTTTAAAAAATTACATGTTTTGATTATTTTGTTTTTATAATCTAGAACATTTTGAATCTTAAACTAAAAGTAGTCTTATATTAATATATGTTTAAAGAGTTTTTTAATGATGTATTATAAGTATATATAAAAAAAATTATATTATAAATTTAATATTTTCATTAAAGTATGTTATTATAAGAAATTATATTCTTATGTTTTTTTTTTCAAAATCTTATTTAATTTAATAGAGTCCATCTAAATCACAATTGTAAATAACATAATTAGACTAAAATTGGTCTTACATTAATATATATTTAAAAAGTTTTTCAATGATATACTAAGTATATATAAAAAATTATATTATAAATTTAATATTTTTATTAAAATATGTTATTATTAGAAATTATGTTCTTATGTTTATTTTTTTTTTTTCAAAATCTTATTTAATTTAATATATATCTAATTATTGTTATCTTTAAGAGAGAGAGAGAGACAACAGGTATGGGTAAGCAACGGATCAGAATGAATTGTATCATAGAAGACGTTTCTCAGCAATATATATTTGCCGACACTTATTAGTTTGGGATAGCTGAAAGCATAGCCACTAAAGTAGATTGAATGTGTTTATCACATTGCTACTTTATTTCTTTGGTCTCAACTTATGGCATTGTGATTTTGCTAAGGTCATAAATTTGCCAAGACAACAGAGTTGATGGCATTTCATTATCCCAAACATCACCAAAATGTGAAGAAAAAAATAAAACAAAGTAAATTGCACAAAGTACTTTCCTAGTAAAGACAACACTTGCTCCATAATAGAAGAGATCAGTGTAGTTATAAACAGCCAGAGTTATAAACAATTTTCTCATATAGGGATTGAATTTGCTGCTTTTCATCATGAACAACAAATGAATGACATGAACAACAAATGAATGACGAATCAACACTTGATCTAGTGTTTGTGCAAGTGAAACAATAATTTAGAGCATCTGCACTGCAGTAGTGCAGAAACAATGTTTCATCTCCAGCAGTCTGCACTAAATTTTACACAAAAAAAAAGGAATATTTCATATTATTTCTAATTAATAACTTATTTAATCATATTTTTAAAATTTTGTTATAATTGGATAACATATTTACACATGTAATCATTATTTAATATTGTTTTAACTCTTTATATTTTAAATTTAATAAATAAAAATTAATATCATTAATTGATTGAAACTCAATGTAAAATGAAAACAAAAACAAAAACTTATTTTTATTGAAATGTAAATAGATGTTACATAGTGATAATTTCTAATTTTCTGAATTAGAATACTCTTCCCACAAATGATCAATTAGTGCATTTCGAAGTGCAAAATGAGCATCTGAATCTCTAATTTATCTAAATCGACCTAGAAAATCTTGAAAGTAAGTAAGTTCATTCTCAGCAAATTCGATGGCTAGGGGTGGCATTTCCAAGCTTTCTTCAATTGGAGCATTAAGATCTCGTTCATCATCTATTATCATATTATGCATTATTATGCATGCAGTCATGGTATCTTGCAAATCATTTTTCAACCCAAAACATGCTGGATTCGCCACAATGGTAAATCTACTTTGAAGAACTCCAAATGCACGTTCAACATCCTTTCTACATGCTTCTTGTTTCTTCGCAAATTTTTTTTTTGGACCACCTAGTGAATGGATAGTTTGCACAAGAGTCGTCCATTTGGGATAAATATTATCAACTAAATAATATCACATATTGTATTCCTTTCCTTGAATGACATAATGTGCTGGAGGAGCAACACTTGTAGCAAGGTTAGAAAAAAGATAAGACGTCTCCAGCACATTAATGTCATTGTTAGATCCTGACATCCCAAAATATGCATGTCATATCGACAGATCATAATCAGCTACAACTTCAAGAATAATTTTTGGAAATCCACTTTGTCCGACATATTGTTCTGCCCAAGCTATTGGACAATTTTTCCACTTACAGTGCATACAATCAAGACTACCTAACATTCCTGGAAAGCCACATTGCTTACCAATATAAAGTAATCTAGCAACATCATTAGGAGTGGGTGATCTCAGATATTTCTCTTTATATATCTCCACAATAGCACGACAGAATCTTAACACATTCAGGTGTCATAGACTCTCCAATTTTGATGTATTGCATCTGCTGGAACTGCATATGCTAGTTGTCGAAATGCAGTTGTTACTTTTTGAAGTGTAGACAAACCAAGTTTTCCAGCTGCATTTCTTCGTTGCACAAAGTAATGATCATGATTAGAAACATCACCAACAATACGAAGAAATAAATTTCGGGACATTCGAAATCGTCAACGAAATCGATCTTCATTGAATGTTGAATTTTTAGAGAAGTAGTCATTGAAGAGGTTTGTGCTGCTCCTTCTCGATCACGATAAATTGTTCTACGGCCTGGAACTTAGCCTCCACTTGTAGAATTGATATTTTGAAGCCTAATAAATTCTTCCATCCTTTGATTGTTGTTGTATATTTGTTAGATGAGTATTTCTTGCTCCATATCATAACTAGTCATCCATTATTGAAACTCTTCATCAAATGAACTTGAAGAATAAGATGTTGCACAAGGACCGACGTGATTGAAATCCATTTATCGATTGTGAGACTAGTAGGATAGAAAAATAATGGATTCGAAAAGAAATGTGTAATCAATAGGAAAATAAGGTAGAAGATAATGAAGAAAACCATTCTAGCATATGCCATTATATAACCAATAATAATTGAATAAAGAAAACACAATTCATATGCTTTCAACAATAATCGTTGATAACTAACTTTATCTTTAAATCCCAACCCTTCAAAAAAAAGTTGAAAAGCAAAGATTTTAAGAAACAATCCATGTGCTTTCAATTGTAGCTGTTGATAACTCACTTAATCTTTGAATCTCAACCTTTCAAAAAAAAGTTGAAAAAATAAAGACTTTAACAAAGCACAATCCACGTGCATTCAATTACAATCGTTGATAACTCATTCAATGTTTTCATCTCAAGCCTTCAAAAAAAGTGAAGATATATGTCAATCCTTTTCTTTTAATCCTATCAATTAGATTCTTGAGATATTTTATATCAGATCTTCTATAAATAGTGAAGATATACCACACATTCTAAAGCACACATCTCTCAAATCTTTTCATTTACATTATATTCATCTTCTCTTTAAAATGTCGAAGCCATGCAGTACTAATTATACAAATGCTGAAGATCAACATCTTTGCGGTGTCTATCTTGAAATTTCACAAGATCCAATCGTTGGTATAAACCAATCCAGAGATCAATTTTGGAAATGCATTACAGAAAAGTTCAATTCTGATGTGCCAAGCTCTAACATAAATGGGCGTAACCAAAGATCAATACAATGTCATATGCAAACAATTCTCAAAGATACTGATAGTTCAATGGTTGTTTGCATCAGGTTGAGTATATGCATCCAAGTGGTGCAAATGAGTTCAATATCGTAAGTAATCATCTATATATTTTACTATTTTATGTGCCATAAATATTTTCTTAATAAATTTCAATATTGTTTGTAGATATGACGAGCAAACAAGTTGTTTCTACAACAAAAAGGTAATAAACAAATGTTTAAATTCGACCATGTGTGGTCTATTTTGAAAGAATATATGTGGGGTGAAAACATAAGCGGAGCTTCAACATCATTTCAACAGAAAGTTGTTAATGAGTCTCCTATTTCTCTTGACCTTTCTGCACCTTCATTTTCAATCAATTTAAGCGATGAAAACATAAGTGGTGATTCTTCATCACAGGGCCACAAGGGGTAAAAAAAGTCCAAATTTAAAAGAAAACAAAGTGAAGATATGTCTGTTTTTTTAAACAAAAGAGGAAAATGAGAAATTAAGAGAATTATTGTCAACTTCTGCCGCAAATAGAGAGCGCAATATTGAGGTGTAAAGGCAAAAAGTTAAAGCACAAAAGCAAAAAACTGCACAAAAAGAAATGATTAGAGAAAATAACATACTACTCATCGATTTGGACACGATTGCTTATCCCATAAAATGTAAGTACTTCGAAGAACAACAACAAATAATTATGCAGAAGATGAGACAATCTCAAGTACCAAAACCCACTAATATGTTTGATATGTTTGGACAATTTCCAGATTTTAGAGGGTCTGGGTCTGGTGCTGATTTCTCGAATTATTAGGTTTATTGTTATTTTTAGTAATTTTATGTTTTGTTTTCATGTATTTTAATTAGTTTTCAATTATTTTATATTTTATTGTCATGTATTTTAATTTATTTTCAATAATTTTATATGTATTTTCATGTATTTTAATCTATTTTTCGTAATTTTATGTAATATTTCCGATACTCTAATTTTCAGTAATTTTACGTTTTATTTCATGTATTTTAATCAAATTTTAGTAATTTTACTATCCATGTTGAGAAATGATCACTCTTATTAATTATAAATTTTTATATTTCATCCACATCGTTCAAATTAAAAACTCATGTTACATTAAACTTTTTATATTACCATCTATGTTGGAAAATTAATACTTGTATTATATCAAATTTGAAAAAACTAACAAATATTAAAAAAATAAATTAATAGCGCTAAAACATTCTGGCCCAACTGTTCCAATTCACAGGATAGCGCCCAACCCGATGCCTTGCTGAGAGAGAGAAAGTGACACTTTGCGTTGGAGTGCCGCACTGCTGCGGTTGCGCAAGTAATGTTTTCATTCTACATTCGTCATTCTTCATTCTTTTTCATTTGATCCATCTTGTGAGTGAGTGTTGGATCTCAATGTAGAATACGGAGGTGAAGGAATAGTATTAACAAGTGCAGATGATTACAGCTTTGGCATAATCCTGCTGGAGATGTGCACAAGTAAAAACCCGACAAATGAAATGTTTTACAAAGAATTGAGCTTGAAGAGTTGGGTGAGTCTCTCACTACACAAAAACGCGATAATCAAAGTGGTGGACGCCAATTTACTCGGAAGAGAAGATAGGAATTTCTCAGCAAAAGAGCAATGTTTGTCATTTATTTTGAGCTTAGCAATGGATTGTTTAGCCATTTCACCTTCAATAGAATCAAAATCAGTGAAATTGTGGCCAAACTGAAGAAGATCAAAATGTTGTTTCTGGCAATACTGCATAGTTAACAGAAACCTATGTTTGATCTTTTCAGATATAAGAGTTGATAATATTTTGTTTTATTTAATTATGTGTTCTTATTAATATCCGTGATGAACACTTCATATAGAAAAAAAAACTAAATTATTTCTAACAAACATTAATAAATTATGAGTTAGCAGAGCACAAGGTTTGATGTTTCAAGAAGCTCCTCCTACTTGACTTTTATCTTTATCTTTCTGATCTTATGAAAGTAATTATTCAATATTAGTTTTCATTAAAATAATATAAAGTTTCCACTATATTTGTGAAAAAAAGGTTTGTTTTCGTCTCTTGAATTTATATCCATTTTTGCAAGTTTTTTTTTTTAAATTGTGGGTTTCGTTGTCTTTTGGCTAAACAAAATTAATTCTGTAATTATTTCTTATGCATTTAGTTTCTGCACTACACAAAAAGTGTTACTTTAGAGTAACGCTTTTCCAAAACCTTGTTGAATTCTTCGTTAAAAATGGAGTCTTTTTCCGGCGAATCATTTCCTCTCTTCTATTGGGATTACTTCTTTTTTCTCTTTCTTTGACCCTTTGTTGTTGTTATCTTTTCCCTCTCCTTACTCTTCTTCGGTCAGCTCCTCTCCTCTCTCTCTCTCATATTATTGCACATGAGGTGTGTTTGCATATATGTCCGTGAAAAAATTATTTTTTGTGGTGCTATTCTATAGTCTATACAGCTAATGATATTAATTGAATTTCCCTGTGTTTGTTGTTTTGGGATTTTTCCTGCTAACGTGTTGATTCTGTCGCGTTCTAGATTTGGACTATGTTTTCTTTCATATTTTTGTGTTAATGTTTGCACAAGAGATGGGTGAGCCTCTCATTACATGAAAACAAAATAAACAAAGTTGCAGATGCAAATTTGGTGAAGACAGAAGACATAGGTACTTTCTCAGTCAAGTATCAATGTATGTGGTCTATTCTAATTAAAAAAAAATCTTTATTAACGATAGTAAGACAATTCAATATTTATGTTATTTTTTTATTTTAATAGGATCAAATGGAAATAAGAATAAATAATCATGAAAGTAGGATAAGAATAAATCCAAAACAACTAAAACTTAAAATGCTAATTTATAGAATATTGTACATTTGTAAAATTGATGAAAATTTTAAAAATATAAAATTGTCAAGAATCAAATGGAAAAGGTAATAAATAAGACAACAACGTAATTTTATAAACTTTATAAAATATTTAACATTAATGAATGGTTTAATGATATTTATAAATTAACTATGATAAAAATAAAATAAGAGTGTCATTGTTATTTTATAAATATCATTGTACAATTTTTTAATGTTAAATATTTTATAAAGTTTATAAAATTATGTTGTTGTCTTATTTATTTCGTAATATAAGACTAATTTTAGTCTAAGATTCAAAATGTTCAAAATTATAAAAGAATAATAGTCAAAACATTTATTTTTTAAGATGAGTTTGAACTTTGAAATGTAAAAGATTTTTGCTTTTCACAATCAAAAAAAATATATACATATATATATATATATTGAATTACATTACTATCCCTAATAAAAGGCTTTCTTTGATTGGAGCTCTAATTTAATTTGCTTTAATTTAATTATGTAGGAGAATTAAAATACGCATTATGAAAAATGGACGAAACATTCATACTTATATATAATAATAAAATTACGTTACTATCTCTAATAAAGAGTTTTCTTTAATTAAGACTCTAATTTAATTTGATTTGATTTAATTATGTAGGATAGTTAAAATAGACATTATGAAAAATGGACGAAACATCCATACTTATATAGTGTGTGTATATATATATATATTAAATCAATTATTATCTTTAAATATAAAATAATTAAAATGTATCACATCACTATTAGCACAAATACATCCAATATATAATTCAAATAAAATATTAATCAAACCAAAACATTGAAGGTATGATCCTATCTATTTAAGTACGGCCTCTAAATGACATGGAAATACTTGAAACAGGGAATGAAACTATTTCATTTATAAAGCCCAAAAAAAAGAGAAAAAGAAAAAGGAAATTAATACTTGAAGCTCACCTGTCACCACGCTTCTTCAGATGAAGTTGGATGTAATTTCCAAAGCTATGTTGTTCTTCTTCAATACATTTTGCCGATTCCTCAACAGATGATGTACAACTCATCACCTCAATCAGTTGAAGCATTGGTATATTTCCAATCTCACGTGGAATCTCTCTTAGATTATGACAACTCCGAAGAGTAAGGTGCTCAAGCCTGGGAAAATGGCAACTCTCTGTTATCCATACACAGAGGTCTGTCGAGCTAATTACAAGAACTTTTAATTGGATCCATTTGATTTCAGAAAACCTTCTAAGAACTTTTAATTGGATCCATTTGATTTCAGAAAACCTTCTACTATCTCGTAATCTTCTGGAAAACCTCCCATGTAAAGAAAACATGGTCTTAAATGATGAGGCAACCATGTATAACTCAAAGATAATATCTCCACAAAAGGCTCATCGCTTGTATTTACAGCTTCATTCACATTTATTGCGATCTTTTTCCAAGTTTCTTGCATCCGATCGACCTTGGAGAGGACTCCAGCAATCACAACAATTGCAAGGGGAAGTCCTCTGCATTTTTCAGCAATCTGCCTTCCAATTTCTTCGAGTTCAGGTGGGCATTGTTCTTCAGGATGGCTGGAAGAGTCGACATAAGAAGCTACATCAGCGCCCCTCGTGGTTATGATAATCCGACTCCCATTGAAGTCATCTAGAAACACCCTCCGTAAATCATCCCATGTTTCAGAATTCCATATATCATCTACCACTATTAGAAACCTCCTCCCATTTAAGTATTTATTAGAATTATACATAATTCTTTCAGTTTGTCTCAAACTTGTCATAATCACCGTCTGTGAACATAGAGTTATATCATGTGCTTGGAACAAGCAGGCGTTTCAGTGGATAAGCATAGATCACCTTCTCATGCTAATCACCCCCTACTGTATGAACTAACATATGAGACTTTTATGGATGTAATATATTTAGAATCATTGTTCTCTAGCACTCTCTTTCCTTTTCAGTTTCCTCTCTTTATTTTTCTGAGTTCCTAGATTTGTCAAAAGAAGAATGGGAATTTTGCAGTTGCTAAATAAAATTGACAGGTAGTCCCATCTGAACAAAAGGATTTGATGACATGTTTGGGCGAGCGAGAACAGGAAAATGAAATATAAGATAAAGTAAATTACTATTAGTAACAAATGAAGTGAGAAAGTCACCTTTTTAGTAGTTTTCTCCTTGAAAACCAACAGCATATTGTCAATGGTGGCTGATGAAACTATAACTCAAGGTCTGCAGATATATCTGTCCACTGAGATTATTGATTCTTTAATAGGATGATAATAGTTGAACTGCTAGGATTAGCCAAATAATGAATCCGAATGTTCAAGTCTTTATTTCGGAAATGGCTGGATAAAAAAATTGATTCTTTGTGCTACATTTGTTATAATACCCATTTCGCTATTAAAGTAGTACAATAGATACTCTATAAATTAATACTCATGGGACCACCAAAATTTATTAATTAAAAGAGTTATTAATTAATTGATAAATTAATAATTATTAATTTATATATTAATTAATATTTTATTAATTTATAATGAAATACTCAATTTACAAACACCTTTCAAACTTCCACTTAATTATTGTACAATGCATGTACGTACATATATCAAATGAAGGGCCCAATTTGAAAGAACCCTTCAATCTCCCACCTTATTATGCTTCTTGTGTTCAATGTATCATTTTATGGACAATAAAAAATATTTTCTATATAAATACAAGATCAAAATATGCTAACACAAACAAATCATACACACAACATGACTTCCCATCTTAAAGGTGTGAAAAAAACAACAATGACCGACGAGATTCGAAGAGCATTATGCAAGCACAACAAGGATAATCCAAGTCTCACTCAAAAGCAATTGCAAGAATGAGTTCTTAGTAACTATGGTTTGCAGGTGAGTTAAGGTGAAATTGATTTCAACAAAAAACAAAAGACAATTGAGTCATTTTTCAAGAAACCTTCATAAATCATTCATGTAAGATGTAGTATATAAAGAATTATTAATTTATATTTTATATGGGGTCTATAGAAATTATCAAAAATGTATTATCTTATAATTTTAGCAAATTATTAATTTAGCACCCTATCCCCGAGTCGGGACCGGCCAAAAATATTATCTTAGAGAGTTTATTAAATAATTGAGTATTAATTTATCGAGTTTCTATTGTACTCCTGCACATTGCATTGTTTGTCCATAACATCTGATAATTATAAAATTTTGATAATATAATATAATTAGTAATTCTTCCATGCGCTTATTTGCAATTAATAATGATATACTTTTAATATTATTATAGAACGTATATTTTTAGGAAAATTATTTATGAAAAACAATTTTGAACTTATATACTCTTCTAAAATATATTTGTAACTATGATGTAAAATAAAAAATTGAAACTCAAAATTTACATAATGTGTGACAAATACTTTTACAAATTTATTAACTAATATACTGCATTTACAGTGGGGTTACTTTGTTTATTGTCAAAATCAAAAATTTCAATTATGTACAACTAGTAGCTCATAAATGATATATATTATTATTTACAAAGAAAATATTCCCATATTGAAAATTTTCTAGTTTAAATATGATGTGGTTTTACTATTTTTGAATAAATTAATGATATTATATATATATATATATATATATATATATATATATATATATATTACTTTGAAACATTCTGTTGATGAAAATCAGCAAACAAATTACAGCAACTATCTTGTTTGATTTTGACTCATCTTCATTAAGATCAATAACTACAGGTATCAATGAAGAGCTTCCCTATGAACCTTGCATTTTCTGCATAAACCCAAAGTCCAATATCTCAATTAGCAACACAACAACACATGCTACTATAACAGAATAAGCAACAACATTAACAAAATCTCTAACTAATAGAAGCACATAAACAAAAAAGATGATAATAAAGAAAATCAAAGCCCAAAAAATTATAATAAAGGATTAGATATAAACAAACTTTAAGAATGCAGATAAGAAAAATGAACATCTATGTCACAGACTTTTCCAAACAATCACCAAAAAATTAATTAATGAAAATTGAATGAGGAGAAAATTTATTCAATCAAACAAACTTCAAGAATGCAGATAAGGAAGGAATCAGAAAATTAAAACCTGCGCAATCAAATACGTAACAATCCATTTAGACAGTGCAACAAACTGAGTACTTCAGGAATAAATGGATGAACAAGGAATCTCAAAGCTAAAAATAAGAAAAACAAAAGAAAATGGATAAATAGTTGCTATGTGATAAGATGAAACAGTTAAAAATTCTTTCATTCTTAATCCAACATAGGACAATAATAACTTAAGCCATGGCCTCACAAAACCATGCACACAATTCAATAATTAAAGTGACTACATCTACTATGACTAAGAAGCACAACTAAACAGACATTCATTGTCATTTCTTATAAAACACTAAAATGTCAATAAATTCAAATTGGTACACGTCTAATAACCAAGGCCAACTTAGTGTAGGTTGATATATCAATTTGCTCATGAAACTCTTTAATATCAACTTTAAACCTCTCATGAACTTGCAAAACATTATCATCACACCTTTAATTAAGAGCCATGAGAAAAAAAATGTTAAGACAATTTAGCATCATAGAGGCAAACCTGATTAAGAACATCTCAATTAGAAGCAAAAGAAACAAAATATTATGGCAACCCCTAAACCCTCAATAGTTTTGCCTGACCTAAAATTGAAGAGCAAATTATAGGGTGAAAATCAGGTTAATCATTCCAAATCTCCAACCTCAAAAATTGATCGTTAAGAAAAGAATCAAAGAGTATACTTTGCGTAGATAATTGTCCGTAGAATTAATTGGTATTTCATAGTCAATCACAATGTTGACTCGTTCTATGTTGATTCATCTAACAACCAAATATGTTACAATCAAAATCCTCTTATAATACCCCTCTGATTACATGTATCTTGTAAATCTGTATTCTCAAAATTCACAACTATCAGGACAGAAAAGAAATATTAACTTATACGCATATAAATAATCATCAAGTTCAATTATAATTCTGTTATATTTATAGGAGAAATTCCCAAAGACATGTATACAATTCGTGAGAGAAAAAACCTAAGGGTCTGTTGTCTGAAGGTCAAGAGAGAAACAAGAATGTGATGTAAGCGAGTAAAATTCAGAGTTGAATTCTTAGGCAATATCTTTGTCAGTGTCTAGATTAGCGGAAATTATAAGCCAAAATTAGCAAATTCGTTTTCAAACATTTGCTACTTTTCTGACATAAAAATTAGTGAAAATACCCCGTATATTACCCCTACCCCTAATTATGACCTTACCCTTTAATTTTTTGAGTTTTTAGAAATACCATGTTGTTAATGATTGTTGCCGAAAATATCCATTTACCAGTGGTAAAAGGTAAATAGACGGTCACAATCTGACATGACAAATAGATATACATGTGGAATTGATTTGTGAGTTTATTTATAATCATATATCCCTGTCATTCGAGAAATTGGTACTTTTGGCAAAAACGTACAAACATATAGGTTATTTTTAGAAATATAACAAAAATAAGAATTTATTATTTTTTAAATCAGAAAATTATTTTAAAATATCTAAAAACAAAAAACAATACTATTGTAAAGATGATGATGATGATAAAAGAAGAAGATACTATTGTACTCTATTTAATCATGTTGAATGAATCATACATAGTCAAGCCAATATTTCTCAACTCTCTACAAAGTTTCAACAACAATTGAGAGATTATTGAAGTGCTGCAAAATAACCTCCAATCATTTGTCATAACACAATATTGCAATTGCAATCACTCGCAATCTTGTGTTCTACTCAAAAACAAAAACATATTGACGTAAGATATCACTTTGAGAAGAAGGATATAGTTCTTGAGAAGATTCACACTAACCTTCAATTAGCTGATATTTTTACAAAACCTTTGTGTGAGTCGAGATTTTCGAAGTTAAGGAGTAAGTTGAGTATAATCAGACTATAAGTGAATGTAGTAAGAATACCTTACTTACAACACTGTTGAACAAACTACTGTAAGATTGCGAGAGTAAGGGGAAATGTTGTAAGAAGGTCTATACAACAAAATGGTCAACCTACAGCTGAGTTACCAGCCTACACCAATATATCCTACAACAATATATGAGTAATGAGCTCACATTTATTTCTCTAAAATGGAGTGAAGTACACTAGCTCAGTGGGGTTGCTGTTTGTTACAATTAAAAACAAGCATAAGTAAATACAAAATAACACCACCGTATCTATGTTATCAACCACTCAACAACTAATTAAATCATGTGTATATGTTATTAGCCACTTAATGGCCAATTAATTTTTTTCATGCTATTAACCACTTAAAATCAATTTAAACATATATGTTGCCCCAATCATGTCACAAATGCAAGTGTTTAATAAACACAAACAAAGTAGAAAATATTTCAGCTCAAAACGTAGTTAAAAGTTGAATGCTTAATGCGACTGATGTAAATTATGGTTCCACGTCCTTGTTATCTTCGTTTTCCATAAATAAAAATATTTCGTGACTTAGTAAATATTTAATTAATGCTTAAAACAAAATCTACTCTTAATAGCTATGAAATCTACTCTTAAAACAAAATCTACTCTCATTTATAAAGACAAAAAAAAAAAAAAAAAAAAAAGGAAATTAATACCTGAAGCTCACCAGTCACGAGCCTTCTTAAGATGAAGTTGGAGGAGGTCATTTCCAAAGTCACGTTGTTCTTCTTCAATACTTTTTGCCGATTCCACAACAAATGACGTACAATTCCACAACTCAATCAGTTGAAGCGTGGGTATATCTCCAATACCACGTGGAATCTCTCTTAGCCTATGACACTCTTTAAGACTAAGGCGCTCAAGCTTTGGAAAATGACAACTCTCTGTTATCCAATTTTCGGGATCTGTTCTGTGAATTACAAGTACTTTTAATTCACAGAACTGCCCTTCCACTGTTTTCCACACATCTCCATAACAAGCAAGCCACTTTAGTTTGAGCACTTGAAGATTCGGCAATGAACCAACAATTGACATATATTTCCATGGAACTCTAATGCCCCTCAATGTCAACTTCTTTAGTGTCACTGGGAATGCAAGCCTATCAGATAAAGCACTCCGGGAGAACTTTGTCAGATGTGTATGAATGTTCAAGTTTTCAAGCTTTTGCAGATGAACGAGATTGTTTAGGCTGTACTCTGACCATTTTGTTTCCTCCATTTTATGATAATAGATTCCCAACTTCTTTAGGTTTGGAATCAATTCTAGGATCCTCTCAGAACATCTAAAATCTTGTATTTGTTTTAGTGTGTGCAAGTTTTGCAGAGGTAGAATATGATCACAAGTTTCTGCTGAAGGATCAGGCAGTAAGCCATCAAAAACAATAACGTGTCTTAATTCTCTCATTCTCCAAATTCCCAACAGCAAACCTACCTCGTAAGAATTCGACTTACGGATTATTAATGTTTGAAGATTCGCAAGTTTGGAAAAGTATTCAGGAAATTTTAAAATACGGAAGTCGAAAGTATCAAATGCAAGGTACCTCAAATGAAGTAGCTCACCTATTTTGTCATCCAGCGATATCCAAACTCCAACTGCAAAATCCACTACTCTAAGTAGTCTACAACGCTTCCAAGAATCAAATACTCTATTATCGAAAACAAGAATAGTACGTATTGGTGAATAATCCATGTTCAGAAAATGATACTTAAGATATGATAAATTACTTATGTGGTGTGATTTCTCAATAGGCAAAAGGCTGCATACATGGAGAAACTTCTCATCATGAGCTTTTCTTAAACAAAGGTCTCTCAAGAGATCATGCATCTTTATGCTTTTGATCCTCCCATTATACCTCTTCTTAATTATCAAAACCAGATTTCTCTTTGTCAAATCTTCCAAATAATCCTCTGCCACCTCTTCTAAACCTTTGGATCCATTTGGTTTCAGAAAACCTTCTGCTACCCATATTTTGATCAGTTCTGAGACATGTATCTCGTAATCTTCTGGAAAACCTCCCATGTAAAGAAAACATGGTCTTAAATGATGAGGCAGCCATGTATAACTCAAAGATAATATCTCTGCGAAAGGTTCATCGCTTGTATTTACAGCTTCTTTCACATTTATTGCGATCTTTTTCCAAGTTTCTCGCATCCGATCAACCTTGGAGAGGACTCCAGCAATCACAACAATTGCAAGGGGAAGTCCTCTGCATTTTTCAGCAATCTGCTTTCCAATTTCTTCGAGTTCAGGCGGGCATTGTTCATCTTCAAACACTTTCTGTCTAAGTAGATTCCAACTCGAGTCTACCCCCATCAAATGCATCTCGTAAGGATGGATAGAAGAGTCGACATAAGAAGCTACATCAGCGCCCCTCGTGGTTATGATAATCCGACTCCCGTTGAAGTCATCTGGAAACACCCTCCGTAAATCATCCCATGTTTCAGAATTCCATATATCATCTACTACTATTAGAAACCTCCTCCCTTTTAAGTATTTATACACAAGTTCTAGAAGCAATGACTCGTCCGGAGAATGTTCCAGTTTGGATGATGCATCAATTGAATTTAGAAGGGATAACAGAATAGTTGCTTTGTCATAATTTTGGGAAACAGTGACCCAACCACAAACATCAAAGTGCTCAAGACTTAAAGGGTCGTGAAGAGCATACCTGGCAAGAGTGGTCTTCCCGATGCCTCCCATCCCAACGATTGGGATCACTTCAAGTTTAGCAGACTCCCCATGGAGCTGATCTTGTATTTCCCTCAAGTCTTTTTCAAATCCCACCACGACCCCTTTTACGTTAGGCGCAGGTTCTGATGAAAATGAAGAAGAAGATTGAGTTGACATCATCTCATTTTCACTTTCACTTATTTTGATCTCCATCACTTCTTCCAGAATGGAATTGATTTCTGTTATAGGCTTCAGTAACTCTTTGTATAACTTTGTAAAGTTAGGCCCAGAAAATAAGGAATCTTGCGGAGAATGAATTAGATTCAAAACATGGAGCTCAAAGATGTCTTCAACTTGATTTGCTGCAACTGTGATTCGTGCTTCTAATTTGGTAGCCTCTCTTGGAAAATCCTCAAGAAAAGTTGACAAGAAAACAATTTTCTCATGAAGAGATTGAATTTGTTGCTTTTCATGGTGATCAACATAGGAATCATGACGAATGAGAACTTGATCTAGTGTTTGTGCAAGTGAAACAAGAGCAGCATAAGCCATTTGCACTATACAGAATCTAAGCTGGAAGAGACTGAATAAGGAAGAAATGGAGAGAGAGAGAGAGGTAGAGGAGAAAGAGAGCACATGTATGGAAGCAACGAATCAGAAAAAGTAAAAAAAAGTATACCCACTCTTTTTTTCCTTTTTTCTTTTAACTTTATATGATCAAGGTTTATACACCCTGTAAACTATTAAACTCATCCTAAATTTTCAAAAAATCAAAGAGATAAAAGTTCATATTTTGGGATGCTTTTAATATTTTCGGATTGGATTATTTTATTTGTTTAAGTATACCCACATATCAGTTTTGACACCTCATATTTAACGACTCATCACATCACCTTTTTTTGGTTGATTTAGAGTTTAGAATTTAGAATTTCTTGCTTTCAGCAAGTTCTCTACTTCTCTTTCGTCCATTATTGTGTCGTTTCCATTGAATTTTTTAATCTTCTTTGATTTTACGAAAAAGCCCCTTTAGTGCGCCTCTGAAAAAGCAGTGTAGCATGTCCCACTTGTTTCAAAGTGAACGATATCTTTGCTATTTACATACAAGCCCTCCAACAATTCATTAAATTTTCCATAGGGTAGGACTAAAGGCACTCCATAAAGTTCCAAGGGCACCCCAAACTTAAAAAAAAAAAAAAAAAACTTCTAATTATACACACACTTAGTTAGAAGAATAAAGGGATATTAGAGATTTGACTTCATCATTTAATTTCTTCAATTTTGTTAGATATCCTCAATTACTATTTTGAACTATATTGATTATTTCAATAGTTACATGATCATGCAAATTATGTGCAACATTCACTAATGAAATGAATAAATGAGTTTTATAGATAGGTAATGATACTAAGCTAATTAGACAGGTCATTGTATAAATCATCAGATAAAACCATTTTACTTACAATACAGTAGCAAATAATTGTATATAAAACTCCTATATGTGATTACTTACAATTAAAAGATATATATTGTAACACCCGATTTTTACTTAAATCTCTATTAAAAAATTATAGACTAAAGATTTAGTCATCATGATTTATAATATAAGTTATAGTGAAATTAGTTATGGGTGTTTGAGATACTACATTTTATATATCGAGGACTTTAATAATTAGTAGATTAGTAAATCACATTAGATTAGATATATTATTTTAGAATTTAAATTATTTTTATGGTATTTCAAATGCTATGTTTCATCTAAATAGGAATTTAATTGAATAATAAATTCATATAACATGGTAGATTAGATATAGAATTCTAGAAGTTTAATTTTATCATTTAGTTATTATTTTTAAAATATGTTATTAATTTTAATAGATAAAAATAAAATAAAATACGCCAAAACTTGTGTGTCCCCGGGACACGGATCTTAGATCCGTGTCCCCAACCCGACCCGCGCCCCACGCGCGTCCACGCGCCCTGGACGCGCGCGCGTGGGCACCTGGCGAGCCCCTCCATGCGCCCACCTGATAGGTATCCACGGGATACTTGATAGGTATCCCATGGATATCTTGATAGTATCCATGGGTAAGGTATCCACATGTATACTTGATGGTTTCCACATGTATACTTGAAGGTATCCATGGAACCTACGCGCATCTCACCACGCCGCGCGCGTTCATGCACCGACGCCGCGCGCAACTCACAAATTGTGCACCCACGCCGCCCGCGCACAGGTATCCCATGTATATGTTGAAGGTATCTCATGTATACCTTCATGTATCCAGTCATGGATACCTTGAAGGTATATATATGATACCTTGAAGATATCCATGTGATACCTGCGCGCACCTTGGTCACCAAGCCGTGCGCGCCCATACTTCCACGACGCGCGCACACCGCGCGCCCACCCACGCCGCACGCGCCCACGCCATGGAAACCTGAAGGTATACATGTGGATACCTTGAAGATATTCCATGGATACCTTCAAGGTATCCATGGGATACCTTCAATATATACATTAAAAAAAAAAAAACTGAGCGAAAAAAAAAAAATTATGTGGGGCCCGCGTATTGGGCTGGGCACACGGATTGGATCCGTATCCCGGGGACACAAGAGATACACTCAATAAAATAAAAGGAGGTGGTTGAGATATATTAGGAGCCCATTAAGGAGTGGATGATTCAAAACCATGCCTTAGGTATAAATTCTCGTAATTTCACTATGAGGGTTTTTAAACATAGTTGTATAAGAAAGGAAAAGAAAAGAGGAAACATAGTCAAAGCAAGAAGAAACATCGCTGCCTATTGGTAAGGCTTCAAATATATTGTGTTTTCTTTGCTTCCATAATTATTTAATGAGGTGGGAATCAGTTCAAATAATTTATTGTTAATTACTATTAAAGAAAAAGAAAGTAATTTATAAATGGAATATGTGGATTAGGAAATCATTAGACATTATTGTTGTACCTTTAATTTAATATGAATACTGGGAGTAATAAATTAATTCATATGTCCTTGTAAAATTTGAGTTTTAAGATTTTTTGTGTTCGGAATATTAGTGCAGAGTATTATATTAGGCAAACTTGTTAACTTCTGATTTTTCTTTGTTCCAATTTCTATCATAAGATAAGGTCATATAATCTAAAGAAATAGAACTAATTATTTGATTTTGGATATTAATCAAACCATTTAAGATTTGAAAGTAAATAAAATATAAAAGAAGGGAAAGAATCATGCATTGTGGTGTAATGGCAGACACATGTTTGTGGTGAAGTAATTTATCAAAGAGAAGGTCTCTTGTGCCTCGGGGCACGGATATTAGATTCATGACCCCAATCCACTCCAGCCCCATATATATACATACTACAAGAAAAATGCAGAAAGACAACCCATTAAAGACAACCTTTTTTGTAAATTTGTGTTGTCTTTCTAAAATTTACAATCCTTTTTTCCAAAAAGTGTTGTCTTTATACAATGGGTTGCGCTAAAAGACAATGAAAATAATGAGAAAGACAACGCTTTTTACATAGGGTTGTCTTTCAGCGCATTTTTTCGGTGAAAGACAACCCTTTTGTGCAATGCTTTTTTCAAGGGGTTGTTTTTCAACGGATTTTTTTAATAAAAGACAACCTTTTTATGTAATGCTCTTTATGCGTTGTCTTTTAGTGCATTTTTCGGTGAATGACAACCCTTTTGTGTAACGCTTTTTTCAAGGGATTGTCTTTCAGCGGATTTTTTTTAATAAAAGACAACCCTTTTATGCAACGCTCTTTATGCGTTGTCTTTCAGCGCATTTTTTCGGTAAAAGACAACCCTTTTGTGCAACGCTTTTTTAACGGGTTGTCTTTCAGCGGATTTTTTTAATAAAAGACAACCCTTTTATGCAACGCTCTTTATGCGTTGTCTTTTAGTGTACCTTTTTGCTAATAGACAATCCATTGTGCAACGCTTTTTTTATGTGTTGTGTTAATTGTGTACCTTTTCATAATATGCATAAATTAATATGTTATTTAAATAATAAAAACTACGAGTTTTCATTGATTGAAATATTTGCATTATTAACTCATTATCAACACTATCAAAAACCTCTTTTTCAATATATACAATCAAACTATCATTCATATTGGGAAGTGATTTGTTCTAATAATAAATTGTATATTTATATATTGTATTGGACCACACCCACAGGTCATTGTCTATTAAATTATGGTGGGATGACCTTATTGTTTTCATTCTAATTGAGGTAATTACATGAAATCCATACATACATATATAGTAGTGAAAAAATTCCAAAAAAATATGGGGGCACGTGCCCCCACCCGGGGTATACACATCTGTCCCTGTTTCCTGCGCTTCCTTCCCCCCCTTTTTTTTTTCTCTTCCTTCACAGCTTCACTTCGCGTTGTTCCTTATCCTTCTTTTTTCCTCTCTTCCTTCTCAATTTCTTCATATGATTGCTATAAATTTAGCTTTCTGATTTTTCTAATACTCCAACAACTTATTTTCTTCCTAATTTGTATAAAAATCTAGGGTTTTTATTTTTCAATAACTTGCAATTTTTTATATCTTGTTCCGATTCATAGTAATATACTATATAATTGATGCAACAAATACCATAGTTGGTTATTGATTGAGTAATATGAATTTGCATAATTTTGGGGAAGAATATGATAAAAATCTTGTATTTGAAAATTTTAAGATTTGAGGTATTACAGATTTGTTCTGTAGGTATTACATACATGAACTACAAATACTACATAATTACATGCTTGAATGATATGTAAGTTATGAAAAATAGTTTTGAGGTATTACACATTTGTTCTATAGGTATTACATACATGAACTACAAATTTTACATAATAACATGCTTGAATGATATGTAAGTTATGAAAAATGTTTTGAGGTATTACAGATTTGTTCTGTAGGTATTACATACATAAACTACATGTATTACATAATTACATGCTTGAATGATATGTAAGTTATGAAAATAGTTTTGAGGTATTACAAATTTGTTTTATAGGTATTACATACATGAACTACAGGTATTACATAATTACATGCTTGAATAAAATATACAATTAGGTGCGCGCGCAGCGCACACCAACTATGGTGTGGGCACACGTGGGGACGCGTGGGCGTGCGTGGGAGCGGCCCACGCGCTGGGTCGGGTTGGGAGCATGAATATGAGCACACAAATTTTTGCTTTTATCAAAAATAAGATGCGGTTTTGTCTTTGATACTGTCATCTAGGAAATATTGAAAGAGATCCAGAACCGGTTTCAGAGGTGAATCGAAGAATCTGCCTAGAGAGTGGTGAACTGGGTGGTAGGATCGGTATCAGGTTTCAGTAGAAACAGAAACCTGGATAGGAACAGGTTTCTGCATAATAGAAACCTGTGCAGAAACAGAAACCTGCACAAGAACAGAAACCTGACCTGCATACCAGAAACCTATACAACTCACCTTCCAACGGATAATCTCACTTTCTAACGGATTATCGCGGGGATCTAGTGACGGTTTTCAAGATCTGTTTCTAGGAATTTTCCTCCCTATATATAGGTGCATATCCTAGTCTAAGTTCAGTTTTAATAGAGTGATTAGTAAGATATCGTGAAGAAGATGGGATGTTCTCTGTAAATCCAAATCTGCACTACTCTTTGTAATCTTCATTTTCTTCCTCATTTTAGTGGATTGATGTCTTCAGCTTAGCCCGTGGATATAGATCACAGTTGGTGTGATCGAACCAAGTTAAATTCTTGTGTGTTATTTTTCATTTTCTTTATGTGTTTTGATCATTCCTATTCATAGCTGAGATTTATCGATTTGGTTGATTATTTTCTGGTTTTCTTGCTGAGAATCACAACAAGTGGCGCCGTTTGTGGGAAACGAGATCAACCAAAAGATGGGTAGCATGAAATTGGATGTTCAGAAATTCACAGGAGTCGAAGAATTCAACTTGTGGAAAGTACACATGGAATCACTCTTCATACACATGGTGTGGAGGAAGCTCTCATGGATGAAAGTGAAGCTTCAACATCGGGAAATGCTGAGAAAAGGAAAGTGATGGAGAAGAAGGCTAAGAGTGCAATACTCTTATGTCTATGTGGAAAGGTTTTATGAGAAGTCTGCAAGGAAGAAACAACAAGGGACATATGGAAGAAACTACACACACTCTACATGACCAAGTCCTTGGCCAACAGTTTATATCTCAAACAGAAACTCTTCTCCTTCAAGATTCTTGATGAAAAAAAATTGTTAGAGAGGTTAGATGAATTCTGCAAGATTGTGGATGATCTGGAAAACATTGAAGAAGAATTGAAAGATGAAGACAAGGCTTTGCTGCTGTTGAATGCACTGCCCAAATCTTATCAATCTTTCAAGGATGCTCTATTGTATGGAAGAGTAATGTCCCTAACATTGGAGGAAGTTCTTGCATCAATCAAGACAAGAGTAATCTCAGGGAACTCTAAATCCAAAAGTCCAAATTTGGGTGAAGGGTTGAATGTAAAGTTCAAGAATTTCAAGAAATCAAATCAAGGATCCAAGTCAAACTCACAGAAACAAGAAACTGCTACAAACAAAGCCAATGGAGATGCAACTGATGGAAAGAAGTGTTTCTCTTGTCACAGGATGGGGCACTTCAAGAAGAATTGCCCAGAAATGAAGAAGAAGACAACAACAAATCAGCAAGCCTCCATAGCACAAGAGCAATATGACAGTGCTGATATGCTTTGCATAAGCAACTGTCAGTTCAAGAATGAGTGAGTATTAAACTCAGGGTGTTCCTTTCACATGTGTCCAGTCCAGTAAGATCATGGTTCACTGAGCTGGAGTTGCAGAGAGGTGGATTAGTACTTCTTGGTGATGATCATTCATGCAGAGTTATGGGCATAGGCAACATAAAGCTGAAGTTGCATGATGGACAGATCAAGACACTCACCAAAGTCAGGTATATTCCCAAACTTAAAAGAAATTTGATCTCACTTGGTTTGTTGAATCTTGCAGGCTATGACTTCAAAACTGAGAATGAGGAGATCTATGTAACCAAAGAGGATAAACTAATCTTGAAAGGAAAGAAATCCAATGGTCTCTACACCTTAATTGGCTCTACCATCACAGGAGACTCACCTGCTATAATGAGCAAAGAAAAGACTGATCTTTGGCACAAGAGATTAGGCCATATTGGAGAGAAAGGATTGAATGTGTTGTCAAGGCAAAACCTTCTTAGAGGTGACCAAGTAGGCAAAACCTACTTGTCAAAGCTGGAAATGTGTGATCTATGCATACAAGGCAAAGCCACCAAGACAAGCTTTCCAACAGGTAAACACACTACAAATGGAACACTAGAGTATGTTCATTCTAATATATGGGGGTCTTCAAGAACTGAAACTCATGGTGGAGGTAAGTACTATATAACCTTTATTGATGATTACTCTAGGAACAACCTTATGGGAGTTATACTATATGATAAAACATGACAACAGAATAAATGTACCCATAAGACTCTTGCAAATTGGAGAAAAAGCAAATTCAATACAATTGAAGGTTTTAAGAGTTGGTCATCAAGTATGTTGCGGGAAAAACAATTCCATGAAAATTCAAAAAATGATAATGATGGATAAAGAGGTAAGCAGATTCCAATAACATTTTTGTTTCTATACTTCACAACAAATTGTGCACTGACCAATTTGAAAGAAAAATGATTTAAAAGTACAGTCAGGTTGTCAAGTCGATTGATACTATTACTGGTCAAGTTTATTTTAGTTTTATTTGAATCGTTGTTTCAATTGTATTTGATTTGATTTTTTCATTTATTTATTAACCAATGCTTATTCTTGCAGGTAGTCCAAATTGGAATGATCATGTTTAATGATGACATCCAAAAATTTGGAAATTTTTTCAAAAGAAACAACACATATTTGATTGAAAATGTGATGGTCAAAGATGCAAACACCAACTTCGTATCGGTACATCTGGAAAAAGAATTAGTTTTATAACAATTCAGCACCATGAAGGAAACTACAAACAATATTGACCAAAGCCACAATAAAAATGTCTACGTGAAGTACAACGACTTACTTAGCAAGCATGAGGAACGCAGCAGATTTGGTATCTATATTTCTTATTTCTATTTCTTTTCAATAATTTAAAAAAAATCATTAAATAATTTTTTTTGTTTATGTAGATATATGTGGAGTTCTTGCAAGGGTGAAGGAAAACATAATTGTCGACACCCCAAAAAAAGTGGCCGTAAGACAAACCACTTTGATAGATGAAGAGTAAGTATAATCTATCTTTTATAAGAAAGTAGGAAAACAATATGTAAATTTAAATTACAAGCAAAACAAAATAATTAAATAAAAATTCCAATTTAATTTTTTTATTTCATATGTAGACACCACTCCATTGACGTTTCTCTTTGGGAAGATGTGGCATTGAATGAAGGAATAGAATTGCAGCAAATTGTTGATCAAAAACCAACGATTACCATTACAAAGGTCACAACAAAGGAATTTCAAGGTAAAACAAAAACTCACCTAATTTTTTTGAAAGGAAAATAAAGACAACGAATATATGCAAATGTCTTGAGAATGAAATATAATTTTAAAATTGCAAACTTTGATTAGATGAGATCCAGTTGCAAACCACTTTGATTTCAACTATACAAATAGGTCTGATATCTAAAGAACTTGCAAGACTGTCGAGCACCATTCATGATCCACTGGAAATATGCAAGTTGAGAATGACACAAAGAATAAGGGGAGGAAGAGAGGTTTCTCTTGAAGATCTTATCATGAGAAAAGATTCTATCTCAAAGGTATGTAACTATATTTTCCAAACTTCTATAATGTTTTGATCTGGAATATTGGTTGAGAATTGTACTTATAAGGTTCTTGATATGTCTTCTGATAAGGTCTCTGTCTCTAAAGATGTTAAATTTTATGAAACAATCTATCCTTAGTCTGATAAAGCTTCTGCTGATTAGGTGGCTGAGTCTTTATGTTTTGAAAATTCTCATATGAATGACATTTTCCATCCATACAATTTATACTCTATTTTCCATCCATACATGTACATTATTATAATATATAAATAAATATTTAAATTATTTGGTAGTTTTTATATTAGACTTTGTATCATGTATTCATTCTCAATGTAGAATGCATATCATTTCACTGGAGTTGTGGACAAGGTAGAGAATGAAACAAAAATATGGTACAACGCATGCAAAAAATGCACAACATCGGCACCTAAAGATGACAGAAATACAATATGTAGAAAGTGCAAAGATGACCCAGTGCAAACAACACTGAGGTAAAAAATTAAAATTATAAATCACAAAATAAAACGTGCAACGACATGCAACTATACTTATATAAATTCATTAATTGCAGATACATAGTTAAACTAAGTGTGATACAAGGTCATCTTGAAGCAACAATAACAATGTTTGGTGACACGACATCAATTTATGTTGGATGCTCAGTAGAAGACTACTTGAAGTCCATTGAGAAGGTAACAATATTTCTTTAGTTAAATGATTTTGAAAAATATATATATACCTAAAATCTAAGAATTTTTATATAGATTGTTAAAATCTATCTTTCTTGTTCTTTTTAACAAAAAATCATATGCAGGGCCAAAGCACATCTGAATACTATAGACGGTTGATCTTGCAAGGAGCAAGTGAGGTCCATTTTCTAATGGGGAAAATTCATTTTTAGTCCATTTAAAATGCTACTGTCCGATTTTAGTCCACTATGAATTTTTTTTTCACTTTTAGTCCATTTAATCAAAAAATCGTCACTATTTGGTCCTCTTGTCTCAATTTTAGTCCATTTACCGACGATTGTATCACAATCGCCCCCAATTTTAATGTTTTCCGCACTCGTTTCTCCTTCCCCATTTTCTCTCTCCTCCAATCTCTTCATCCAGCCACCGATCGGAGCCGATTTTATACCCACATCGAAGCCCTCGCCGAGCCCGTCATGAATCTGGGCTCGGATCGTCGATCGGCCATGCCGATCGCCGGCAATCGGCCGATAACAGTTCGTTCTTTCTCTCATCTCTTCCCCATTTTCTCTCTCCTCCAATCTCTTCATCCGGCTACCGATCGGAGCCGATCTTATACCCAAATCGAAGCCCTCGCCGAGCCCGTCATGAATCTGGGCTCGGATCGTCGATCGGCCGTGCCAATCGCCGGCAATCGGCCGATAACAGTTCGTTCTTTCTCTCATCTCTCCCCCATTTTCTCTCTCCTCCAATCTCTTCATCCGGCCACCGATCGGAGCCGATCTTATACCCAAATCGAAGCCCTCGCCGAGCCCGTCATGAATCCGGGCTCGAATCGCCGATCAGCCGTGCCGATCACCGGCAATCGGCCGATAACAGTTCACTCTTTCTCTCTCCTTCCCCATTTTCTCTCTCCTCCAATCTCTTCATTCGGCTACCGATCGGAGCCGATCTTATACCCAAATCGAAGCCCTCACCGAGCCCGTCACAAATCTGGGCTCGGATCGCTGATCGGTCGTGCTGATCGCCGGAAATCGGCTGATAACAATTCGCTTCTCTCTCTTCTCTCTCTCAACGTGTCATCCAGTGAGAATTGGGGGCGATTGTGACACAATCGCCGGTAAATGGACTAAAATTGAGACAAGAGGACCAAATAGTGACGATTTTTTGATTAAATGGACTAAAAGTGAAAAAAAAATTCATAGTGGACTAAAATCGGACAGTAGCGTTTTAAATGGACTAAAAATGAATTTTCCCCATTTTCTAATTGTCCTAAACTACAATACGAAAGTTGAAGGAGGAAAATTGAGTGCAGTAACTGAAGCAATAGAAAAGTTGGAACCCGTGGAGATAAGAGATGATAAATTAAACAATACAACCACAACAACGACAATAATAGTGTCCACCACAACAGATGATGAAAACAAGAAAAAACGAAGAATAAGGAAGACAAAAAACATGGAATGTATCCACATATCTAGCGGTGAGGAGGATCATACAATCAAAGATTTATTAACCAAATCACGAAGAAAGATGATTAGGATGGAAAAGAAGATCAAACAAGAAAAGATATAGTTAGTGGTAAAATTATAATTATAATCTTTCGTTTTAGATTTATTATTCTTTTTTATTAGGAATAGTTGAACTAGAATTTTTTAATCGAATAATATTTTTTTAATAATTTATTGTTGTTATGATACCTATATTAAATTGAAAAAACATTAACTTATAATAATCAAATGTTAAGTAATTTAAACACACTTCAAAAAAATATTAAACAACAAGTGAAGGAAAAAAACCCACAAAATCAACCAAAAAGTGGTTCTCACGAGTTTGTCTCTCCACGTGCAACGCACGTGTACTCAATTAGTATATATATATATATATATATACATATATAAGAGACTTTTTGTAATTGGAAAATTATTTAAAAATATCTAAAAATAAAAAATAAAATAGATAATGTGCTTCAAAAATAAAATAATTAATAAAAATTCTAGAAGTTATGTTTGAAATTTGAAATCAACAAAATCTTGAAAATATTATTAAAGTAAATATAAATATATAATAAAATTCAAAATTTTTGTTTTAAAAAATAAGAAAATTATGTTTTGTCTTTATTTGTTGATTTTTAGATATTTAATATAATTTATTTATTTTAAATAATTTTTTGAATTTTATTGTATTATTTTTACTTTAATTATATTTTAAAATTTATATGTCAGTTTAAATACTCTTTGAAAACTATTATAATTAGTTTTTTTATATTTAATTTGTTGATTTTTAAATATTTTTAAAATAATATTAATATTTAACAATTATATATTCTTAGTTTTATTATATATATATATGTGTGTGTATTTTGGTGGGGTGAGCGTTTGTTGCTGACTTTTAAAAATACCACGTATGTTTATATATTTTACATAAAATACCCATTTTTCAAATGATATGGATGTAGAATTATAAAAAAACTCGAAAATAAATTTCATATGTGTATTTGTCAGTCACGTCAGATTGTGATTGACTATTTACTAGTTAATTCCGGTAAATCATAATTAAAAAAATTCAAAACATAATTTAATTTGGCATCGTTACAAAAACAATTTAAAAAAAATATATTAGAAACGTTAAGAAAAAACATGCAATTTTCCTCTGAAAGTTTCCCATATACTTAATCCAAATTGCCTGTACATTGGGTTATAATACTCATCTCCTTCACCTTTCCGATCTCACTGCTAATTCAAAGAAAATCATAATCTTGTACAACAACCTCACTAGCAAAATTAAATTAATATCCAAATGTTTGTTTGTTTGTTTTGCCATTTTCAGGGGGATTCCATCAGACCTACGCAATCTTACACGTTTAGAGGAACTCCTTTTGGGAGGGAATTCTCTAACAGCCCAAATTCCATCTTTTTTCTTCAACAATTGATTGATTTGGTCAACAACAGTCTGTCTGGAAGTCTTCAAGTACCCATTTCTCCTAATAATCTGAGGATGATATATCTTTATATTAATCAGCTAACGGGCCACATACCCGAGAGCATTGCAAATCTTACGGCCCTCAATTATCTATGTCTAGATAGAAACAACTTTATAGGTATATTTGTGACTATTAAAAAGTGATTCTTTTGAAATTAATAAACAATTAATGTGTAGATAGATTCTTTTGTTTACAAGAATGAGTCTTGTGTGAAACCATCTCACGAATTATCTTACGTGAGACAGGTCAGCTCACAACTCACACTTCATAATTCACATATAAAGAAAATAATTTTGATTTATGGGTTAAAATGATGCGTATCACGAAAACTATCTGTGAGACCGTCTCACACAAGTTTTTGTATCATTATAATTCTTCTGATATTCATGAGAAGACAAAATTGGCAGGTGAAGTACTAGCTGTGATCGGTAACCTTAATGATCTTGTGTGGTTTGATGTTAGTGAGAATGGGCTATCTGGTGGCATCCTATTCTCCATCTTCAACATCTCAACATTGGAGATTATAGACCTTACATTCAATGAATTCTCAGGGCAGCTTCCTTCAACCATGGGCCTTTCACTTCCAAATCTACAAGGGCTTTATTCGAGTGGCAACAAACTCAGTGGAGTGATTCCAAGCTCTATCAACAATGCTTCTAAACTTAATATCTTGGAGACGAATCAAAACTCTTTTACTGGCTCCATTCCTCTATTGGGTAATCTAAGACTCCTACAGTACCTCAATCTTGGATTCAATAATCTAACAGCAGAAACTCCGGACCAAGAAATGGAGTTTTGTTCTTCATTAACAAATTGCCGACTTCTGCGTGGAATAAGCCTGTCTGGAAATCAGCTGGATGGTATTCTCCCTCCTTCAATTGGAAATTTTTCTAATTCTCTTCAGAATTTTTATGCATCTGAATGTAGAATCAGAGGTTCTATTCCTATTGAGATTGGGAACTTGACTAACTTGCAAGAATTATACTTGGTAAATAATGAGTTGACAGGATTCATACCAACAACACTCGGAAAGTTGAAGCAACTTATACGTCTATATCTTCTACTCAATAATCTTCAAGGACACATCCCTACTGATCTTTGCCAGTTAAGCAGATTGGTGGAGTTCTTTGTGAGTCATAATGTGCTCCATGGCCCTATTTCTCCATGCATTGCTCAACTCAAATCCCTCATACTATTGTTCTTGGATTCCAACATGTTGGATTCTTACGTGCCCTCCAACTTATGGCAACTCAATGATCTCTTGGCCTTAAACTTGTTGACAAACTTCTTAAATGGCTCTCTGCCATCTGAGATTGGAAGCTTAAAGGCTCTCGTATATTTACACTTATCGTGGAATTAATTTTCTGGTGATATCTCAAGTTCCATTGACAAAACTTAATCGTTGGTTAACCTATCTTTAGCACATAACAAGTTTCAAGGGTCTCTTCCCGAGTCCATGGGAAACTTAAAAGGATTAGAATTTCTTGATCTCTCCTTCAATAGCTTCTCAGGTGTTATCCCAAAGTCACTTGAGGTACTTTACTTTCTTCAAAACTTTAACGTGTCCTACAACAAACTTGAAGGACAGATTCCTACTGGAGGTAAATTTGCAAACTTTACTGCTCAATCATTTATGATGAATTCCGCTTTATGTGGTTCTACTCGGCTGCAAGTTCCATTATGTGTAGAGAGCAATAAGAAAACAAGGTCCAAAAATGTTGTCACATTGATGAAATATATTATGCCCCCTTGTCTATCATGTCATCATTTTGGTGATCGTGATTCTTCTACTTATAAAAAGAAGAAAATCGAGTACACAACCACCTAACAATGACATCTCCGTACCTCCCTTGTGAAGAGCAAGTTCTTATCCTGGACTTCAAAGTGCAAAAAAATGACTTCAATGAAAGTAACTTACTTGGAAGTGGAAGTTTTGGTTCAGTATATGTAGGAACACTTTCTGATGGCTTAATTGTTGGGATTAAAGTTTTCAATTTAGTGTCTGAAAATGTTTTCAGAAGCTTTGACACAAAAGTAGAAGTATTAAGGGCCATTCGTCATAGGAATCTAAACAAAATCATTGATTGTTGTATTAGTGGAGATTTCAAAGCACTGGTTATGCACGTAACACGTAACCCTTACTTTGACTTACTACAAAGATTGAACATAGCAATAGATGTTGCATTAGTATTGGAATTTCTTCATGTGAGCCTCACATCCCCCATTGTTCATTGTGATTTAAAGCCTAATAATGTCTTACTAGATGAAGATATGACTGCCCATATAGGTGATTTTGGTATTGCCAAAATGGTTGATGAAGAGGAGTTAATGACTCGAACCAAAACCCTTGCAACGATTGGATATATGGCACCAGGTAATGTTTTCATTCTACATTCGTCATTCTTCATTCTTTTTCATTTGATCCATCTTGTGAGTGAGTGTTGGATCTCAATGCAGAATACGGAGGTGAAGGAATGATATCAACAAGTGCAAATGTTTAAAGCTTTGGCATAATCCTGCTGGAGATGTGCATAAGTAAAAACCCGATAAATGAAATGTTTTACGAAGAATTGAGCTTGAAGAGCTGGGTAAGTCTCTCACTACACGAAAACACGATAATCAGAGTGGTGGACGCCAATTTACTAGGAAGAGAAGATAGGAATTTCTTAGCAAAAAAGCAATGTTTGTCATTTATTTTGAGCTTAGCAATGGACTGTTTAGCCATTTCACCTTCAATAGAATCAAAATTAGTGAAATTGTGGCCAAATTGAAGAGATCAAAACCCTGTTTCTGGCAATACTGTATAGTTAACCGAAAGCTATGTTTGATCTTTTCAGATATAAGAGTTGATAATATTTTGTTTTATTTAAATACGTGTTCTTATTCATATCCGTGATGAACACTTCACCTTTATATAGAAAAAAAAACTATATTATTTCTAACAAACATTAATAAATTATGAGTTAGCAGACCACAAGGTTTGATGTTTCAAGAAGCTCCTCCTACTTGACTTTTATCTTTATCTTTCTGATCTTATGAAAGTAATTATTCAATATTAGTTTCATTAAAATAATATAAATTTTCCACTATATTTGTGAAAAAAAAAGTTTGTTTTCGTCTCTTGAATTTATATCCATTTTTGCAAGTTTTTTTTTTTTTTTAAATTGTGGGTTTCGTTGTCTTTTGGCTAAACAAAATTAATTCTGTAATTATTTCTTATGCATTTAGTTTCCGCACTACACAAAAAGTGTTACTTTAGAGTAACGCTTTTCCAAAACCTTGTTGAATTCTTCATTAAAAATGGAGTCTTTTTCCAACGAATCATTTCCTCTCTCCTATTGGGATTGTTAACAAATGTGAGAAACAACAGAGAAGAGGGTTTTCATTAGATCCTACATCTTAATATTACAAAGCTAATAAAGAGTTTATATAGTCTAGCACTAAGAAAGCAAATGGGCTAAAAAGCAAATGGGCTAAAATGCTAATGGGCCTATTTTAACATCTCCCCTCAAACTCACGGTGCTGATGAAAGAAGCATAGAGAGTTTGCCAAATAGAAAACGAAAACGCAGCACAGAGTGTGACTTTGTCAACAGATCAGCAATCTGCATAGAAGAAGAAACAAAAGGTATGGTGATGGTGCCTTGCTGATAGTGATGCCGAGTAACGTGACAATCAATCTCAATATGTTTGGTCCTCTCATGAAACACCGAGTTGCGAACAATTTGTATAGCACTCTTGTTATCACAATACAAAGATGTAGGACGGCTAAGTAAAACCCCTATTTCTGCAAGTAACCAATGTAACCAAACAATCTCACATGTAGTAGAAGCCATGGCACGATACTCCGCCTCTGTAGAAGATCTAGAAACAACATCTTGCTTCTTACTCTTCCAAGAGATAAGAGAATCGCCTAAAAATATACAGAATCCAGTAGTAGATTTACGATCTGTGAGATCACCAGCCCAATCAGCATCAGAATATGCGCACAACTCTAAGGACGATGAAGATGAAAGTAATGAGCACTGAAATTGTGTTCCCCGAAGATATCTTAAGATGCGAAGAACAGCAGCCCAATGAACAGTGGTAGGCGAATTGACAAACTGACTAACCACGTGAATTGCATAAGCAATATCGGGGTGAGTGATAGTAAGATAGACCAAACAACCAACCACAGTACGATATAAACTAGGATTAGGTAAAGACGAACCATCATCAGGGGCAAATCGAGCATGAAGCTCAATAGGCGTATCAACAGTTTTGTTATCACTAAGACGTGCTCGCTCAAATATATCTGCTATATACTTAGACTGAGAAAGGAGATAACCTTTTGGAGAAGAAGCAACTTCAATACCCAATAAATTATCTTCAAAATCTGCAATTTGTGTCTTTTTGGGTTATGGTGAAGGTCAAAAGGGATATCGTTGTTTTGATCCCGTCAGACAAAAGTTATATGTCTCTCGTCATGTTGTGCTTTTGGAACATATTCCTTTTTTTTCTATTCCTGCTAGTTCACATAATGTGACTAAGTCTGATCTTCTCAACATAGATCCATTCTCCCCTGATACGGATGTTTCTCCGTCTATAGAGCATGATACTTGCACGATTCCTGATGATGGATCCTCAGATATTGGTACTTCGGCTCCTCATTCTTCTACGGGTGGTGAGATAGTGGTGTGTTCTGAACCTCGTTATCCTTCCCGTACTCGTAAGGCTACTCAGTTACCTGATTTCACTTACTCTTGTTATTCAAGCTCATTTGTTTCCTTCTTAGCATCTGTGCATCGTCTTTCTGAGCCCGAGTCCTATAAAGAGGCTGTTTGTGATCCTCTTTGGCAGCAGACTATGGCTGAGGAACTTACTGCTTTATATCAGACCAATGCTTGGGATTTGGTACCTCTTCCACCAGGAAAACATGCAATTGGTTGTCGTTGGGTCTACAAAATCAAAACCAAGTCTGATGGTTCTATTGAACGGTATAAAGCTCGATTGGTTGCAAAGGGGTATTCGCAGGAATTTGGTAGGGATTATGAGGAGACTTTTGCACCTGTTGCGAAAATGACTACGGTACGTACCCTTATTGCAGTTGTTTCGATTCGACATTGGAAGATATATCAGATGGATGTTAAAAATGCCTTCTTAAATGGAAATCTTGAAAATGAAGTCTACATGGTTCCTCCCCCTGCTATTCAACACATGTGTGGTGAAGTTTGCAGGCTTAGAAAAGCTCTTTATGGTCTTAAACAGGCTCCTCGAGCTTGGCATGAGAAGTTCTCTACTGTTATCTCCTCGTTTGGTTTTCAATCGAGTCATCACGACTCAGCATTGTTTATCAGATGCACGGGAGCAGGTCGTATTTTGTTGTCATTATATGTTGATGATATGATTATTACAGGTGATGATATTGATGGGATTGCAGAGTTGAAGTTACAGTTAGCTCGTTGCTTTGCTATGAAGGATTTGGGTTTATTGCGTTATTTATTTATTTTTTTTCCTAAGAGGCTATGATTGTTAACAAATGTGAGAAACAACAGAGACGAGGGTTTTCATTAGATCCTACATCTTACTATTACAAAGCTAATAAAGAGTTTATATAGTCTAGCACTAAGAAAGCAAATGGGCTAAAATGCTAATGGGCCTATTTTAACAGGGATTACTTCTCTTTTCTCTTTCTTTGACCCTTTGCTGCTGTAATTTTTTCCCTCTCCTTACTCTTCTTCGGTCAGCTTCTCTCTCCTCTCACTCTCTCTCTCAAAATTATTTTTTGTGGTGTTATTCTATAGTCTATACTGCTAATTAATGATATTAACTGAATTTTCCTGTGTTTGTTGTTGTGGGATTTTTCCTGCTAACGTGCCGATTCTATTACGTTCTAGATTTGGGCTATGTTTCTTTCGTATTTTTGTGCTAATGTTTGCATAAGAGATGGGTGAGCCTCTCATTACATGAACAGAATAAATAAAGTTGTAGATGCAAATTTGTTGAAGACAGAAGACCCAGGTACTTTCTCAGTCAAGTATCAATGTATGTGGTCTATTCTAATTATAAAAATAAAACTATTTATTAGGGATAGTAATGCAATATAATATATATTTTTTTTTTTTTTTTAATAGGGTCAAATGGAAATAAAAATAAATAATCATGAAAGTAGGATAAGGATAAATCCAAAACAACTAAAACTTAAAATGCTAATTTATAGAATGTTGTACATTTGTAGAATTGATGAAAATTTTAAAAATATAAAATTGTCGAGAATCAAATGGAAAAGGTAATAAATAAGACAACAACGTAATTTTATAAACTTTATAAAATATCTAACATTAATAAATGGTTCAATGATATTTATAAATTAACTATGATAAAAATAAAATAAGAGTGTCATTGTTATTTTATAAATATCATTGTACAATTTTTTAATGTTAAATATTTTATAAAGTTTATAAAATTACATTGTTGTCTTATTCATTATGTAATATAAGACTAATTTTAGTCTAAGATTCAAAATGTTTAAGATTATAAAAGAATAATAGTCAAAACATTTAATTTTTAAGATGAGTTTGAAATGTAAAAGATTTTTGCTTTTTACAATTAAAAAAAAATATTGAATTACATTATTATCCCTAATAAAAGGTTTTCTTTGATTAGAGCTCTAATTTAATTTGCATTAATTTAATTATGTAGGAGGATTAAAATACACATTATGAAAAATGGATGAAATATTCATACTTATATATAATAAAATTATGTTACTATCCCTAATAAAGAGTTTTCTTTAGTAAGGACTCTAATTTAATATGATTTGATTTAATTATGTTGGAGGGTTAAAATAGGCATTATGAAAAATGAACGAAACATCCATACTTATATAGTGTGTGTGTATATATATATATTAAATCAATTATTATCTTTAAATATAAAATAATTAAAATGTATCACATCACTATTAGCACAATTACATCCAATATATAATTCAAATAAAATATTAATCAAACCAAAACATTGAAAGTATGATCCTATCTATTTACTTTTTTACACAAAAATGAGTACGGCCTCTAAATGACATGGAAATACTTGAAACAGGGAATGAAACTATTTCATTTATAAAGCCCAAAAAAAGAGAAAAAGAAAAAGGAAATTAATACTTGAAGCTCACCTGTCACCACGCTTCTTCAGATGAAGTTGGATGTAATTTCCAAAGCTATGTTGTTCTTCTTCAATACATTTTGCCGATTCCTCAATAGATGATGTACAACTCATCACCTCAATCAGTTGAAGCATTGGTATATCTCCAATCTCACGTGGAATCTCTCTTAGATTATGACAACTCCGAAGAGTAAGGTGCTCAAGCCTGGGAAAATGGCAACTCTCTGTTATCCATACACAGAGGTCTGTCGAGCTAATTACAAGAACTTTTAATTGACAGAACTGCCCTTCGATTGTTTTCCACACAAATCCATGGCAAGCACGCCGTTTTAGTTTGAGCACTTGAAGATTCGGCAATGAACCAACATTTGACATATCTTCCCATGGAATTTGAGTGCCACTTAATGTCAACTTCTTTAGTGTCATTGGGAATGAAAGCCAATCAGACAAAGCACCCTTGATGTAATCATGCAAATCTGCATGAATGTTCAACTTTTCAAGCTTTTTGAGATGGACGAGATTGCTTAGGCCGTACTTTGACCATTTTTTTTTCTCAATGTCACGACACGAATAAGTGATTCCCAACTTCTGTAGGTTTGGAATCAATGTCAGGATCCTCTCAGAGCATCTAAAATCGAGTATTCGTTTTAGGGTGCGCAAGTTTTGCAGAGGTGGAATATGATCACAAGTTTCAGCTGAAGGCTTAGACAGTAAACCATCAAAAACAATAACGTGCCTTAATTCTCTCATTCTCCAAATTCCCAATGGCAAACCTAACTTGAAAGAATACCAAGATCGACCGATGATTAATGTTTGAAGATTTACAAGTTTGGAAAAGTATTTGAGAACGTCAGAAGTATTTGGAATTCCGCCTTCAAATGCATTGGCAAAGTACCTCAAATGAAGTAGCTCACCTATTTTGTTATCCAGCAATCTCAAATCTCCAACCTCGAAATCCACTACTCTTAGTAGTCCACAACATTTCCAAGAATCAAATTCTGTACTGGCGAAAGCAAGAATAGTATGTATTGATGAATAATCCATGTTTAGGAAATGATCTCTAACATTTGATAAAAAACTTATGCGGCGTGATTTCTCAATAGACAAAAGGCTTCCACAACATTTTTGTATTACGTTGAGAAACTTCTCATCATGAGCTTTTCTTAAACAAAAGTCTCTCAAGAGATCATGCATCTTTATGCTTTTGATCCTCCCATTATACCTCTTCTTAATTATCAAAACCAGACTTCTCTTTGCTAAATCTTCCAAATAATCCTCCGCCACCTCTTCTAAATCTTTGGATCCATTTGATTTCAGAAAACCTTCTGCTACCCACATTCTGATCAGTTTTGAGACATGTATCTCGTAATCTTCTGGAAAACCTCCCATGTAAAGAAAACATGGTCTTAAATGATGAGGCAACCATGTATAACTCAAAGATAATATCTCCGCGGAAGGCTCATCGCTTGTATTTACAGCTTCATTTACATTTATTGCGATCTTTTTCCAAGTTTCTTGCATCCGATCGACCTTGGAGAGGACTCCAGCAATCACGACAATTGCAAGGGGAAGTCCTCTGCATTTTTCAGCAATCTGCCTCCCAATTTCTTCGAGTTCAGGTGGGCATTGTTCTTCTTCAAACACTCTTTGTCTAAGTAGATTCCAACTCAAGTCTACCCCCATCAAATGCATCTCGTAAGGATGGCTAGAAGAGTCGACATAAGAAGCTACATCAGCACCCCTCGTGGTTATGATAATCCGACTCCCATTGAAGTCATTTGGAAACACCCTCCGTAAATCATCCCATGTTTCAGTATTCCATATATCATCTACCACAATTAGAAACCTCCTCCCTTTTAAGAATTTATACACAAGTTCTAGCAGCAATGACTCGTTCGGAGAATGTTCCAGTTTGGATGATGCATCAATTGAATTTAGAAGGGAAAACAGAATACTTGCTTTGTCATAATTTTGGGAAACAGTGACCCAACCACAAACATCAAAGTGTTGAAGACTTAAAGGGTGATGAAAAGCATACCTAGCAAGAGTGGTCTTCCCGATGCCTCCCATCCCAACGATAGGGATCACATCAAGTTTAGCAGACTCCCCATGGAGCCGTTGTTGTATTTCCAGCAAGTCTTTTTCAAATCCCACCACCGGGCCTTGTACATTCAGCGCAGGTCTTGATGAAGTAGACGTGATCTGGTTTTCACTTGTACATCTACTTTTCATCTTCATCGCTTTTTTCAAAATGGAATTGATTTCTTTTATGGCCAAGTACTCCTTATTTATGTTCTGTTTATATAACATTTTCAAGGAATTTAGAGGAGGCAGAAGAGCTAGCGGAAAGCAGATAGAAACATTACTACGACGCTTTTCATCTTCTGATCCATTAATTTTATTCTGGAGCTCAAAGATGTCTTCAACATGATTTGCTGCAACAGTGATTCGTGCTTCTAATTTGGTAGCCTCTCTTGGAAAATCCTCAAGAAAAGTTGACAAGAAAACAATTTTCTCATGAAGAGATTGAATTTGTTGCTTTTGATGGTGATCAACATAGGAATCATGACGAGTCAGAAGCTGATCTAGTGTTTGTGCAAGTGAAACAAGAGCAGCATAAGCCATTTGCACTATACAGAATCTAAGCTGGAAGAGACTGAATAAGGAAGAAATGGAGAGAGAGAGAGAGAGAGAGAGAGAGGAGAAAGAGAGCACATGTATGAGAAGCAACGAATCAGAAAAAGTAAAAAAAGTATACCCACTCTTTTTTTCCTTTTTTCTTTTAACTTTATATGATCAAGGATTATTCTTTTTGGTGGGCTATATACACCCTGTAAACACATCCTAATTTTTCAAAAAATCAAAGAGATAAAAGTTCATATTTTGGGATGCTTTTAATATTTTCAGATTGGATAGTCTTACCCTTTTATTTTATTTGTTTAAGTATACCCACATATCAGTCTTTCTTTCTTTTTTTTTCCAATAAAAGGAAAAGTTCCATTAATCTATAAGGTACAAGGGGTACTCCAACTCTTATATCATACAAATTATACCGAATTCACAAGGATTTCACCATTCAATATATGCTCTAGGATTTACAAGCCAACACGCAATAAGTACATCACTTAAGATTTTTTCTTTTTTCTTTTAAGGATACCCAAAACCATATCCTAATCTTTATCTCCTCAACCGCCTTGGTGAAATCAACCATCAATCCCTTAAAAATCATTTTATTTTTAATCTTCCAAATATACCAAACCACCCCAACCCAAATTGTAGCTGCTATTCTTGCTTGTTTCCCCCTTCCAAGAATATCACAATGTTGAAGAAACTGTATAATGGGATCAACATGCGAAACCATATAAACTTTCAACCAACTATGACATTCATTCAACAAATTATTAGCAAACTTACACTTAAAGAATAGATGAATAATATTTTTCTCCTCTCTCACATGATGCATTTTGAGTCTTCCTCGCTAAGAGCAATTCCCCTCTTTTTCAAGTTATCTTTTGTCGCCACTCTTTGTTTCAAAACCTTTCAAATAATAGTTGGAACTCTTCTTGGTGCATAGCTCCCCCCACAATTTCTTGTAAGTCTTATTTGCTTGCCTCCTTGCTCCGACCGTGTTATTTGCCCTCACCAATCTTTGGTACGCTATTTTTGTCAAATAAACACCATTTGCCGCGAACTTCCATCTCCAAATGTCCTCCCTTGTGTTAATTTACACCTGCTCAACAACAAAAGAAGATTATTAAAAAGATCAATTTTTGTTTGTGTAAGGCTCCTCCTCCATCTCCATTCCCACACCCAAATACCCTCAACCCACTGCCCCATATCACTCACCAAAGCTTCCTTTTGCAAACTAATGTTAAATAGTCTAGGGAATTTGATTTTTAGACTCTCTTCCCCAACCCAAATATCCGTCCAAAAATGAGTTTTCTCACCATTGCCCACCACCCTCACAAACTCGCTACGAAGCCCTCGACCATCAACTCCCTCATAAATCCCACAAATCTCCTTCCACCAATCCGAATCTCCTCTTCTACTCCCTCCTCGATTCTCATCGCCCCCACTATCCTTCGACATCCCAATTTCGAACAAAGCACCCTCACCCAGTCTCTTCGGTTCACTAAGAAACCTCCAAACCCACTTCCGTACCAATGCTCGATCAAAAATACTAAAATCCCTAATCCCCAACCCCCCCCCCCCCCCCCTCCCGCATATCTTTGCACACCACCTTCCAATTCACCCAATAAATTTTACTATTTCCTCTTTCCCTCCCCACAAAAATTGTCTTTGGATTTGAACAAGCTCACGGATAGTGGTTTTGGGTAAAATATAGAAGGACAAGCAGTAGATCGGCATCACGGAAAGGACAGACTGAATAAGAATAACTCTTCCCCCCATCGAGATATACTTACTATTCCACTTTGCAAGCCTTTATTTTATTTTTTGTATCAGATTCTCCCAAGAAGAGTGGTTCTTATGATTTAATCTCGCCTTAAGACCAAGGTATGAGAAAGGTAACTGTGAAACGAAGCACCCCAACTCCTCCGCCATTTCATGCACCCTTTCGCTAGACACATTTATCCCTGTGATACTACATTTATTGAAATTGACCTTCAACCCCGACAAAAATTCAAAATTCCTCAAAATGTATTTCATGGCTTTAATATTCTCCAAATTCCCTGAGCTCAAGAAAATGATGTCATCTACATACTGTAGACGAGAGATGGTTACCTTATCTTTACCAATCTTTGCTGCTTCCAGAATACCAATTTCCACCACTCTATTAACTAAGACACTTAAATCTTCCGCCACAATAAGAAAAAGAAAAGGCGAAAGTGGATCACCTTATCTTAACCCCCCTATAACTTGAACTCGTTGGAGGGACTTTCATTCACAAGAACACTAGCCGTCGCTGACGAGACACATTCCTTCACCCGTTTTCTCCACTTCTCATTAAAATTCATCCCTTTCATCATTTCATCTAAAAAATCCCAAATGACCGAATCGTATGCATTCGCAAAATCAATTTTAAAAACCACCCGACTCAACTTGCACCTCTTCTCAGTCTCGTTGAGAATAAGAATACCATCCATAATTTATATGCCCCTGATGAATGTCGACTGATGGTCCGAAATGAAATTTCCAGAACTTTGCTAAGTCTCTTGGTCAAAACTTTTGATATAAATTTGTAAATGCTTCCAATCAGGGAGATGGGTTGAAAGTCCTCGATTTGTTGTGAACCTACCTTTTTTGGTATAAGGGCAATAAACGATGGATTAAGCCCCTTACAATTTTGCCGAATCTATGGAATTCCTCCATCATACGTAAAACATCATCTTTCACTAAACCCCAATGCTTCTTGAAAAACCCAAAGGAAAACCCATCTGGTCCCGGACTTTTATTCGCATCACAATCCCCGACTGCAGCTTCAACTTCCTCCACTGTGAATGGTTCTATTAAAAACTCATTATCACATGCATCCAGCTTTCTATTAATGAGTTCTTGTGGCAACAGAGGACGAACTTTGGCTTCTAAACTGAAGTGATCTTTAAAGTGTTGATTTATTCCTCTCTTAACCTCATCCACTGACTCAACCCAAATATCATTCACCATAACTCCATTAATCTCGTTGGTCTTGAACCTCTTATTTATGAATTGGTGGAAAGATTTCGAATCCGTTTCCCCCTCGAGAATCCACTTAGCCTTCGCCTTCTGATACAACTGACCCTCTTTCCATTGCATCTCTCTCAATAATTCTGATAATAACTTTGATCTCAACGAGGCCTCCTCTTCATATCAAGTCCGAGAGCATCGTCAATTCTGTCAAGGGATTCAAACTCAACTTTTTTATTCTCAATGTTAGAATCTAGGATCTCGAATACCTTTTTATTCCACTCCATCAAGTCTGTCTTTAAACGCTTCATCTCCTTCATCACGAATCCACCCCAACCTTGAACATTGTAGCTTCTCCACTTCATTGAGATCAATTCTTTAAAATTCGGATGTCTTAACCAACTGTTGATGAACCGTAATGGTTTTGGCCCCCAGTCTTTGAAATGTGACGCAACAAAAATAGGACAGTGATCAGAAATTGTACGTTGCAAGCCTCTCAGCTTCAAGTTCTTCCACTTCTCAAGCCATTCATCATTCACCAGCATTCTATCCAATCTGCTCTTGCAAGATCCATCTGGCCTATACCAAGTGAAGCTTTTGCCCGATAGCTGAATCTCAATAAGATTACACTCGATGATAAAATCATTAAAGCAATCGATATCTCTCTTGTCCCCATTCGACCCCCTGCCCACTCTTTCCTCCTCATTTCTAATTGAGTTGAAACCCCCCATGACACATACACACTCCTCTCTATATTGTTCTGATACCATCTTAATAACATCCCAAAATACCAATTTCTCCAACAGTACACACGGCCTATACACGTTCATAATCCAACATCTGGTTCCATCCTCTCTCCAAACCCCATTAACAACTAAGACTTCATTTGCATGCCATGAACTTAATTTGTTGAAAGCATCATCATTCCAGATTGTTATCATTCCCACTCGAAGTTCTCATTACCCCAGATAGAGCGGCAGATTGATTTTTTCACCATTCCCAGTTTCGTCTCCTGCAAACAACACATATCAATTTTTTGCTTCCTCACCAACTCCCCCACTTCCTTCCTCTTCACCCGCTTCCCCAGCCCTCTTACATTAAAGCTTAGAATCTTCATTGGATCACCTTATTATATCCCCCTTCCCAAAGTTCTTAGCTTTGGTACCTTTTACTATATATTTTCTCACCAACTCTTCTAATTTTCTACACCTCTCTGCATCCGACTCTCTTCCCACTAGTCCTAATTTTTTCCCCCACCAGCCAGGTCATATATGCTTCCTCCGTGATTTTCTTATTCTTTTCGTAATATTCCCATCTTTCTTCCTCAATGCTCACAACGACCGACGCTTCTTGTTGACGCATTTTCTTTTTTCTTCCCTATGTCTCCAATTTTCTAGTTGTTGGAAGAGGAACTCCTTTGATTTTTCTGTCTCTGTTTCTCCCTCTTTGTTACTTGATTCAAGACCTGTAGAATCTTCCATAAAATCATTGATTTCTGGGCCCCCTTTTTCACCGATTCCGGATCCACCTCAATAACTTAAGAGTTTTTTGGCCCATTAGTTGATTTATTATGGTTTGGGTCTTCAGTACACAATGCTTTATTAAAATCAATGGGCCCAACTGAATTATTTTTTTGGCCTCAAGTCCATTTCCTTTTGTACTCCATACACACCCAGATGATATATCCCCGGGCACATGATTATGGACGCGTGAACTCTCTCCTCCTTTTATTGACCAAGGACGAAAATATCGATATCGGTGAAAATATCGATACCTTAATTTTATGGAAATATCGATTGATATATTGGTTTTGGTGGAAATATTGGACATTTTTTTTAAAAATATGGAAATTTTGTAAAAAAAATTGAAAAATATATTTAGTAATTTACAGAATATTATAACTAATATTGATACATTGACTTAAATTCCAAATAAAATGATATGATTACAACAAACATATAGATAAACTATTATATAAACGTTGTCTGTTATGACAACAAATGATATGACTAATTTTTGGATAAGAAATCTGTGAGACCCGAGCCCCTCGTGACGCATTGACTAATATAGTTCATGCATTCATGCATTTTATGAATTTTGTGTTGTTTATTATGTGACGTTTGAGTTTACATTGATATCATAGAGTGCATTTGTTCTATTTATTTATTTATTTAAACTTATCAAATCTTGTGTTTGTTTGTTATTATCAGTAACTGCTAGCCCCTAAGTTATGTGCTAAAAAAATATAAATTATGAGTAAGAAATTAGGCGTCAACATTTTTATATTTAATATAGTTGTTTGAAAAATGAAATTTCAAATGTGAGATTTATATTATCATGGATATTTAAGCTCTTATATATATATATATATACACACACACTTATTTGCGTAATTAAAATAAGTATAATACTTATTGTATATAGGTAAAGAAAATAAAGTAATTTAGATCAACAATGATGACTTAATGGGAGAATATGACGGGTGTCATTTTTTTAAGAAGATGACTCATGCTATTGAGATGAATAAATGTGAAAACAAGACAAAATGAAAAAAAAAAAAAGCTAAGAACATACGAAAGGAAAAATAAGGTATGGATTCTCAAACTTGAAAGTAATACTCTTTGAATTAGATTACAAAGTATGTTAAGATATATGTATACAATTGAATTAGAGTAATTCGTTATTGTAAGTGATGATGAATGGATTAAGGGTTACTAATTAAGTTTAATAGCAATAATAATAATAATAAGAATAATGGAAAATTATTAGTCAATCTTTATCCCTGTTTACAAATGTTAATTTTGTAGCTAAAGAAATCATGGGTTCATGATTACTATATACTTAGTTAATACGCCGTTTTCATCTCATAAACTAATTAAATTGAAATTATACCTAATCTTTAAGTTCATTTATACGTTTAACTAATTACGTACCAGTAGTCCAGTATTAATGAAAATTCTTTAGTCCAATTGACAAGAGTTAAATTAAATGATAATTATTAAAGATGTCTATTTCAATAATTTAAGGATTTAATCTTTTATTTCTTTATAAAGCCTAATGATTTTATGATTTGAGGAATTCAATTTAGTTAGTTTAGGTACACTATTGGTTAATTAGTTATGTATTGGATTGATTTAAATATTAATAAAGAAACTTCAAATGATAAAATTGAGATGCTAATATATTATATTATTTAGAATATGTTCATTTTGTTAATCCTGTTCAATAATTTAAATTAATTGGTCATTTATGAAGTATGGTCTTAGATATTTCAAGACATGAGTTGTGAAGAAAGAAAAAATTAATTGTTGAAAACTTGATTATATATATATATATATATATATATATATATACTTGTTTCATAATGATTATTTTATAAGTTGATTAATTAAATTTTCGTATGAATTGTCTCTAAGTTTAAAATGAGCAGATCATAGATTCTTCTAAAGTTATTTAAGCATAATATTATTGTTATTAATTTAGTAATGATATTTTACTTATAATTTTAGATTAGTCGTGTTAGCACAAGAGATAAAGAGATTTTAGAATAATCATTTTGGGAGATAAGGTAAGTAGAAATTTATTTGCAACTACAATGCATGAACGTAATACTTCATGTTACATATTGTTTAAGTGATATTACATGATTTCATGTATCTTTGAGAATTGACGTGGTTGCATAACGCTATGAGGAAATATATGTAATGCATTATGAATATCAATCATGACCATCAACACATGCATATGTAAATGATGAAAGGTATTGCATTGTGCATGCAAGACATGATTTCAAGATAAAAAATATTTTATTGACCACTACTAGTACATCGAGGCATGTAATCATGCTTACAATATATTATATGGGTAACCTGTGGCATGTGAGACATGGATATGGCTTGATTTGTTCAGTCGGTGGCATGTGAGATATGGATATAACTCCCAATACTATATGCTTAGTTGGTGGTATATGAGACATGAATATGGCTTGATTCATTCAGCCAGTGGCATGTGAGACATGGATATGACTATAATGAATGATGTTATATTGAGCTTTATCTGGTGCCTAGTAGATGGTGGTCAAGAGTCCAATGAAGAAAAATGATTTTGTAAGAAATGTTTTCATTTATTAGCATGCATCATTGATATCATTTCATTTTATTAATGTTAAGTGCATAATTTCTGCTTACTAAGCTTTTTAGCTCATATAGTTCATGCATTGTAGGTGAACCTGCTGATGTATAAGCTCATGGACTTACTGATCATGTTGTTGAGTTCCTACGGGTATGGAAATGGTGTACATGGATGACGACTTGTTGGGTATGGAAATGGTGTACATGGATGACGACATGGTGGGTTATGTTGTGGGCTTATTTTGCTTTAAACAATAGTTTGATAAAGTACTTTGACTTCTTTTGTTTGATCCTTTGATGTATATAAATATGTAAAATATAGAAGTGGGTGTGGCTTGACATTATGGTACACGCTACGAAACGTATTATAGTCTTACTGGGTTTTCATGTACAAGAAAAGTTATTTATATTATTATGTTTTAAAAAAAAGTCACACACTCACTTACAGGTCTTTTAATATGAAAGTCTATTACATGTCTACTTATATTAGAAATGTGGTCGTGACAGAGTCGTATCAGAGCCCACATGATGGTTCTATAGACTGTCCATGTATATGATCTTATCAAAACTAAGTTCCATTTAAACAATGTGTAAAGCGTACTCTAACTTCCTATACAAAGTTACTTGTCTCATCAAAACCTATTAGAAATATCTCAACAAAAGATGTATTTTGTTCTTGTTCAATATTTTTCATTGAACTATCGGATCCATGTGGTTTAAATTTTATGATATTTTAATGTCAATCTGTTTTACCCCTAAAAATCAAAGTTGATATTGTTATGGATCATAATATTCATTATAATCATTATTCTATGTCTTTTTATCAAAAAGAGTATGACCAATAGTTATATGAACAGATGTTTTATATAATCTTTGCTAGAAAACAACTCTATGAGCTACAATTAGACTACAGACTACAGTCAGCATTGAGAAAGTTCCTTGCCAAACAAATTTCGTTAATTAATTAGGAAATTAATACTATTTTATTTCAAATAATTAAAGAGTCCAGATCGGACTTAGTTATCAGGAAATAATTAATAATTAATTCTTTACGTGATGTATATATGAGTTGTTTATTAGCTACAAAATTGCACGTTCGTTTTTAGGGAAAATTAGTGAAAATACTCTATATATTACCCTTAATTATGATCTTATCTTTTACTTTGTTGAGTTTTTAGGAATATCTCGTATGTTAATATTTGTTGTCGAAATACTCATTTATCGGTAATAAAAGGTAAATAGCCGGTTATAATAAAAATCAGAATTTATTATTTTTTAAAATCAAAAAATTATTTTAAAATAACTAAAGAAAAAATGTAGATAAAGATTAAATATATAATAGTAATAATAATAATAATTATTATTATTATTATTGTTATTATTATTATTAGCAGCAACAGTAATAGGTAATAATTAATGATATAAAATTTCATGATAACTAAAATATGATTTATCATAGTTATTAATTTCTTTACGGTTTTATAAAATACATATAAACCAAAAAAAAAAAAAAAAATCCAACAAACAGATTTTAAAATATACTTTTATTGAAAAATTATCTTTAAATATCTAAAAATAAAAACAAAAATAAACTTCAAACCTAATTTTCTATTAGTATTATTATTATTAAATCTAGGTTTTAGTAATTTAACAAAAGTCATGATTTTTGAAAAAATATTTCTAATTTATTAAATTTACCAAATAAGTATTATTAATTTTATTTTTTAAGTTTAAAATTTGAAGATTAATTTTCATATGATAATTATTATTATTATCATTACTTCATTTTAACATTTTTTCTAGATTTTTTTTTGTTTATTTAGATAATTGTAATATTTTTATGATTTTAATTAAAAATTTTAGATTTTATAATTTTATTTTAAATAATATATTTAATTTTATTTGTTACTTTAAAATTTTAAAAGATTATTTTCAAAATAATAATAATTAGTAATCATTTTTTAGTGAAATTTTCTGATTTTTGTCTTTCTTTTTGAGTGACAAGGATTTAGAAAGAAAAATAAAGAAAAAATCGAATCCACATATGTAATAACATGCCATATCAGCATGTCACCTGCTATAAATGGTAAATGGGTATTTTCAGCAACCAACGATAACATATATAGTATTTTTAAAAACTCAAAAAATTAAAAGATAAGATCATAATTAGGGATAATATATACGAAATATTTTCACCAATTCCCCTACGTTTTCATGTGCGGCCACTAAAGTTAAACATATTCATTTTAAATCATTGCAACTTGTCTAAATTAATCTCAAAAAATTAAAATTTCCATATATTTGTAAAGAGAAATCCACTAAGGATAAGTTCCATGGTATGCACTAAGTTAATTTTATATCCATGTCAGTTATTATTAATTTAAGTATAATTATTTTATTTTTTGGTAACACGTATGACTTAATCATCATTCTAAAAATAATAAATCTACAAAAAGTTTAAATACCCTTGTACTATTCTTTAGATGCTCATTATCCTTAATCTTTTGGGATTGTATCGATTCAATCTTTGAAATTATGATAGGTTAACATGGGTATGAAAGATAAAAAAAAAAAAAAAAAAAAAAAAAACTGAAACTATATATATTTTTATGATAAAAAAAATTTGCGACAACTAAAAGTCCAGTTATTGTGAAAACAAATTATCGTAAAAAATGAATATAAATTGACAATAAATTGTCACAAAAAGCAATGAATTTTTTTTTTTTTTGCCATAACATTGGTTTTTTAGAAAAAGACTTTTACGATAATAATTTAATGATAAAACGTTGTCGCAAAATATCATTTGTAACTATTATCAATATTTTTACGATAATATTTTATTGTCGCAAATATTCATTTATCTTGTATTGATATATAGCAAATTAAGATTTCTATATATAATCAATGGTGGTAGCATCCCCTCAATAATGTTACCATTATATTCTCTCCCACATGAAGTGACCTGGCTATCAAACGTGGTTGATATGTCAATTAAAAAATAAGAAAATATTTGTTGAACTATCTATCTATATTACAACTAAGAAATAAGAAAAATATTCTGGTGATCACTATATATATTGAAATATAGTAATTTGTAATGTGTATAAATATCTATATTGCATTACGGATAAAATCAAGTCACATCTTTACATTTAAATATCTATATATAATATCTTTCAACTTAAAAAGTTAATTTATAAAATGCATGTGTCATTTATTTACTAAGACAATGAACTATATATGATTAGTTATAATTCTAAACAGTAGGTATGAATTACATTAGTGCATGAGAACAATGGATAAACATGTTTAATGCATAATCCAATGATTAATGAGGGATTGCAAGTTATGTTGAGATATATAATATGAGTGAAAATTGCTCCCTTTGAGGGAGGATTGTGAGTCGTATATATTCGTAAACCAACCTCATAATCAGGTTATTAAGATTTGTACATCCAAACATTTACATGGTAGCAATTTATTGAGGTTGTTTAAGAAAATATTCGTCTACTCAAAACATAAATTTCAATTTCACAATTCGTTTCGATTTAAATCAAATGTAACATATAAACATTGCTCAAGATTGATGAACACCAAATTTAATAACCCAACTTTTGTGGGCGATAAAATTGAAAGAATTTGTAATTAATTGTTAAAATTTAGAAACTCGTTGTATTGATTTAAAATGAATGTAACATTAGTTGGCGCGCATGATGATGATCTTGCAAGTTTGTACCCAATAAACAATTCATAATGTGTATCAAAGAAAGAATTAATTAATTCCTAATAATTATATATAAGTCTCATTTAGTTCCTTAAATTATTTGAAATTAAATATTAATTATCAGACAATTTTTGATTTCTTAATTATTTAACAAAAGTAGTTTGCCAACAAACTTAGTCAACTTCTCCTGCTGAAAACTATAAATATTTGGCATGATTGCCCATCATCAAAATTAATTTGAAGCTGTATACAGATAATAATTGATTGATTTTTACTTATACACGTGTAATAAGTTTATTTTATTTTAAATTTAGAGGACGTTTTAGTGAGTTTATAAAGTCTTTGAAAATGTTATTTAAAACCTTATGAAACCTTATATGGGTAAATGAGGTAAATACGTATTCCACTGACTTAATATACAAATTTATATATTTTCTTGTAGTAAATACGGAATGGTTAATTATTACTAAGAACAGGTTGTTTTTTTCGTTGTCTTGATTCAACTACTAATTGAATAATTAATAATTAAGTAATGGAATCAAAATTCGGGAAATGAGATGGAAAAATAAACACACATGATATATAAGTGAATTAGATAGGAGATTAATAAACTTATATGATGAGAAATCAATTTTAGGTGTTTCTTTTGAATTAATTGTTTATAGATTGAGTAGGGATACCGTTGGTAACATATAATCAATCGATTAAAATGTCCATCTTGGGAGAAAGGTTAACTGATCTTCGTGATTGCTCATATAGGAGGATAATTAATGAATTTGGGTGGGTTAAACTCATATTTTGATTAGAATTAGATGAAAACATTTCCTAGAATATGCTTCGTAATATTGTATTATTATGTTTAGTCATTGATTTATTTTATTCTATTTATAAGAATTTGAAATCGAAATATTTGTTTGCTTGGTAGCGACATTATCAGCGCTTGGGATGATTTTACGCGGGGCCTATCCGGATAAAATTATGTCTTGAATTTGAGTGGTTAATTATGTTCTAATTTGATAGTTTATGCGAGATTGATCTTGCTTACAACTTCTAAATTTTTTACATTGTAGACTTGCGGATGTATTTAAGAGAATTTAATGAACAAGTTATGGTGTACGGTTAATATATGAAATAATTTACCTATTTTTAATCTAGGTTTTATTTTATTATTATTTTTTTGTTTTCCTTTTCTCTTAGGAGTATCATACACTTGTTTTCCTTTGTTATTTTTCTAATGGAGTGAAAACTGGTCCATTCTGTGTAGGAAATGCTAGTCATATCAGTATTCCACAAAATCTATACTATACTAATAGCAGGTAAGTTAGAAATAATTTCAGGATTGCCACTTTTCCGCTCAAAAATATCACATATATCATAATGCTGACTGTATAAATAATTTCTTTTCTTTTTAATTTCATTTTGATTTTCTAAATCATTTTGAGTGAGACTTTCTCTTCAAGCCATTTGAGTGACTTCCTCTTCAAACCATTTGAATGAGGCTTTCTCTCCAAGCCATTGTACTATATAAGTTCTAAGTGGTTGATTAAAATACACATTGAACAATTGAGCAATTGAGTAAGAAAAGAAATAATGGAGATGAAAATTAAGTTGAAAATAAGAAGAAAATTCGTGGGGCCTCAAAATGTCAAAATAAGAAGAAAAATTAGAGATGGAAGCTGCAACATTAAACAAAAATTATTTTTGTTTCATTTTGGTAACTTGAACTCATATGTTTGAGCATGAATAGAGAGTTTTTCAATGTTTCACAGCACATCCCTCACAATCCAAGTTGGCGACTCTCACTCCATCATCTACATATCAACTAAAAAAACCCCCAAATTGTAATAAATAGTGTGTATTATTAATATGCAAAAAGGAATAGTTGGAGAGGAAAAAATGAAGGAGAAGAGGAGAAGGGTTGTGGGAGAGGGGCTGTGGTGGAATGAGACAAAGGCAGACGAAAAAGAGAGATGAAGGGGAGCGAGGAAAGGCGGCGACGGCAAAGAGAAGGGATGGTGCGTTAGAGTTTTGTTTCCATTATTTCTTCTATATATATATATATATTTGTGTCAATATATATGTTGGATATGAAGAGATAATTTAACCTAAATAAAAATGGGTCTAATAAGATTGGGTCTTGATGGTAGGATTTTTTAAAAAAAATTCTTTTTTATTGAGCTTTTCTAAGTAATGAAATGGATGACAATATTGTTTATTAAACTAGGAACATAATACACACACAAAAAAGACGTAAACAAATATGGAAAAAATACCTAAAAATCTGATAAAATCTTCAATATAAGTGTGTAACAACAAGTAAAATATGAGATAAAGTATATAAAATGTTATATGATTTTATAAATGCTATATAAGATAAAGTATATAAAGTATAATAGATATAATAAACGACATTATTTTTGTTTCACGTGCTTATTAAATGTATTTATTTTCATGTTAAAAAAATTATTAATTATATATATTGTCAAAAAGAATATATTAATTAATTACAATGTTTACAAATAATTAAAACTTGATTTCTTTTTCATAAAAGATCATAGTTCAAAATATATACACAATCTTTTAGTATAATAATTAAAATTTTAATTTAACTAAAAATATAACAATTCGTGCAATACACAGATGCACTGCCATTATATTAAAATGATTTTGTTATATAACAATACGCGCAACGCGCGGGTACACTACTAGTAATGTTAATATACATTGACAATATGTTGTTACAAAAAGCAATGGAAAAAAAGTTTTTTTGCTAATACATTAGGAACAACAATATTTGTGAGAAGACTTTTGCGATAATAATTCAGCGATAAAATATTGTCATAAAATATCTTTACGACAATTATCAATGTTTTTGCGACAATATTTTACTATCGTATATACCCAATTTTCTTGTAGTGGGTGTTTTCCATAATTATACTACTCAAAACGTAAATTTTAATTTTACAATCCGTTTTCATTCATATCAAATGAAACATGTAAAAATTTCTCAAATATTGATCATCGCCAAATTTATTTACCCAACTCCCAACAATTGTTGGATATAAAATTGAAAGAATTAGCAAAACTGTTAAAATTTAGAAACTTGTGGCTTGTGATGATTTAAAATCAACGTAACATTAGTTGTGGTCACGTGACGAGGATCGTGCAAGTTTGTAATTAATGTGGGGTAGGGTAATCGGACCTAAGATCTGCTCAAGGGAGAATTAATAATGTACTCATTACGTTTATAATTAATTGACGTTTTGACATTTTTACTAAGGAGACATATAAAATTATTGATCTATCCATAACTTTTTTTCTTCCTTTTTATATTTCCAATACTTACTATGGGATAATAAAATATCTTTTAATAAGAAAGAATAAATAGGAACAATTTTGGAAGAATTGAGGAAAATGTTTCTTGAATTCCTATAATAACAAATATTTTGAAACAAATCTTTAAAATGACAATTAATTTGGGACAGAGGGAATATATATCGGGAGTAAGAGAATTAATTACTTCATAATAATTATATATAAGTCAGATTTAGACCCTTTAATTAACTATTTGGAATTAAATATTAGTCAGACAAGTATTAATCTCCTAATTAAATCGACAAAATTAGTTTGCCAACAAACTTTGTCAACTTCTCCTGCTGAAAACTATAATTAAATATATGGCATGATTTCTCGATCATAGAAATTAATTTAAAACTATATTGTTTTTTCATACAAATGATAATCATGGCATGGAACGTGGAAGACGCACATGAAGCGGAACGTGCAACTTGCACGTTGTCAATTTTGCGATAAATTTTTAATGTATAAAAAGTTTTGATATTTGTCGTAAATTTAAAATCCAACAATTGAAAAATTTAACCAATTTTAGTTATTTTTTCGTTGAAATTTTAATTTTTCGGTTAATTTTTAACGAGTTTAATTTCGAGATTTCTGATGACTTAAACTTATGTGGCAATTTATTTCGCATATGACATTTATTTTTATATTATTTTCCTCACTAAATTCCACATCACCCACCACATCGTCTAAAAGCATTAAACAAACGAAAAATGAAAAAATATATCAAAGCAACCACATCATCTATTTTTTTCAAATTGGGGGCGAGTGAAAATTGACCGGAAAATTGAAATTTCAGTGAAAAGATGACTAAAATTGGTCAAAAATTTCAATTACAGAACTAAAATTGATAATCGAAAATTAAAAGGACTAAAATTGGACAATGCCTCCAGGGTATGACTAAAAATGAATTTTTTCCTATATACATTAGTGGGCACACATGAAGAGGAACGTGCAAGTTTATAGCCAATAAACAATTATCAATATTTCTTCTATCCAAGAATTAATGTGACTACCACTTATGTGATATGCCACATCATCTATAGGCTCCATATTTTATTTTATTTATTATTTTCCCTTTAATACTATTATTCCATCAATTTCTTTTTGACCCCTCTCAATTATAATTATTTCATATCTCTATTAAATCATTATCATTTTAGAATTAAGATATAAATCCTAAATATTACGTGAATAATCCAAAACACATACAAGAGTGAAAAAAGATGATCCGAATTAGGAATTTCTATTTTCATATGGAATTATGTTCTACAGTGAAAAAAATATCAACATAAATACACGTATTTGAATAACAAAACATGTATGACAAATCTTTTATTATCACTTCAATTATATATTAAATTTAGGATCATGTGCTAAGAAAATCAACAATTTAAGATATAAACCCTAGATATTACGTAATAATTTGAACAATAGTATTGATTATTGGTGGTGGTGTGGATTGAAATATGAATTGAAACTCAAGTAAATATGCCAATATTACTTGTTCGATCTCCATACATGATCGAAATTAATTTTAAAGTTGTATCAACTTTTCATAAAAATAATATCAGTAGAGGAATTAAGAATGGCGGGGAAGATGATGAAGATTTTGATGATGGCCGTTTTGTTGATGATGATAGCCATCACCATTCAAGAAACTGAAGCCACGCGCTACCTGCTACAAGCTGACGCTGCTCCGCGTCGATCTCTGCTAGGTTGGGCAGATGTTGCTAAGAATTATGTGGCGGCGTCGGTGCGTGAATTGCCGTCGGTGGCGATTTCGGCCAAGGCCAACCCCTAAAGAGTAATGTTTGGTTTGTTTTGAATAGTATAACTCATACACAACTTTTTTGGTCTTTATCATTATTGGGTTTGATTAATGTTTGATATGATCGACGAGCTTGTTGTTAGTCATCATCAATTTGTATTCTTCTTAATTGTGTGCTTTCGTTTATTTTGTAATGCTTTTCTTATTCGTTGTGTGATTATAATATATTTTATTTTGTTGTTATTGTTATAAATTTTTGTTCCTTTATATTTGTAGGATAATAGCATTTCATGTTGGTACTCCAAAAAACTTGATCAATCTTTAATTTGATTGACAAATTAACATGACCATTAATTAGATATACGATTTGGCCTAATTATCCCTTTTTTTTTTTCAGCAGCCCATTAGGTGGGAGGACCAGTGTCTGGTGCCCACAAGGAGCTATTCCCCAAATTGAGGAATAAAACTCCCACACTGCGGCTGTCAGGACTCGATCCTGCGTCCTTGTAGCAATCTGCCACCCAGGAACCGGCTAAACTACGCCCATGCGGGCTATGAACTAGCTTTCTTTGCTAAAACTAAAAAGATTATCAGTCATTCAATATGAGTGAGAGAATTTTATTTTGTTCTAAACATAAAAAATAAAATAAATAACCAATTGAATCAATTTAAAGTTGGACAAAATTTACTTAAATATTTGGTGGGTCATGAACCTAAAACTACTCAAACAACACAAAAACTCATGTGAGACGGTCTCACAGATAGTTTCCGTGAGACGGACCCCCATCACCCACAAAAAAACATATGAATTGTAGGGTTTGGGTGGTGGGTAATTGGGTTGTGGGTTGACCCGTCTCACGCAATGTATTAAAATTTCATGAGACGGTCTCACAAGAGACTTACTTCTCAAACAATTTGATTTATTGAAATGTCCAAAATGTCCATGCCATATAATTTAGGATTTTAAAATTTTAAACTTAATTAGAACATAAAATTTGAACATAGAGCGATTCCCAGTCATTCACTTCCTTCCCTTACTTTGCTGGCTCTTGGCCTTCATCAGCTTCAAGGTAATTTATGTGGCGCTCTATTACTGTAAATACATAAATCTAATATCTATCTAATATAATCTAATACTATTATAAAAGTGTCTTAATCGGCCAATTTTTGTAATGCTTATAACATCCTCAATGAATTTAAAAAATTAAGAATACTTAGATAATTTTCATAAAAGTTAGATAAGCACAACAATAATTAATTCAACATATAAATAAGAAACCTAATATTATTATAATTTATAATTCTATTAAAATTAGATAAGTACAATAATAATTAAGAAACTTGTTATTATTCACAACAAGAAGACTGAAATTTAGCAGCGAAATTTTTCGTCGCTAATATGATTTAGTGACCATTTATTTACGTCGCCAAGCTCGTTGATATGGTAGTATCACTAACCACATTTGCGATAAAATATTAGTACTTCATCGTGAAGTTATAAACACAAAAAATTTCGTTGCTAACCTTGCAAATTTCATCGCTAAAACTAGAATTTGTGACGAAAGTCATACATGATTTTCGTTGCTAAGTTATCAACAAAATATTATTAGTTCGCCACAAATTTAGTGGCAATGTATATAACTTTGTTGCTAAAATTAGTTTGCGGCAATAATATTATAAATTCGTCACTAACATTTGCGACGAATTGTATAAATTTTATCGCTAAGGGAAAATTTTATTTATTTATTAGCGACGACTTTTATGCATTTCGTTGCTCAAATAAAATATTATTGCACCTTTATTTATTTTGATTTTTGGTTATTTTTACCTATAAATATTCAATATCAAGCTACAATATGCACTATTTAATAATAAAATCAAATCAAAGATGTTGATGAATTTTATAAAGGCTAAGTCAAAATAAGTATATCCAATCCAACACAATTCATCAACTTCTAACTCTAGTTAACATCTTAAATGTGTTCTAATACAAAAGCAAATCAATAGTAATGCATCTCGTTCGATTGATCATCAACCTGTAAAAAAAAATATAGAATAAATATTAGTACATAGAGAATTGCAGACACTACCAATGAACCTTAAAAAATTATATCAACCATTTAAATTTACTTAAGATTCTCAGTGTTGGTGAGTGGGGTGACTTCTCTACTCATAGGAATACCAATCAAAGAAGCAATGAAAAGAAAATCAACCAAAAAAACCATACCTGCAAACACGTTTAAAATCATTTTCTGGAACCTGCAAAACATTCAAAATCAAAGCTCCTTCTACAACCTGCAAAACACGTTCTTAATCAAAGACATCACAAAAGAGATGTATATATCAACAAATCTTGAAAAATCATAATCAAATCAGTTGCTTGATCGAAGTTAATTATCTTAATTGTCTGACTAATCAAAAAAATGATATCTCAAAAATACAAACAGATTGTATTAAAGATTTCAAGCATGAGGACCAATTATGCTTCCACTAATTTAAATAAAGAAAGTTTTTAAGCTATTAGCATCTTAGTTAAAAATATATATATAATCTTCGCTAGAAAACAACTCTCTGCGCTACAATTAGATAAAAAATGATTGACATCACAAGTTTTCAGAAACATGGTAACTTACCAAGAAATCTTGCTGGTCAAGGAAAAACAGCTAAACAATTGTTGTGATGTAGGATTCCTTATCCTCCAATAAGTTAGCTAGTCAAAGTCAGACACTCTAGCAACTAATTTTCCATCAAGTAGAATATTTCTAGACTTTTATTACTAAGAGTTTCAAGAATTCTAAATGATTACAAAGAATGCTCCAAGGGTTAAGAAGAGTTCTACTTGCTGGATGCAGAGCTAATAAAATTCTTGTCAACTTAGACAAGAAAGTTGTGGGTTATTGTTACCGGGAAGAGGATAAAAGAGGAGGAAACACAAGCACACATTCAAAAACTCTCTCATTTTAAAGAATCCACCAAAAAGATTAGAGCAAAACAAGTTTAAAGACTCAAAATATATTTTATATATGTAATTCACTCCTTGCCAAAACACTACAAGAGTATGACTATTTATAGAGCCAATATATAGTTCTAGATATTAGATTAATGACACTAACTCTACAACTTCATTGCACAAAATTCATTAACTTCTCATAATTTCGGATAAACCTGTCACCTTCCAGAAAATAGGGCATAACTTCCTCTAGAAAACTCCAAATGCTTCTCCGTTTGGTCATTGGAAACTAAACTCATAGGGCTTCGAATCCACATATGCCAATCAGCCTAATAATTCCTGATCAAAAGCAGTTTATAGCTCAAAGTTGCAGGACTGGACTGTTTTTGTAGAAATTCCATTTCCCTTTATTGGGCCAATTCTTTTGATCATGGGAGGTATTTTCTTTCTTGGATCAGTTATAGCACAATTTGAGCCAAGTTATAGAAGGCATTCCTAGAGTTCATGTCTCAAAAAATCAGATTTCGGTATCATTCAAAATCTATTTTCTCTTGGCTGGCCTGATGATGGACGTCCATAAGTATTCCTACATGTTTTAGTTGCTTAAATATACTTTGTCTCAAAGAAATTGGAAATAATTTTGAATCTCACTTGATACGTTTGCAGAAGCATATATTATATAGGTTACATAATATTATATACACACCATCATAAGGTTCGCTCATAGTTTCATAAAACACTACAACAGCAGAAGAAAGATGAGAATGTAGGGCATATAAATATAAATTGATAGTAGAATAGGAGTGTGATTTGAGTTCATGCTGATACGACACCAACTCCATTCCGAATTGATTGAAATATAAATTGTTACTAAACCACGCTACAATTCAGGGCCCCCCTAAAGCAGACTTGTATAGTCACATTCCAAAGATTATCATTCGATGGTCCTCATGCATGTTTTAGTAAAATAAACCATGAAATAAAGGGAACCAAATCAAAAGAAGTTCATGCACAAGCTTCAGATTACTAGTCTACTTATCCAGCATAAAGTCTGTCATCCATTTTCTCCAATGACTGAATTGTTTCATGATTCAAACATAAACTTGCAAAGGATCAAAAGCGAATTTGTGTTGTGTGCCAACTCACAATAGAAGCTTAAGGTTCAGTCTTCTAAGTATAAGTAGAGCAAATGTAATACAAAGAAGGAAATAAGAAGAGCACATGGTGAACATTGCACAAGAACTCATCAAGTCTACAGTGAGTATTACAACTATTAATACTTTATTAGTTGATAATGGATAGCTCTCTGCAGAAGTCATATGATTTATTTTTCACCATTATAATATGTTACATAATATTATATACACACCTTCACATAAGGTTCACATATAGTTTCATAAAAAGCACAACAACAGCAAAAAAAAAAGAAGATAATGCAGGATATAGAAATATAAATTGACAGTAGAATAGAAGTGTGATTTGAATTCATACTGATACAATTAAAATATAAATTGCTACAATTAAGCTCATAAAGCATAAAAAAACTGAAATAACAGACAAAAAATGAAGATGAAAAGATAATTTGAGAGTCATTTGTCAATTTCATCAGATTATTCATAGATTTCACATTAAGAAGCTGTAAAAAACCAAAACCGAGCAAAAATGAAAAAAGGAAAAGATAAAACTCACTTGAAATGTGTAATTCTTCGGAACACGAGCTGCAACAATTACTAGTTTAGAAATCCCTCTTTCCTCTTTGATGAAACAATCAAACCATATCTTAAAAGTATTGACGTAATGGGGGAGGAACCGGCGGTGATGGAGTGGTCGGAAACATCAGTTGTCGGCACCATTGCCGGAAAATTGGACGGAGTTCTGCAGAGGAGGCGCGGGTGTTTTTGCTAAGGGAAATAAAATTGGCGGGTTTCTATTATATATATACATATTTAGTGACGAAAATATAAAAAATAGTTGCTAACTTGGTGACAAAAATAAAAAGCCCGTCGCTAAACATTTCCCCAATTTTATTTACATTCAGAGAGACTTTTTGTGATGAAATATCATATTTCGTTGCTAACTTAATGATGAAATAATGAAAATTCGTTGCTAACTTAGTGACGACAACTACAGTATTCGTCGCTAATATTTGTTCTTTTTTATTTAAATTTAGATAGTCCTTTCACGACGACATTTCTAACTTCGTTGCTAACTTATTAACGAAAATACAATACAATGTTGCTAATATTCCCTCCATTTTATTTAAATTTAAATTAGACATTTTAGTGACGACATCTTTAATTTCGCCACTAATATTAGCAACAAATACTAAAATTTCGTCGCTAAAATAAATTTTAGTGACGGAATCAATTTTCATCGCTATTTTTCGTCACTATTTTTAATTTTTGTTGTGGTGGCAGGTGTCGATGAAAATGAAGCAGAAGAATGAGTTGGCATCATCTCATTTTTCACTCATAATGAAATTGATTTCTGTTAAGGGCTTCTGTAACTCTTCGTATAACTTTGAAAAGTTAGGCCCAGCAAATAAGGAAGCTAGGGTTAAAACGTTAGAACCATTTCCGTTCAAAATATGGAGCTCAAAGATGTCTTCAACTTGATTTGCTGCAATAGTGATTTGTGCCTCTATTTTGGTAGCCTCTCATGGAAAATCCTCAAAAAAAATTACAAGAAAACAATTTTCTCATGTAGAGATTGAATTTGTTGCTTTTCATGGTGAGCAACAAAGGAATGACGAATGAGAACTTGATGTAGTGTTTGTGCAGGTGAAACAAGAGCAGCATTAGCCATTTGCACTATACAGAATCTAAACTGGAAGAGATCGACTGGATAAGGAAGAAATGGAGAGAGAGAGAGAGAGAGAGAGAGAGAGAGAGAGAGAGAGCGAGCAGGTATGGGGAAGCAACGTTTCAGAATGATCTATTGCGTAGAAGACTTTTCTCATCAATTTAAAACGACTTACAAGAAGACACTAAATGAGGAAGAAATGGGATCCAACAAGAAATCTATGATTAATTTATATTTGCCAACACTAATTAGATTAGTACAGCTGAAATCTACCAGCAAGAAAATTGAGATCGTTGAATATCATAGCCACTGAAGTAGATTAAATGTGATGAGTTAAATCTTGTAGTTGATACAACAATCGTACATATGCGTACAATAGAGCAGGTAAACAAACAATTTAATAAGATGCATGTTTGGTACATTATATTTAACAATTTAATAAGACTAATAAGATTGTGGTTATGTTAATTAAACATATATAGGGAAGACTTCATGTTTGGTACATTACATTTAACAACTACAAGATTTTGAGGGTGTGTGGATATGTTTACAACGTATAAGTTGTTTAGAGATTATAAACTCCTCAAAAGTTGGACTAAATTTTAAAAATTAGATCTTGTATCATTCAAAAATAAGATGTTAAGACCTTTAATTTTATTTTTTTTAAGGAAATCCCAACTAATTTCTAAAATAAGATCTTATTCTTTAAAACACCTTCAGAATTGATCATTAAATTACACAATTATTTTTATCAACATCTTATAAGTTCCACCATCTTATTTATCCAAATACTTCATAACTTATTTTTAAACTAAAATTAAACAACTTATGAGCTTTAAAAATAAGTTTAGCCAAACAGCCTCTTAGTTATCATCTTTAAGATATCATCACGTTTGTGAAAAATTGGTGAAAATACCCCGTATATTACCTCTAATTATATGACAAAAACTTATATACACATTGTGCATGGATCTGTGATCCATGCACCTGACCCGGCCCGTCACGCACTCAGACGCGCCCGCACACCCCTGCACGCGCCTCTAGGTCGTGGATAAAATCCGCCTAAATATGCTCTCAGGTGTCTGACCTTTATGTTATGTTAAACATACATTTTAGTAGTGTTAAGCATACATTTTAGTTATGTTAGACATACCTTTTATGTTATGTTAACTATACTTTTTAGTTGTGTTAGACATACCTTTTAGTTATGTTAGTCATACCTTTAGTGTTATGTTAAACATACCTTTTAGTAGTGTTAGACATACCTTTTAGTTATGTTAGACATACCTTTTGTAAGGTTAGTTGTACCTTAACATTTTTTTTAAACTGACATATTAATATCTTTCATACATTTTAGTTATATTAGGCTTACCTTTAGTTATGTTAGTCATATCTTTTAATTATGTTCGTTGTACCTATATATATATTACATAAATGTATGTTTATGTTGATATAAATGTATAAATAATCTCATATAAATGTATAAGTAATATCACATAAATGTAAATATCTACAACTTGTGCCAAATTAGGGTTTATTGTGCCGAAATTAGGGTTTAGGGTTTAGGGTTAATGTATGAAATCTGAAAATAAGGGTATCACTAATATAACATAAATGTATGACTAATATAATATAAAGGTATGTCTAACACAACATAAAGGTCGGCAAAAAAAAAAAAAAAAAAAGAAAATGCGCGGAAAAAAAGAAGAAAATGAGCGGATTCGGGTTGGATTCAGCCGACCCGACCCGAGTGCATGGATCTAAGATCCATGCACTCGTTGTACACCAGTCGAACTCTAATTATATATGGTTAGGATTTTAGAATAAATTACCTCTAATTATATATGGTTAGGATTTTAGAATAAGATTCTATAAATAAAATTAATAAATACAAAAATACTAAATTACTACTCTGACCTTAAATAATACATATATATGGTTAGAATTTTATAGGATTTTGGAATAAGATTCTAGATAGGATTTTGGATTATAATTCTATATAAAATTAGAAAATACAAAAATAATTGAATTAGAATTCTAATAGCAAGGAGATTCTAATATAAAATTATTTAAAATACAAAAAATAAAACTATTATGACCTTGAATAATGCTCCCTTCATTTCATAATAAGTGTCATTCTTGAATTTTTGTCATAAATTAATGAACATAAAATTTGGATAAATATACCCTTAGACAATATTTATTTCTCTCATCCATTTCAAAATTAAAATGGTTCTTTCTTAATCTATTCATTAATTCTTTCATTGTAACTTTCTCAACTCAATATAAAATTGAAATAAGGAATATCAATAAATTATAAAGAAATTAAATAGGTAACTTCAAAATTAAAAAATCTTGTAGAGATTGAGATTGGTGGTAAACTAAAAAAATAGTGGCAAAATAACCAAACGACACTTAATTTGAAATAAAATTTAGACTTCATAATGACATTTATTATGAAATGGAGGCAGTAATATTTAATAAGGATGTATTAGACAATTCAAAATTTGTAAGAAAAATCCATATTTTTATATTATTAATATATATATATAATATTTATATTTATAATTTACAATGAAGTACTACCTTTAAATATAAAAATTAGTAAGACCTCTAAATGACATGGAAATACTTGAAACAGGGAATAAAACCAAATCTCCTCTTAATAGCTATTTCAATTGTAAAGCCAAAAAAAAAATAAAAAAAAAAATTAATTAATTCCTGAAGCTCACCAGTAATGAAATTGGAGGTAATTTCCAAAGCTATGTTGTTCTTCTACATTACATTTTGCCGATTGCACAACAGATGGCGTACAGCCAATCACCTTAATCAGTTGAAGCGTTGGTATCTTCAATATCACGTGGAATCTCTCTTAGTTTATGACAACTCCAAAGAGTGAGGCTCTCAAGCCTGGGGAAATGACAACTCTCTATTGTCCAAACATAAGGATCTACGAAATCAAATATAAGTACTTTTAATTGATAGAATTGTCCTTCGACTGTTTCCCACACTAACATAGTTTGATGTAACGGTTGCGGTCACTGTCGCAGTGACCACCGTTAAGGTTATACTGCAATTTCGCGGAGATTTCGCGGCTGTAACGGATAATTTAAAAAAAAAAAAAATCTAAAATTTCTAGAACTTCATGAACATTATTTATATTATGTTTTTACTAAACTAACGTAAAAAAGCAATATTACAACTAGAATTAACATATAAAACATACAATTACATACATTATTGATACCACGTGGAATACCGAGGTGGTTCAAAATCATCATTATCTTCCCTTTCAGGATGAATAGTAAAATGTGCATAATCATAATGAGTTAAACGAGGCATAGGTTGTTCACGTGGATTCTCATGATATGCATTGGATAAATCTCGGTCAATATATCGTGTTGAACTTGTCTGTGACGGTAGTTCTTGATCATGATAATAATATCCAAATTCTCGATATTTTGTACTATTAGAAGATCCATAATAATAATCATGATACCCAACACCAGTAGGAAATGAATTCACGCTATGTCTCCCACTAGTATAACTAGAAGATCCATATTTGTGACTAGGTTGCCGAGCGCCAACCGAACCATAGCTATATCCTGTATTTTGAGGACCATAATCAAATGGATACCCTCCTAACCCAAGACTTTGCATTTGGTGATCCACATTTTCATATCTTCTAGAAGTTCCACCAGAAAATAATTGATCAGTCCAACTCGAGAAGTCTTGCAAGTCTGCCAAAAATCGACGTTGTTCTTCTATCCCCGGACGATATCCATGATCAGTGCCTTGAGTGGCATAATAGTTCTCTTTTCCTTATGCCCAAGACATGCCACTATAATGTTGAGCATCCCCTGTTCGAGCACTTCTATCACCACGCATCTGACCACCATCATTCCCATCGTTGCCACTACTATCATCCCCATTGATGTCACTGCTATCATCACCTAGTATAATCAGTATCCCTGGGTAATGCAACGTTTTTTCCTTTGTTTTTTTGTTGAAGGTTGCGACATATTACTCTTACCGACGCACCTTTGAGTATGACCTTCAGCTTCTGGTTCATCTCTATGAGTATCTTCATCTAAACATTGCATGTCATTATGTGATAATGCAGGCGGTTCATTCTCTCGAGTCCATTCATCCAAGATATCATGATCATCGAACACATGATTAAGATCACTGGAACTATAATAATCATCTTCTTCCCTTTATACATCAAGTTCCTCACTCTTAGTCGCATATTGTAGTGGACAAAAACTAAGTTATGCACTTAGCAACAGCTAATCGACTGTGGATCTTCGTATGAATCAATGACCACGTACTCCAGTTTCTCTCACAACTAGATGATGAACATGTTTGACTTAGAACTTTGACCGCAATTTTTCTCAGATGAGGAATATCTTCACCAATGTTTAACCACCATTCAGCTGACATAAATATAAAATTATAACATAATTTTTTACATAAGGTTATTTAATTTTAGTTTAAAACATAAGAAGATAGTAAACCTGGAAGTGTTGTTTTCAAGGCTCTTTCTGCAAGTGCAGATCCAAACTCTCCATGTTTATCAAGAACAACTTAACCTAAAATAATTAACAGATATATTATTTGAAAGTGTAGAAATATATATAATTTTTAATAATATACAAGATGATATACTGCATTCATTGCTTGTGTTTGTGCATCCAAGTTTGGTTCAAATCTTTTAATTACAGCTTTCAAACTTTTTCTGACCTCATCGGTATATACGCAAGTGCCAGAATATTGAAGCGATGGGTTGAAAAAATATGTTGATATAAAATTATAAAAAATTAATAAATGAATGAATTTAAATATATTAAAAAATATGTTGTAATATTTAAATAAACCCTCCGATTACCTGCAGCATGCAAATGATGATGTAATTATTTGTACCGCCTCTTATCTATCACATCCCAATAAATTTGTCAATCTTTAACAGCCTCTTTTATTGCTAGTTTCGCCCTGTCCATTGCTTCATAAACAATAGCTAATATTGGTTTATTATCTTGATCCACAAGTTTGAGCACCTTTACTAGTGGTTCCATCACCAAAGAAATTTCTCATGTTCTCTTCCAAAATCTGGCATCCATTATGATAGTTGAAACATTTTCAGCCTCATCTCTTCTTTTCGAACTGGTATTATTGAATGTTTCTCACTCAGTGGTTGTACACATTCTTTTCAACTTCACACTATGCTGAAGAAGACTTCCAACGGCAATAAATTCTGTTGCAAATCTGGTAATCCCTGGCCTTAGCAATTCTCTATTTTCTGTGTATGATCTCATGAGATTAACAAGTTTGTCACTATTGTAAATAAAACTTGTGATCTTTCTCGCCTTCTCGATACATTTTTTTACCTTTGTCATCTTTCCAATATCTTCTAACATCAAATCGATGCAATGTACAGCACAAGGTGACCAAAATATATGTGGTCTTTCCAACATCAATTTTTCTCCAACAGCTTTGTTCGCGGCTTCATTATTTGTAACAACTTGAACAACATTTTGCTCCCCTACGTCATCAATAACTTTATTCATTAGAGATAAAAGAAAATCAGTTGTCTTTCTTTTGTTAGTGCAGCCTACTAAAGTATGATAAATCATTGCTCGATCACAATATATCATAAAATTGATTATGGGATGTCTGTTTTTAGTACTCCTCCCGTCATACATGAGTGTGCAACCATATTCTGGCCACTTAGACTTCAATGTTGATATATAACCTTCAATTTCAGATACTTCATCATCAAGATAAGTACCACCTATTTGACGCCCTGAAGGTCCTTTAATTCCTGGCCCAACCTCAACAATGGTATTTATCATAGATTGGTAATATGATCCACTATCAGCAGCATTAAATGGAATAACATTAAATACAAACCATTTCGAAATAGCCTTACCAACATCTTTGATTTTTTCGGGAGCAAACCAATTCTTGATACTTTTTTGTTTTGATGGGAGCATGTAAGTTTGATGGGAGCATGTAAGAATTCCCGCTTGAAGACTTATTAGGTCATTCTCTAACACTAGAACTGCGAAATGTTCCTCATTTTACACCTGATGTGGATTGTGATACTCCGACACCAGAATGCCCTGTAATAAAAAAATATAAACATTAGATATATTATATTAATGGATAAATATGTATTAAAATGATAAATGTAATGTACCATCTGGAAATTGCCTACGTTTATCTTCCACGTAATTAGCCATTATGCGGCTTTCTCCCATGACATTCCTCAATTGCTTCAATTCATACCTCTGTGATAATCTCTCTTGGTTGATATATTGATTATTAAACTCTCCTCGCTTTCATCGCAATCCTCGATGTCAATGAAACACTCTTTTCTGGTTCTTCCCGAATTGTCGCGATTATCGTTTCTCGTTTCTTTTTTAATGAAGCTCTTGCAACTTTGGATTCTTGAATATGTTTTCGTATCATTGCAGTTGCTTCTTTTGGAGCCTTAGTACATCTCTCCACATTTCTGAAAACATGTGCAATATGTTCTTTTACTCTCGTAATTCCACCGGTTATAGTTTTGCCACAATAGTTACATTTTATGCTTCTACTACCATCACCGATAGGACTACAAAAATCCCAACCAATATCAAGTTTGGGAGGCATCCTATAAATATTATGAAATCAGTAACTTAATTAAAACAAAAAATAGCTAATCTAGCACAAAAAATAACTACAAATTTAGATATATACTATTAGAAATTTAGTTTGATACTATTATTTATAAAAGAGTAGTACTGGTATTTCACTATAGTGAAATACCTGTATCTAATAAAATTATAGTGAAATACCAGTCTCTAGTACTACTCTTATAAATAATAGTATCAAACTAAATTTCTAATAGTATATGTCTAAATTTGTAGTTATTTTTTGTGTTAGATTAGCTATTTTTTGTTTTAATTAAGTTACTGATTTCATAATATTTATAGGATGCCTCCCAAACGTGATATTGGTTGGGATTTTTGTAGTCCTATCGGTGATGGTAGTAGAAGCATAAAATGTAACTATTGTGGCAAAACTATAATCGGTGGAATTACGAGAGTAAAAGAACATATTGCACATGTTTTCAGAAATGTAGAGAGATGTACTAAGGTTCCAAAAGAAGCAACTGCAATGATTCGAAAACATATTCAAGAATTCAAAGTTGCAAGAGCTTCATTAAAAAAGAAACGAGAAACGATAATCGCGACAATTCGGGAAGAACCAGAAAAGAGTGTTTCATTGACATCGAGGATTGCGATGAAAGCGAGGAGAGTTTAATAATCAATATATCAACCAAGAGAGATTATCACAGAGGTAGGAATTGAAGCAATTGAGGAATGTCATGGGAGAAAGCCGCATAATGGCTAATTACGTGGAAGATAAACGTAGGCAATTTCCAGATGGTACATTACATTTATCATTTTAATACATATTTATCCATTAATATAATATATCTAATGTTTATATTTTTTTATTACAGGGCATTTTGGTGTCGGAGTATCACAATCCACATCAGGTGTAGAATGAGGAACATTTCGCAGTTCTAGTGTTAGAGAATGACCTCATAAGTCTTCAAGCGGGAATTCTTACATGCTCCCATCAAAACAAAAAAATATCAAGAATTGGTTTGCTCCCGAAAAAATCAAAGATGTTGGTAAGGCTATTTCGAAATGGTTTGTATTTAATGTTATTCCATTTAATGCTGCTGATAGTGGATCATATTACCAATCTATGATAAATACCATTGTTGAGGTTGGGCCAGGAATTAAAGGATCTTCAGGGCGTCAAATAGGTGGTACTTATCTTGATGATGAAGTATCTGAAATTGAAGGTTATATATCAACATTGAAGTCTAAGTGGCCAGAATATGGTTGCACACTCATGTATGACCGGGGGAGTACTAAAAACAGGCATCCCATAATCAATTTTATGATATATTGTGATCGAGCAATGATTTATCATACTTTAGTAGGCTGCACTAACAAAAGAAAGACAACTGATTTTCTTTTATCTCTAATGAATAAAGTTATTGATGACGTAGGGGAGCAAAATGTTGTTCAAGTTGTTACAGATAATGAAGCCGCGAACAAAGCTGTTGGAGAAAAATTGATGTTGGAAAGACCACATATATTTTGGTCACCTTGTGTTGTACATTGCATCGATTTGATGTTAGAAGATATTGGAAAGATGACAAAGGTAAAAAAGTGTATCGAGAAGGCGAGAAAGATCACAAGTTTTATTTACAATAGTGACAAACTTGTTAATCTCATGAGATCATACACAGAAAATAGAGAATTGCTAAGGCCAGGGATTACCAGATTTGCAACAGAATTTATTGTCATTGAAAGTCTTCTTCGGCATAGTGTGGAGTTGAAGAGAATGTGTACAACCACTGAGTGGGAAACATTCAATAATACAAGTTCGAAAAGAAGAAAGGAGGCTGAAAATGTTTCAACTATCATAATGGATGCCAGATTTTGGAAGAGAGTACGAGAAATTTCTTTGGTGATGGAACTACTAGTAAAGGTGCTCAAACTTGTGGATCAAGATAAGAAACCAATATTAACTATTGTTTATGAAGCAATGGACAGGGCGAAACTAGCAATAAAAGAGGTTGTTAAAGATTAACAAATTTATTGGGATGTGATAGATGAGAGGTGGTACAAACAATTACATCAACATTTGCATGCTGCAGGTAATCTGAGGCTTTATTTAAATATGACATCATATTTTTTAATATATTTAAATTCATTAATTTATTAATTTTTGAAAATTTATATCAGCATATTTTTTTAACCTATCGCTTCAATATTCTGGCACTTGCGTATATACCGATGAGGTCAGAAAAGGTTTGAAAACTATAATTAAAAGACTTGAACCAAACTTGGATGAACAAGCACAAACAATGAATGAGGTATATCATCTTGTATGTTATTAAAAGTTATATATATTTCTGCACTTTTAGATAAAATATATGTTAATTATTTTAGGTTAAGTTGTTTCCTTATAAACATGGAGAGTTTGGATCAGATAAAATATCTGTTAATTATTTTAGGTTAAGTTGTTTCTTGATAAACATGGAGAGTTTGGATCTGCACTTACAGAAAGAGCCGTGCAAACAACACTTCCAGGTTTACTATCTTCTTATATTTTGAACTAAAATTAAATAACTTTATGTAAAAATATTATGTTATAATTTTATATTTATGTCAGCTGAATGGTGGTTAAACTATGGTGAAGATGTTCCTCATCTGAGAAAAATTGCGGTCAAAGTTCTAAGTCAAACATGTTCATCATCTGGTTGTGAGAGAAATTGGAGTTCGTGGTCATTGATTCATACTAAGATTTGCAATCGATTAGTTGTTGCTAAGTTGCATAAGTTAGTTTTTGTCCACTACAATATGCGACTAAGAGTGGGGAACTTGATGTATAAAGGGGAAGAAGATGATTATTATAGTCTCATTGATTTTAATCATGTGTTCGATGATCATGATATCTTGGATGAATGGACTCGAGAGAATGAACCGCCTACATTATCACATGATGACATGCAATGGTTAGATGAAGATATTCATGGAGATGAACCAAAAGTTGAAGGTCATACTCAAAAGTGCGTCGGTAAGAGTAATATGTCGCAACCTTCAACAAAAAACAAAGGAAAAAACATTGCATTACCCTGGGATACTGATTATACTAGTGATGATAGCAGTGACAGTGATGAGGATGATGGTGGTGGCAATGATGGGGATGATGGTGGTCAGATGCGTGATGATAAAAGTGCTCGAACAGGGGATGTTCAACATGATAATGGCATGTCTTGGGCATAAAGAAAAAAGAACTATTATGCCACTCAAGACACTGATCATGGATATCGTCCAGGGATAGAAGAACAACATCGGTTTTTGGCAGGCTTGCAAGACTTCTCGAGTTGGATCGATCAATTATATTCTGGTGGAACTTCTAGAAGATATGAAAATGTAGATCATCAAATGCAAAGTCTTAAGTTAGGAGGGTATATATTTGATTATGGTCCTCAGAATACAGGGTATAGCTATGGTTCGATTGGAGCTTGGCAACCTAGTCACAGATATGGATGTCTAGTTAATTATACTAGTGGGAGACATAACGTGAATTTATTTCCTAATAATGCTGGCTACCATGATCATCATTATGGATCTTCTGACAGTACAGGATATCGAGGATTTGAATATTATCATCATGATCAAGAACTACCATCACAGACAAGTTCAACACGATATGTTGACCGAGATTTATCCAATGCATATCATGAGAATCTACGTGAACAACCTATGCCTCATCTAACTCATTATGATTATGCACATTTTCCTATTCATCCTGAAAGGGAAGATAATGATGATTTTGAACCACCTCGGCATTCCACGTGGTATTAATAATATATGTAATTGTATGTTTTATATATTAATTCTAGTTGTAATATTGTTTTTTTACGTTAATTTAGTAAAAACATAATATAAATAATGTTCATGAAGTTCTAGAAATTTTAGAGTTTTTTTTTTTTTTAAATTATCCGTTACAGCCCCGAAATCTCCGCAAAATTGCAATGTAACCTTAATGGTGGCCACCGCGACCGTTATAGCGAACTATGCTGGGAATGCAAGTGTAAGATATAAAGGACCGTCAAAGAAAGTAGATTGTACCTGAATTTTCAACTTTTCAAGCTTTTGCAGATGGACAAGATTGTTTAGGTCGTTCCCTGACCATTGTGTTTTGTCAATTTCACGACGCGAGTAAGTGATTCCCAACTTCTTTAGGTTTAGAATCAATGTCAGGATCCTCTCGAAGCATCTAAAGTTGCGTATTCGTTTTAGCGTGTACAACTTTTGCAGAGGTGAAGTACGATCACAAGTTTCAATTGAATTATCAAGTAGGAGGCCATCATGAACAATAACATGCCTTAATTCTCTCATTCTCCGAATTCCCAACGGCAAACGTAACTCGAAATGATACGACGATCCATGGATGATTAATGTTTGAAGATTCACAAGTTTGGAAAAATATTCAGGAACTTCTAAAATATCTCTAGGTCCGTAATCTTCAAATGTAGTGGCAAGATACCTCAAATCTCCAACCATTGAATCCACTACTCTAAGTAGTCTACAACAACGCTTCCAAGAACCAAGTTCTCTATTATCGAAAGCAAGAATAGTATGTATTGGTGAATAATCCATGTTTAGGAAATGATTCTTAACATTTGATAAAAAACTAATGCGGCGTGGTTCCTCAATAGGCAAAAGGCTGCCCAAACAATTATGTATTACGTTGAGAAATTTCTCATCATGAGTTTTTCTTAAACAAAGGTCTTTCAAGAGATCATGCATCTTTATGCTTTTGATCCTCCCGTTATACCTCTTCTTAATAATCAAAACCAGACTTCTCTTTGCCAAATTTTCCAAATAATCCTCTGCGACCTCTTCTAAATCTTTGGATCCATTTAATTTCAGAAAACCTTCTGCTACCCACATTCTGATCAGTTTTGAAACATGTATCTCGTAATCTTTTGGAAAACAGCTTATGTAAAGAAAACATGGTCTTAAATGATGAGGCAAACACGCATAGCTCAAAGATAATATCTTCGCGAAAGGCTCATCGCTTGTATTTACCGCTTCATTCACATTTATTGCGATCCTTTTCCAAGTTTCTTGCATCCGATCGACCTTGGAGAGGACTCCAGCAATCACGACAATTGCAAGGGGAAGTCCTCTGCATTTCTCAGCAATCTGCATTCCAATTTCTCGAGTTCAGTTGGGCATTGTTCTTCTTCAAACACTTTCTGTCTAAGTAGATTCCAACTCGAGTCTACTCTCATCAAATGCATCTCGTAAGGATGGATGGAAGAGTCGACATAAGAAGCCACATCAGTGTCCCTCGTGGTTATGATAATATGACTCCCATTGAAGTCATCTGGAAACACCCCCTTTACAACATCCCATGTGTTACCACTCCATATATCATCTACCACTATAAGAAACCTCCTCTCTTTTAAGTATTTATACACACGTTCTTGCAGCAATGACTCGTTTGGAGAATGTTCCAGTTTGGATGATGCATCAATTGAATTTAGAAGGCGTAAAAGAATACTAGCTTTGTCATAATTTTGGGAAACAGTGACCCAACCAGAAACATAAAAGTGATGAAGACTTAAAAGGGTGATGAAAAGCATACCTAGCAAGAGTGGTCTTCCCGATGCCTCCCATCCCAACGATTGGGATCACTTCAAGTTTGCACTCCCCATGGACCCGTTCTTGTATTTCCCTCAGGTCTTTGTCGAATCCCACGACGACCCCTTTTACGTTAGGCGCAGGTGTTGCTGAAAATGAAGCAGAAGGATGAGTTGACATCATCTCCATTTGATCTCCATCACTTCTTCCATAATGAAATTGATTTCTGTTAAAGGCTTCTGTAACTCTTTGTATAACTTTGTAAAGTTAGGCCCACCAAATAAGGAAACTGGGGGAGATGGAAGAGCTTGCGGAGAATAGATTATAACGTCAGAACCATTTGCATCCAAAATATGGTACTCAAAGATGTCTTCAACTTGATTTGCTGCAACAGTGATTCGTGCTTCTAATTTGGTAGTATCTCTTGGAAAGTCCTCAAGAAAGATTGACAAGAAAACAATGTTCTCATGGAGAGATTGAATTTGTTGCTTTTCATGGTGAACAACAAATGAATGACAAATCAGAACTTGATCTAGTGTGTGTGCGAGTGAAACAAGAGCAGCATAAGCCATTTGCCATATACAAAATCTAAGCAGCTTTTAAGGTTTTAATTACAAATAAACTGGAAGAGACTGAATAAGGAAGAAATGGAGAGAGAGAGGGGAGAGAAGAGATGAAATATTTGCCGACACTTATTACATTGGGACAGCTGAAATCATAGCCATTGAAGTAGATTTAATGTGACAATTATAAGATGCAACATCAAGTTTGGTACCATAAGTATACCCAACTTTTTTTTTTTTTTTTTTTAACTTTAGAGGATCAATGATTTCTTTTTTGTTGAGGCTATACTCACCTCATAAACTACTAAACACATTTCAATTTTTCAAAAATCAAAGGTATACAAATAAACTACTAAACACATTTCAATTTTTCAAAAATCAAAGGTATACAAAATTAATTTTTTGAGCCTGTTTCATATTTTTGGGACATGGATAGTTTTACCCTTTCTTTTTTAAGTATACTCACATTTCATTTTTGATACCTCAGTATTTAAGACTTTGAGATTGAGAGTTTTTAAAATGATTTCAACATAACATCATCTTTTTTTGGTTGATTAATAATAAGTTCTCTTTCGGCCATTACTGTTTCATTTTGTTTTGTTTTTTTAAGGATGATCAATGAATTTCATTTCTATCCACATGGTAACTTTAATCCAAAACTTATGCCTAAATAACAGATGTCTATTACACTAGACTATCATTATTCGTCTTTCATCCATTTTCGTTTCCAATGGATTTTGAATCATTTTGATTTTACCAAAAATCACATAACGGGCGTAGTGATTCTCTGAAAAAGCATAGTTTAGCATGTGCCCTTTAGCTGCATGATTTCCGACACCACTTGTCTTGTCTCAAAGTGGACAATATCTTTTGCTATTTACAGACAAGGCCCTCCAAAAATTCATTATTTTTGCTAATTTCTCCATATCTAAATTGGTGGCAAAATTCACTTTCGGTAATATATTACAATTGTGGTCTGATTTCCCCATGGGCGAAATAGACAATTCACATGCCCCAAATTGGGAATGGAAGGATTCAAGACATTCGTAATACAGGTGCGGTAGAATACAGAAAATATTCTCTTATTTTATGAAACTTTATATACATTAGAGTTATTATTCAAATTGATCAGTAAATAAAATGACTAGTAGTTTAAAATTTTAAATTTTCAAACTGATAATTTAGGACTTTAACTCTACGGATTTTGAAAATTTTACCTAATTGCGGCCCGTATCGGTCAATTGAGCCGAAATCACACGTGAACCTCTAATTTCGGACTATTAGTCCCAACTTGCTGATTTGGAATTAATTTTACACTTATATAGGACATACATGTACACGTGGACATTTCATATGAATAAAATAACTTATGTGGATTAAATAACATTAAAAGAAATAAAAAATACTTAAAATAAAACATTAGAAAATGAAGATAAATTGAAAGAAATAAAATTAATACATTAAAAGAAAACAAAATTGGCAGCCACTCTTGCTGCCGCTAAACGCCTGCTGTCGGTGTGATCAATCGAAGAAGATGACCGGAAAAGGTAATATCATTTATAATTTTATATGTCAAAATGATTCCCTCGTCGAACCCATTCCAAACTCTATATCAATTTCAAGATTCCTATTTGTATCGACCTCCAATTTCTCAAAGAATTTGAACGAAAATCCTTAACTCTTCAAGATAAATTGTGGTTCTTGAAATGGATTAAGGAGATGAAGCAACATCAAGATCACGATAAAGAATGGGAGGCTCGTCATCTCCAATACCAAGACTAACTATTGGAACAGAGGCTGCCAAATGCGCAGTACACCACTGATTTGGACATGAATTTGCTCAGCCACCATATCGGTGGAACGACTGTACAGAAGGAAGAAGAAGAATTTTGCTGGTTTTTTTATTTTTTAATTTTTTTAATTATTTTTCCGTTTTTTTATTAAAGACATAAGTTTGGTGGTATTCAATTTTTTTATTTTTTTTATTCTTTTTTCATTTTTAATTAAAAAACAAAATTAGAAATTAGTTGTTAAATTAGCAATTTGGATCTGAAATGCTGAAAATGAAGGGCTCACGTGTGATTTCGGCACAATTGAGCAATTTGAGTTGAAATTTGGCAAAAATTCACAACCTGGAAAATTAAAGCAATTTAAATAATAAACTATATACTAAATATTTGAGTTTGTAACTATTGTATTTCTTCCTAAATAAGTTTTTTATTATCCTTTTCCGGAAAAGAAAAAGGAAAGGAAACAATGTTGTCCTAAAATACAAATAAAAATGTCCTTCAAGCCATTAATAATAATGATGATGGCGGCTTGAAGCATTTGGATCAAATAAAATACATTTGATCAAAGAAAGTACGTTATCAAAATATTGGTATCGGTAGAAATATCGGTACTTTGATTTTATGGAAATATCGACGGATATATCGATTTCAGTGGAAATATCGAACATTTTTAAAAAAAATATAGAAATTTTGTAAAAAAATTGAAAAATATATCTAATAGTTTACAAAATATTATAATTAACACTAATACATATATTGAACTTAAAATTCCAAATAAAATTATATATTTACAATAAATATAGAAATACATTAATATTATATACATCATAATCCTTTTATTAAATTTCAAAAAATTAACTAAACTTAATTAAATTATGAGAGGAACTTAAATGCTAGTGTACTAATTTATTTTAAACAATTTAACTAAATTTGTTTAAAGTAATTGTTTGCTCTACTAATCACTCATAGACAAAAATATAGATATATAAAAAGAGAGATAAATAACTCGATTTTAATAGATATCCTCCAAATACACCACACAAAAAAAAAATCACTTAAATTAAATTCATAATGAAAAGGAAAAAAAAAAAAGGAAAAGAAATCAGCGCACGAAGGAAGAAAAGAAAAAAAAAACAAAGAAAGAAGGCGCGTGGTGCAACGCACTCCAAAATATCGCAATATATCGTGATATATCACGATATTTTAGAGGAAAATGATATATTCACGATATATATCGATTTTTCGCCGATTTTTCACGATATTTTGTTGAAAAAAGATGACCGGTATTTTCTCTGTCGGAGTCCTCAAAATCTCAAAAAATCGGCGATATTTCACGATTTTTTGGTCCTTGGTTTTAACCAACGTGGTCCAATCAAATGTATTTTATTTGATTAAGATGAATACATTTGGATTGAAGGGTTGTTTCAAGTTTTAACCTTTAACTAAATGACAGTCATTTCAGTTAAAAGACAAATTACTCACAAGCTTAGATAATGTTTATTTGTTCTTTTGTGAGATCGTTTTACGTGCAACGAGATTTAAATATGTTTTTTATAGAATAAATATGTATTTTTCAATTATAAATATGTGTTTTATAAGTATGTTTTTTATAGTATAAATATGGTTTATTCAAATATGTTTTTTACAGTTATAAATATGTATTTTTATGTTATAAATGCAACCGTCTCACATAAGGTCTTACGTGAGACGGTCCGATGTGAATTTTTACATTATTTAATTCTTTTACACATCTCCCATCCCTATAAAATCTACCAGCAATAAAATTGAGATAGTTGAATCAAAGTCACTGGAGTAGATTGAATGTGATGAGGCTATACAATTATACGATGGTAAAAAATAATAAACTTGTGGGTATGCAGCATCAAAGTTTGGTAACATAATTAAATATACCAATTTTTTTTTTCTTTTTCCTTTTAAGATCAAGAATTTCTTTTTGAGTGAAGCTATACTGTATAGTGAATATAATGTATGGGCTATACACATGCCATAAATTACTACACAGTCTCAATTTTTCATAAATCAAGGGTGTGCTTGTTTTAATTATTGATTATATCTACGAGATAATGAGTTGATTTGAATACATGAGATAAGTTATCCACTCATATCACAAGGTTGAGTGATACACTAACGTGACCTTTTTATATCATGAACTCACATTTTCCAAACAAACAAGTTAATCTTGTTAATATGATATTCTATGAAGCCCAATGAAGACAAGCGAACTGGCCCTTGGTATACAAATTCGTTTGTTGAAGGTGCTATAATCATCACAATCTGTATCATTATAAAAGATGAGGTAACACTAAGTTACAAATTACAATACTTCCTTCTCCCTCCTCTCTCCTCCATATACGAGTTCATCATTTTCATGTCAACCCCTTTCTTCCCTCTCCTCCCCCATATATTGGTCTTCTCTCTACCACCCCCTCTACAATTCATATTTCTTGAATTTAAAATTTAATTTTATATTAATAAATTAACGTGAAATTTTCTTAAATTGAACTTTTTAATTTATATAAATAAATTAAAATTATTATTTTTTTCTCTAAATGTAAAAGACATTTTTTCCGACTTACTTATTATAACACCCAAATTAATTAATTAGAGTATAATATATACATATGTATTTATATGTACATGTATTCAAATAATTAATTAGACAGAGGACTAAGTAGTTATATGTAGTAAATAGTTAAAAGTTCCAGTAACTAATTAATTAAGAAAAGAAGAAACATTTATTTATTTATTTATTGCTTGCTCAATTCTCAGCCTTACACCATCACGCCACCACCTGCTTCTTTTGTCCATGCACATGACACCAATTATGTTATTTGGTTTGTGTGTGAAAAGGGGTAATTAAAAAGGGTTGCAAGACAATAGTATTACACAGCCTTCTTGCTTCTCGTTTTCTCTCCCTCTCTCGAGTCTCCTTCTCTTTCACAGGTATATCTCTCTCCCTCTTTCTCTTTCGTCTCAAGCCTGTTATGGCTGCCCTAATTTTTGGTCGTTGCTGCAACCAAGTGAGTCGGGGTGTTGGTCTGGGGGAAGAGTCGTCGGGGCGCAGGGGCGCGGCGTTGGGCGCTGAGTCGGGGCGTGCCGGGGGCACGCCGGGTCTGTTCTGGGGCAGGTCAACAGCCCCTCTTCGAGCTGTGTTTGCTTGAGCTGTAGAGTGGTTAGGTGTGTGTCGGTGGGTCGTCTAGATAGGTGGTAGTGTGGTGGTCTGTTGGATATGAGTCGCCGGCGACGCGGGTCGCCGGAGTCGGTGGTAGCAGCAACGGAAAATGGCTAGTCGGAGCAGATTTGGGATGAGGAAAAGAGAGTTGTTTTCTTTATGTTGCAGGATTTAATTCTATATATTTAGCATGGTTTTGCAAAATGCAATTCATATTTAATTCCTTTAGCTTAGGCAAAGATTTTATTTTACTCTACAGGTTGAGTTGCTTTATTTTTTTGCTTTGCAATATGCATTTCAAGTTCAGTTATTTTAGCCTAGAAAGATCACTTTTATACTCTGCAAATTATTTTAGCTTCGCAAATTAATTTTTGCAAACCAAGTTTTAATTTTTTTGCAAATTGAGTTCAACTTTGCAAATTAGATGCAACTCTGCAAGATTTAATTGTTGCACAAAATTGATTTAATTTCGCAAGAATAAGCTAGTTTGCAAGATTCAATTATTTTGCCAAGTCAGTTTAATTTCGCAAGATTTATTTATTTTGAAAGAGTTATTTGTTTTACAAAGCTAATTCTGTTAGCCGGATTTAATTTTATTCTAGTAAGTTAGTATTATTCTTCTGTCATGAGTTCTAGTTTGCACGAAAACCCATCTTACCAAGTAGTACGAGTTCTCTCCTTTTACATTCAAGATTTTACTCATAGACCTTGATCATCGACCTTATTTAGGAATGTCTTAACTCACGTTTTTAGCCAAGTTATGAGCAATTTCTTTCAACTGCTAAATAGGTTCTATTCTTATACTTTTATAGGAAACACCAACGAGGAATCTCCTAGTTTTTCTTGAACAGTAGCAGTTGCCAGAGACACCACTTATCTGAGGTGGGGGTAAATTCTTATAAATTACATAATGTGAACAATGTGCGCTCTTATGTGCAATTATTTGATGTATCTGATTATAACCTAGAAGTGTAAACGTGTTGTGCAAAGTGAAAGATGTTGTACTTTCTGAGTGGTGAAGTGTGGTGTAGGTTATGGGGGAATTTCTGCTTTCCCGTTTGAGTGATTAAGTGCTATAAAGTGCAGTAATTGGCTAACGTGAGTTGAACATGGTTGATTTGTAAACGTGGCATTGCGTGTCTGTTATGTGATATAAATGAATGTGCAATGTGGGAGAGAAAGAGTGAAGGAGTGTTATGGGAGTGAAAGAGTGAAGGAGTGTTATGGGAGCGAAAGAGTGAAGGAGTGTTATGAGAGTGATTGTTATCATAGTGGTATAGATCCACACTAACCCCAAGGTGGCTAAAAGCCACGTAAAAATGTTTTCACGGCGGCTCAGAACCGTATTTTCAAAAGGCGGCCTTAAAACCCCATTTATGTGTTGTGGAGTGTTATGTTTACGTGTTTTAAGCGTTGTAATTGTTCACCATCCCACCCCACTGAGTGATTTTGTGCACTCACCCCTTAAATGATTTTATTTTACAGGTGACAGCCGTCTAGTCAGGGAATGAAAGAGGTGTCTTTTTGTTGATCCTAAATACTGTTAATATGTATGGTTTTGCGAAGTTAGGTTATTTTGCTATCCTACAATGAAGTGACATATTTTCTTCCGCTGTTAACAAAGTTTATGTTTGCTATAAAATAGAGATACTTGAGATGGTTTATTTGGTTTGCCATTATCTCTTTTAAGAAATTTTTTTTTACTCTCATTTAAAAGTATGTTTGTTTAATTGCTGGACGCCCAAAAAGGAAATTTGTTAAAGACTCTGATATTCTACAGTAACGTAAAACGGGGCGTGACACTTATATAGCCAAAATACAATTTGGTTTGGTGGAGAAAGCTTTTACTTTGGTGAGTGATATTAGAAAAAAATAAGTAGGAAGAGCAAAAGGGACATAGAGAAGTTGTTGTAGAAATGGTTGATTTATATGAACATCTGCAAATTGTCGTTGCATGATTCAATCTCATATTCTTGAGTGAGTTCTTTTCCAAAGTTTTCTATTTTCTTATTTTTCGTTTATTTCTTTTATATTTTGAGGGTAACTCTTATTTTCATTTTTCCTAATTATTTAGTATTTTCCATCTATCTCTCATGCCTTCTATTTTGTGGGAATATTCTTATTTGTCACAAAAATACATTTTTTTTAACCAAAAGTTTAAGACTATTCAATTTTAGTTAAGAGAATATATTTTTGGACAATTGTATTCTAAATGAAATTAGTCTTGTACTATCACATATTTCAACTCGTATCAACATATTTCACCTCATTCTATCATTAATGTAATATGTATGGTTGTACCACCATATTACACCTGTACCACTACTAATAGCTTGTAAAGCTGTCAAAATGGGCTAGGCCCATTGAGCTAGCCCACCACGTACCACCAAAATGGAGGGTTGGATTGAGTAAATATAGGCCCGTGAAAAAATGGGTCTTAGTAGTTTGGCCCGTGATGGGTTGGACTTTTGGTGGGTTGGCTCGTGGGCTAGTGGGTTGGCCCACCTTTATTTTGTATATATTTTTAAATTATTTTAAATATTTTTATTTAAAATATAGATAAGAAATTAATAATAGTGATGGAAAATCTTACCTAGTGCAAGTAATGATTTATAAAAATATTGATATGAGTCATTTATATATAAAAATGAAGAAAATTTAGTGAAAAACTATCTTTAAAAATTTGTTTTTATATATATGGAATGCATATATATCTTAGTAAATATATATATATATATATATATATATTACATATATACTTTTTTTCCTTTGAAAATTTTTAGAAAAATAATAAACATAAAAAATTTGGTGGGTCGGCCTGCATAACCTGCAGCCCACTAGTGGGTCGAGTTGGGTTAGATTGAGATTTTGAGACCCGCCCCGCCCCGCCCCAACCTGTCAAATGGTGGGTTATGGTAGGTTATGGGTCGGTCTGTCCCATCAGCCCGTATTGACAGCTCAAATAATTTGTACCATCATACTATACTTTCATATCATTATTAATGTAGCATGTACCACTATATTACACCTCTGTACCATTATTAATGTTGGAGTAAGTATCATGTGCACCAATTGTATGGTGCAATCGGGTTGACCTGGATCCATGCCTTTATTTTTATTCATGCACTGACCTTTATGTTATATTAGTATCACATATATGTTATATTAGTATAATCTTTATGTACAAATATCATAATCTTTATTAAATATTTTAACTTAAAAAAAGATAATTTCACCACAATTTGTATATATACATATATATACACATACATTGAATAATATTACTTATACATTTATATCAATATAGTCCTACTTTTTTTATTGTTCATTTGATCGCACATTAGACCATGCACTGTTTTTGGTTGGATACATGTGTTGAGGTAGCTGGAAACTTGATGGAGATGTGGATAGATATCTGGGAATAGGTTGTTTCATGCACACAAATGTATTTGAAAATTGTGTGCTATAGTTTTTCAAATCCAAATTTGATATTTTCTGCAACTTAGATTCTTGAGAGCACTTATATTCTTGAAAATTGTGTATGATTAGATGCTTATTTGGTTATTATTGTTTCTATTTCCTTCCATTATGGCGATTAAGGTTTCGAATTTAGTAGTTCATTCTTTTGAATATTCATTTGTGTCACTCTTTGCACGACCAAGAATCGGTAGTTCCTCAATATTTAATATAACTTCGGATATCCCTACAACTATCCGGAAGATTGATGCTAATGATTTCCTCAATTCTGAAAATGAAAAATATCATTTTGATTGGTAATTGCAACTTAGTTCCCGTGTATTATTGTATTTTTGGACTCTCTATGTTCCAACATTTGGGTATTAACTCCTATGAAGGTGAACTTTTATAAGTTTTTTATGTTAAAAGGCTTGGAAGATTAAAGTAGATCTTCTTTGCTATTGATCAACTTTATGATTGTTGATTTGTCTAAGATGAAATATTGATGATATTGTACATTTTTTTTCAGGTGTATGCTGAGCACAGTGTTCTGCAATTGGAGTATGCTAATTGACTCAAATGGTGAATATCATTAATTGTATGCGGATTTTAATTTCAGTGTTGAAGCAGCCATGTTGGATAGCATCATTGACAAAAATTATAGTCATATAGATAACATTAATAATTAAAAATCATTACTGATTTAGAAATTAAATCTAACATCATCCAGTGAAAAAAATTGTGTTTGGCTTTCTTTACGCCATTTTCTACCAAGTTTTTGTGCTAGAAAGAGCATGACTTTTTTGTTTAAATAATTGATTTATCTCACTTGCATTTCTTCAGTAGAAAGTGATCCACAAGAAAATATATTATATTCAAGTTATATAAAAAAATATATTTCGTGTTGGTAAGCTTTTGAAAGGTTAATATTTTATCCAGGGAAAATGAAAATTAAAATATGAAGATGGTTAAAATAATAAAACAAGCTAACAGTAATCGGAAAAATTACATACTTTTCGTACTTTTCAAAGCATATGTTCAACTTTTTCTTGCGTAAACTTTAAAATATTGTAATTGAGTTAAAATAACCAAATGAAATATTGGAGGTTTGTTTGCAAGAATTGATGTGAATTATATGTATGTTATTCTAATCAAATGCATAAGTAGCTCAGAAAATATATCAAATAAACTCATATTAGTGAAACAATCAACTCAAGATCAATAGAGATATAAGCAAATTATAATCTAAACAATGATGAATAAAATACAAAATTAAATGCACGGGCCTTCCACTAGTGAAATGAATAAATGAGTTTTATAGATAGGAAATGATACTAAGCTAATTAGACAGGTCATTGTATAAATCATTAGATAAAACCATTTTCCTTATAGTAGCAAATAATTGTATATAAACTCTTATGTGCGATTACTTAAAAATTTATATATATATCAACAACCGTTATATATGTCATAGAATGAGAAACAATTAATTTTTTGTGCTTAAAATCGTTGTTAATATAATTTTAATAAGTACAAGTATAATTATTTTGGTAATGAAATTAAAGAAAAATAAATCACAACAAAATAGTAAGTGCACGAAATTGTTAAGCAATCAGATCTTAAAAAATGCAAATGACACAAACATAATTAGAAATTAGATCCATATAATATTAATATTTCATATAAGCAGAAGAAAATTAAAGAAGAAGCCCAACCCAAATAGACAAAATTACCTTAACAACTATTTACTGCAGAAAAAAAAAATAGTGAATGGAAAACAACACCATTTGAAAGTTTGAGGTAATTGTTCTTATACATGGAGTTCACCTATACATCAGGTGCATGGATTATATAGATCCATAAACTTTAAATCGATCTGAAATTGATTAAATTGCATTGTGCAACTGGTGCAAAGGAGACATACTTTATAGAGTTAAATGTCTTAAAAATCATAAACTCTAATCAAGTTATCATTTTAACCAAACTTATCAATATTTACAAAAATAACATGATCTTATATACATAAAGGTGGAATTTCAACCACCTATCAGTGTTTGTATGGACACATCCGTCGTCAATATGGATATTCTAAAAAAAAAATCACCACCATACAATTGGAGTAAAAATCACCACATTTACTTAAATTGCATTTTTGACCAAATGTTTGGATAATTGCAGTCGATTAGTGTTGGAATTTTTTCCTGCAGATGTGTTTTGTTACCCGAATTGCCAACATGAATATTTAAAAAAACAAATTCACATTAATGAAATAACGTCATTTGCATCTTATTCTTTGTCTCTCGTTTCTTTCATTTTGTACGGAAACAACATCGTTTCATTAATGTGTGGATTTTTTTTGCAACAATTGTAGTTATGAAAAAATTTCACGACAATTGTAAAGATAGTGATTTTGATATCCATGTTGGCAGCTTGTCCAGACACGTCTGCAAGATAAAATTCAAATATTGGCTAGTGATTGAAGTTCCAAGATTATATATACTTTTTAATTATTCAAAATTTTGGTAATAATTACAATTTAAGTAAAAATTGTGATTTTTTAATAAAAATGTTGGCAACTAACGTGTCCATGCAACCAAACATGTCAGCAAATAAAAAGTCAATTACTGACTTAATACTGACTAACGTTGGTCAAATACAATATATATAAAGTCATATTATTTTACAAGTAATTAAAAATTGGGTAATTCTATTCACAACCATCAATATTTTTCTCCACAACTGCAATACATTTAATTTCTTTATTTTATCCTTAATATTTTTTATTCTTTTCACAACCATCATATCTCCACCACCTTTTATTATCTCAACCGTTAATCCTCTCTTTCTCAAAAAAAAAAAAAAAACATTCGTTTCAGTCTCCATTATTCCATAAACTATGAATTTCAATGATTTTCCACACAATATTTAGATTGAAATGAATAATTAATTTTTTTCTTAGTATCCATACATTTTATTTGAAGTTATTTTGGATTTAGAAATTTTCAAAAAAATATTATATCACTCTATAATCATGACTCTTTTTTTTTTTTTCTACATTTGATATTTTGATTAATTTATACGGTATAAATACATAAAATTTTCTGCATTGTCCTGTGTTTCTCAACGTGGGAACGCTTTTTTTGATTTATTTCAAGGATATACATTTATTATCTCACAAACACAATTTTCTTATAATGTTAATTATTTTAATGAAATATTTGGAGATAAAAAAAAATTGTTGAGAAATTAAATGAGCAATGAGATAATTTTGAATAATTAAAAAAAAAATATTTGGATTCCAGCTCACTTTGCTATTTGCACTGCTTTTTGTGAATCTTTTCAAAATAATAGTGATACAACAGCCAACAGCTATAATTCAATGATTTCTTACATGATTCATATAATAAAAATAGACAGAATTTTACGCTGGTTGTCAATATACGGCAAATATCTTCATTTTGTCAAATTGAAACTGGAAATTCAGCCAACATCTATCATATTGCTAATAAGATCATAGTTATATTAAAAATTTCAATAAAATTAAATTTTGAAAAAAGTTGATTATTTCTTAAAATATACATGTTCTTGAAATATATTATAACATAAATATGTATCTTTCTCCTTATGAATATTTTGGTGTCATCCCGTTTCACCTCTTGGAAATAGAAGAGGGTATTGTAAAGGGTTATAACATCCAAAATAATGCAATATTCTATATTGGTCTCCGAAATGAGCACTAACAATAATATCTTGTTCAAACCCTAGATTATCATTATTTCCTTCAATCCAAACAGCTGCAACTTGATCTGATGTCGGAGCATTATAAACTCGCTAATCTAATCTCACATCTTTTGTGATATAAAGTTGTACATCATCTAGAGAAGAATACTTTGTTAGTCTTCTAAAGATTTTGGCATGTGGATTTTCCTCTAGTATTTCAGTGAGCTTTCGTACAATTCCTTCTGATACATGTGAATTAAGACACATTCTATTCGCAATTTCATTTTCAATATCAAAAAAATATAACTGAAAATTAGTTGGTTTGTTTCTATTAAGACTTAAACTTGGGATATTGTGATAAATCATTCCTTGTACTTGAAAAGTGAAAACTCCTCGTCGTGCTGAAGCAAGCTCTTTATCCAATTTCACTCCAAATGAAGTGAATGAGAATATGGAATTGTATGAACGTATATTTTTTCGAAAATCAACAGATTCTTCCGATTGAGAAGTGTATAGTTCGTACAATTTCTCTGGAACTTGTACAACTGCAAGTTTAACTTTTCCATTATCACAACAAAATGTGGGAGGCTCATACTCAAATCTTGTTGCTCCACAATGAAAACAACTTGGCATTTTTTTTAGTTTATGTTCCCCTGTCATTAAAATTCATAATTAGATAAATATATTAATATATAATTTTCAAATTTATACGAAAAATGTACTTCAATACAAAGTTTAAAGAATATAAAAAAATTATACCTTCAGAGTTACTTAGATTAGATTTGCTTGAACTTGTAAATTACATGTTGCTTGTCTCTTTTCACGATTCTGCAAAACATGTTCTACATAGTCTTTTTTCTTAGCATCATTAAGATTTGCATATCTTCTCTTTTGTCCAGCAAGTTTTCTTTGACGCCATATATATTTCGTCTCAGACATCGCCACTTTTCATTGACTATATTTAAAAAAAAAAGGAGTTATTAAAAAATTTTAGAAATAAGTTTTTGTTATGTTTATAAATCTTTTTTTTTTAAATTTGTCATTGTACTATAAATTAAAATTATTGGATTTAGTTAAAAATAAAATCATACATACCACAACCTATGATTTCAAATTTTAAACTTCAATCTTTGATTACTCGTTGTAAACTTCAATCTTAAATTACTCGTTGTAATCTACTCGAACTCTTGTCGTATAATCCTCACACACTGATCATAAAAATATTAAACACATTTGAAGACAAACCACTATCGCCAATGATATATATATACACGCAATGTGTTCATATTAAATTAGAGTCCTCATAAACTTCTAATGAAATTAGATATAAAGAGTTTTCTTTCATTAGGACTTTAAATTAGAATCCTAATAAATTTTTAATTAAATTAGATATAGAGAGTTTTCTTTAATTAGGACATTATTTTTTCTTCAAGAAAAAAAAAAAAAAAGGAATGAGAGAAGTCAAGTTGTCCAACTCGAAGTTGAAGAAGCGCACATGAATTTGTCTTTAAATTATTTTTCCAAACTCAATATTTATTTTTTTTACATAAAATTTTTAATGGATATATAATATCTATAGTAAAAGAAAGCTAAATTTTTTAAAATATAATATTTTTTTTCACCAATCATATGTACATATGTATCCTTGTACAATCAAAATTTGGTCATGACTCATGACCTCCACAATCCACGACTTATAAGACCAACACAACTCAATTTTTCATTAATTTTAAAAAATTGGATGTATATTAATTTTCATATAAATTTATATTATTCAAAAATATGCTTATAATATATCATTGAAAAGCTCTTAAAGTATATATTAATATAAGACTAGTTTTAGTTTAAGATTCAAAATGTTCAAGATTATAAAAGAAAAATATGTAATTTTATTAAAACGAGTTTGATTTTTGATTAAAAATAATCAAAACATGTAATTTTATTAAAAAGAGTTTGAAATATAAAGGACTCTTGTTTTTTTATAATCAAATAGATAAATAAAATGAATATTAAATTACGTTATTATCCATAATAAAGAGTTTTCTTACATTAGGACTCTAATAATTAAATCCTTTCAATTATTGATATCACCTTCATATTAAATCAAATTAAATTAAATTTTTCATTAAATTTTAAAAAATTGGATGTATATTAATTTTCGTATAACTTAATATTATTAAAAAATATGCTTATAATATATCATTAAAAAGCTCTTTAAATATATATTAATATAAGACTAATTTTAGTTTAAGATTCAAAATGTTCAAGATTACAAAAGAAAATAATCAAAACATGTAATTTTATTAAAAATAGTTTGAAATATAAAGGACTCTTGTTTTTTATAATCAAATAGATAAATAAAATAAATATTAAATTACATTATTATCCCTAATAAAAAGTTTTCTTTCATTAAGACTCTAATTTAATTGGATTTGATTTAATTATGTAGGAGGGTTAAAATTGGCATTATGAAAAATGGACGAAACATTCATACTTATATAGTGTAATAGATATTTCAACTTGCAATTCCTACATGTGATTCAATTCTCTCTCTTATGTTTTTATTTATTATTTTATTTACCATTGTTTATTTAAATTAGAGTTGTAAATAATTAGAATCTATTGGTAAAGTAAACTACGTGAATTAACTTAAAATATCTTTGAACTCCATTTTAAGTTAATTAAATTCATGATATATTGTTTCTGAAATTTTTATTTTTACTTATTTTCTCTTAATATATATTTGATCATATATAATATAGTAATGTTTTATTTTATGATTTTTTTAATTAAAATAATGTTGACTGAGTTAAGTTTTAAGGGCAAAAATTAAGACTTATCGAGTTTGAGTTTAAATTTGTTAGTATATTGATTTGACTCGACTTAATTATATTCATATTTCAAATTAAGTATAATTGAATATATTTTATTGTGTTTTAAATTTTATTAGAATATATTATAGATATAGTATACTAAAAAGAATATATGTAATAAATATATAAAAACTTTAACCTTTTATTATGAAGTTGGTGTTTGTTACCGTCTTCTAATATAAAAAACTTTAATGTTCAATTAATTTATTATAATGGACAAAAGTAAGTAAAAAACATTTGACTTAACCTATGATTTAAATTGTATGTGTTAAAATATCTTATATGGAGTTCTCTCTCCATGAAATTGGTTTAAACTTTTATTTAATTAACATTTTTTTTAAATTTTAAAACATAATTAAGGATTTGGCTGAGCCCCAATTTAATAGATTCGATCAAAGGATGGACCTACCCGATCGGACCAGACTTTAATGATTGGTCCGTCCGGTTGGGCTGGACTAGGCTGAGCAGTCCGAATTGCCAGCCCTAATTATATGTTGGCGCATTTAAACTGGAGCTGTTTTTCGTAACTATTTAAGTGGTCAAATTAACACAGCTGCAGTGGTGTTGCACAAAAAGGGCAACTAGAAGTTAATTCCACCATTAATGATTTTTTTTTCTTGGTCAAATTTACCCCTGGCTTTCTGTCACACGCGCGCGCACACACGAATAGTGGCTAACATACGCACTATATACACTACACTTCAACAGAATCTACAAACCCAATCAACAACCATCTCTTCACGTTTCTCAGCTAAACTCTCTCCTTGTGTTTTCTGTTCACATTTCTCCTTTTGGTATAATCTAGTTTCCAGCTCTCTTGATCTGGTTCTACACTTCTTCAGCAACTCTCAGTTTCACATCCAAATCTTAAATTAAATAGCAATCTGGATTCATGGTTTAGCAGAGTCGTTCTGATGAGTTTCACGGTGAGTTTTGTTCGCACATTCGTCGTACCCTTTTTAACCCTTATAACGAGGGTTTAGGAGATTTTTCTCTATTATGTAGTTAATGTGGAAGATGAAAATCCTAAATCTGTAGCTGTATGTGGTTGTTGAATTTTTTGGATCTGTCTTTGATTCGTTTGATTGGTTCGACAGTGAAAAGATCCTTCTTTCTGCTCTGCATCTATTTCTCTAAAATAATTGATTCTGTTGTAATTAGACTTTACCAGAGTATTTTAATATAGACTAGTTTCTTTGCCTGTTTATGATGAAACATCAGTGAAAATGGTGCTTATGCTCAGATGCTGGTTGAATTTGATTTCTCATAGGTGGTGTTCGGATTGAATGATTTGAGAATATATTTGAAATCCATAATGGTAGATTTATCGGTGGTTTTTGGTGGAGATTTGTGTTTGATCTGACACTTTCGTTTTGAAATAATTTTTGATAAATTTGTGTTGATTCGAAATTCACTTTAAATCTGATTTTCAATTCTTACATTTCAAATTACTCTATAGCGTTAGCTTTCGTTGGGGGTTCTTTACTGTGATTTCTTAAAATGAGAATTCTCTCCACAATTGAAGATTTGAAATTTTTCTGAATGCTTTGTTAAGAACACTGAGATATTTATTAACAATTCCATTATTTGTGTTATAATGGCCATCTTTTTGCAATTGGGGTGTGTTTTATTGGGGTGATATGTTGGATGCTTTTGTATTTCTTGATGGAAGTTTTGATTGATAAAATTGTGCATAGATAAGCAATCGATCTTTAAGCTTTACGGTCTATCTAATGGTTTTCTTATGTACAACTATTTTCTGATGAGGCATTCATAAGTATTGGTACCATATTTTGCACACCAATTGGGTTAAGTTTCAATAGGTAAAGCTGAGCTGCATTAAGATGGGATTCTGTAACTTCTCTTGCCATTGAGTGTTATGAATCTCCAACTTTAAGTTTTTTGATGCTAGCTAGCTAATGTGGTTTCCATCATATCTCTCTTGGTTGCATTTACAAACTTAATGTTTATCTTTTCCTTTCATGTAGACATTATATGTTGGTGTTTATATAATGTATGTAATCAAACAAATGTTTGTGTCACTTTTTATGGCAGATATATCAAGAACTAGTGTGAAACCTCTTGGTTTGAGATAATGGGGAGAGGAAGAGCAAAGGGAAAGAAGCTGTATGGGTCTAACCAAGATGATCCCGGGAGTGGAGAGGAAGAGAAAATTCCTATGCAGAAGAGAAGGGGAAGGCCACAAAAGCCTCTTAAAGATGAGATAGACGAGGATGAATCTCAAAAGATAGAAGAAGACAGTGAGGACACTATGGGGCTACCCAATAAAGACCCGAAAAATAAGAGTGCAGAGACTGGTAAAAAGCGAAAAAGGAATGGGCAAGCAAACGAGAAAGTTGACTCTGTGAAAGAGGAAAATGGAAACACAAGCAGATCAAGCACTGAGGAGATGACGATCAAATCAAATGGTTTCCGTCCAAATGGAAACAGGCGAAAGAGCAAACCTCATCGAGCTGCTGAGGCTGTTGTTGAGTGCAACTGATCAGAGAAGGTGAATATAGCCTCTGGAAGTAAATGATCAAATCTTTTCTTCTTCTGTTACCATTTGTTGCTTATCATTTCGGCACATTTTATTTTTGAACTCATTTTTTTATTTTGGATCTGTGGAATCACACTTGTAATGATCTTGAGGTGACAATGATATTTTTTGCTTTGATTATTGTTTCAAGAAATCTACTTTTATGGATATTTCTGTGAGTATGAATCCAATTTACAACATGAATTTGAAAGATAATTCTATAAATTAAATACTTGATACAAAATAATATTCAGAATCAGCCTTAGGAAACAACATTATACTGACTAAATGTACCAACCAAGGACTACAATTATGCATTAGAAAGTTGAGCATTTGAATGAAAAAAGGAAACATAAAGCTAACCAATAAATGATGCAGGATCTGGAGGAGCAGGGACTTCCATTGATCCTTCAAGCATATGAACAACTCTCTTCATCTGAGGCCTCAATGCTGGATCTTCCTGAGTGCACCAAATTGCTATCTTCACGAATTTCTTGAAACGGTTTATGTCATCTCTCGCCTCGTCATCATCATCAGGCACCAGCAAATCCAACCTCCCTTCTTTGTAGCAATCATAAGCCCAGTCAACAAGAACCTGTGTCCTCTCGTCCTCAGCATCTGAGTCAAAATTCTTTCTACAGCATAGTAGCTCGATAAACAATACCCCAAAACTGTAAACATCCACCTTAGCTGTTATAGGCATGCTTCTGAACCATTCTGGAGCCACATACCCTCTCGTTCCCCTTATTCCGGTGGTGGTTCTCGTCTGATCTGCCCTCAGAAGCTTTGCCAGCCCGAAATCAGATATTTTCGCGTTATGAGAATCATCTAAAAGAATGTTTTGAGGCTTAATGTCACAGTGTATGATTTGGGTGCTACACTCTTCATGCAAATAGCAAAGGCCTCTTGCAGTTGAGAATGCAATCTGTATTCTTCTGTACCAGTTGGGCTTTGATGAGCTTTCAAATAATAAGTTTGCCAAAGAACCATTGCTCATGAATTCATACACCACAAGCCTGTGATGGCCATCATCACAATAACCAAGCAACTGGACAAGGTTTTTGTGGTTGGTTCTACTGATTGAGCTCACTTCAGCTTTGAATTCTTGATCTGCTTCACTGGCTATCTTATGCAGTTTTTTCACAGCTACGACTTTCCCGTTATCATCCTTGAGAACCCCTTTGTACACTGTGGAGAAAGCACCACTGCCCAATTCTTCCTTGAATCCATCTGTTGCTAAATGTAGCTCGTCAAAGCTGAAACATTTTATGGTCACTCCTGGATGAGCTCTAACTGCTTGAATCGTCTTTGATTTTCTTCCATTGAAACGAGAAACAAACACTGATGAAAGTAGAAGCAAGTTGAAAAACACTGAACTGCCCAACAAAACTGACCCAGTGATGATCAGAGTGGATCTGCTGCTCTTACTTGAAAAATTACTTCCAGAAGGGTCGACAATGGTCTCGTTGTTTTTCCTAATCTTTATCAAAGCCTTTCCCCCTACACTACTATCAATCATCCCATTGGAAAGTGGAGTCTTCTTCTTCCAACAATTACCATCTCTATGAATCGCAACAGCACAAAAACAATCATCAAGGCAAGCCTGTCGACACCAATCCTCGTTCACTGGTTGAAAATGTTCATAATCAGATAAAGGCCAGTCTGTGTCAGGCATGTCATTCAAGGCAAAAAGATCACTTTCCTTTGATTCTTGATCACAGCTATGTGGAATGAAATCTGGTTTGCATCCACTCACCGTGTCTTGGGGATCGATCGAAGAGTATCCGTTTGGGCAGCTACATCGAGGCCTCTGATCAGTATCCAAAGAACAAAGACTATTAAAACCACAAGCTCCACCCCCTGTATCTTGCCTCATTGCTGTACATATATTTGAAGGCAAAAACTCATTAACAGACCATACATTTTCTCTCCCACTAGATGAATTACGAAACTTGGGATACACATAATGCCTCAGAACTCCATCATATTCCAGAGTCAATCTCTGGTAATATTGGCTTGTCGAAACTCCATTTGAAGACAGAGACCTAAGTATAGTTCCATTCTTCGCGATGAGATGAATGTATCCAGATTGATTGAAGATCAATTGGAATCCAGAGCCCACAGTGTTAGTTGCCCAATATGCTCTAATGATATCATCCATGGGAAAGTTTCTGGTGTAAAGCACAAGATTTCCATCATTTTGCATTATAAACTTGTACCTTCCACTTGAGTAGTTGGTCCCAGAGAAGCTAGAAATCAAACTAACATCTTGATTGAGTATCTGGCTTGGTAACAACGTGTCGCTTGGCTTGTCAAAGCTTCGCCACAAGATGGCTGAAGTATTGCTGGCAAGCACGAATTCACCACTATCAAGCATGGCTGCATAGGCCACAATAGAGGCAGCCAAATTAGCAGACCAAATCTGTTGACCTCTGGGATTATTGAGCACAAATGATCTCCCATTGGCCTGGAGTTGGATTCTTGATCCTTCTTCAGCTAGATTGTCGCGGTTGGCAGACCAAACTATGGTTTTTTCGGGTATTTTATCGAACCAGATAGCGAGCAAGTATCCTCCAGGTGAAACCTGCTGAAAGCCAAAAGCATATTCTTTTGAAGGAGATAACCAAGTGGAGTTTGTGTTGTTTGCAACTATGAATGAACCAAGAGTTACATTGCCATATGTTTGAGCAGTTGCTAACATTGGTAGCATGATGATGATGATGTTAAATAATAGTGATCTAATTAATGAACCAGCAGAGGCCATTTTGGGAGTGATCAAATCAAGAATGTTGTAAGAGCAGATTTTTTTTTTACTTCTGTGAATAAGAAATGATAATAGACTTCTTCAAAGAAAGATTTAGTAAACAGACAATGTGAAGGAAGACTTGTCTTGGTGTTTTTTCCAAGTCAAGGTCAATGATGATGGAGGACTATAAAAGTTTAACACCATTTGAATTGGTCTTACCTACTCCTTCGAAGATATTAAATTTTAGAAGAATTTTTATACAATATTTAAAATTGAGTGACTCTTCTGTGCACTAGTTGTATGGATCCTAAATCAATGCAACTGATATCCAACCCGCATCCACTAATTAATATATAATTTGTTTTTTTTAATGAAACATGCTACATAAAAGTCTCACGGATATTACATAAAGGTCTCACTAGTTATACATAATGATATTATTTCATCTATATAAAGATATTAGCTCATTTTAAACGAAAAACTCGTGTCTGTGCGCGAAACTTATATATAGATTTTTTTTGCTGAAACCTTGCTACATAAAGGTCTCACTAATATTACATAAAGGTAGGTCCCACTAGTTACACATAAATGTACTATTTAATCTAGATAAAACTATTAGCTCGTTTTAATTGAAATACAACGTAAGAGTATTATTTGTATCAGGTAAAGTTATTAATAATATAACATAAAAGTATAATACATCAACTTGAAGGTGTTAATATATCTACCTAAAGGTATTACATATTTGTCAAAATACAAAAAATATGTGATCGTGTATAACATAAAGACAACATTAACATAACTTAAGATATTGTATATTTGTGTAATATAATGTAAGGCAAAAACTTGTGTGCACCAGTTGCATGAATCGTGCACCTGGGTCGACCTGATCCGGGTGTGAATTTCACGCTCCTCCCACACGCTCTCGCATCCCATGTCCATGCCCACACTCTTATTCTTATATTAGCATAACCTTTATGTTATGTTTGTGTATCCTTTATGTTATGTTAACATTTACATTATATTACAGACATATAATATATTTTAAATCTTTATGTAATAATAATATAACATTTATGTTTTTTTTATGTTAAAATACTTCATAAAGGTTAAGATGTTTGTACATAAATATTATACGAATATAAAATAAAGGTTTTACTAATATTACATTATGTTATAACTACATGAATTTTTATGCTGAAAGAAAAGTATAAGTAATATACTTAAAGTTATGATATTTGTACATAAATGTTATACTAAAATAACATAAAGATATAGTTATACTACATGAATTTTTATGTTTGAAAGAAAAGTCTAAGTAAATCACTTAAAAGTTATGATATTTGTATATAAAGAATATACTAACATAACATAAAAGTTATACTAATATAATATAAAGGTTACTGTATGAATAAAAAAAATTTGAGCGCAAATCCGGATAAGATCCAACCCACGCCCAATTTCACCATACAACTAGTGCACACAAATGTTACTCATAATGTAAATGTAAATGTACAATTAACATAAAAAGGGGCCAGAGGGGGTTGTTGCCTCCCCAATATTTGAATTTTTTTAGTAGTTAGATATAAATATTGTTAATGAAATTTCATATTTGTTAATGGCTTACTGTTTACTATACTAGTATAGGTCCCGTGCGATGCACGAGTATATAAACTTTACTATTTTAATATTGATATAAAAATATTTAACACAACAAATAATAAATATTTTTACAGTAATTTCAGTCTAATTTGTTACTCGTGTAATGACGATCATAAAATTTTAATATTTTGAATTTGAAGTGATAATGGTAATTTACAAAAAAAATCAAGTTGTTAATAATATGTTATTTATTTGATACCCGTGTGATGCATGGACAGTGATAAGTGTTGTAATTTTTTGATATAAATCATAAATGTTGTAATTTTTTGATATAAAAACAATAAAATTCTTTAAAGTTAATTTAATTTAATTAATCTAATACCTATGTAATTATGAATTTTAGATATTTCTTATGTTCATCATGATATGTTGTCTGACCATTTACCAATTATATATCAATTAATTTGTTAATTAGAGTGTCAATCAAACGTGGTTTAATAAATACTAATTAAATTAATTTTGACAAAGGTATATTTTTATTAAACTGTAGAATCTAGTCAATCTTTAATAATGTATTTATCTGTATATCTAGATCAAAATCATAAGTTTTTTGTTATTTTAATATTGTTAAACATGTTTTATTTTTTATACGATATATTGTTTTATGTATAAAATTTGATCTTTTTTACCAAATTGAATTGTAGTTATTATTTAATCATTCTATATCGAGATATATATATATATATATATATATGTGTGTGTTCTTTTTTTTTTTTTCATTTATTTAGAAAAATAGAGAATCACAAAATAAAGCCTTTTTTTTAAATCCAATTGGTGGATAATTATTAAATTAATATATATCAATCCATATATATTCATAAATTTAGGTGATATTTTTTTGGAGAAAAATAAAAATTCACAAAATAATGCTTAAATTTAGATATACTATCAATAAATGAAACATGTGATTGAGTAGTATGATATAACTAATGATGAGTTCAATTTCCTTATAGAAGAGACTAGTATTTCTCCCGTGCGTTGCACGGGTTGTCATATTTATTGTTGGATTTGAATAATAATAATTTGTACTAAATAAAGTTTGTTTATAATATTTTTCTCAAAACATTATATCTCTCTAAAGACGAATATATGAAACAATGTGAATTTAGAAGAAATTTTCAACCTTTAAATGTTTAGCAAAATCTTATATTATTTCATTTCTTAGTTTCATTATATCTAATGTTTATATATCATGTTTCTTTCTTCATTCTCTATATATCTTTATTTTGTTGAAAAATCATTATTTTTTCTTCATTTCTTAGTTTTACATTGATTTGAGAAATCAACGTATCTTCTCTTCATTTATTAGTTTTATATAGGTTATATAATAACTTCTAGAGTAAGATTGATCTTATAAATAAATAAATAAATAAATATATATATATATATATAAAATTATATAGTAGCTTACCAAAGAAGATATATATTTATATATATGTCACGCCTCGTTTTCTTTCACTTAAAAATATCAGAGTTTTTCTTTTTGGGCGTGAAGAAAGAAAGGGGAAAAGTCGAACATAATATAAAATAGAAAGAAAAATGAGAGGATAAGAAATGGTGCATTTGAAACATTGGATACAACCGATAAAATAAAGTTTAGAAACCTTACGCAACGGAAAAACATCAGGAACTCATATCCACAGAATACTCAGAATATTTTACAAAAACGTGACTAAATATAAACATGATTTTGAAAATGTTCGTATGACATCAGCTCATATCTATACCAAACCCGACACAACACCTCCTCTCTCCATCTAGGGTTCAACATGCTCATCAGCTCCTGTAGTGTGAGTACAGAATAGGGGGTGAGTGCGTTGAATACACTTGTGGGGATAATTTCCATATTTTTGACAGTTTATTAGATAGGCATAACGATTTAAACATATTCAAGTTTGGCACATAGACACCGCATATAGAATGCATAGCACATAACTCAAATCTTTAATGGACACATTGACCCATTAGCGCTCATATCTGCAGCGGGGCGGGTACTCCCCGTTGACCCCAGGTGCGGGTACTCCCCGACTTATTATACGGGTATCATAGTTCCCCCGTAATACGGGTATCGTTGTTCCCCCGTAACATGAAGCAGACCTCTGTCTCTTCATATAAATATGGACCTCTGTCCATTCACAAATCTCAAGTGCGGGTATTTCCCGTCTTATCCTTGTATAACGGTCTCAATACCGCTAGTGCATTTCAAGGGGCTCACCACACCTCAACAGAGTAGTAGAAGATAGTAAGGGATGCCAGAAGAACCATGCATGAACACATTAATCATAGCATATAAACACAACACATAAGGTTCAACATGTCGTTTAATATTAAATTCATAAGCATGCGTTCATTTACCATCATAGTATATTAAATATTATAGCGTAATATTATAAGAGTTTAGAAGTTACCCCCACCTTGTTCGGTGGTTACCACGTGAGTAGCAGGTACTACAGATCTGATAATTCAGAGCTCGAGTAGCGAGTCCCAACAGTCTGATAACTCAACGCTCAATCCAACAAGTAACCTACATGAGTTATAACATTTCTTAGATCTTTAATAATATAATTAAAGCTGTAAAAGACTCCGGCGGAGAAACAATCATTAAATGCGCGACGGATCTAGAGCTCTAAAGATCGGAGTTGAAGAAACGAGAATGGATAATCAATCCATATAGTTGAGATGATAGAGAATGAAATTTGGGTCACAGTGGAAAAAGAATGAGCTCGATCGGAGTTAAAACGAGCTCAAACGGAGCATTTTAGGTTCAGGGGTATTTTGGTAATTTTGATCGAAAGGTGAGGAAGAGGGAACGAGTAGGGTTGCTACGGAAGAAAAATGAGCTCAATCGGAGTTAAAACGAGCTCAAACGGAGCGTTTTAAGATTGAGGGGCGTTTTCCTAATTTTGATCGAAAGGAGAGGAAGAGGGAACGAGTAGGGTCGCTACGGAAGAAAAATGAGCTCAATCGGAGTTAAAACGAGCTCAAACGGAGCATTTTAGGTTCAGGGGTATTTTGGTAATTTTGGTCAAAGGGTTGACTTTGACCGGGCCCACGACCCTCGGTCAACGACGTCTCGTCGGCGACGACTCGAAAAAGATGAACGGCGGAAAAAACGGGGTTCGGATCGAAAACACGGCGTCGCGTGCGCGTCGGCACGCGTGAACCCGACGCCGGGTGAAAAACCCGGCGGCTCCTGGCGTTTCTCGGCAGCTCGGGTCACGGCGCTCGGCAGGTGGCCGAGTTTTCTCGACAGCTGCTTCCCGGCGTGCGCAGCTGGTCGGGTTTTCTCGGCCAGGTCCTCCCCGGCGCTCCCGGCGCCGGCCTGACCAACTTGCTACCTTCCTGACGCCACCCAGCGCGGTGGCGCCGTCCTCCACCGCCGCCACCTAGTTTTCCGGATACCTCGCATTGCCGGCTACCACCTCCGGCTACCCCCTGCTGAATTCCGGAGGTGAATAGTACCCTAAACTTCGCCGCAAAATCCTTCGTTACCACATTCACAACACCGAGGTTAGGGTTAGGGTTTTTGGGTCTGTTTTTCGCCGTTTCCTGGCGAACGAGAAATCAGAATTGAAATCCGAAACCTATCCTAGACTCGTCTCGATGAGACGAACGTTGTGTGCGAAAATCGGCCGAAACCGACAACTTCCAATTTTTCCGGCCACCGCTGGCGGCGGCGCTCCGGTGAATTTTCCGGCCACGGTGGCGGCGTCGGCGGCGGAGCCGGTGGTGGCGCATCGGAGACCGAAAAACAGGAAGAAAAAGAGAGGAGAGAGAAACTTACTCGTTTTCGTCGGCCGAATGAATATTTTGAACTGACTGAGCCCCTATTTATAAATTTTCAAAGTTACTATTTACCAAGTAAATTTTATTTACCATTCATTAAAATATTATTTTTCCGTTTTACCGTTCGTCCGGATTCTACCCCTTCCGTTTTACCGATCCTTCGTATTCGGCTCTTTTCTTCGCCATTTGAGCTACGGGTCTCCGATTGACCTCTAGTTTGTTTCTATTTTCTCGTTTTTCCATTGCGCATCTCATGGTATCAAAATATTCTATGTTCCAGGTCTAGGAAAATTGTCGATCTAACTCGGGCCTTAAATATATATCTGAAACGCATTCAACACATCCGAACTAAATTTTTAAACTATAGGTTTAAATATTTAATTAATCTATTATGCTTCGTTTTTGGTCCGGGGTACTACAATATAATTATATAGTAGCTTACCAAATAAGATTTATTATTTTATTTTATTTATTTTATGGACATGACATTTTTAGGCGGGAAAGTGGCATTTTTGTAATTTTTGCCAACTTTCTTGCTTTAATATATAGTATAGATTACATAATATATAATTTCTACATTTAATAGTTATCAAATATTAATTAATTATTAATGTATTACATATTTAGCAAGTGAAAATGCGCATGAAAATAGCCTCATTTTCAGTATTTTTATTTTGGGTAATTGTTATTATATATATAATATAATATTTTCAAATATTTTGTTACATAAATATATTTAGAACTTTATATTTGTGAAGGTGTCCATTATGAAATGGTCATATTAAAAAAAAAATTAACTACTAATTAAAAAAGAAGGAAATCAGATTGCAATTTGATTTTATAGCAAACGAACTAATTTGAATAATGAAGTTGGACCCATTATACCATATGTATCTATGTATAAGTAAGTAAACATTTATGCATAAAACTTCACAAAACTTTTTCAAATTAATATGTAATCAGACGGGTAGAAAAATTGAACTTTATAATTTTACATGTAATATTTTAATTTAAATACCATCTATATAAGAAGAATGTTAAGGTGATATATATCCATAGATAATTTGATATTTAATTTGGTATAATTAATTATAAAAACCAAAAAAAAAAATCTCCATAGTCCTCGTTCAGAATTTTAACCAAAGTTGATGGTAGAAAATTGTATGTTTGATAGGATTTATATAGCATTTATATCTATATGAATACCAAATCAATAATTATGGAAATTTACCATAAATTTATCAACTATTATAATTAGAAAATAAAAACGTGAAAATGAGTGGGAAAATATTTGTCATTTATATTTTGTGGGTAATTATTATTATATAAAATATATATAGATATAGATTGTCATTATTGCATTTGATTCATCTACGATTTAAAACATTATTATGTTGTTTAATTTTTATCTATTGTCTGATAATCACTATTATTTTAGTTAAATCCTTTAGCTAATACATTGTGTTAAAGTTGAGAATTGATTTTAACTTTTATTTTACTTAAGAATATTAGCTATAAGTTGTAATATTTATTTTCAGTTAATTTCAGGTACTTTGATTCAATAATGAAAAATCAAAAAATTAATTTTTATTTCCCAAAATGGACTTTCAATCTAGTACTTCTTCTCAATCTCCACCAACACCTATGAAAGTTAATGCAAGTGATTCTAATTCCTCAACTCACGATGAAGAACCTCTTACAAAAGTTTCTCGATTGGATGTTCAATAATTTGATTATATGTTGTCTGTAGAACGTGATCCCGGGAAGCACTCACAAATATTGAATTATAATGGAGACAAACAAGATGACCTCCTTATTGTCGACTTGTATATTTCCTTTTCATGCTTTCTTTGCGATCTTATTATACAGGCTCCCCTCATTTCCGTAAGTGCTAAGGTTGATACTCTGTCAACAACTTAACAAGTAAAATTGTAAGTTGTTTATCAATTATCAATCTCGGCATATTCTTTTTGTTTCTACTAAGATCGTTGTTGCTTATGCTCTGAGCATTTATCTGTTACATGCCTTTTAGTAGACCTGTTTGCACATCTTTGCTTTTGATCTTAGTTTAAAAGGAACAAAATCTAATCATCCACCCACCCAAATAAAATAACAAAAATAATTAATCAAAAAAAAGTAGAAAATTCGGAGTGAATTAGGGGGATTATATGGTATATATTGAAAGAAATCAATGAATAGCATCTTATAAACAATGTTAATGGTATTATAGTCATTATACAAGTCAAAAAATGAGTAAAATCCAACACAATTCACACATGAGGCAAGTAATGCATACTCACACTATGTTTGACAGAATATGAGATTTCACGTTGACTTTATTCATAACATAGGAGTAAATGTTACTATTTTTTTAAAACAAAGGGGACCAACACAATATTTTCAAGTCACAAATGATGTTGATGCATTTTACCAAAACTCTCTTTACTAATTTTTGCAAATATTCAAAGGTTTAATTAAAATTGCAATTTTATGGGGAATAAACCCTATAATTTAAGAAAGTTTTGTGGTCTATCCCACAAAACAATAAATTAAAAAATGCAACATACATGACAATACTAACTCAATGTTTGAATTGAAAAAAAGACTCCAAAAAAGCAACCAATCCAACACGTATAATCTTTATCAAAAATGGTCACAACAGAAAATTACAACTTTGCACCTGTTGGAATCTATGCACTCAATAATGGATAATCACGTGTACAACATAACGAAAACAAACAAAAGAAGACACAAAATATGACTTATAAAAGCCTACACTATTACAACAATACGCTGCAAGTCGAGTCGAGAAAAGACACCTCTCCTTAAGACGAGATACGCCCAAGGTAGTGCTCATTGGATCTTGCGTATCATCTCCTAAAGATAAAACGACCTTGTTTCTTGAGAAGGTAGCACCACGATTCTCGAGAGCTCTGGCGAACTTTAAGTGTTAGATAACTGAGCTTGATGCAAGTGAGAAAGTTATGCAAGATTTTCGAATTTCGTGTGTAAAAATGATGCATGAGATCTCTATATATAGATCTCCAATATGGGGTTATATCTGATAATTGATGGGAATTTAACGACTCAAAAATGAGTTATTTAATGCTTAGTAACGGCTCACTCAAGAAGCCAACGGTCAACTTGTTCTAGATTGAATTGTTGCATCTTCTAAGTCACTCCGCTGCATCCTTGCTAGGTTATTCCAACAACACTTATAATTTAGGAGTCTAAAAGTGTTGCATTAGAAGTTTGAAATGTATAGGAAGTTGGATTGTGAAACTGAAGACAAAATGAAGTGGAAATTGGTGATAGGGACTAAGGGGAAAGTGGACAATAAAATGGGGAAATTTGTGAGCCCTAAACATAAAACCAAATAATTCGATTGGTTCCAGCTGTTTTGGACGGAAAAACAAATGGAAGGTACCGAATTGATATAATCTTAAAAACGGGAACTAAACATTATGGTCATTAAATATGAGGTATCAAAAATGAAATGTGGGTATACGTGAAAGAAAAAAAAATATGTGAGACTGTACACGCTCCAAAAATACTAAACATACCCTCAAAAATAATTTTGTATACCTTTGATCTTTTGAAAAATTGGAATATGTTTAGTAGTTCACAAAAACATTTGTACCTCAGGTAAGATCTGTGTCCCCAACATGACCCATTTGACCCCCACGCAGCCACACCATAATTGGTGTACGCCGTGCACCACATGATTCCATATAATTCATCCAATGAATGTATCAATTGTATACTCTTAGGTATCAATTGTATTAATGTTCATAATATAAGTCATTACATACGTAACGTATTAATGTTCATAGTATAAGGTATTACATATGCACATATTTAAGGTATTACATATTTACTTTTAAGATATTAATGTTTATATTATAAGATATTACATATGCACATTTAAGGTATTACATATTTACCTTTAAGGTATATTAGTTTATACTATAAGTATAAGGTATTACATATGCACATATTTAATGTATTACATATTTATCTTTAATGTATTAATGCTTATTGTATAAGGTATTACATATGCACATATTTAAGGTATTAAATATTTACCTTTAAGGTATTAATGTTTATATTATAATGTATTACATATGCATCTTTAAGGTATTGTACCGTTAAGGTACTAATGTTTATAGTATAAGGTATTACATATGTGCACATTTAAGGTATTACATATGTACCTTTAAGATATTAATGTTTATAATACAAGATATTACATATTTATCTTTAAAGTATTACATGAATACGTTTAAAATATTTTATACATATATTTAAGATATTACATTTTTACCTTCAAGGTATTACATAAATACCTTTAATAAATTTTCAAAGATTATTCAATTTCAGATTAAATTTTCTGTAATTTTAGACCATAGAAAAAATAATTTTATAAAATCTATCTATTATAATTTTTCAAACTGCTTTACAGCAATTAATGATGTTGTAAGTTTATATTATTAATTTCAAAAGGTTTCATGTACTATATGATTTATAGTGAATTTTAGCAGATGAACTGATTTTAGAGCACTTTTCAAACATTTTTTTTACTATAGTAAATTATTTATTAAAGCTTGTATGATTCAAATTTATCCCTATTGTTTTATCATGGTGAACTAAGGCTGGTTACGTAAATGCAAGATTATTTTCATGAATTGTAGATGATTTTTTTGAATTATGAAAATTGTTATGCTAAAGGGTGGATTTTCTACCTACAAAGTTGCTATTTTTTAGATCAAAATTCATCTAGTATTAAAGTGAAATTTAACCACAATTTGAAACTTATCTTAAGTAATAAAATGAGAGATTGTATGAGAAGTGATGAATCATTTAGGTTTTAAAAGAATGAATGTTGGTTTTATGAGTTTAAGAGGTTTAAATACGATATTTCTTCAAACTATACTTCATGAATGTTCTCATGGAGTGCTTTAAAATCTCATACATTTATCTAACCATATCTTTATGATATACATATGTGACATGTATGATAAGTATGCAAGGTTAGAATTTCTTAGAGGCTAAGTTTCGGCCCAAGACTGTAGGTCACAACCAGGACATATTAAGACCTATCTTAGACGTATTTGAGGGAGATTTTTGGAGGGGATTGATCATAATCTTGAAGTGAGGACAAGGTTCATCTTTTGGGAGTTTTTGAAGCCGATATGCAAGGCTAGACTACTTTCGATTGGTTCGAAGGGATGTTGAAACCTAAAACCTCTTTTATGCTTTGATTGATTTCAGTAACATATTCTCTAATTTATTCTCGTGAATTGTGTTATTCGGTGATGAAAGTTTATGATTTGTGTATATTTGATTTAGCCTGATCAACTTTATTGAATTTGTGCATGTCTATTGCTAGAATTGAGATTGCAATCCGTAATTGTAGTTATTCTTGATTCGTAGTAGCAAACTAGTGGTCGAGCATAGGTAGGGATAACACGACCTAAGTTAAACAAATCATCTTACGTATTTGTTGCTTAGACTAATCTATTTTCCTTGATTCGAAAGTTGTCGTTGAATTAAATCTAGTTTATTAGGTTGTCCAATGATTAGGTCTAATTAACGATCGTTTCTTAATTAGATATACTTAAGGGAAAATCCGAATAACTCGTCGTACTAGTTACTTAGGGTTAGTAATTCATGAGGAAATAAGAGAATATTGTTACAATCAATTTTACATAGTTGAGTGAGGGTGGAAACGGAACTAAGAACCGAGTGCTTTCTTAATTGATTAAATTCTATTTTAATTGTTCGCTTTATTCTTGAAGTTTTCTCTGGAATTTTAAATCCAAAAAAATAAACCCCCTTGTTTTCTTGATTGAACTCTAAATACAAAATAATTAGTTTTGTCTGCTCTCCGTGGGATCGACCTTTGCTTATCACTTCTACGTCTTTGTAGTGGTTTGAATAGAGAAATAAATATAATTTTATCGTGCCAGCGACAACACGGTTAGATGACCAGATACTTCAGGAGCTATCCTGACTTCAAATACGTCAAACTCTAAAGTGGGTAACATTTTATTTACATTAACATTGATTAGTATTACTTGTTTGTTGAGTATGATGACATGTTATGACACACCTTCAAGTGGAGTACCAGGTCGATGGATCTTGGAGCCAGGTCTTCGGACCTTGGAGTTTATGCCAGATCTTCGGACTTGGGAGATGATGTATTTAGCATATTGATTAATCTTTTTAGTGTAACGGTTTATAAAAATTGTTCACTAAAATTTCTCGAATCTTATGTTGTTGTATTTGAACATTTTCAAGTCCAACAGATGATGAAACAGATGTGTAACTGGTTGTACGGACTCCTCCCTAGCAACATATGTAATAAAATATATTAATATGTATGAAATTGATAATGTTTGATGCCTTTTTGAAAACTTCTGAATCATTTAAGTAAAATTTTGATGTGTTTTAAAATATGATAAGGTTTTGACTTGTAAATGTGGGTAAGAAACGAGTTAGATACTTGCATGGTTAACTCTTACAATTTAAAGAAAAAAATTACTCGTGTTTTTATAATGAATTATTCCAATACATTTCACTACGAAAATAAAGAAAAAAAATTACTTGTGTTTTTATAATGAATTATTCCAATACATTTCACTACGAAAATCATTTTTAATTATTATTATTTCTTTTTACGAATAATTTGATCATAATAAATCAAAATGGTGGCTCAATTACCATAAGTTGGGTTGGGGTGTCACATTCAATTAAGAACTTTAAGATCAGTGAGAGTTGCTTGTAAACAAACTAATTAAAACGAGTGTTAATATTTCAAATAAATATAAATAATACTTGATGCAAAATAAAAAGCAGAATCAAATGTACCGAATAAGGACTACAATCATGCATTACATAGTTGAGCATTTGAATGGAAAAGGAAACTTAAAGTTAATTAACCAATAAATGATGCAGGATCTGGAGGAGCAGGGACTTCCACTGAACCTTCAAGCATATGAACAACTCTCTTCATCTGAGGCCTCAATGCTGGATCTTCCTGAGTGCACCAAATTGCTATCTTCACGAATTTCTTGAAACGGTTTATGTCATCTCTCGCCTCGTCATCATCATCAGGCACCAGCAAATCCAACCTCCCTTCTTTGTAGAAATCATAAGCCCAATCAACAAGAATCTGTGCCCTCTCATCCTCAGCATCTGCGTCGAAATTCTTTCTACAGCATAGTAGCTCGATAAACAAGACCCCGAAACTGTAAACATCCACCTTACTTGTTATAGGCATGCTTCTGAACCATTCTGGAGCCACATACCCTCTTGTTCCCCTTATTCCGGTGGTGGTTCTCGTCTGATCTGCCCTCAGAAGCTTTGCCAGCCCGAAATCAGATATTTTCGCATTATGAGAATCATCTAAAAGAACATTCTGAGGCTTAATGTCACAGTGTATGATTTGGGTGCTACACTCTTCATGCAAATAGCAAAGGCCTCTTGCAGTTGAGAATGCAATCTGTATCCTTCTGTACCAGTTGGGCTTTGATGAGCTTTCGAATAATAAGTTACCCAAAGAACCATTACTCATGAATTCATACACCACAAGCCTGTGTTGGACATCATCACAATAACAAAGCAATTGGACAAGGTTTTTGTGGTTGGTTCTACTGATTGAGCTCACTTCAGCTTTGAATTCTTGATCTGCTTCACTGGCTATCTTATGCAGCTTTTTCACGGCTACGACTTTCCCGTTTTCATCGTTGAGAACCCCTTTGTACACTGTGGAGAAAGCACCTCTGCCCAATTCTTCCTTGAATCCATCTGTTGCTAAATGTAGCTCATCAAAGCTGAAACATCTTATGTTCACTCCTGGATGAGCTCTAACTGCATGAATGTTCTTTGACTTTCTTCCATTGAAACGAAAAACAAACAACAGTGATGAAAGTAGAAGCAAGTTGAAAAACACTGAACTGCCCAACAAAACAGATCCAGTGATGTCCAGTGATGATCAAAGTGGATCTACTGCTCTTACTTGAAGAATTACTTCCAGAAGGGTTGACAATGGTGGCGTTGTCTTTCCTTATCTTTACGAAAGCCTTTGCCCCTACACTGCTATCAATCCTCCCATTGGAAAATGGGGTCTTCTTCTTCCAACAATAACTATCTTGATAAATCGCAACAGCACAAAAACAATCATTAAGGCAAGACTGTCGACACCAATCCTCGTTCACTGGATTAAAAATTTCATGATCAGATGAAGGCCAGTCTGTGTTAGGCATGTCAGTGAGGGCAAAAAGATCACTTCCCTTTGATTCTGGATCACAGCTCTGTGGTATGAAATCTTGTTTGCATCCACTCATCCTGTCTTTGGGATCGATCTCAGAGTAGCCGTTAGGGCAGCTACATCTTGGCCTCCGATCAGTACCCATAGAACAAAGACTATTAAAACCACAAGCTCCACCCCCTATATCTTGCCTCATTGCTGTACATATATTTGAAGGCAAAAACTCATTAACAGACCATACATTTTCTCTCCCACCAGATGAATTACCAAACTTGGGATACACATAATGCCTCAGAACTCCATCGTATTCCAGAGTCAATCTCTGGTAATTTTGGCTTGTTGAAGCTCCATTCGAAGGCAGAGAGCTAAGTATAGTTCCATTCGTCGCAATGAGATGAATGTATCCAGATTGATTGAAGATCAATTGGAATCCAGAGCCCACAGTGTTAGTTGCCCAATATGCTCTAATGTTATCATCCATGGGAAAGTTTCTGGTGTAAAGCACAAGATTTCCATCATTTTTGCATCATGAACTTGAATCTTCCACTTGAGTAGTTGGTCCCGGAGAAGCTGGAAATCAAAGTAACATCTTGATTGAGTATCTGGCTTGGTAACAACGTGTTGCTTGGCTTGTCAAAGCTTTGCCACAAGATGGCTGAAGTATTGCTGGCAAGCACGAATTCACCACTATCAAGCATGGCTGCATAGGCCACAATAGAGGCAGCCAAATAGCAGACCAAATCTGTTGACCTCTGGGATTATTGAGCACAAATGATCTCCCACTGGCATGGAGTTGGATTCTTGATCCTTCTTCAGCTAGATTGTTGCGGTTGGCCGACCAAACTATGGTTTTTTCAAGTATTTTATCAAACCAGATGGCTAGCAAGTATCCTCCAGGTGAAACCTGTTGGAATCCAAAAGCATATTCTTTGGAAGGAGATAACCAAGTGGAGTTTGTAACATGGTTCAAAATAACGGCGTTATAACGGCCGTAACGGCCGTTACGTAACGGTAACGGCCACCTCCGCGTCACTGATTCGGTTAAAAACGGCCGGCTACATTATTGGGCATGATATCAGTGTGATAACGCCGTAACGGCGTTACGCGACGTTATAACGGACTGTAACGACGTTATAACGGCCGTAACGGATTTTAACGGGTATAAAAGCGGAAATGACGGATAGATGATTGAATTTCAACACTGTATATTCTTTTTTCGATTGAATGTAATATTCTTTATACATGTTTATTATATATGGGTATATTAATATGTATAAATATACAGTATATTATTAGAGATAAAAATAAAGGAAGAATTGTATGTTATAATTGACAAGTGAAAGCTGTAAAATGTTGAAAAACATAAAGCCGCAACATCTTGCAGGTGCTCACATGTCTTGTATTATCTAATATGTTTGTAGTATATTATCACATGTCTTGAAAAAAAATAAAGCTGTAGCAATGGAATAAAGCTACACAAAATAACAAAGCTTGAAATATTATCACATGTCTATTTTACCTACTATGATGATAAAATTGAAAACTATAAATTGAACCTACTAGTGCTTTGCCTCAGTCAACACCTACTACCACTCTTGAGAAAACTTCACCATATTTTCTTACCCCCTCTGCAAATTAGTTGAAAGAGAACGTGAAGTTGGAGGAGAGCTACCAAAAAAAAGTAAACAAGATATTTAGTATTTGATATTTAGTATTTGAAAGTTAAAATTTAAAGTCAACTTAAAAAGTATCAAAGCTAGTGCCCCCTCCCCCAAACTGTGACTTTTTATTTTTTTCGTATTTGAAGTAATTAACAAATTTAAAGCATAAATGTGTTCTTTATTATATTTTGCATGTTGTGTGATGTAAGCAATTAAGTTACAAATAATATAGTTAGTTATTTAATTAGACAATGATATTGTTAGTTACTCACTCAAACCTTAAAAAATTAAAGTATTGATATTTTTTTAATTTAATAACTAAATACAACCTATGTCTTAATTATATTCGGATCTCATAAAATTCTACTCTAATATTTTCCTTATCTCAGTTTTATTTTTCTTCTTTCTTTTTTACAAGTCAATATAGAAATGAGTGGTTAAAGATTGACATTATAAGGATATTTTTGAATTGTATAAAGTATAAATAAAATCAATAAAAGATTAGTATTACATCAAATTGGTTTATAAAAGTATGGTTATTAGATATTGATTCTTTTTTATGTGACATGTATGGTTGAAGTTACTGATTTCATAATATTTGTAGGATGGCCCCCAAACGTGATATTGGTTGTGATTTTTGTACTCCTATTGATAATGGTAATAGATGCATAAAATGTAATTATTGTGGCAAAATTATAATCGGTGGAATTACAAGAGCAAAATAACATATTGCACATGTTTCCGGAAATGTAGGTAGCTGTATTGAGGCTCTAAAAGAAGCAACTGCAATGATTCGAAAATATATTCAAGAATCCAAAGTTGCAAAAGCTTCATTAAAAAAGAAAAAAGAAGCAATAATCAGGACAATTCAGGAAGAAACCAGAAAAGAGGGTTTCGTTGACATCAAGGATTGTGATGAAAGTGAGGATGAATTTAACAATGAATATATCAATCAAGAGAGATTATCACAGAGAGATGAATTGAAGCAATTGAGCAATGCCATGAGAGAAAGCCGCAGAATGGCTAATTATGAGGAAGATATACGTAGATGATTTCCAGATGGTATATTACATTTATCATTTTAATACATATTTATCCATTTATATTATATATCTAATGTTTATATTTTTTATTATAGGGCTTTCTGGTGTCGGAGCATCGCAGTCCACAATAGGTGTAAAACGAGGAACATTTCGCAGTTCTAGTGTTGGAGAAAAACCTAATAAGTCTTCAAGCGGGATTGATTCTTACATGCTCCCATCAAAACAAAAAAGTATCAAGAATTGATTTTCTCCCAAAAAACTCAAAGATGTTGGTAAGGTTATTTCAAAATGGTTTGTGTTTAATGCTATTCCATTTAATGTTGCTGATAGTGGACCATATTACCAATCTATGATAAATACAATTGCTGAGGCTGGGCCAGGAATTAAAGGACCTTCAGGTTACCAGATAGGTGGACCTTATCTTGATGATGATGTATCTGAAATTGAAGGTTATATATCAACATTGAAGTCTAAGTGGCCAGAATATGGTTGCACAATCATGTGTGACAGATGGAGTACTAGAAACAGACATCCCATAATCAATTTTATGATATATTGTGATCGAGCAATGATATATCATACTTCAATAGACTGCACTAACAAAAGAAAGATAACTGATTTTCTTTTATCTCTAATGAATAAAGTTATTGATGAAGTAGGGGAGCAAAATGTTGTCCAAGTTGTTATAGATAGTGAAGCCGCGAACAAAGCTGCTGAAGAAAAATTGATATTGGAAAGACCACATATATTTTAGTCACCTTATGCTGCACATTGCATCGATTTGATGTTAGAAGATATTGGAAAGATGACAAAGGTAAAAAAAGTATCGAGAAGGCGAGAAAAATCACAAGTTTCATTTACAATAGTGACAAACATGTTAATCTCATGAGATCATACACCGCAAACAGAGAATTGCTAAGGCCAGAGATTACTAGATTTGCAACAGAATTTATTTCCATTGAAAGTCTTGTTCGGCATAGTGTGGAGCTGAAGAGAATGTGTACAACCACTGAGTGGGAAACATTCAATAATACAAGTTCGAAAAGAAGAAGGGAGGCTGAAAATGTTTCAACTATTATAATGGATGCCAGATTTTGGAAGAGAGCCCGAGAAATTTCTTTGGTGATGGAACCACTAGTAAAGGTGCTCAAAATTGTGGATCAAGATAAGAAACTAATATTAGCTGTTGTTTATGAAGCAATGGACAGGGCCAAACTAGCAATAAAAAAGGTTGTTAAAGATTGGCAAGTTTATTGAGAGGTGATAGATGAGAGGTGGTACAAATAATTACATCAACATTTGCATGCTACGGGTAATCTGAGGCTTTATGTAAATATTACATCATATTTTTTAATATATTTAAGTTCATTCATTTATTAATTTTTGAAAATATTTATCAGCATATTTTTTGAACCCATCGCTTCAATATTCTGGCACTTGCGTATATACCGATGAGGTCAGAAAAGGTTTGAAAACTATAATTAAAAGACTTGAACCAAATGTGGATGCACAAGCACAAGCAATCAATGATACCTATCATCTTAAAGACTATTAAAAATTATATATATTTCTGTACTTTCAAATAATATATCTGTTAATTATTTTAGATTAAGTTATTTGTTGATAAACATGGAAAGTTTGGATCTACACTTGCAGAAAGAGCCGTGAAAACAACACTTCCAGGTTTATTATATTCTTATGTTTTGAACTAAAATTAAATAACCTTATGTAAAAAAAATATGTTATAATTTTATATTTATGCCAGCTGAATGGTGGTTAAACTATGGTGAAGATGCTCCTCATCTGAGAAAAATTGCAGTCAAAGTTCTAAGTCAAACATGTTCATCATCTGGTTGTGAGAAAAATTGGAGTACATCATCATTGATTCATACGAAGATCTGCAATTGATTAGCTGTTGCTAAGTTGCATAAGTTAGTTTTTGTCACTACAATATGCGACTAAGAGTGAGGAACTTGATGTATAAAAGGGAAGAAGATGATTATTATAGTCCCATTGATCTTAATCATGTGTTCGATGATCATGATATCTTGGATGAATGGACTCGAGAGAATGAACCGACTGCATTATCACATGATGACATACAATGGTTAGATGAAGATAGTCATGGAGATGAACCAGAAGCTGAAGGTCGTACTCAAAGGCACACATTTAAGAGAAATATGTCGCAACCTTCAACAAAAAAAGGAAAAAATGTTGCATCACTCAGGGATACTGATTGTACTAGTGATGATAGCAGTGACAATGATGAGGATAATGATGGTGGCAACGATGGGGATGATGGTGGTCAGATGCACACTGATAAAAGTGCTCGAATAGGGGATGCTCAACATGATAGTGGCATGTCTTGGGCACAAGGAAAAGAGAACTATTATGCCACTCAAGACACTGATCATGGATATCGTCCGGGGATAGAAGAACAATGTCGGTTTTTGGTAGGCTTGCAAGACTTCTCGAGTGGCACCGATCAATTATATTCTGGTGGAACTTCTAGACGATATGAAAATGTGGATCACCAAATGCAAAGTCTTGGGTTAGGAGGGTATACTTATGATTATGGTCCTCAGAATACAGGGTATAGCACTGGTTTGGTTGAAGCTCGGCAACCTAGTCACGAATATGGATCATCTAGTTATACTAGTGGGAGAGATAACGTGAGCTCATTTCCTACTAGTGCTGGATACCATGATCATTATTATGGATCTTCTGACAATACAGGATATCGAGGATTTGGATATTATCATCATGATCAAGAATTACCGTCACAGACAAGTTCAACACGATATGTTGACCGAGATTTAGCCAAGGCATATCATGAGTATCCACGTGAACAGCCTATGCCTCGTCTAACTCATTATGATTATGCATATTTTCCTATTCATCCTGAAAGGGAAGAAAATGATGGCTTTGAACCACCTCGACATTCCACGTGGTATTAATAATGTATGTAATTGTATGTTTTATATGTTAATTCTAGTTGTAATATTGTTTTTTACGTTAATTTAGTAAAAACATATATATATATATAAGTAATTTTCTTGAAGTTTTAGGCTATTTTTGAGTTTTTCCGATAAATTGTCTGTTACAGCCGCAAAATCTCCGCGAAATTGCAATTAACCTTAACGATGGTCACCGCGACAATGACCGCGACCGTTATTTTAAACCATGGTTTGTAATGTTTGCAACTATGGATGAACCAAGAGTTACGTTGCGATTAGTTTGAGCAGTTCCTGACATTGGTAGCATGATCATGATGATGATGTTAAATAATAGTGATCTAAATGAAACAGCAGAAGCCATTTTGGGAGTGATCTAATCAAGAATGTTGTTGTAGGAGCAGATTTTGTATTTCTGTGAATAGGAAATTTAATCGACTTCTTCAAAGAAAGATAAAAATATAATAATAGACAATGTGAGTTAAGGAAGTCTTGTCCTAGTCTTTTTCTAAGTCAAGGTCAATGATGATAGCGGACTATAACACCAAATATTTGAATTGGTCTTACCCACTCCTTGGAAAATATTAAATTTTAGAAAAAAAATTAAACAATATTTAACATCGAGTGACTCTTCTATGCACCAAGTATCCGACCAAATCCATTAATCAATATATAAGTTTTTTTTCCCGTTGAAATCTGCTACATAAAGGTCTCACTAATATTACACAAAACTCTCACTAGTTATACATAAATGTATTATTCATCTACATAAGGATATTAGCTCATTTTAATTGACTAATAATAATATACTTTAATTAAAATAATAAATTTATAATATATTTTTTAATATATGCTTATAACATATCATTGAAAATCTCTTTAAATATATCTTAATATAAGACTAATTTTAGTCTAAGATTCAAAATGTTCTAGATTGTAAAAGTAAAATAATCAAAACATGTAATTTTTTCAAGAAGAGTTTGAATATGATTATAATATATTATTGAAAAGCTCTTTAAATAAATATTAATATAAGACTAATTTTAGTCTAATTATGTTATTTACAATTGTGATTTGGATGGACTCTATTAAATTAAATAAGATTTTGAAAAAAAAAGCATAAGAACATAATTTCTTATAATATTATACTTTAATTAAAATATAAAATTTATAATTTTTTTTATATATGCTTATAATATATCATTGAAAAGCTCTTTAAATATATATTAATATAAGACTAATTTTAGTCTAAGATTCAAAGTGTTCTAGATTATAAAAACACAATAATCAAAACATGTAATTTTTTCTAGAAGAGTTTGAAATGTAAAACACTCTTATCTTTTATAATCAAATACAAAAATAAAATAAATATTGAATTACGTTACTATCCTTAATAAAGAATTTTCTTTAATTAGGACTCTAATTTAATTTAATTTGTTTTAATTATGTAGGAGGGTTAAAATTGACATTATGAAAAATGGATGAAACATCCATACTTATATAGTGTAATAGAAATAGATTTACACACACTAAACATTTTAAATGATTATCACAAATAGTGTGTATTCATTTTATCAATGTCATAATATAGATGAATATTAGATGAAAAAACATATGCATATGTATGAGAAACAATATTAATTTGTTTGTTTTATAGATAATTGGATTGTTCTACTATCCAACTTCACCAAATTATATTAGGTTATTCATAAATACTTGATTGTTCTACTTGAATATTAAATGAAAAAACATATGAATATACAATTATGTATTGTACATTACAAACTTTTTGTCTTCTGAGATACATGAATTGGCAAAGGAAAACCCCCAAATGGTAAACATTGTGTTGCATAATATAAGTATGAGCCTCCATATTTTTTTGTTGTGGTAGTGGTAAAATGAATATCACACATAATCAATATTTCAGATGAATTGCATAAGTTGCTTAATTACTTGATCTAGGAAGTATATACTTGCAAAATTAGAGCGCAAGTAATGATCTACAAAAATCTCCCTTGTTTGGTTTCTAATGAAAATAGGCCAATCATTTTAAATTATATTTTGTGGAAACAAAATATGAGATTCATAATATATAGAATGAAAATATGAAATAAGCCGTCTTTGAATGAAGATATCATTAATTAAGAATATAAATCCATATGCAAAATTTGACCAAGACATCCACTTGGTACATATATTTATAACATTTGTAAGCAAATAATTATTATAATATTTAGTCCATAGCTGGCGACAGCTAGTTCTTAAGTTTTGTAATATTATTTATTTCAGTAATATGTCATTGATTAAAATAATAATAATAATATATACTTGAATCACATACCAGAGTTGACTTAAGTTCTAATGCATCTTGGATTGGAAGCCATTGTTTGATCATTTCATCAGTACAAAAGTGTAATGTGAATTTGAGGGGAAATTAGAGGGAGATTAAATGGCGGCTTATGCTGCTGTGAATACCTTGGGTGTGTTCACAGATACCATTATACAATGTGTGGGTCTCTTGTTTGCGGACGATTGTCCCATCGTTAAGGAAATGATAGAAATTGCAAACAAGGAGTTGGCATCCTTTAAAGAATTTGTGGAAAGATTGGATATGAGCAGCAGGAGGAGGATGAGTGATTCGCTTCAACGAATTCCAGAGGCAACAAATCGATATGAAGAAGCACTTACATCCTACTTGAATGAAGATTCGATTTCGGATCTAGAACTTTCTAAAGATATGGAGGATTTCAAACAAGAAACTCAGTTCTTGATAGACACATTGAAGAAGACGAAGGAGGAGTATCTGAAACTAGATACTCATCATTTGCCTGATCAAGATGAGGCTGTTGATTCTAGTGGAAACAAGTCAAAGATGGTTGGATTATGTGATATATATAGTGAACTCAAAACATACCTTACTTATTACAGGCTGGATAAGCTCGTAGTCTCACCTGTTGGGATGGCAGGCATTGGCAAAACCCTTCTTGCTAAGAAAGTTTTTGAAGATTTGGATATCTTGGAATGGTTTGACTGTCATGCTTGGGTGACTATGGGCAGAAAGTATCAATCAGAAGAAATTACTCAAACCATTCAAGCTCAGCTAGACATTGGTGCGCACAATATGCTCGAGAGAGGTTGCTTGAGAGAAAATTTGATGGGTAAGCGATACTTCATCGTGTTGGATGATGTATGGGATATTGAGCTGGTCAAACATTACATGGAAACCTTATTTCCAGACACGAAAAATGGAAGTCGAGTCTTGCTTACAACTAGGATTCATCATGAGTACTCTTTTCCTTCTCAAATCATTGAAATGCGCTTGCTAAATAAACAAGAAAGTTGGCATCTTTTGTGTGAAAAAGTTTTTTCTCAAAAATCATGCCCTCTTGAACTTGAGGAAGCAGGAAAGAAGATTGCCGAGAAGTGTGATGGTCTTCCTCTCACAATTGTCACAGTTGCCGACCTCCTATCGAAGGCCGAAAAGACACCAGGAGCACTCTGGATTGAGGTATCAACACATAAGAAACATCACATTTTAATTGATGCATATGATGAAATATCAAAGGTACTATATCCAAGCTATGCCAATTTACGTGAAGATTCGAAATTGTGTTTTCTCTATATGGCAGTTTTTCCACAAAATTATGAGATTTTCAAATCCAAACTCATTAGTCTGTGGATTGTTGAGAAACTCATTAAGAAAGGTTCTTTCCGATCTTTAGAAAATTGTGGAGTAGAATGCTTGAAGTATCTTACTTTGCATAATCTTGTTATGGTCTACCAAAGAAGCACCCTATTTGATGATAATCTAAGTGAGAGAATAAAAGCATGTGCCCTTCATTCTTCCTGGTGGCACTTCTGCTACAAAGAAGCTAGGAAGAGTAATTTTTTTCATGTTTTGGATAGTGATAGAGATGCTTCAGGAGAAGTTATTAAAAGTCAGAGGAGGTTGACCATCCCCAACAATACTTTGTTTGCAGTTAAAGTTGTGCATAATGCAATTGAGAAAAATTGTGCATCCACTACTCACTCTCTCCTATGTTTAGGTCCATATCATCGGTATCCGGTGCCAATATGTTTCGGTTTAAAGTTGCTCAAAAAACTTGATGCTCTTTACATTCGTTTTTACGAGTTCCCTTTGGAAATACTAGAATTGGTTAAGTTAAGATATCTTGCTCTCACATGCAACGCAAGTCTGCCTCCTTCCATATCCAAACTTTGGAAACTTCAGTACTTAATTGTTCATCGACATTTAAACATCAAATTTCCAATTCTATCATATTTTCCTGATGATATATGGGATATGAAAAGGTTGAAGCATCTTCATGTAACAAGTAACGACCTGCCAGATGTTGTTGGTACTTTTTTACCGAACCTCTTAACACTATCAGATGTGAGCGTTAACAGTTGCACAAGTGGTGTTTTTGGAAGAATCCCTAATTTGAAAAAGTTAGGAATTCGAATTGATTTGATTCCTGATGCAGTAAAGTCATCGTGTTGCTTTGATCATGTTTCAAATCTGAGTAAACTAGAATCACTTAAATGTGTCATTGTAAATCCTACATTCAATTTTGAGGTTGTTGCACCATTTGTTCCACTTTCAGTGTTCCCCTTAAATCTGAAAAAATTGCATTTGAGTGGGTTGGGCTATTGTTGGAAAGAAATGAGCACGATTTCTTCACTTCCAAATCTTGAAGTGCTCAAACTGCGAAGTAATGCCTTTCGAGGGCCAAAATGGATAATAGAAGATAATGAATTCCCAAAACTTTACTTTCTTTTAATGGAAGACATGGATCTAGTGCTATTGAAGGGGAGAAATGAGAGCTTCAAATGTCTAAAAAAAGTAAGCATAAAGCATTGCTACAAATTGAGAAAGCTCCGTTGGAGAAGCAAGTATGTATTCGCTACAAATATTGACGTAGTTTACTGCAACCCTAAAGTTGAAAAGGAAATACAAAAGAGTACACTATATTCAGGTGGAGATCTAAAGCGGGTTTCGATCAATTCTGCTTGGAACTCATGAGTGGCTACTTACATCTCCAAGGTTAGTAATTCACTTTTATGATTTAATTGTTGAAGTTGAATGAGAAGGCTTTTTTCTCTTCATATTTTATACATATATAAAATGGTGCTTAACTGGACTAATATATATATATATATATATATATATATATATATATATCATAAACCTTTAAAGATAAAATTTTAGTTCATTCAAAATATTATTTCAAAATAAGATATTTTCTTAACAATCTTCTTCCAAATAATTTCTTATATATTGAAAAACATCTAATAAATTCCGGCCACGAAAAAAAACATCTAACAATATATAAGAGCTTATTTGATCTTCTAAATAAATTGATGTAACAACCTTTTGTCCAGGAGGAGACAGAGAAGTAGGTATTGAAGATGTTGTTCAAGTGTTGAGATCAAGCATTGGAGAAAGAGTACTGCAGATTATATGGTGATTATATATATTTGTTGAAATTGGGAATTCATTTAGTGTGACTTTTCAGCATGATTTGATGCTATTGTTATATACTGGATGATTACATTTATATCTTTTGGATTAGTTTTTCTTTGTATTTTATCTTATTTTTATGAAAAGTTGCATGCTTTATTGGTCCATTAACTGCAAATTTCATCATTTTATTTGAGTTTTAATGAAAAAAATAATTATTTTTCGTTTATTCTTTTGGTTCCACTGCTTTAACCTGAGATGTATATTCAGTATCAAACTTTTTTTCATATATATTAAGATATATGCCAAAAACTAATAAATCATGTAAGTCTCAAGAGCAAACAATACTGTATATCTTCCACAAAATTTCATCATCCAAGTCTCATGTTAAGATCCTTTGATTTCTTGAAATAAATATGTTTTTTCATGTTGATTTTATTATGTTTATTTTATGTTTTAGTTGTACAATGATTGGATTATGTTAATGTTAAAAGCGAAGTGGATTCTATGGATTTTCAAGTGGCTTGATCCTGAGATATGTCCAAGATCGAAAAAGCTTATCCCTTCTTGTTGAAAGAAGTTTGATAGGCTAGGAGATGAAATTAATGCTTACAAGATTGAAATAATCAAATTGATATTGAGTTGACCACAAGTCTTTATAAAGATGCAGATTATGATGACCATATATTGTTTTCCTCCCTTCCATTCCTCCTAGTTTGGAATTGAATGCAGTAAAGAAGAAACATAGTAGTGTAGTTCATAGCATCTCAATTGTAATTGCTTTGATGTTGTGTGTAATGGCAGTGTTGATAAGCAAAGTAGGCAAAGAAAGCAAAAACTATGAGTTTTTGCGACTTGTGTAATATAAGATTAATTTAACCACTAATTTGAAGAAAATCTAAGAGAGAATTAGAAATTAAAGAACATGAGAATTCCCTTTTGAAACATTGCAAGTATATATTGAAGTATTTTCACTTCCAAATAATTTGAATTCTGGTGCATCTAATACATATCCTCTTCTTCAAGTCACAAACTATCGTGACAACAAGACCACTCTACCGCTTACAAACGCACCTAATCAATCTAACACAACCAATAAAACTACGACAAGTCTGCAATCCTTAACACCCAAAAACACACAGATTAAAGGCCAATCTGTTGCCATCAAATATCGGCTACTACCCCAAAACGAAGGCTTATATCTCTCCCAATTAGAATTTGTCGACGAGAGAGTGTCGAGCCACTTCTTGTAAATGTGGTGGCTCTCATTGCGGTCTAAGATGGCCTAGATCTCTTTACTAATGTAGCTGCTGTAGAGCCTCATGCAGGGCGAAATCGCGCTAAGTGTATATGCGGCTAATTTCTTCTTTTCGAATGGTGTGACTATCTTAACATAAGACTTGTCTCCTCCAACTTTGCCTGATGTTGTTTCCATCAAGAACTCTGTGTACTTTGAGTTGCATCATCGCAAACTCTCTTTTTAGGTGGCTCGAACCCCTACCCCTGCCAAATTCATAAGAAACGAACAAATGTATCGTCTTTGATGCGTGGACCATAATATCACATGTATCAGATCAAATAATTGCATGTCATCTTATTCATTCAAACCTCATTGAAGTTGATTTTGGTGTCAGTAATACTGTATTCAAATATTTTGAATTTCTCAAGTTAGCACAGCAGACAACGTTTATATAGTAGTATCTCTATCTTTGTAGTAAATGATGTTTTGTTTGAAATTTTAAGTTCAATATATTTATTAAAGTTAGTTATAATATTCTGTAAACCATAAGTCCATTCTCCCAGTCTTTTTACAAAGTTCCCTTCATTTTTCTAAATTTTACCGGTATTTCCATCAATATTTTCTTAAAATCAAGGTATCAATATTTCCACCAAAATCAAAATTTTCCTCGTTGATTGAGACTAGACAACACAATGAACAATATCAGTTGTTCATTATATGAATCTATCAGAACCATCTTATAGTTCTTGAAGTGAAAAGAGCAGGGCAATTTGTCACGCCCCTTTTTTACTTTATTGTAAAATATCAGAGTTTTAAAAATTTTGGGCGTCCAGCAACTCAATAAAACATGTATTTCCAAAGGTAATTTAAATTTGCAAATAAAAGTAAGTCAGTTCAAACATCACTGTTTTATAAAACGTAAATCGTAAACAACGGAAGAAATGTATTTTTACTTTGAGATTACATAATTGAAATTTTGCAGCTCTGCAGCTACGCTTTCCAAAACATTTCAAGATCATCTTCTATACAACCAAAATAATAAGACACCTCTTTCACTTCTCATCTGAGCGGCTGCAATCTGTAAAATAAAATCACTTAAAGGGGTGAGTGCAAAAGGACACTCAGTGGGGTGGGACTTGTGGGCAGTTAAAACATAAAAGGAAACATATACATATAATTCATAAAGCACATTTGCAGATCTGAGCCATCTTGGAAAAACTTTGCTATTCTGAGCCGCCGTGAAAACATTTTGTAGTTCTGAGCCACCGTATTGTGGTTCTGAGCCGCCATATAACATTTTGTGGTTCTGAGCCACCGTATTGCGGTTCTGAGCAGCCGTATAACATTTTGTGGTTCTGAGCCACCGTATTGCGGTTCTGAGCCGCCGTATAACATTTTGTGGTTTTGAGCCACCGTATTGCGGTTCTGAGCCGCCGTATAACATTTTATGGTGCTTTAGCCATGTTGATAAACATTTCATAAATACAAACACATTCCTTCACATTGTAAACAATACACACTTGGGTGCACCTTAAACACATTCCTTCACTTTAATTAACGTAAACACGTTAATCATAAATACACTCATTCACTTTGCAAATAACATACATTCGTTTGCATCTCGTAGTACCATATAATGCAACATTCATCGAATAAACACATACATTTCATGTAGGCACATAACTTCACGTTAACTCACAATAAAAACATAAACGTGATACAAGAGATTTACCCCCACCTCAGATAAGTGGTGTCTTTGGCAAACTGCTAAGTTTCAGGGAAATAACGGGGTCTTTCGTCTGAGTTTCCTACAAATACGTATAAAACTCGTCTTAGCGGCTTAAAGAACCTAATTGTAACTTGACTTAGAACTTGAATTGAAAATATTCTTAAATAGGATCGATAGCATGGGTCTGTAGATAAGAGCTTTGGAAAATAAAGGAAGATGACTCATATTATATGGAAAAATGAGCATTTGTACGAGTGATGATTTATAAGGGGAAAAATTAAACTTGCAAGAAAAGAATGTAACTTGCAAGTGAAAAATTAAACTTGCAAGGCAAACTAATCTTGTAAAGTAAATTATACTTGCAACCTTGCAAAGTAATTTAGAAAACCCTCCTTCTCGTCATCATAAATCTGCCACTACCAGCCCTTCTTCCACCGCCGTTGCCGACAACCCCCGTCACGGTGACTCACACACCAACCGTCAAGCATACATCCACACACACAACCACAACGCAAAGACACCAAAACTTTCATATTTAAGTTAGTAATCATATAGTGATCGCATGTAAGAGAACACACTTTTCATAAACACATAATTCGCAAGAATTTACCCCACCTCAAACTCACTTAGAAACTTAAATGTGGAAATACAAAAATTACCCCCACCTCGTTCGGTGGTAACCCTTTGAAGCTCAACTCTTTAAATCCTAAGTTCGTTTCTTCACCTCAATCAAGCAGTATCTTGGAAAAACTGCTACGTTCCTTCGTCTGCGTTTCTGTTTGGAAAAACGAGTGTTAGCAATAGATGACGGCTTATCAGGGAAAAGAACAACGAGAGTTTTAAATATAGCTCTTGAAGATATGACTTTTGTGGCAAAGAAAACCCCTTGCACACTTAATTAAACTTGCAAAGAAAGCTTAAACTTGCAAGGAAAAATATAAAACTTGCGAGAAGAATTAAACTTGCGAGAAAGGATTAAACTTTGCAAAGAAGAAACTAAGCTTCCAAAATTAACTTGCAAACTTGCAAAGAAGACATTAAGCTTGCAAAATTAAACTTGCAGACTTGCAAAGTTGTAAAGAAAAGTTAAACTTGCAAATTAAATAATTAAACTTGCAAGGAACACTAAACTTGCAATCTGTGAAGGAAATAATTAAGCTTGCAACAAACATTAAACTTGCAATCTCGCAAGGAAAATAATTTAGCTTGCAATGAACATTACTTGCAAGGGAAACAAATCTTGCAAAGAAGATAATTTAGCTTTGCAAAGAACATTAAACTTGCAAAGAAACCCATTGTAAACCTACATAAACTTGTCGCCACTGCCATGCCACTCTTGGTCTCGGCATGTCGTATACTCCTTAAACGAACTCGCCTCAAGGCGATACTAGGTGGGAATGTTCCCAACTCATTGAAGAACACCTCATATGAACAGTTTCTTGGAAATTCTTTTGTTTAGACCTTCTGCTCCGCAACTTTCTTCAATTCGGACGCAGAAACGCAACTTCGACTTCACAAAATTCCTCCTCGGTCCTCCGACCTCGGATGACCACCAAACTTGGTGGAGACCTTCTGCATACCCTCTAGTATTTTCCACAAAAACATTTTTCAGGTCCCACCCTCGTAAGTGCCTCAAACAGCGTGTCGAGCACTTCCTGCGTGCAGTCTTCGGCACTCCTGGCACTTGCTGCCGCCCCTTTACCCCGCCCATACACGGCAGCAGCGGCGTCGGAGGCCGAAACGAGCCCATACCCATGACGGCCTCGTCATGTTCTACCTTTTGGGGTGAATCTTCTTGCCAGAAAAAATGACGATCGATGGCGGCAAGATGATGGTGGTTGGCAGCGGTGGAGAGAAGGGGAGATGAGAGAGAAAAATTTTGTGCTTACTTTCCTTTTCCTTCTTCCTACTTTCTTTTGCTCCTTCACGTTGCTCTTTTCCCACTTTGCCAAATTAAGTCATAAGTGTAGCCATAATGATGTGTTTAATTCTTGTGGAGAGAGAGAGTATATTAGTGCTAGGTGTCACAACCATGAGAAAGGAAAAAAATGTGTTGGCAACAAATAAAAAAAATCCTTGGATTAAAGCTATTAGCATACTTTCTTGGTTAATTATTTTAGGGTGTTATAGAGAGAGAAACCGTGAGAGATGGAGAGGGAGGAAGAAATCTGTGTGTGTGCGTACTGTCTGCTATCTTGCTTTTCTTTTTCTTTTATTTTCTTTCCTTTTATTTCATTTCTTTTCTTTTCCCACCCAAACCAGTTTAGAAGCGTGGGTGTCATGATTTTGGTGAGAGGGGGTTGGGAAAGGGGCAAGTGGCGTGGAAAAAAGGTGGTGACTAGCCACCTTTATAAATTTGTTTTCCTCAATTACTTAGTTAATTAATTTAATCAATTTCTTATACTTAATTATTTAATTACCTAGGTTTAATTAATTAAATTCTTATACATAGTTAATTAATTAGCAAAATATATATATATATATATATATCATTACACCTTAGTTAATTAATTAGGGTGTTATATTATTCCCTCCTTCAAAGAAATTTCGTCCTTGAAATTTGGATACGTACCGTAATATGGCAAACTTGGGTAGGATCTCTTCTTCTTTTTCCCAAGTAGCCTCCTTGATGTCGTGAAGGCTCCAAAGGACCTTGACTAAGATGACTTCTCGATTCTGCAGTTTGTGAATTCTTTTGTCTAGTATAGCTATTGGAATCTCCTCGTACGTCAAGTCTTTCTCGAGTCCGATATCTTGTCGATCGATGATGTGGCACGAGTCAAATACATATTTTCATAGCATGGGCATGTGAAAGACATTATGTATTCCTGCAAAGTCCGGTGACAGGGCTAGTCTATAAGCTACTTCGCTGACTCGTTCGAGAACTTCTAACGGTCCGATAAACCTTGGCTTCAGCTTTCCTCATTTTCCGAAGTGATAAACTCCTTTTGTAGGTGATCTTCAAAAAGACTTTATCTCCCACTTCAAACTTTAGATCCATTCACCTTTTATCTGCATAGGACTTTTGTCGATCCTGAGCCGTTATAAGCCAATTCCACTAAATACAAGTGGTGTTCCCAGCTTCCATGTAGATCCAGGGCACTGGCTCGCAGTAATCCTCTAGAATTTGTATCATCTGTTCGGTTTGCCCATCTGTCTGAGGATGAAATGTCGTATTGAAAGTTAACTTGGTGCCCAATTCTTTTTGTAGGCTCTGGATAAAATGGGGGTCTCTATCCGACATAATAGACATGCAGCCTGACGATTTCCTTTACATAAATCTGGGCCAATTTGTCCAATTGGAATGTCATCTTAATTGGCAGAAAATGAGCGGACTTGGTTAATCTGTCAACAACCCAGATGGCGTGGTTTCTACGATTAGTCTTGGGTAATCCCACTACGAAGTCCATAGTAATATTTTCCCATTTCCACTCAGGTATTTCCAGTGGCATTAGCATTCCTACCGGCCGTTGATGCTCTGTTTTTATCTGTTGGCACACCAAGCATTTCTTAACAAATTATCCGATGCCCTCTTTCATATTTCTCCACCAGAAAATTTCCTTCAAATCTCTAATACACTTTTGTGCCTCCTGGGTGTGCTGTATATGACGTGTTATGTGCTTCTTCCAAGATTTTCTTCTTAGCGTGTCATCTTTTGGTACGCAGAGTCTTCCTTTAAAAGTCAGGGCCCCATCCATTGACATTACAAATCCTTCTACAGCTCCTTTTTTCCATACGAGCCTTTATCTTTTGCAAAAATTTGTCTTTCTCCTGAGCTTTAATTATCTGTTCTCTAAGCGTGGGCTTGATGGTTAGAGCCGCGATTCAGGCCTTAATATTGCTTGGAGGCATGACCACTTCCAGATGTTATTGCTCGGACATTTCCTTTATAAGTTGACACTGATTGGTAAGCATGCTAGCTACCTCGCCTTTATTCTTTTGACAAAACGCATCAGCGACTACATTCGCCTTTCCTGGATGGTAAAGGATCATGCAATCATAATCCTTCACTAACTCCAACCATCTTCTCTGGCGCATGTTATGTTCTTTCTGTTCAAAGAAATACTTTAAACTTTTGTGGTCAGTGTAGATTTCACTTTCCTCCGTACAGATAGTGTCGCCAAATCTTAAGTGCGTACACTACAGCTGCTAGCTCCAAGTCGTGAGTTGGATAGTTCTATTTGTGCGTTCTCAGCTATCTTGAGACATAGGCTACTATTTTTCCTTGTTACATCAGCACACACCCCAGACCTTGCTTAGACGCATCACTATATACAACAAACCCTTTCGTCCCATCGGGGACAACCAAAACTGGTGCATCAGTCAATCTTTTCTTCAATTCCTGAAAACTCTTTTCACATTGATCTGTCCATTGAAACTTCGTTTCCTTGCGAGTTAATCTAGTCATAGGGGTAGCAATCTTTGAAAATCCCTCGATGAACCTTCTATAGTATTGTAACGCCCCCTTCTAGTAGGGTAATTACTTATACTAAATTATGCTTAACCTTCAAACTATCGTTGTGATTTTTTTTTCTAAACAACAGAAATAATTTTGTTTAGAAACATATCAGAGTTTTAAAAAGGTTTAAAAGCATCCAAAAAGAATTTAATTGTTTGTGTAAAACCTTACGTCAAAAGAACTCAAAACTAAAGTTTACTTTGCATGAAACTTAGAAAACTCTTAAAAAATCTTAAACCAATTTCGAGGCCGTCACCACCAATCACGCTTCAGCGCTGCTACCTCCTTGCATCACATCTTACTTTTGCCTTTATCTGCAATATGTGGTAATACTATAAGCAAAAATACTTAGCAAGTACATTACCTATCTCACAAAACATTTTTCTTTGCAACTTAATAGAAAACAAGAACATCACTAATAAAAACAATAATAAGAACATCACTAATAAAAACAATAATATACTCTTATACTTGAAAATAATATACTATGGGCCCAGACATGGTACCAATGCGCGCAACTTCGAAGAATCCGGGATAGCTAGCCACCGAATCCAAAAGGAGCAATTAATAACTAATAGGGCAATCTAGGAGCCATTAACTTCTTCTTGTGGGAGTCTAGGAGCCCGGTACCATTCTCTTAAAAATATATAAAATATAATTATATTCATAAATACTATCTCAAAATACTTTTCCCACTTTTCATAAAACAAGATTAACTAGCATGTTATACTTGATATAAAATATATAAAAGCACATCACTTAGCAAATAATCGCTTCACATTCATAGAATAACATAAATCAAACTCAAAACACTTAACTTAGCAAATCATTTAAACAATATTCACTTAAACACCAATAGGCACACATAAATTTTGCATCAATATTAACAATTAAAAACAAAACTACTCATACTGCAGGTGAGAGACGTACTTACCTGAAGCTCTCAAAATTCACTACACTTCAAAATCCTTAAGTATGTTTTAAGCTTCCTTAACTGAATCTAAACATAATTAATAGATAAAATACAATTAGTATCTAATCTTTCAGTACCTAAACTAATATTAATCTTTTTCCTTTAACACCTACTTATTTTCTTTTTTGTTTCAAGCTTCAGTAGAACAATTATATATATGAATACAACCAAATATTCCCTATACGTTTTTAATTTATAAGTTGAATTATATGTATCCACTCACTGTAATATGGCATAATCCAAATATAACAGATAATAAACAAGCTGGAAAAAATAGCAACCAACTCCCTTAAGTCAATTAAGCCGACTAATTACCTTCTATAAAATTTAGATTAATAATAATGGACTTATTAGTTTAATTATTCATTACTAAATCCACTTTATGAAACTGACCAGCAACACTAACAAACTGATTAATCTAATTAAACAATTAACCAATTAAATATATATATATATACACACACTAACCATAGCAGATTAGATAAAACCCAGTGTGCTGGACAAATTAATTACTCACGCCAAACTGATTAATCTAATTAAACAATTTGCCAATTAGATATATTAGATTTAATATATATTTACTAACCATAGCAGATTAGATAGGTTTCAGGGTGCTGAACAAGATAATTAATCACGCCGGCATATTCACCCCTCTACTGCACATATATTAACCTCTATTGCACATATATTAATTTAAAGGTGCAACAATTATGTCTAATGATTTTCTAATCCTGATATTCTATTTATGAATTACTTTAGTTTTCTTTGGTGATGTTGTTAGTCTCGATACATCATACGCGAGGAGCTCAGGGTGCAACAGTAATAGTAATTAACAATAAATTATTTTAAACTAATCCATATCACACTAAATAATTATGGAGGTAAAGAAATTACAATATATATGAAACCTTACCTACAGGAGGTCGTCTATGTCTATTCGGCGGCACGATCCATTTTTTTTTTTTTCCAACAGGCTACAATTTCTTCTCCTTTTCTCTCAATTCTCTCTTTCTCGTCTCTTTAGTTCTCATATTTATTTTGAAGTTTTAACCCCCTACTTATACATCTAGGGTTTGAACTCCCCTAATTTTCTTAGGAGTTAAAGAAAACGTGGAGTTCCAGTATTTCTCCACCATGTAGTTTATTATTATTATTTTCCTTTAAAAAAAATGTGGTCCCTTATTATATCTCAACAACTAAATTCTTATCCCCACAAATAAATTTAAATTCTAAAATTCTGTATTTAGTTCAATATGATTATAAGTCTACTAGTTATATAAGAATTCTAAACACCCCACATAACTAATTCACTATAATATAGTATGAGACCATGATAAATAAATTAAAGTCTATTATTTATAAAAGAGATTTAATTAGAAATTTAGGGTATTACAAGTATCCAGCCAGACCCAGGAAACTCCGTACCTCATTCACGTTGGTTGGCGTTTTCCAATTACTGACCGTCTCTACTTTTGCTGGATCCACCTCAATTCCCTTAGAAGAAACTATGTCTGAGAAAAACAACTCTATCCAGCCAGAACTCGCACTTTTTAAACTTTGCTTATAGCTTTTCTTTTCGCAAAGTATCTAACGTGATTCTCAAGTGTTTTTCGTGTTGGGTCTTATCAAGCAAATACACCAAAATATCATCGATGAACACTATCACAAAGCGGTCAAGGTACGGATGAAATACACGATTCATCATATTCATAAAAACTGTTGGTGCATTACTGAGTCCGAAGGGCATCACCACGAACTCATAATGTCCGTACCTCGTTCTGAAAGCTGTCTTAGACACATCTTCCTTTTTAATCTTCACTTGATGGTATCCAGATCTCAAATCAATTTTTTAAAATACGCTTGTGCCCCTAATTGATCAAATAAATCTTCGATTCGCGGCAACAGATACTTGTTCTTGATGGTTCTCTTATTCAGTTCACGATAATCTATGCACTTTCGGAAAGTCTCATCCTTCTTTTTCACGAACAATACTGGAGCTCCCCAGTGTGATACACTAGGGCGGATAAAATCCCTTTCCAAAAGTTCTTGTACTTGAACTTTTAGTTCTTGCAATTCTTTCGGTGTCATACGATACGGTGCCTTCGACACTGGTGCTGATCCATTAACTAAGTCAATGCAGAACTCGACTTATCTATCCGGTGGAAGGCTTGGCAATTCCTTAAGAAAAACATCTTCATATTCTTTTACTATCGATACTTTGTCAATTGGATACGACTTTTGCTCCAGTTTCACTACATTCACTAGCAAGACCTCGCAATTTCCCTTCTTCAACATTTTGGTTGCTTGTAGCTGACACCACTCGTGGGTTCACACCGATTCGCATTCCGAAGAAGGTGTATTCTTCGTGTTCAGGTGATTGGAAGAGGATCTCCCTCTCACAACACTTAATTATCATGTGGTTAGTTTTGAGCCAATCCATCCCTAGGATTACATCAAAATCTCTCATCTCCAAAACATGTAAATTAGCTAAAAGATTTTCTTTTCGAAAGCAATCTGCACATCTCGACACATGTACTGGGTTGTTATATAATTTTCCCCAAGGGTATACTAACCTCTAAGGTTTCCACGTCTACCTTATCATCTTCATATTTCAAAAGCTCGTAAAATTTAACTAACATAAACGAGTGGGTTACCCCAATATCGAATAAAACAAGCGCATGTATATCGCATATTGATAACATACTTGTCATGGTTTCTGGTTCATTGGTAGCCTCGGCTCTAGTGAGGGCAAAAGCACGAGCTCTCCCTACTTTTGGTCTCGGCCCGGCACTCGGATCTACATTTGGGAGTTTGGGACAGAATCTTGCAATGTGGTCTAATTCCTAGCACCTGAAACAACGTCTCGTTTTCAATAAGCAATGTCCAAAATGTATCTTCCCACACTTGGGATAGGGAATCCGACCTTGGGGAGTGGCAACGTTCGAAGTTCCACTCACTACTTGTCTTCTAGGTTGGTTGAAAATCGGATTCCAATTTGTACTTAGGCCCTCTCATTTCCTCTTTTCTGGTAGTACTGGAATCTTTTTGGGAACTGCAGATTCCAGGTGCATACGTGAGGCAACCTCTTGGGCCCTCTCAACGACCTTTACATATGTCATCCCCATTTGTCCTGCTAGGATGACTTCGATTTCCTGGCGCAAGCCCCGACTGAATCGCCTCACTTTCTTTGCGTCAGTACCAACCAGATGCGGGGTGTATCTGCTTAATTGATTAAATTTTCTTTCATATTCACCAACTGTCATTTGTCCTTGGTGAAGATGTAGGAATTTCGTTTCCTTTATGTCCCAATAAGCCTGGGCAGATAATTCTGCATGATTATTTCTTTAAAATCTATCCAAGTTATCGTATCCCTTTGTTCAGCTGTTAAGGTCCTTTCATATGATTCCCACCCAAAACTGGCTTCCTCCGTGAGCTGAAAAATGGCACACGAGATCTTCTGTGCGTACGAACAAAGGAGGTGTGCGAAGAGCTTATCCAAGCTCCTCAGCCATTCCTCAGCTTCCGCGAGTTCTCCCCTTCCATTGAAGATTGACGAATTAAAATGTTGGAATTGTTCAATTATCTGGTTCACCTAACTTCCAAATGTTGTAGGAGGTGGTGTCGTTCGTGTTGTATCTAATCTTTCAGCTAGCCCCTTTAGTGTGGTAATTAAATTGTCTATCATCCCGTCGTCTCCATGTTCATGGGGCTCTTCAGCGGGCCTGTGAGGTTCCTCAATGGGCCTATAGGTTCCTCAGCTTGTCTATAGGGTTCTTCAACTTACTTGGGTAGCTCCCCAACTGGTTGTGCACTTCTACGGGGTTGACCTCGAGGAGGCATACTTCTGTCATGATCGATAGAAAATTACGACAATTAAGTATTACGACGTTACTTTAGCAGAGGAGATTAAATGCCAGACATAAGGATAAAATAGATAGTTCCTAAGATAGCAAAATGACATGATGCCTTCATATATACATACATACAACAAAAATGGTCATCCGTAATTTCGATCATGGACTATACATACCTAACTACTTGTCAAAAGTTACTTCACGCCTACATATACATATCAAAAGTTTATCATTCATTATTCTTATATACACAACCCAAGTTCCTAAATTCAAGCAGTTGCGGCTGAAGGCGACGAAGGTCCCTGAAATCCCGGTGCCTGATCTACCGGAGCACCCTCCTCGGGGTCTTCTATCTCTTCAAGCTCCTCTAGGATTGGGTTCCTCAGCTAGTTGCAAAAAACAACTCAATTATTGACAAAGAGAGGTTCAGATAACAAGCCCAATCCACTTATCTACCTAGCTCAGGCCATCCTAGACTAGCTACTAGATAGGCTACTATGCCATGTAGGCCCAAATTTTATATTCTGCTCTGGCCCATCCCAATCCAACAAGCCCACCGGACAATTCTAGTTCATATCTTTTACTATTGAGGTCAATTACGAGCCTAACTTAGGTTACTAAATCGAGACTTAGTTTACCATATTAGATCAAAGGTCCAACTTAATGACTATAGATATCTTAATGATTTCCAAAGTTTTTTTTGTTTTTAAATGATTTCCAAATTTATGATATATTGCAAGCATTTATGAATTTAAACTTCATAAAACAATCAAACTGTCGTTATCATTCAAATTCTTATAACTCATATGGTTATAGATGCAATAAAATAGTGTTTCCAAAAGAATGGATAAAACATCCAAGTATAATATGATGGTGTTCTTGCCAATGGTACTTGTTATGTTGTTGTATATGTCATACAAATATGCCATATATATATATATATATATATATAATGTGTTCATCGATCACATTATCACCATCATTTTAGGTTAGATTAACTGTCACTCTATCATGACCTTTGTAAATATACTTGTAAAGGTACTTCATAGCTGTCACCCCCAAACATATCTCAACATTGATGTGACAGTTATATCTGGATAACAAATATTGATTGTAAAGAACCACCCACTGATTATTCAATTCAGCATTACGAACTTCAACAACCACCCCATTTTTTCGTCTTCTGTAGATTGGATAACTATATTTACCTTGTATTGTGTTTTCACAAAAAGATCTTGTATAATGAGATTTACACTTACCTACTCTGCTGTATAAATTTTATTTTCACTCTTTAAAATTATAAGTAGATGAGCATGTGGTAGTCCCCTTTTTTTAAATTCTACCACATGAACATGTGCAACAACTTTTCAGAATATTTATTTTTTAAATAATTGATCTTTCAAGTCATGCAATTTTGCTCGGAAAACTCTCACATTTAAATTTGGACGATCTTGAGCTTTTTAACCTTCAAACAGATTTTCTTGTATTTCTTTCCAATCATGATTTGCAAGTAATGGTGATAAATAGATCTGATTTTTCATATCTTTTGACTAACACCAATGCATCAAGATATCTCCTTCGCATATACCCTGGGCCACCAATAAATGATGCAGGAAGAAAAATTCTCGATCCAACTTCACTACCACGAAATCCATCTCTAAAAACACTATCAATGATCCCTTGGTAGAATTCAGTTCTCAAATTAGCTTGGCTCAAACCGAAAAATTGTAATCTTATTGTCTCCAATTTTATATAACTGTCAACTGCATATTGTTGTAACAATCTTTCTGCAAATAATAGAGTACAATGTCTCGGATCTCTAATTTGTAACTTCTAACAACTGTATTCTCTGTAAGAGACTCTTTTTGCATTTTCTTTTACGACAACTGATTATGAGAAACAATGGTTGGAATGATTAGAATGAACATAAACTCTTTGATCAGATTTTTTAGGAATACGTATGTTGTAGTACATATCTTCTTGCTCTTGGGAGATAATTTCCTCTGGAGTAGACTTTGATGTAAGTCTAGAAGCATTCAGGACATTTGGTACATTTGCTGCAATTGTATATGTATTAAAAAATCCAATAAAATTAAATTTTGAGAAAAGTTAATTATTTCTTAAAATATATATGTTCTCGAAATATATTATAACATAATATGTACCTTTCTCCTTATGAATATTTTGGTGTCATCTTGTTTCACCTCTTGGAAATAGAAGAGGGTATTGTAAAGTGTCATAACATCCAAAATAATGTATTATTCTATATTGGTCTTCGTAATGAGCACTAATAATAATATCTCGTTCAAACCCTACATTATCATTATTTCCCTCAATCCAAACAGTTGTAGCTTGATCTGCTGTCAGAGCATTGATATAATCTCACATCTTTGTTATACAAAGTTGTACATCATCTAGAGAAGAATACGCTGTTAGTCTTCTAAAGATTTTGGCATATGGATTTTTCTCTAGTATTTCAGTGAGCTTCTGTACAATTCCTTCTTATACATGTGAATTAAGGCACATTCTATTCGCAATTTTATTTTCAGTATCAAAAAAATATAATTGAAAATTAGTTGGTTTATTTCCATTAAGACTCAAACTTGGGAGAATGTGATAAATCATTCCTTGTACTAGAAAAGTGAAAACTCCTCGTCGTGCTGAAGCAAGCTCTTTATCCAATTTCACTCCAAATGAAGTGAATGAGAAAATGGAATTGTATGAACGTATATTTTTCCGAAAATCAATAGATTCTTCCAATTGAGAAGTGTATAGTTCGTACAATTTCTCTAGAATTTCTGAAGCTGCAATTTTAACTTTTCCATTATCACAACATAATGTGGGAGGCTCATACTCAAATCTTGTTGCTCCATAATAAATGCAACAAATGAAGTGAATGAGAATATGGAATTGTATGAACGTATATTTTTCCAAAAATCAACAGATTCTTCTGATTGAGAGGTGTATAATTCGTACAATTTCTCTGGAACTTCTGAAGCTGCAAGTTTAACTTTTTCATTATCACAACAAAACGTGAGAGGCTCATACTCAAATCTTGTTGTTCCACAATGAATGCAACTTGGCATTTTTTTTAGTTTATGTTCCCCTGACATTAAAATTCATAATTAGATAAATATATTAATATATAATTTTCAAATTTATATGAAAAATGTACTTCAATTCAAAGTTTAAAGAATATTAAAAAAATATACCTTCAGAGTTACTTACATTCGCTTGAACTTGTCAATTACATGTTGCTTGTCTCTTTTCACGATTCTGCAAAACATGTTCTACATAGTTTTTTTCTTAGCATCATTAAGATTTGCATATCTTCTCTTTTGTCCAACAAGTTTCCTCTCACGCCATATATATTTGGCGTTGACTGTTCAAACATACAATCATCAAAAAAAAATTAAAATCCAAGAAGGTTAAATAATAATAAATGAAGATAAAATAAAATTATAAATAAATTTATTTCTAACAAAGAATGATTAGATCTTACGAATGTCACCAATTTTAGGATCGGTATCAATTCCACTCATCGCAGACATCGCCACTTTTCTTTGATTATATTTCGAAAAAAAGCAAGGAGTCACTAAAATTTTAGAAGTAAGTTTTCGTTATGTTTATAAATCTTCTTTTTTTTTTAAATTTATCATCGTACTATAAATTAAAATTATTGGATTTAGTTGAAGATTTTAAGATTTGATAAATCTATTTGTACAATTAATTAAATTCGTAAAAATTATTATTGTCACAAATAAATGTATTACCAACATAATTGAAATTACTTAACTACTTAAAATCGGGTAATTAATTCTATATTATTTTTTTACTGCCACAGAAGAAAAATATATATAACATGATATGCTTATGAACTGTCGATTTAAGACAAAATTCATGCATATCTTAATGTAATAAATTCCAGATAAATAAAGGCGTGGCCAAATATACTAATTACAGACTAATATATGTATGTACAACTTGTTTATAGGCGTGCTTGTTCCATGCTACATAAATCATATTATGCTATCTTGAACAATGATAACAGGGAAAGAAGTTCAGACCTCGAAAATACAAATATACAAAGATTATAATATTAATAAAAAATAATTAAGGAATAATGACAGATTTCATCATTTATTGATTATGCAGCAGTATTCTTTTATTAAAAGAAAAAAGAAAAAAACTAATTAAAACCCCCAATATATGAAAATTAGGGAAAAAACAGAATCCAAGAAAAGGTCATGCAAGAAAAATTAACAAAAATATACAATCCTAATGAATTTCACACTGATCACAAAAAAATATTAAATAAATTTGAAGACAAACCACTATCACCAATGATGAAAATCTTGATGAGATAATTGTAATATGATCGTGCTCTTGCCAATGGTATTTGTTATGTTGTTGTATAAGTAATACAAATATGTCATATATATATATATATATATATATGTTCATATTAAATTAGAATCCTAATAAACTTCTAATGTAATTAGATATAAAGAGTTTTCCTTCATTAGAACTCTAAATTAAAGTCCTAATGAAATTCTAATTAATAAGATATGGAGAATTATTTTTAATTAGGACTTTAATTTACTAAGCATTAGTTAGGATTTTAAATTAGAGTTATAATAAATTGGTTTCATGATTAAGTCAAAATTTTGTTAATGGAAGTTTTGAATACAACTCCATTATTTATCTCCACCATCCAATTTAAAAAAAAAAAAAACGACCTCCTTAAAAAAATGAAATTTTTTATTAACAACCTACAAAATCCATTCATACAATTACTCTCTAAAATAATCATACAACCTATAAAAAGAACTCATCTACTTTATCAATTTTTCTTTCCTTTGATCATTGCTTAATCTCACTCCCTCTTTTAAAATGTTTTTTATTCGATTTTTTCTCCGGTGGCACTCTAATTGATACATTCGTGTACATAACTGAATTTGTTTACGCACTGGTTGTAAGTATTTTCGATTTTTACCGTCATAATATATACTTACGCATGAAGTTCACTGACAATCACTTGCTTGATTTATTGGTTGTTGGGCATTTGAGAAGCTAATGATCATGTTATTACGAATTAAACTGTTCATATTATTACTAATTAAATTGTATTTGGTGCCTCTAATGATATGGTCACTCTTAAAACTTTTAATACACTACTATGATTATATGTAATTTTGATAATATGTCGTGAGTTTTTTTTTTTTTTTTGTCTCTATTGGTTGTTTGGCATTTGAGAGGTTAATGAGCATGCTATTACGAATTAAACAGATCATATTAACTTTGAGAAAAATATTATGATAATCTATAGAGACAAATTTTTTAATATCACTTTCTGTAACTGATAAGAATTCCCTATGTCTTCGATTTCATATATAAACTAAATCTTTTTTTTCTTTTAATAATCCATTATTTCTTCCAATTCAATATTTCAATTCTCAACTAAATTCTTTCAATTGTTGATATCACCTTCATATTAAAGCAAATTAAATTAAATTTTTCATTGAATTTTAAAGAATTGGATGTATATTAATTTTTGTATAAATTAATATTATTCAAAAATATGCTTATAATATATCATTGAAAAGCTCTTTAAATATATATTAATATAAGACTAATTTTAGTTTAAGATTCAAAATGTTCAAGATTACAAAAGAAAAATAATCAAAACATGTAATTTTTTTAAGAAGAGTTTGAAATATAAAGAAATCTTGATTTTTATAATCAAATAAAAAAAATAAAATAAATATTAAATTACGTTACTATCCCTAATAAAGAGTGTTCTTTTATTAGGATTCTAATTTAATTTGCTTTGATTTAATTATGTAAGAGGGTTAAAATTGACATTATGAAAAATGGACAAAACATTCATACTTATATAGTGTAAAATAAAATAATAGAAATAGATATAGATATTTTTTTGTAGTCCTAATTAGTTTAGAAAACACTATTATTCTCTCTATCAATATAACGAACATCATATAATTGTCATATGCCTTCAATATTTGATAAGTTAAATTAAGGAGATATCCATTAAAGCAGGTAAAGTCCATAGGCTCACCAATACCTCAGGGACACTATATAATAACCCTTAATTAGCATATTAAATTGTTTAATTAACATACCCACAAGTTGCATCTTATTAAATTGTTTGATTCAACGATCTCAATTTCCTTGCTGATAGATTTCAGCCGTCCCAATATAATTAGTGTCGGCAAATATAAATAGTCTCTAAATGCTCCCATTTCCTCCTTATTTTGTCTCTTCTTGTATGTTGTTTAATATTACTGAGGAAATTAGTTTTCTATGCTACAGATTATTCAGATCTATTGCTTCCCCTTGCCTGCTCTCTCTCTCTCTCTCTCTCTCTCTCTCTCTCTCTCCATTTCTTCCTTATTCAGTCCCTTCCAGATTATTTGTTCAACCTTAAAAGGTTCTTAGATTTTGTATAGTTCAAATGGCTTATGCTGCTCTTGTTTCACTTGCACAAACACTAGATCAACTTCTCATTCGTCATTCATTCGTTGTTCACAATGAAAAGCTACAAATTCAATCTCTATATGAGAAGATCGTTTTCTTGTCAACTTTTCTTGAGGAATTTCCAAAAGAGGCTACCAAATTAGAATCAAGAATCACTGTTGTAGCAAATCAAGTAGAAGACATCTTTGAACTCCATATTTTGAATAAAATCCTTGGTTCAAAATATGGAAAACGTCGTTCTAATGTTTCAATCTGCTTTCCGCTAGCTCTTCCATCTCCCCTAAATTCCTTGAAAAACTTATACAAACAGTACTTAAATAAAGAGTACTTGGAGAAGGCCATAAAAGAAATCGATTCCATTTTGAAAGAAGCGATGGAGATGAAAATTAGGTGTACAATTCAAAACCAGATCATGTCTAGTTCATCAACACCTGTGCTGAATGTACAAGGCCCAGTGGTGGGATTTGAAAAGGACTTGACGGAAATACAAGAACGGCTCCATGGGGAGTCTGCTAAACTTGAAGTGATCCCTATCGTTGGGATGGGAGGCATTGGAAAGACGACTCTTGCTAGGTATGCTCTTCATCACCCTTTAACTCTTCATCACTTTGATGTTTGTGGTTTGGTGACTGTTTCCCAAAATTATGACAAAGCAAGTCTTCTGTTATGCCTTCTAAATTCAATTGATGCATCAACCAAGTTGGGACATTTTCTGAATGACTCACTGCAGCTGCAAGAACGTGTGTATAAATACTTAAAAGGGAGGAGGTTTCTAATAGTTGTAGATGATATATGGAGTGGTAAAACATGGGATGATGTAAAGGGGGTGTTTCCAGATGACTTCAATGGAAGTCGTATTATCATAACCACGAGGGACGCTGATGTGGCTTCTTATGTCGACTCGTCCATCCATCCTTACGAGATGCATTTGATGGGAGTAGACTTGAGTTGGAATCTACTTAAGCAGAGAGTGTTTGAAGAAGAACAATGCCCACCTGAACTTGAAGAAACTGGAAGGCAGATTGCTGAAAAATGCAGAGGACTTCCCCTAGCAATTGTCGTGATTGCTGGAGTCCTCTCCATGGTCGATCTGATGCAAGAAACTTGGAAAAAGATCGCAATAAAAAATGAAGCTGTAAATACAAGTGATGAGCCTTTCATGGAGATATTATCTTTGAGCTATATTTGTTTGCCTCATCATTTAAGACCATGTTTTCTTTACATGGGAGGTTTTCCTGAAGATTACGAGATACATGTCTCAGAATTGATCAGAATATGGGTAGCAGAAGGTTTTCTGAAATCAAATGGATCCAAAGGTTTAGAAGAGGTGGCAGAGGATTATTTGGAAGATTTGACAAAGAGAAATTTGGTTTTGATAATTAAGAAAAGGTATAATGGGAGGATCAAAAGCATAAAGATGCATGATCTCTTGAGAGACCTTTGTTTAAGAAAAGCTCATGATGAGAAGTTTCTCCATGTAATACATGAATGCAGCCTTTTGCCTATTGAGAAATCACGCCGCATAAGTATTTTATCATCAGTTAAGGATCATTTCCTGAACATGGATTATTCACCAATACATACTATTCTTACTTTTGCCAATACAGAATTTGGTTCTTGGAAGTGTTGTAGATTACTTAGAGTAATGGATTTAATGGATGGAGATTTGAGATCGCTGGATGACAAAATAGGTGAGCTACTTCATTTGAGGTACCTTGCCTTTACAATTAACACTCACGACAATTCAGGTATTTTAAAAGTCCCCGAATACTTTTCCAAACTTGTGAATCTTCAAACATTAAATATTCGTGGATCTTGGTATCGAAGGAGGTTAGATTTGCCGTTGGGAATTTGGAGAATGAGAGAATTAAGGCACGTTATTGTTTCTCATGGCTTACTGCCTGATTTTTCAGTAGAAACTTGTGATCATATTTCACCTCTGCAAAACTTGCTCACGTTAAAACGAATACATGCTTTTAGATGCTCTGAAAGGATCCTAGAATATATTCCAAACCTAAAAAAGTTGGGAATCTTATATTCACATCATGAGATCGCGGAAACAAAATGGTCAGAGTATAGCCTAAATAATCTCGTCCATCTGCAAAAGCTTGAAAAGTTGAATATTTATGCAGCACCGTGTGATTTCAAAGGTGATTTATCTGAGAGGCTTGCATTTCCAGTGACACTAAAGAAGTTGACATTGAGGGGCATTAGAGTTCCATGGAAAGATATGTCAATTGTTGGTTCATTGCCGAATCTTCAAGTGCTCAAACTAAAGTGGCATGCTTTTGATGGATTAGAGTGGGAAACTGTCGAAGGGCAGTTCTGTCATTTAAAAATACTTGTAATGCAAAACACAGATCCCAATGTTTGGATAACAGAGAGTTGCCATTTTCCCAGGCTTGAGCGCCTTATTCTTCGAGATTGCAATAAGCTAAGAGAGATTCCACGTGGTATTGGAGATATACCAACGCTTCAACTGATTGAGTTGTGGAATTGTACGTCATCTATTGTGGAATCGGCAAAAAGTATTGAAGAAGAACAACGTGACTTTGGAAATGACCTCCTCCAACTTCATCTAAAGGAGGCTCGTGACTGGTGGTGAGCTTCAGGTATTAATTTCCCCCACCCACCCCCCCCCTTTTTTTTCTTGACTTTATAAATAAAATAGCTATTAAGAGGAAATGTGGTTTTATTCCCTGTTTCAAGTATTTCCATGTCATTTAGAGGTCCTACTCAATTTTATGTAAAAAAGTAAATTGTTAGGACCATACTTTCCATAGTTTGGTTTGATTAATATTTTATTTGAATAATATATTGGATGCATCTGTGCTAATAGTGTTGTGATTCATTTTAATTATTTTATATTCAAAGGTAATAATTGATTTTAATATACATACATATACAGATTTGACTAGGCACATATCTTGAGAATGCGCAAGCTGCACACTTCTTCAGTATGCTATATTTAAGTTTTCAATAAAAATTGAAAATAAGAAAAATGATAAAATAGAGATATATAAAATCTTTCTCATACGGGACGCCATCACTTCACATATAATTGGTTGTGATTTGATCAACTCTATTGTTGTGATTTTCAATAAATATATTCACAATCTTAACAATTGCTAACTTGAGAGCTTTAACTATTTCCTGATTCCTTTTACTTATATCCTTTTTCATTTTATTGATAAGGTATTAGTTACATACTTATAAAATACTACTTGTATAATTGAAATATATGTTTACATTTTATTTATTTAGTGAAAGATACTACTTGTATATTTATAAGAAATTAATTAATGTTTACTCATAAGATATTGTATGATTGAAATATATTAGTTGTATATCCATAAAATATTAGTTATATATTCATAAGATATTAATTGTTTAATCATAAGTATTGTATAACTAAAATATATATTTCAGTGAAAAATATTAGTTGTGTATTCATAAGGTATTAGTTGATTGCTCTTAAGGTATTACTTGTATCACTGAAATATATGTTTTAGTGAAACATATTAGTTGTACATTTATATAGTATTAGTTGTTTACTCATAAGGTATTTACTTATATAACTGAAATATATGTTTAAATGAAAGATATTACTTAAGGTATTACTTGTTACATATAAAAATATTAATCATGTTACTTAAACTAGTATAAGTCTCATGCGATGCACAAACATATAAATTTTAACTATTTATATATTTTAATATTAAAATGTTGAACACAAAATATAATAATTTTTTTGGGAGAATTTTGGTCTGATTTATTACCTGTATGACTCACGACCATAAAATTTAAATATTTCGAGTTTGATGTGAAAATGTTAATTTACAAAGAAAAAAAAACAAAAATTAAGTTCTCATTCTCATTTGGTACACCCGTGTTCGTGTGATACATGGACAAATAAATTTGAAATGTTAGCATTTTTTTGATATAAAAATGTTTTTCATGAGAAATAGTATATAGTTCTTTAAAGTTATTCCAATTTAATCTACTACCCATATAATTATCATACGTTGTCTAAGTACTTTACTAATTGTTTTTCTCACTATTGGTCTAAGTACGTTGTCTAGGTACTTATGCAGATTTATATTCAATAACTTATTCATAATGAGTATAAAATGGTGATATTATTGTGTATTATAATCAAGTCTTGATAAATTTTCAACCTCATTTGGTATCTTTGTGATGTAGTTAATAAATTTCAAGATCATGAAAAATCATATAGTTCTTCACTTATTTCAATTTAATCTACTACCCATATACTTCATCAATTTTAAATATTTATTATTTTCATCATATGTTCTTTGACTATTTAACTAATGGTTTTTGTCACAATTGACCTCGAAAAAACTTGTGCAAATATATGTTTAATGAATGATTCATAATGAGTTTAAAATATTGATATTATTATATATTACTCCAAAATAAAATTTCTAAATTTAACATACAATCAAAAAATCTATATAATTATATAAACATTTGTGCGAAATATAAGAAGCGTTTTGTACGATATGTATTAGATAAAAACATATAGAAATTTAAAAATACAAATATAAATATATTATAAAAAATTGTACTTCATAGATTACATACATAAAATTAAATTACATAATGTTTTCAAATTTTAAAAAAATTACTTCTCATTTAATTTTTTTTATCAATTTTAAAATAAATTTATTTTAGTGTTACTTATATTCTATAAAAATATTTAGATATGAAAAGGTGTAAAAATTAAAACTCAATTTGTAATATATTATATGAATAATGAAATATATAAACGAAAATATTTATTATATTTATGGATATAAGTTAATGAAATACGAATAATAAATCAATGAAATAATAAACTAAAAATAAATCAATAAATACAACAAAACTTATTTTAGAGAGGAATTTTCTATAAATAATAATACTATTATTATTATTTATGTTGATTTTGTGTTTTTAAATTTCTCAAATGTGAAACTTTTAATCTATTAATAATAATTTTTAAATTCTAACTATATAGATTATGTTTTTAAATTCTAACTATATGTATCAAACATAATCCGTGCAACGCACGGGAGAAATACTAGTATATAAAATATAAAATGAAATATATAATATGTACATGGCGGGGATGCTACACTAGTTAGATTAATGGTCCAACATGATTCCCCCACAAGATATGCTACCATGTAAACTGTATTTTATATTGTGTTTATAGTTATGCTTATGGTAAAAGGTGAGATTAGCCTCAAGTTAATTGACAAAGAATTACAACATTGCAATAAATACTGGACCTTATATATTTCACAAGTGTAATATTATCTACTAAAGAGACCATAATTGAACATTTTATTGTTACAAGTAACTTGTACAACTCCCAAGACTAGTTTTCACTAGTTGAAGAGGCTCAAAAGAAACAAGTCAGTTAACAAACTCTTCCTTCATTGCCAAAGAAAGAGCACCAAGACTACCTTCAAAACCTACTGTAACTCCAGGCATGGCCACTGCTCTGCTTCCCACAAATCCCCCTTCTCTTATCACAATCTTCCCATACTTAACTTTGCCACATTCGCCCTCGTATATGTGGCCGAAGAGCAGCACGTCTCGTCCAATAGAACCATGCTCTTCTATTTGCACCAGCTCTGGATTCAACAATGCACCCATGCTGTCCACATAAACCCCTGCATCCCATGCAACTTGTGATCCCATCAGCTTCATCCATACGTTGAAGAGAAACGATCCGCCTGTTATTTCCATGAAATACTCTCCAATCAGTGTCTTTATAGCCTGCCAAGTAGTGTCCATGAATATCCGTTTGCTCCAAATTGGCTCGATTTCACCTTCTTTCTTCTTCCCGACCAGAACCCATTTACACAAGGCACAAACGAGCCCGGATAGGATCCCCGAGAAAAGCCAGAAGAAAGGCAGCAAGTAAACCATTTGTGTACTCTTTGTCTTGCTCATGTAAAAGGTGAGGTTGATTGGAGCAAATATTACCAATCCTACGAGAAAATAAGGCAGAAAAATCTGCAGAAATGGTTGAGCAGATATAAGCCACAAGGTCACATACCAAGGCCTTGTAAGTGTTATAACTTCTTTGGTGACATTTCTTGATTGTGTGAATGCCATAGGACAACCTGAAAGATCAATCTTGACATCTGATTGGTTCAAGAAAGTCCTCCAAGCCTCGGGAAGTGGCTTGTTGTTTCGTATGTGTTGACATATTTCGTATACAACTGAACGACCATGATCCATTGATGCACTTTGGTTGCATGATGAGGCCCTGATGACATCAACTTCTGGACATCTAAGAAAAGGGTTAAATTCCAAGTGTTCTGATTCTTCTTTGGTGAGTACTTGATCAATTATGACTTCTCCAATGTCCAAGTGTGGAAACTCAGTTTCATCCCATGGTTTTGTACAATCGAGTGCAATGTCACGTGTCGTTTCATCATCTGGGACCGGTCGTGTTTGCATTTGAAAGACGTACTTAACTCTGTCTACAGAGTTCACTCGACGTTGGAAGTCATTCTCAAGGAAAAGCAGAGGACGTTCGTCTCCCTCGTCTCTGGGGATAGCTCCTGTCTCCGGTGGAAGTACACCCATTGGCTCGACCTTGCCATGATCCTCACCAAACTTGCTATCATAAGGCCTCAACTTGAACTTGACATACATTTCTTGACCATCTTTGAATCTGAACAGCCTGGAAATATTTGAGTAATAATGAAGCTCTGTATACGAGTCTGCTTTCCTTAATGAGCCCCACATTGCATCCCTAATGTGCGGAGCATGCTTCACGTGCTCTTCTCGTGCAGCAGCTCCACACACTAGCCATGAGGCGAAGTCGCCTATGGTTCGTGCATGGAAGGCATTTCCAGTCTTGAGGGTCAAGTCAAGCAGTGGAGATTTCTCATTGTTGATGTTTGTCAGAATTCTTATGGCTGCTCCACGTGGATCAAGACGTGCATCGTCATCTGAGCTTAAACAGTTACTATGGCGCACGATAATCGGATAGCTTTTCCCGGGGGAGAAGATGGAGTGATCTGGGATACCTTGTAGCTGATCATAAAGCCTTAGATATCCTTTTCCTGCAGCACCAATACGGTGGAAATATCTCGACTTCACTTTAAGTGTTGAGCCTGCAAAGTTGGCAGCAAGATTTCCAAGTACCTTTCTGTACTTCATATCCATCTCTTCAATCCTATGATCAAATGAGTGAAAGGTGTTCTTGACCATGATCGGATTCGGAGATCCAACGTAGACGCCACCTGTATGAAGAACTCTATCTCGAGGAGCAACTGATAAAGCCCCAAGAATGACATCTTTCTCAAGAACAGAACCAGGGAGGACTAGGCCTTGACTTCCCACCACTGCATTGTCTTGTATCTGAATTTTCCCCGAAACGTAGCCATTTGATGTGTAATAACCTGAAACAATTCGACTGAAATCACCTAAATGGACTCCATCGCCAAGTGAAACGAGTTCCGGGTCTGATACAGGGTTTATCGCTCTGATTGAACAATGTCGTCCCACTTTGGCTCCCATGTATCGTAAATACCAACAGAAAGCTTCTGTTCCAGAAAGGAACTTAGCGAAACGTACGTGGCATGCGGTCACAAGCCTGTGGAGAAGCCATTTTTCGAGAGGTGTTGAAGGGCTATTTTGTTTTCTTGTGATAAAGGATTTGAATAAGGAAGTGAAGCAAGTGAGGATAAGGCCATAGCTGGTGTAGGCTATGGCAATGTAGATGGCAAAAGTGATGGGATTTGAAGGGATAGTGTTGGCTATCACAGTGTATGCAACAATGGTGTGAGGTAACCAATGGAAGGCTCCAGATACACAGATCAAAGCAAAGTGTTGCATAGTGGGTGGCTTTTGTAATATCCAGAGATAGATGAAATAAGATGTAGCTGCTGATAAGCTTCCAAGGAATCCAATCCCATATATGCTAAGTAAGTGAATAATGGATGTATAATTATGTTTGCTCATGATTTGCTTTTCCATTTTACCCTGCATTAAAGAGAACAAAAGTTGGATTATAAAACATGTAAAACACACACTAGTAATTTTTTTTCTTTTATTGTATTTGATTCTTTGATGTCTTAATATTTCTCCTTCAGGTATTCATTTTTTGTCCAAGTGCATTAAAGCCAAGTGTAATGCAATGTAAAACACAGATAAACCAAGAATATAGGTTTGAGAGTCCTTAAAAAATGAGAAAAATATTTTCATTAGATTAAAAAATCTGGATTCTTATATTCCTAACAAATCAAAATCTAGAAAAAAATGAAATAATCAAATCGAAATTCTAAAACGAAAGATGATACTTTTAGTTGATTGTGTTGTTTGTGGACTCTTAATTATATATTTTCTTTCTGGATCTTCTTTAGTGTCTTGCTCAATGTTCTCGTAACTGGATCAATGACCAAACCGGTTTTTTTCGTAACCCATTAGTGACCAAACCGGTCTGGCTACCGGTTCAACCGGTGAATCGACCGATCATATGAAATTAAACAATATTTTGGAATAAGATTCTATATAGGATTATGATTCTACATATGAGCTTGGATTAGAATTTTGTATAAAATGAGAAAATAAAAATATAATTGAATTGGAATTCTAATATGATTGAGACTAACCTTTTGGAAATTATCCATATCAAGAGTTGTAGCTTGAGTCCTTCCTTTGCCACATGCTAGTGGAAGCACTTCTTCTCCATCTTCAAGCACCATGCCTCGTTGAATCAGAGCATATGGTCCCACTGAAGATCTCGAACCAATTTCAATAGGAGAAAAACTCAAGATCCCATTTTTCACTTCATGGCTTTGAAGCAGTGCTCCTTCTGCAAGCACTGCTTCTTCGCCAATCGAAACCAAAAATGGATCAGTGATATCAACGGTATCGATCAACGAAGACGATGCAATCTTAGCTCCAAGCATCCTAAACCAGTAGTTGATGAACACAGTGCCTCTCAGATGAACTGCCAAAACTTTCGACGAAACTTCTTGAACCTTGTAAAGCGCCCACCATTTCACGAAATCACCGGACCAAATTGACACGTTCGGATTGAGAGCGTAGTTTGGCTGTAAAAATGGAGTGCCCAAAAAGGCTATGCTAATGCAAGTAGAGAAAATGCATAGCATCCAAGAAAGAGGGGCACAAACCAATGTAACCAAGTAATCGAAGAAGCTACTTCGTTGCAAGATGTTGAAAGTAGACATCCAATGTGCAAATGTGGAAACGGAGAGATAAGCAGGAAGCACGAGCAAGAAGCAAACGTAAGCAAGTGCTACAAGCTGCATTGACCATACGACTAGCTTACGAGACGAAGAAGCCTCAAGAGGAATTTCTTTTGGTTTGGACACTCTCTTTGTAGAATTTGGTTGAGGACAAGACTTCTTTAATAGATTATCTGAGAAATCTGCCAAGTCATCAATGCAAGTTGCTGTGAAGATGTCTATAGCACCAACAGGGACCCCTAGAAAATCCGAAAGCTTTTGAGCTGCTCGAACGACACCAATGGAGTCGACCCCATAAGATACCAGACTTTCGGTTGTGGAGATTTTGGCAATGGAAACTCCAGTCATTTCAAAGAGCAGATTCAATAAAAAGTTTATTATGTCTTTCCTCGATATATCAGAACGAATTGGAGGTTTAATGTTTATTGCTTCGGCTTCTGATGCACTTTTGTTTTCCAATTTTTGTCCTGTTACTTGCTGATGAATAATATCCAGAGTCCCATCGGAAAACCTTTTTAGACACTCAAACCTCTTGATTTTCCCCGAGGTTGTCTTGCTAATCGTCCTCGGTTTAATGAGAAGAATGGAAGAGACCATAACACCATGTTCTTCCACAACACATGTCTCAATCTGTCTAATAGCCTCTTCCTTGAGAACAGACTTAACGTCTCGAACCTCTGCAATTATAACCAACCCAACTTGATCGGAAATTTCAGAAACGGGTATCCTTTTCGACAAAAGGATATCCTTAGGTACACCAACTGCAGCACAACAACCAGGACGTATAAGTTCGCATGCCTTCTCAACTGTTCTCTCAACATCCGAGGAATATACATTCCTCCCTGCAACAATGATCAGATCTTTCATTCGGCCCGTGATGAATAACTTTCCCTCGACAACTCGTCCCAAGTCCCCTGTTCGTACGTATTTTCTACCAGGATGGTTTTGTAGCTCGTTTCTAAACGTTGTTTGGCTCAACTCCTCCATATCCCAATACCCAACACCAGCACTTTGACTACTGATCCACACCTCACCTTCTTTTTCGGGTTCTTTATGCTCGTTGCAAGTCTCTGGATCAACGATCGTTATATGGACATCAGCATCACTGTCTCGATCAATGTAGCCACAACACACCCTGTCTTTCCAATCAATCAAGATTTCTTTGTCATCTCCATATGCACTGCACACATAAACACAGTTCTCTGCTAATCCATAGCCAGGGGCCATAACCTTTTCAGAGAGTCCAAAAGGCTGAGTCAACTCGAGAAACTTTCTCATGGTTGGTGCCCTGATTGGCTCAGCAGCAACCATGAGAAAGACCATGGAGCTCAAATCAAAGCTTTCTTCTTTTTTAGCCTCTAGCCTGCGATTGAGGAGCTCAAACGCGAAACTGGGGCCCGCACTATGAGTAGCTCGATACGTGGTTATAGTTTGCAACCACAATAGAGGGTGTCGAATAAATGTCAATGGAGAAAACAGAACTGCAGATCCACCACTTACCAAACTAGTAAAAAGTCCCCCAATAAGCCCCATGTCATGGTACTGTGGCAGCCAACTCACTAGTATTGTACTCGATGTGCTCTTGTATCTTCGTCTCATCATTTTAACGTTGTGAATAAGCCCACCATGAGTGATCATCACTCCTTTGGGCTCACCGGTTGACCCTGACGTGAACTGTAGAAAGCACAGATCATTTGCTAAAGGCTCGTACTCTTCTTCGCCTGCATGGTTTCTTGGGATGGAGATTCTTGATATCTTCACCCAAGAATCCGTGTGCAGCCATGGCAAATCAGGCCAACTAGCGGAGAATCTGTTGCTTCGTTTAATTGACAACATGTTTCTGGCAGCAACTGCTTTGACAGTTATGTGATAGCTCACTGTTGAGAGAATGGCAACTGCATTGCATGCTTTGGCAATGTTTGAAACATGAAGCAACGCTTGTCCGCCTTTCTGAGATGGATCAGGAGGAACGACGGGCACTGGGATAATACCTGATCTCAAACACCCGAAGAAGGCATCAATGAAATCGAGCCCTGGAACATAGACCAAGAGAGCCCTGTCACCTGCTTTGATTGTTGGATTTTGACATGTCAGCAACTTTTCGGAAATTATGGAAGCCTTTAAGTGAAGTTCTTTATACGTTCTCTGAGCTATAACATGTCCCTTCTCGTTGATCCACGTATAAAGAGTCCTGCTTTTGGTGACACTATGAGTTCCCCAATGTCTTAAGTATGCATCAAGTGAGAAAAGATCTGGAAACAGAACTCCTGGTGATTCTTCCAGTTGCCTTGGAGCTAAACCTCCATAACTTGGCTTCAATGTCCTTAATCTCTGAAGAAACATACATTGCACCGAATGAAGTTCGTAAATTGTACATGACATTGTATATGAATGTATAAACTATCCATATTTTGATATTCATTTGATTACCTTAACATATGGATATCTTGGTTCAGGATCATCATTTGAAAAATGCTTTCGGACGAGCTCAAATGCATAACTAGAGTTCCTCTCAGTTAGCTCAAACGCCATTAGCCCACCAATATAGTACGTATTGGATTGACCCTGGAGTTCAAATTCCAGCTCCTCGTAGAATCCATCCTTCATATCTGTTTGTTATCCAAAACTCATTAAGAACAATGATGTGAATTCATGCCTTAGAACTTTTTTATTATGTGTAATTATTCATACCTTCACTGCTGACATGGGGAAAGTAGTTGAATCTTCGTTGTATAATCATTTCTTCAATTTCACCTCCCATTCTTTTAACTGCAGCAATGGCAAGCTCAGCAACTTTGGTCCCCTGAATATCAGCAGAATTACCATAAGACCAGAAGAGAAAAACGTTTGAATCCTCGTAAAATCTCTGCATTGCAACCGGATTTCCTAAAGCTGCAGGATCATCCATAAACTCGTCGAAGTAATAAAAGCCTTTTGGAATGTGATCAAATTCCTTTATTTTCAAGACTGTTGTATAGTAGTCTATAGTTTCAACTTTACTGAACAGCTTCTTTTCCAGCTCACTCATGTCCATTCTGTAGCTCACATTATCTGCACCAACAAATCTATTCAATAATCTGGAGAAAACATGCACAAACTATGTAATAAAATATAAGGTTCAAAACACTTTCCCATCTAAACTGTACGTGATTCGACACATTTTTGTATATGAACTTCAAATTTTGTACATTTTATGGTATCAGGCAAATCATAATCATTAATGTTTCCAAAATCAATGACTAGGATTTGTCTAATACCGTAAAGTGTAACTAATGTAAAGTTTATATGGCAAAGTGGAACGTTTCAAAGTTTATACAAAATAGTGTCAATTCGCGTGTAGTTTGGATGGAAAAATGTTTTGTAACCCTAAAATGTAACATACCTTGTGTATTCAATGAAGGTGATCTATAAGTCTTGCCACTATTAAATGGAAAAGCTCCGGAAACAATAATTTTATCGAACTCCCTCTCTTGCACGTCGCCATTCTCACTCTGCAACGCGACTTTAACAACAGACGAATCACGAGTGATTGAGAGTACTTCTGTGTTGCAACAGACTTCTACATGAAGCCTTTCACTTAGCTTCTTCCAGAGGCTCATGTAACCTCCTTTGAAGCGATGAATCTTACCAGCCATTGATGTTCTGGTGAACTCGTGTATGTAAGCATAAGGCATGTCTTGTACGAACCCATAACCAGATGCTGTGTATCCATATATGACGGATTTTGGAACGGAATGAAACCCTTGATTCTTGAGATATTCCGGGGCCAAATCCGGAGCGAGTTCACTCACAGCGTTTACTCCGATCCGACCAGATGCTTTGGCCTTATCCTGCAGACAGAGGACATGGAATCAGAAGTTCACTACAACAATAAAGCAAAAACATTGATAACTGTCGAAAAAACATTTTGCAACAACATTTTGTAGCTAAGTTATTATCACAATAATTTTCTCATAAATAGTCCTTTTGCGACAATGTTGTTGTAACTAATGTATTAGCGACAATATCATGTTGTCACAAATAAGTTTTTTTAAGTGCTTTCTGTGACTTATATGTTGTCACCAAAAATAGACTATTCACAGTATTTTTTGTTGTCGTAAAAAATCTCATCGCAAATACTCATTTTTCTTGTAGTGGTTATTGATCGAATGAAAATTAGAGAATGTTTTGTTTCATTAACTGCTGACCTGGAGTTTCAGTGTAAGAGAGATCATAGACACATAATCTTCTACCAACTTCATTTCTGTGAGAGCTCCAGTTGAACTATTAACTAGTGCAAATTTATGGGTGTCCATGTCTTCTGTTTCAACACCAACTTCTTTGGCTAAGTGAAAGATACAAGGAGCACTGTTTGCTGCAAGAACTTGACCTCCCAAATCATACATCATTCCTGTAAGAAGACATGTGAGAACCTTACATATGATTTTAATTTCAATTTCGATTTCCAGTTTTCAATATTTTCTTTGTTATTTATGAGATAATATTTGTTTTTATGTGAATTTAGACAGAGCCTACACTTTGAATATTATGTTTAGATATGATATTTTTTTTTCATTTGAAACTTATATATAGTTTTATAATAGATGGTTTTGATATTGGTGGGTCTTATTGAATTAGTTTTTTGAAGTTTATTATAATATTTTTATATTTTGTGAATTTGATAATTGTAGGTATCATTGCATACGGCCGCTAACCTATCAATTGTGGACATATCATGTTAATATGTTAATTTTTAATGTGTCAAAAATCTAACACAATTATCAATTTCACATTTCATATTTTAAAAGGAAGAAATTTTTACACTTCAACCATGGACATGTGAGCATTATTTTTATTGAATAATATTCATTTGAAACTTATTATACTATATTATGTTATATTACATAGTTTATATTGTCTGAACTTGAAAGTGGCAGGATGCACTTTATCACATATAATGATTGTTTGAAAATAAAGGTTTAAGGTTTGTTGTGCAGATATTAAAAAATTAATTAATAGATATAGTTATCAAGTGTGTATATATAAAATGGCTATATTATATAATATTTAATAGACATAATTAATACTATAAAACTAAATAAAAGTTTAGTAAAAAAAAAAAAAAGAAAACGAGATAAGGAAATGTTGGAAAAGAAACCATTAAGCCTTCTAGGTACTAAAAAAATGATACATAAACTAAATCAATTGTATTTTCTAAAGAGACAGTTATTTCAAGACAAAATGAATAGATATTGATGAAAATATGTAAAACTAACATGGCTTATAATATCTAACATATGGGTAAAAGTTGGGAAGATTCCGTTGTAATGTCTAACATAAGATTTAATCCTTGAGACACGTCAACTGGCTATAACGCACAAAATAAAATTGATTTGTGAAAATTGATTTGAATTATAAATAATGAGACTTCATAATGTAATTTTATTTATGAAATGGTTTCATACAAAATTTTTGTGTACAATCACAACATCAATATTTGAATCATTTAGATGCTTTCAAATAACTAGTAAGAACCATGTGTCACTGAAAAAAAAAATTATATATATATATATATATATATATATATAGTTCATATATTAATAAATTTGTTACTTATTTGTTGAAAATATTTTACCAAAAAGATTGTTAATAGAATATCAGAAGAGTCAAAGACTCAAAGGGTAATCAATGAAATAAATAAATAATTGATGGTGGAATTTATAAGACAAATCAAAGAAAAGTAAAACTAGAACGTACAAGTTACAAAATTAGGTATACTTAGAAAATTGATGTAAAAACTATAATGATATAAAAATGCCTAGGAATTGGAAAAAGTAATAAGTGAGGCAATGACATATGACTTTGAAATTTCCTAAAATATTTGATTTTAAAGAAGAGCGTAAGGAGATCTATACAAAATAACAAAAAAAATGAGAAAATAAAAGATTGACATAAAGTCAATGAGTCATACACCGATCTTATAGAAAAGAGTAGTAGGAAAAATGGTAAGATAAATGACTAATATATTAAGTATAAAAGATCAGTTGAGCATTAAATGAGAGAAAAAAATTTAATTATTTACAATTTTAATTGTACATGTGACAGAATTAATCAAGATATATCTTACGAGTTGGATCCCTGCAATTAGACTCAGCCCATATTGAACAAAAAATCCATATAATCCGAGTAATACTCAAACAAAAAAATTAAATGTGAAAACTGAGTAGTATATTTTCATCAAAAAGTGATACTGTTCATTAAAAAATAAAATTTCATCATGCAAACATGTAAAATAATACTTTTTCTAAAAAAACTAAAATAATCACAGTAATAGATTTTAATATGCAAACTAAAAATTCAAAAGTATACCAAGCGTTGTAACACAACGAAGATGCATGTTCAATTTATAAATAAAATAGATATTTGAAGGTATATATACGATATACCTGTCCTATAAGTAAATAATTTTGAAATTTATTATCCCTATATTCTTAAACGTATCAAAGTCTTCAACAAACTCTTTGGGTCCATTTCAACGTGTGGATTTTAAATATAGAATTTGAAATTAATGAGTTTCATATATATCTATTTAAGTTTACCTGAATTTAAAAGTTCACTAATACTCCTAAAATAACAGTTCAAAATGAAAAGAATGAATTTTAAATTTATATCAATTCAAATATCATCAATAAATTTATTACAGTGAATTAATTTCAAATTCTTCTATCCAAACACAATCATGTAGTTATTTATCTATGCATTTAGGATTCATATAAAATGTTGGTTGACTATACATTAATATAATGTACGTGGCACTTACCTTCAATTTCAACGGACTCGCACATTCCGCCTGGAGATGAATTTTTCTCAAGTATGGTCACATCAGAGTAACCAAGTTTGCTTAGTGCATAAGCAGCTGAGAGCCCACTGGGTCCACCTCCGACGATTGCGATCCTCGTTTTCGAAGGAAAACGAGGATGCAATTTCGAGAATTGATCGATGATAGACACACCATCCATATTTGATCTGTATGTAATTTTTCAAATTTTACTAACCATTTATTGAAGAGAAAAAAAACATGTATATGTACACGTCTGTCATCCTACTTATCATGAGCATATATTAATGTGACCACCGCTGATGTGTCAAAAACCGAACACAATTATTAATTTTATATCACAATATTTGAAGAAATGTGATCTTTACACATCAGCGATGAATATTTTAAGACATGTCCATGATAGGTAGGAGAACATTATGTTGTTTATATGTATATGATATAATACATTTTGCATGAAATAATATTGTTCTTTGTATGAATTAATGAAATTGAAAGAAGATAGAGGCTAGAACTTGCTTACTGTTAGATTGCAGCAGGGAGATTGAAGTGAGGAAATGATGCTTAAATCATGGCTATAAAAGTGATTGAAATATTTGAGAAATTAAGAGTTGAGATTTAGTGATCTTTTTAGAGTGGTTGAGCATGTTTATATAGGCATCATACATAATGAACAGTTTATTTCCTTGACATATTCTTTGTGTTTGAAACTGTGTAGAATATATATACTTTTCTTTGTGTTTCTTATTCAATTATTGGCATTCAACACTTTGACAATGCCTCACTCATATATACTATTTTTGGAACTGATAAAATGTAACCGCCTTGGAACTATTATTCTAGGAGTTAAAGATAATATTGAAATTGCAAACGAAATTCTCTATTTTAGTATATATTGTATCTGTTTTTCTAAATAATCATCACATATTATATATATAAATATTTTTTTAATTATTATGAAATTTATAATATTTAAAGATAATAAAATATAAAATAAAATATCAAAATACAACAAATGATTCAAATAAATCACTTAAATTGACCCCAATTAGTTCTTAGGTGTAGACTGAATTCGCGTCGCCGAACGTAAAAGGTGGGGAATTATTCCCGGCCGTCAAATAAAAAGGTACGTGTCTAAATTTTTTCTTGTCCTCGAAAAGAAAATTATGTTCTAAAATTCAAAATCAATTTTTAATTAAAATTTTTATAGGATAACTAGTAACAAGAATTATAAGGATCAATAAGTGATTGAAATTTTTATAGGATGACTAGTAACAAGAATGATAAGGATCAATAAGAAATAAGAGTAGGTTTTACGTAAAGACCGTTTCACGTGTGATGGCATCGTATACGGTTGTATTTTGAGTCACAGTCGATCATACTCAACGACAATAAAATCGTATATTTATAACTCTAAAACACATATTTATAACTGAAAAACATATACTTGCATGTTATTGTTATACACAGACTATGTATCGAGACACGACCATGCTCGGTGCCGTCATAGATGCGATGGTCTCACCTGAGATTTTGTGGATCAATAATATGATATAAAATGTGACACGACATATAAATGATACAAAAACATTAATTTTTAAAGGTAAGTCTTACGTTAGATGGTCTCACGTAGGATCTTATGTATAACAGAGGTTTTATGAATCAATAAAAATAGATCAGTTCATCCAACATAGTCTATATCAATCTCACATATGACTATATAAAATTTCACATAACGTTTTATGTGAGATTGTCTTATAGTTTGTGCCTGATTTTAAATATTGTCAGATGCATACTTATATTTATCTATATACTAAAATAATAAAATGAATAATATAAATATTACACGGCACTGGCCACAGGCACACAACATAATATAAGCATAGTCGCCCTCAGTTGGGATAACGCGTTATGAAAGAAAGACAGGTGGATTTTTGTAAGAAAAAAATAAATAAATAAAAAGAGGAAAATATACATTTTTGTTTTTGTTTTAATATGGTGATAGATATTGCTTAAAATCCCCGAATATCTGTAAGGGGATATTCCTGTTAAATAAACGGAATTATCGAAGGTGTGAACACTTGTATTTGGCTGTTACAATGAACATTTCATTAATGTTAACAAAATTTATGTACTCTATTAATTTCATGTAACCATTGTGCTAAAAGTCATTGTGTAAAAAAAAAAACAACATAAAAACAGACACTATTATAGGCATATGCTATCCTTAAAAGCAGCATCTTAGCCAAATCAAACATTAACTAATTAGTAATATTTTTGTTTAAAATAATAATAATAAAATAACTTGTTGAATGCACCGGTTCTCCATGCAATAAACCGCCGGCGACGATAATAAGATTCAAAAGAAATTGTATATACAATTCAAAAATTGATAAAGATAATATGATTTAAAAGAATTTGTAAATACAAGTCAATTAGTGATGACCAAATCTATATACGTAATTTGTAATTTGTAAGTACAAGTCAATTAATGATGTTCAAATCTATATTCGTCAATGCAAAAACACACTCTCTTTCTCTCGTTTACGCTAAGTCTATACGTTGAAAATAAAGAGGTGATGCCGGTCTCTTTCAGTTTTCCCCTTTTATTTATTATTTAATGGCTCATGACTATTTCTTGGTCCTTGTAAATTGTAATGATTATAGATAAAAGAATATATGTAAATCAGAGTTTCTAATTTATGGACTTACTGAGTCATCATCTTACTTCTCAATTAATCTGACCCTGTAATCATTTGTTTTTTCTAAAGAAATTTCATTAGTTAAAGATATCAGCAATATAAAGAAGCGAAACTCCCAATCCAAAAAACTAGCATTAGAACGAGAACTTCTTGCTAAGCGATAAACAATCTCTTTGATATGTCTATATATAAAAGAAACTAACAAAGACTGGCACATAATCATACCTTAATTGATACGTCATACATGATAGCTTTAAGGAGAACCAAAACCTCAACCTTACATTTGAGGAAACCTGATGAATGGTTCAACTACTCTGCCATGGGAGAAACATGAACATCACCAGAACCATTCTCAATTAATTAGCTTTGTCCTTATGAACATTAAGAGAACAGGGGCGGACCTATGCTTGGGCCAAGGGGGCACTGGGCCCCCTGAATTTTTGAAAAAGTGTTATGGGTATTTATGTAATTTCACATTTTTAATTTAAAAAATAAAAAAGTTGTTATGAGTATGACACAGATCCAGCAAGTGTCTTTTATATGTGCAAATTTATTCATTTTTTTCTTTTTGAAGTCAACATATAAAAATCCTCTTTTTTTTTTTTTATCTTTCTCAATTCCTTCTCCATCTAAATTTAAGATAAAATGTTGTGTTTATATTATTTTTTTACTTAATTTTTTTTATTATTGTTGATTTATTGTTAGCAATAAAGATATTATTATGCATCGATTTTAAAATACAAAAAAAAAAAAGACAAATGTTGTAATTCATGTGTTAAGTTATTTATTTTTTTACATTGATGTTGTAAAATAGAGATATAATTAAGTTACTAATTTAGAATGATATTACTTTATATTGTAATATATTGTTTTTATCGAAGTTGTGACAAATTTATGGTGTTAATTTAGAGTTGTTATATTTTTTTAACTTGGGTCTTATGTGAGAACTATCTCACAAATCTAATTACGTATTACACGCCTTACAATTCACATATATATTTATGAAAATGAGTTTTTTTTTTGTAGGTAATAGAAATTCATCTCACTGTAACTATCCGTAAGATCGTCTCGTATAATTTTTTTTTTATTAGTTGACTTGAACCCCCTGAGTTGAAATCCTAGGTCCGCCACAGATTAAGAGAATCACAAATTTTGTTTCACCAAGTGCATGGATCCCAGATCCGTGCAACCGGGTCGACCCGATCCGGGGTGCATTTCATGCGTCCCATGCGCGCCTCACGTGCCCACACACGCATTCACGCGCCCAAACCCTAGTTGAAACACTAGTTTTCCAATTATATTGGTCTAACATTTTAGCTTGCCGAACTTAACCTTTTAGTTTGCCGAACCTAATGTAACATCCCAATTTTTTTTTTAAATTTGTAGGTAACATTTCCATTGATAAACTATTTATAAGTAAATTTTTAACAAAAAATCTTTTTTTTTTAATATACTTGTAGCGGAAATAAATAATACAAATTTTAATCAAAAGTTTAGGCAAATTTAATTTAGGGAAATCTTGAGGGAATTTTAGAGGAAATAATCTAATAATTCAATAACGCTTTCATCAGAAAACATAACATAAATAAATTTTGTCATGCTAAAGCAAAAGAAAGGGAGAAACATTTAATATCTTTAAGAACTAAATAATTTAAAGAAATCAACAATTTTGACACTAGCCACCGCGCATCCACTCCACTCCACATCCATGCATTTATTCTGAAAGGTTAGATTATATATATGGAGTGAGCAAAACATGAGCTTAGTGGGGACATGCTTGTCAAGATTAAAGACAACATGTAAACGCAAGACAAACAACAACAACATGCATAAAAACATTTTCCTCATCTTGGGATTGGCCAATCAATTAGCACGGTGGGCAAACCCCGAAGGCCTACTTATGACCCATAGACCTTTAATAGTCCCTGGCTAGTTCTGAGCACGGCGGGCAAACCCGAAGGTCTATTTAAGACCCATGGACCTTTGATGGTCCCTGGCTAGTCTCATGCATAGATCATAATCATAGCACATCGTCATAAAATCATTTTCCTCATAGCATATCGCATCAATTCATCAATTACATTCACATAAAGCATTTAATAAAGACAAACACGAGTTAGAAATCCCCACCTTAAAAGTTGAAAATCTTGAATGAACAGAATGTGAATGCAAGTCTACACCTCGCGAGTCACACCTTCCTCGTCACCTAGTAATCCATAAAGAAATAATTTACTAAACTCAAATCTATTAGCTAAGAAGAAGACTAATAAATATATATATATATTTTAATTAATCTAAGGCTCTAAAAGAGATTAAATAATATTTAAGAAAATTGGATCACTCACTGGAAATCAACAGAAGATAAAACATTTTTTTTTCTCCTCATCTCCTCTCTCTGGTCCCACTCTTTCTTTCTCTCTGGTCTCCTCCTTTCCTCTTAACTTACGTATTAGTATTTCATTCTCAAAGAAAAACTCTATCTCTCATCTCTCTTTCTCTCTCTGGTCCCCGTATTAGTATTTCATTCTCAAAGAAAAACTCTATCTCTCATCTCTCTTTCTCTCTCTGGTCCCCACTCTTTCTCTGGTCCCCTCTTTTTCTCTCTCCTATATGTATCTTCTCTCTCTAGTCCCATCCTTTCCTCTCTTCTATATATCATCCTTGATTTCCTTCACTGTTTCTCCACTTAATACATTTTTGGTTGATTACTTCTCCATATTACAACACAAAAATTATACTACAAAGGCTTTCATGATTTGTATGGATTTGAGTTTAATTTGTTTCGATTATTCAACACCTATTAAAGACCTAATCTTATTTATTTGGGTTATAACTCTAAATCTAATACGAATCAACCATATATCAATAAAATTGAATGAATTAACCTAGGTATGACACAAAGAATAACTACAAGAGAAAAGGGAGAAAAGAAACCGAATTCCTTTTAAGAGACTGTTTAAATTCCTAACCTAGCGTATCATTCATTTCCTATTTATAGGATGATTTTAAATATTGTCAAACCTAGCATAAATATGAAATGAGCCTATTTGCTATTGGGCTCAATTTAAAAGATAATTAATAAGGTTTTAGTTTGTATTCTAGTTTAGGTTCAATATTTAAATATAATTCCACCTCTTCCTAGGATATTTAATTATATCATTAATAATAATAATTCTTAAAAAAAATATAATTAATTAATTTTTTTTTCTCGGGTGTTACACCAAACCTTTTAGATATGTTCGTATAACCTTTTGCAGTATATGACAGACTTATAATATCTTTCAAAACTTTTACATTGTAATAATATAACATTTATGCATAATAATTTCACTTTTTCATTATAATAATATAACCTTATGTTATTTTGAAGTACATAAAGGTTATGATATTTGTATATAAAACTTATACTAATATAACATAAAGGTTAAGTCATACAATATGAATTTTTATATTGAAAAAAGTTTAAGTAATATCACTTAAATGTTATGATATATGTATGTAAAGGTTATACTAATATAACATAAAAATTATACTTGGTTAACATAAATGTTACATAATTTTTAATTATGTTTTTTATATTAAAAAAAATTAAGTAATTTTACTTAAAGGTTATGATATTTGTACATAAAAATTATACTCGGTAAACATAAATGTTTATATTCGGTAAACATAAAGGTTATGTCAGAAATTAAAAAAAAATAAAAAATTTGGGCGAGGATCTAGGCCAGACCCGACCCGATCCAACCAACATACCCAGTGATCCATGCACTTGGTATACACTAACACTACTCTAATAGTGGAGGAAACTAGATGATGATAGTGTCCTAGGCAACCACTCCGAAAATTCACGAACTTCATCTGCCATAAGTTGACCTAAGAAGATAAACTCGTCTTACTCCACGTCTTTTTAGCAAAAGAACACTCAAGAAAAATGTGCCACAAATTCTCATAACCATTCTCGCACATAACACAATAAGTGGACACATATATCACTCTTTTAACAAGTGCATGTCGTGAAGGAATACATTCCCTCCCAGCTCTCTAGATAAAGAAAACTCAAAATAGCTTGACTTTACAATATATTGACCGTTTTACTGTAATGTCAAATTCTTTGATCTTCTCCCACAGCTAGTGATATAGAGGTATTCGACAAATAGCTTTAATTTACCTTTCACAAAATAGATCTTCAAGAAGTGCTACATTCCATAATCAATCTCTAGGGATCATAAGATCTACCACCATCAAAAAAGAAAGACCATAGGGGTTTCTAGCTAGCCTTATATTAAAATCATCACATAACCAAGGCTCATCCCAAATATTGATACTACTCCCATTTTCAATCCTCCACCTAACCCCATTTTGAATCAATGCTTAGGAACTCCCAAATGCTTCGTCAAGTATAACTTTGGATATATATGCCACAATTGAGCATTTAGAAAATATACCTCAAAAAAATATTTAGCTTTGAAAACCCGACAAAAAAACAACATCAGGGTTGGTAAGAAGTCTCCAACCTTGTTTCCCCAATATCACGAAATTAAACAAATGGAAATCTTGATAGACAAGTTGTTGGTCTCGACACATAGGGATTGAGCACCAGTCAACATCCAACCTGGTCAGCATGTAGGTTAGCACCCTACAACCTAAAACAAGAGGGTCAACATGCCGGTCTCAACATCCTGAAAGAGTGGGTCAACAACGTGAAACGAGTGGGTCGTGGTAGACAACATGCAGACAAGATGCTGAGACCGGACCTGCTATGGTCGAAACGTGGCACTGGCTGCTATGCTATATGGAATAAAAGTAGCACATTTCCCACAAGCAATTGCTTTTGTCGTAGTTTGCAAGCGTTTGAGGTTCAAACAAGTCTCTCGTCCTCTTTGTGAGCACCAATTAACTTCTTCCAATTGAGTCAATTAATTTCGTTTAAGCTGTCTCTTTAGAACCCCCACCAAAATGAATTAACCATTAACTGCATTTCATCCACTACAGATTTTGGTAGTAAAAAAACTTGCATACAATAAAATGGAACGACTTGTGCAACTTATTTCACAAGAATCTCCTTCCCAACCTTAGAAAGGTACGTTTCTTTCTCCATGATGTAATTTTACGCCACAATCTATCCCAAAAAGCCAAAAACAACATTCTTATTCCTTCCCACAAGAGATGGAAGACCCGATTAAATATATGTTTGTATCCAATTTTTGATTAACCACCAAAAATTTGCAAAACCTTCTCTCAATGACCTTCTGAAGTATATGCACGGCTAAAGAAAACACCTGATTTAGAAAGGTTGATTGATTGCATGGAAGCTTTCTCATAATCAAAGAGAATACACCTCATGACACGACTTTATCTATATGTAACTCCTAATAATGATCTTAATGAGAAAGGTATAATTTATATATTAGATTATATTTTCTTCATCTCATTATATATATGCATTTGAGAAATGGTTATTAAGAATTTAATAACTAATTATATTGTTTAAATTTTGTAGTAGTCGATGAAAAACATGAAAAAAAATGTATCATGAAGAGAATATATATTATTAATTGCTACAACCTCAAAATTAGAGATCAAAGACAATTGACACATTTATATGCAATAGAAAAAATATATAAAATTAGATAAAACAAAATTACGTGGATAAATTTAACTAAGTTTTCAAATATTAGGTTATGAAAACAAATTCAATTTCTAGCAAAACAATTCATTGAATTTTATTATCTTGAGATATAGAAAACTAAACAATTGCAAATACAATATCAGTTTTTACATTATACTACACATTATTAGAGTATAAATATAATTATTTTATGCAAACATATATAAATGTATGAAACTAAGACACAAACAGTATTAAATGGAAGCACAAAAATAATTTAGAAAACCAAAAGAAGACAAATAAACTAAAACAACGGAAAAATGTAAAAAAAAAAAAAAACGACCCATGTGAAACCAGGGCCGGACCGTAGACTACACACATCGCTGCCAGGTCGCCGACCATATGCACAAAAAGACAAAAAAAAAAAATATTGAAAACAATTTTCAGCTTGACAACCGATTAGGAGAAGGGTTGAAATTTCAACCTTATCAACCAACCCCTCAATTTAGATTACCCAATTAGATTTTGACACATGTCATTTTCTTATTTGTTGAATTAGATTTTATATGGATAAAATGTATACTGTAAATATTGTGGATAATATGTATTTAAAATATACATATATATATATATCAAAATTCGTATTTTTTAATTCTCTATAAATAGACACAAATATTGACATATTTTGGAACATCATCTAAAAAACGACTTGATTGAGCATATATGACAAAAATTTGGAACTAGCTAGGAATTAATATGTAATTTGTATCTTCTGTATTTGTAATTTTTTTTATTTCATGCATCTACTTGTAGTTTGATTTATTTCTTTTTCAATTTCGTCTTTCAACTCTTGTAATTGTAATTTCGTTATTGTATCTTATTCTAAATATGTTTTAAATTATTTTTGTATTATAATTATAGATTTAGAATATTAAATTATTTAATGTAATTTTTATACATTTTAAATATAATAAATATTGATTATAAAATATATGTAATTAATATATAATAAAATAATTATTATTATTTTAGGTTGGGTTGGGTTGGGTTGGGTTGGGTTGTGGATGTGGGTAAAAAAAGATAAAGTTAATTTGAGTTGTGGGTTGAATAGGTGGATGAGAAAGAAATTAATATTTTGTTTTAGGTTGGGTTGAGAGATGGTTGTGAGTGTGGGTAGTCTTAAAAAAGGCCGAAGAGTCGGTCGACTCAAGCCCGGGAAAATTACAAACTTTCAGGGGTTCAAAAATATTTTAGGTACCTATATACATATGTATATATATTTTTGTAAATATAATTTCAATATGTACAAATAGTCCACCGGATTCTTCTCAACCTTCTTCAATAGTTTGAGTCTCAATAAAAGCAATATTTTTTGTTTTAATATAAAGATGGACCCTAACTCTCTAGCCTGTGGGCTGTGGCCTAACGAGTCTACGTAATTTTTATTTTTATTTTTTTAACATAAAGATGGGCCCTAACTCTCTAGCCCAGTGGGCTAAGGCCTAGCCTCCCCTTCCACATGGCTTATTTTCCATTAAAATTAATACATCAAATTTAAGATAAATCAATGATTTTAAACGTCCACACATCTCTTCTTCCATTAAAATTAATACATTAAATTTAAGATAAATCAAATAATTTAAAAATAAATTTTAAAAGTTTCATTCACATCAAGGAGAATTGTTCACCACATTAAGAATAGATAATTTCCTTTGTTTCATATACAATTCTTCATTAGTTTATTGATTGTTATTTGAGAAAATAGTTTAGTTTTTAACTTGATAGTTAATAATGTTCTACTTTTTATTTTTTTATTTTATAATAATTTATGATTTGTTAATTTAAGTTTTTAACTTTAATTTGTATGTATAGTGTTGATGTCTCCATGCTTGACTCCAAATATCAGAAAAGAAAAGAAAAATTAAGGATGGAGAAATTAGTTCAAAGTCAAGTTGGCTTGTTAACATAATATAAACATTTTCAATATTGTAAATGATTCAAATTTCATGTTTTACATTGAGTTTGTATAATTGTAGTATTTAGAGAAATTAGAAGCCTATTTTAAAATATGGACTCAAGCCCAAATATTAATAGGTACGACTGTGTGCAACTCTCATGCAATACACATGTTCTCTACTAGTATAATTCAAAATTAAATACAAATGTGCCAACTCTTCCTAGGTTGTGATAACTTCAAATTAAGATGTATAATACAAATTTTAATCAAAAGTTTAGGCAAATTTAATTTAGTAGAAATCTAAGGTATTTTGGAAGAAATAGTTTAATAATCCAATAATGTTTTCATTAGAAAACACAACATAATTAAAAAAATTCATGCTAAAGCAAAATAAAAGGAGAAACATTTAATATTTTTATGAATTAAATAATTTAAAGAAAGCAACAATTATGACACTAGCCACCACACATCCACTCCACGTCCATGCCATTACTTTAAAATGTTAGATTTTGTATATAGGGTGAGCAAAACACGAGCTTAGGGGGGACATGCTTGTCAAGATTAGAGGCAACATATAAACACAAGACAAACATCAACAACATGCATAAAACCATTTTCCTCGTATTGGGATTGACCAATCAATTAGCACGGCGGGCAAACCTGAAGGCCTACTTATGATCTATAGACCTTTGATTGTCCCTAACTAGTTCTGAGCATGGCGGGCAAACCTAAAGGTCTATTTAAGACCCCATAGACCTTTGATAGTTCCTGGCTAATAGCAAAGTCTCATGCATAAATCATAAATCATAGCACATTGTCATAAATCATTTTCCTCATATCACACTGCATCAATTCATCAATTACTTCACATAAAACATTTAATAAAGACAAACAATAGATAGAAATTCCCACATTAAAAGTTGAATATCTTAAATAAAATGAATGTGAATGCAAGCCTACACCTCGTGAGACACACCTTCTTCATCACCTAGTCATCCATAATGAAATAAATTATTAAACTTGAATCTATAAGCTAAAATAAGAAGACTAATAGTTATTTTTAGTTAATCTAAGACTCTAAAAGGACTTGAATAATATTTAAGAATATTGGATCACCCACCGAAAGTCAACAAATTAGGGAAAATTGTGAGAAGACAAAACATCTTTCTCTCTCCACCTTGCCTCTTCTCTCTCTGGTCCCCACTCTTTCACTCTCTTTGGTCCCCTCATTTTCTTTCAACTTACCTATTATTTCCTTCCCAAAGAAAAACTCTTTATCTCCTCTATGTCTCTTTCTTTGGTCCCCACCCTTTCTCTCTCTCTCTCTCAGTCCCCTTCTTTTCTCTAAAATCTTTTCTCCCCTCGATCCATTCACTGTGTCTCTACTTAATTCTCTCTTTACTTAATTACTTTATCTCACTAATTTATTATTCTCCATTTCACAATACAAAATTTATACTACAAAGGTTTTCATGATTTGGAAGAATTCGAATTTAATTTGCTTAGATTATCCAGCACCTATTAAAGATCTAATCTAATTCATTTGGGTTATAACTCTAGATCTAATACGAATCAACCATATATGAAAAATTAAATGGATTAATTTAGGAATGACACAAGGAATAACTATAAGGGCTCGATTGGTTCGTAGGTTGAGTTTGTTTAGGTTGGTTGGGCTTTTTGGGCTTTTATTGTTCATCGAAGATAAAATAACACTTTTTGGATGATTGGTATGTAGGTTTATAAAGGTGGGTTTGAGTTAAATTGGTGATTGGTATGCATGGTTAGGGTGTTTGCAAATATGAGTTTAATTGTAATTGAGTGATTGGTATGTTGGTTTAAACTAACTAAATTAGTTAAAAGACTGTTTTGCCCCTACACCAAAAAATAATAAAATAATTAATTATGTACAGTGAGGGCGTTTGGTAATTGAACACTGATTACTATTCATACAATATTAAACCCACCAAAATTGGTGGGTTTAGAAAAGGAGAATAACACACCATAAACCCACCATAAGCCCGATTTGTAAGCCCGAGCCGGCCCAATTTTTCGGGCTATAAACCTTCATACCAATCACGGGGTTAGGTTGGTTTATAATTCAAACCAACCTAAACCCGCCAACCAATCGAGCCCTAAGAGAAAGGAGAAAAGAAACTACGTAACTTCTAAGAAACTGTTGAAAATCCTAACCTAGCGTAATCTCTTTTTCCTATTTATAGAATGATGTTAATTATTCTTAAACCTAGCCTAAATATGTAATGGGCCTACTTGCTCTTGGGCTCACATTAGGAGATAATTAATAAGGTTTGTGCTTGTATTCTAGCTTAGGTCCATCATTTAAATATAATTCTACCTTTTTTAAGGATATTTAATTATACCATTAGTAATAATAATTTTTAAAGAAAATAATAATTAATTTTTTTTTTCTAGGTGCTACAGTGTTCATCTGCCCAGACTTGTCATTTGCCACCTTATTATAATTTCTCGTATGATAGTTGATGTGTCCGGGTATATGGACATGTCAGAGAAAAAATAATTCAAAATTAAGCGAGATTAAAAACATGTTACATATATAAGGTTTTGTTATTCTAGTCAAAACTGGAATATTTGGTTAAAATGACAATTTAAATAAAGGTTGTAATTTGTCTGGCAACTAACCGTATTTTTAAAATAGTGTTTGATGCATGCTAGTTAAATAATATTTTGTAAATAATGATAATGATTAGTACATTCGATAAAATAAGCTAGATCATTTAATGATAAACAAACTACAATCATACTCTCAATAGTTTGGCTCAATTCGGTTTAATTACATCCCATCACAAACCATGGTAATTGAGGAAGTAAGGAAAGTATAGTTATGGGTCAGACTTAGGTTGGGGATGGCATCTATTTAATAGAGATGAACAGAATACACATTGGTGAATATGTATAATAAGGTGATCTCTGGTCTAATTTTATTGTTACTGTTGGTGGCCCACCAGTCGGAGCACAAACGTTGAAGAAGTAAAAGTATTACACCCCAAATTAAAATTCAACTACGAGAAGTCTATACTACTATTTCACTGAGGCTGCTCAAGATGCTGCTTCCAAACTACTAATCTTATTACTTATGGTTGAATGGAGGTAAATTTTTAAAATCAGAGCAGTAAATATTATCAATTGTTTATATATGTATATGATTGTATCTATGGTTAATTGATCTTGTCTGGCTTATAACTATACATGATATCGTAATGCAGGGCAGGTTGTTGGGCCTTTGGGGGTCAACCCGGATGGCCTAACTCTATACGCAAGAGAATTCACGTGGAACAAATGTATGCACGTCTTGATGATGAATATGCAAGATCAGCGTACACGAGCCGCACAATCTGCGCACACAAGCTTCACGACTCGCACACGCGAGCCGCACAAACAATTCATTTTTTAAAATTCATACTTACGATTTTTGAGGAATTTTAGAAAAAATCGATCTTGAGGAATGAGTGGAAGAAATCTTGAGAAATGTATTACCTTTCTCCTCCACAAGTGAAATCTTCACATCAATAGCTAGAATCTTTAGGAATGAGTGGAAAATGATTAGAAAAGCTTGAGGTATTATGTTCAATATTTTTTGACTAAAAATTTAATTAATTTCTTATCTCTTGGATAGTTTAAATTTTTGTTATCCTTATTGGCTAGAAATCTCATTTCCTCACATATATATGTGCGGAGATTTAACATGATCCTCATGTTTGTTGTGCAGAGGTGAATACCTTGTTCTAGAAGTCACCAGTAGGAGTGGGATTTTCCTATTCTAACACATCCTCTAATTATGATATGTCGGGATATAAGAACTGGTGTGTGTATATATATATCTATTACCTATATAAAAGTATGGATGTTTCTTACAAAATATAGATTACCTAATATATCCTTAGTAAAGATTATTATTTAAGGTTATAATAGTAATTTAAGATTTTCATAGTTAAATAATTTTATATAGAAATTGTAATCCAAAATTATATAAAATTCTATTATGAGTAGGACTCTATTATATTAAGACTCTAATTTAATATAGATCATATATCCTTATTAAAGATTATTATTTAAGGTCATGATAGTAAATTAATATTTTTTATTTGAATAACTTTATATTAGAATTCTAATATAAATTAATTATTTTATTTTCACTTTATAATTTAATTACTTTATATTAAAATTCTATTTATTATTTTTGTATTTAATAACCTAATATTGCTGTAATACTTTCCTCGTGCCAATACTGTTCTTTAGAATATAGTGGTATTTGAAATGAAGTAGTCATAAATGAAATTTAGAATTTTCATATTGGAATAATTTTATATTAGAATTTTATTTAATATTTTAATTTTTAATAATTTTATAGCAGAATATTTCACGACTTTGTTTATAAGGCAGCTAATTATTTGCACATATAATATTATAATAATTTAGTTATGTTTCTCCTGTTTCTTACGGCTTCATTTTTTTTTCTTCCTTTGTTTTATTTTTTTTAATAAAAGGAACCATTTACTCTCCAATTTCGAAGGATTAATTTAGTAATTTTATATTAGAATTTTAATCCTAATTCTAATAGAATTCTAATAATCCTGATTTTTACATGTAATTTAATATTTGTAATTGCATTATAAGGAGGACTCTTTCAAATACACTTTCACCAAATTATATTATTTAAGGTTATGATAGTAATTTAATTATTATTTTATTTGAATAACTTTAATCATTGATTTTGAACATATATGATTAGGATTTGTCTGATACCGAAAAATGATTCAAATTTAAAGTTCATAAGGCAAAGAAAAATATGTTAAATTTTCTACAAAACTTCACGTATAGTTCTGATGGGAAAATGTTTTTAACCTTTTTTTTTTATAAAAGAAAAATCATTTACTCTCCAATTTCTAAGGACTAATTTAGTATTTTTATATTAGAATTTTAATCCTAATTCTTATAGAATTCTAAAAATCCTAGATTTTACCATATAATTTAATTTTTTTAATTGCATTATAAGGAGTAGTCATCCAAATCCACCTTCACCAAATTATATTAGGCTCCATTTGGATGCAAGAATTTGAGGAGGATGTGAAATTCCCCACAGTAAATTTATTGGTATAGATGCGGATTTGAAATCAATTAATTTCATTTTGAACTATTTTTTGATCAAAATGAGTGGATTTCACATTCACCCCACTTGAGGTTTATCAATTTATGAATCTATTTCTAAAATACAAAATAAAAAAGAAGTGTTTGAATGCATTCATTGCACAACTTTGATATTTGAGTATGAACCACCTACGGTTTATTGTAATAATGAAAAAATTAAGTTCACAAAACTATTGAGGATCCAATTGAAGTATTGGATATGTTTACTTTTGAGTCTGAAAAGACGTTTGAATTTTTTAAAAACATTTGTTCATATAATTATTGGTCATACTCTTTCTGATAAGAGACATAGAATAATGTATTACTATGGATGTTATGACTCATTACAATATCAACTTTGACATCGAGGGGTGAAACAGTTTGACATCAAAATATCATAAAACTTAAACCACATGGATCCAATAGAATTCAACGAAAAACATTGAACAAGAACAAAGTACATTTTTCTATTATTACTGGTTTTCTTACATTTGGTTGTTTTCATCTTATTTCTTATTCTCACTTACGTACAAACATATAAAGATTATTTAAACTTTTAAATTTTCTTATCAAAAATTAATTTCAGTTAACATTCAAAGTGTTAATGATAACTCGACACTACCAAAAAATTTCTTGGGCAGAAGACATGATTTCTCAAGGACAACACAGTATGAATGTTAAATGAATATATTTATTTAAATATAACATCTTTAAGAACTAATTATGTTGTTTAAATTTGTCAGTTGTTGAAAAAGAAAGTGAAAAAAAATATCTCATGTAGAGAAATTATTGCTACAAACTTCAAATTAGAAATCTATATCAATCAATACTTTTATGTGTCTAATTGTTGTAACAATATGTAGTAGACAACTATATAAAATTGGAGACAACAAGATTAGATTATTTTCGACACCACCAAATCAATATGCAAGTTGAGTTATATCAAAGAATCATGGATAATGTCTTCAAAGGAGAAATCAGAGGTGGTGAAATTAAAAAAAAATGTTCTTCCATCAACATTTATTAGTGGACCAATATGACAAATATATCTTGATTCTTTAGTATTAGTACATAGATTTGGAAAACCAAGTCTCTTATGATGATGACTTGCAATCCATAGTGGATTGAAATAAAAGAAAAATTGTATTCATTGCGCAACTTTGAGATTTGAGTACAAACCACCTACGGTTTGTTGTAATAATGAAAAAATTAAGTTCACAAAACTATTGAGAATCCAATTGAAGTATTTGATATGTTTACTTTTGAGTCTGAAGAGACGCTCGAATTTTAAAAAAAACATTTGTTCATACAATTATTGGTCATATTCTTTCTCATAAGAGACATAGAATAATGTATTACTATAGATGTTATGACTCATTACAATATCAACTTTGATATCGAGGGGTGAAATAGGCTGACACCAAAATATCATAAAACTTAAACCACATGGATCCAATAGAATTCAATGAAAAACATTGAACAAGAACAAAATACATCTTTCTATTATTACGAGTTTTCTTACATTTGGTTTCTTTCATCTTATTTCTTATTCTCACTTACGTACAAACATATAAAGATTATTTAAACTTTTAAATTTTCTTATTAAAATTTTATTTGATTTTGGTTAACATTCAAAGTGTTACTGATATCTCGAAATTACCAAAAAATTTCTTCGGCAGAAGACATGATTTCTCAAGACAACATAGTATGAATGTTAAATGAATATATTTATTTAAATACAACATCTATGAATTTTAAGAACTAATTATGTTGTTTTAATTTGTTGGTTGTTGAGAAAGAAAGTGAAAAAATATATCTCATGTAGAGAAATTGTTGCTACAAACTTCAAATTAGAAATCCATACCAATCAATACTTTTATGTGTCGAACTGTTGCAACAATATGTAATAGACAACTATATAAAATTGGAGACAACAAGAATCATGGATAATGTCTTCAAATGAGAAATCAGAGGTGGTGAAATTAAAAAAAAATGTTCTTCCATCAACATTTATTGTTGGACCAAGATGATGAAGATATCTTGATTATTTAGTATTAGTACATAGATTTGAAAAACCAAGTCTCTTATGACGATGACTTGCAATCCACAGTGGAATGAAATAAAAGAAAAATTGTACAATGTTCAAACACCTACCCAAAAAAATGATAAGGATCCGATTGATGAAATCAAACAATTCGAAGATGCTTTGTGAGTCTCTATTCAAGAACTAATGTGGATAATTTTTTAATTCAATTTATATGAAATATCTCTTTCAGTTATCAACTTACAGCTACATCTACCCAACCAACAAAACTGAACTTATTGGGCAAATCAAAATCTAAAAAATATTTTGACATACGATCATGCCTCCAAAATAATGCTCACTTTGTATTTCACAATGTTTCATAAAAGTGAAGAAATATAGAAATATCTTACAGAGAATTTCCTGAGCATTACGTATAAGATATACAAAGAAAATGTTGGAAGGACAAAAAGGAATGGGGTGTAATTAGATGTATAAGTCTCACAAATCCAGTAGAAGAAGAAACATATTATCTCAGGTTATTCATAAATCAGGTAAAAGGACCAACATCATTTGAATATTTCTTGATGATGTATGGTAGACAATGTACTGCTTTCAAAGACATTATACAAAAAAGAGGTTTGTTGAAAGTTGAACAAAATATTACAAAATGTTTGAATGAAGTTCTGCTTTACAAATGTCATTCAAATTGCAAAGATTATATGCAATAATTTTAGTGTATTGTGCACTAATATATGTGAAAGTTTTATCGAATACATTCTTTGAAGTATTGTCTATTGATTTCAAAAGAGAACCTGACACCTTACAAGTTCCGAGTACTTTGAAAAGCATAATTCTTTTCTTCAACAACATGGGAAAAGACACAAGTTCATATGATCTTGCAAATGTTCTTAATTTGTCACGCCCCGAAATCTTTTAACATTTTATCAGAGTTTTTACTCGGGCGTGAAGATAGAAAAAGGCAAGGGACGCTTATTAAGACAGAAAGAAAGAAGCAAGGGACAACAGAAGAAAGAGGTAAGGGACGAAATGAATCTTTCACTTATCAAAACCGACCTCTGTCGATTACATTCGGTCTCACTACCGATATATTACAACATACGGCCTCTGCCGATAGCAATCGGTCTCACTACTGATAATATACATCATACGCAGCGGAAATAACATCGGGATCTCTCATCTTTACATGAATCAAAATATTACAAAATGCGATTTAAATAAGACATCGTTTTTAGAAATGTTTAAGAAACGACAACTTTAAAATACAGATCCAAAGATAGCACCTCATCTTTCCTTCTAGGGTTCAACATGCTCATTGACTCCTGTAGTGTGAGTACAGAATAAGGGGGTGAGTGCGTGGAATACACTCGTGGGGATGCAATCCGTCTCTTATAACAATTCACAGATATAAAAATACCGGAAATATAACACTTAGCCACGTTGCCACATCATAACATGATCACAACATTTAGTATTTCTCATTCATACTTCAATATAGGGAAAACTGTAAACAGTTACAGAGTTAGAAATTACCCCCACCTCGTATAGTGGTTACCACGTGAACAAGTATCGGCGGATCAGATTTCACAAGCGAGTACCAAAGGATCCGATATCACAAGGCTCAACTCAACAAGTAGCCTACATAAGGTATGACGTCCCTTAAATCCTTAATAAATTATATATAAAGCTGTAAAAGGTTCCGTTGGAAATCGGTCGTTAAATACGCGACGGATCGATCGATCTAAAGATTGGGATTTTGGAAATAAGGCTGAAAGTCAAGTCTAAAGGTCTGAGATGATAGGAATTGGAATAAGGATCGCAACGCAAAAAGAATGAGCTCAATCGGAGTTAAAACGAGCTCAAATGGAGTATTTTAAGTTTAGGGGTAAAATGGTAATTTTGGTCAAAGGGTTGACTCTGACCGGGCCCACGGACCCCGATCAACGACGTCTCGTTATCGACGACTCGATACGGATGAACAACGGAAAGAAAACGAGGTTCGGATCGAAAACACGGCGTCGTATGCGCGTCGGCACGCGCGAACCCGGCGCCGGGTGGAAAAACCCGGCGGCTAGGCGCATGGCTCGGCAGCTGCCGAGTTTTCTCGGCAGCGTCGTGTCCCGTCTCGGCAGCTGCCGAGATTTCTCGGCAGCGGGTGCATGGCTCGACGGCTGGTCGAGTTTTCTCGGCCAGCCTTGCCCAGATTTCCCCGACGGTGGCTGTTCAACGCGCCACCTTCCCGGCGTCGCCCGGCGCGGCGGCGCCGCCTCCAGCCACCACCACCTACCTCGCCGGATACCTCGCACCACCGGCTACCACCTTCGGCCGTCCATCGCCAGATTCCGGCATGAATAGTGCCTGGAAACTTCACCGCAAAACCCTTCGAAGTCACATTTTTCCAAAATTCCAACTTCAACCAAAACTCCGGCCGGCGACCTCCCGTCGCCGGCAACCACCCCCAGCTCCTCCGCCGGCGACTCCCCGTCGCCGGCAACCTTTCCCGACCAACCAAACACACACACACAGCCTATACATACACACGCATATACACACACTTTCATGCTCAAACACACACACTCCCCTCTCCTTGGCCGGCGGCCACCTGCCGCCGGCGACTCTTCCCCCCGCCACCTGAAACTCCGGCCGGCGACTTCCCGTCGCCGGCCACCCCTTATCAGCCGCGCATCACACACAACATGAAGGTATACACACACACGCTCATATATATGTATACACACACCAACGTTTACAATCTGACCTGGCCGGCGGCCACCTGCCGCCGGCCACCACTGCCAAGCCTCGCCGGCGACCTCCAGTCGCCGGCCCACCGATCACACACGGCGGCGCCACCCGGCGCCACTCCCACAGCGAGCCACACAACACACACACACATACACCTCCAAAAACACACACATGCACGTAAACATATATATATGTACTGTCCATCTCCGGCGCCGCCACCCAGGGCGGCGCCGGCACTCCAGCGACGGGCCCCGACCCCCGGCGGCCTCCGACAGCAGCTCCGGCGCTGTGGAGAGAGAAAACACAGAGGAGAGAGAAAACGTGGTACAAGGAATAAGGTTAGGGTTTAAGAGGCTGTTTTTCGCCGTTTTCCGGCGAACGAGAAATCGGATTTGAAATCTGAGACCTATCCTAGAATCGTCTCGTCGAGACGAACATCGTGTGCGAAAATCATCCGATTCCGACAACTTTGAATTTTCCGGCCACCGGCCGGCGGCGCGCCGGAAACAGAAAGACGGAAATTAAAAGACGAGAAAGAAGGACTTACGTGTTTTCGTCGGGTTCAGCTCGATCGAAGAAACGGTGATTTTCGAATCGCAACTACCCCTATTTATAGAAATCCGGAAATTACTATTCACTGAAAATATCCGGATCACTATTCATCCAAAATATCTCTGTTACTATTCATCAGTTGACTTTTCCAAATTACTATTCACGTAAATATCTCGGTAAATATCTTGGTAAATATCTTGGTAAATATCTTCCGGTTTTCCGGACCTTCGGGTTTTGCCCTTTCCGTCGTCGTTCGAGCTACGGGTCTTCGATTGACCCCTAGTTCATTTCTATTTTCTCGTCTTTCCAAAGCGCATCTTATGGTATGAAAATATTCTATATACCATGTCCATGAAAATTATCCGTCTAAGTCACGCGTTAAACACGTATCTGAAACGCACGTAATAAATTAACCAGTCAAAATATACGCACGTAATTATTAAATCGTATGTTAAAATATTTAATTAATAAATTATACTCATTTTGATCCGGGGCGCTACATAATTATTACTAAAGCTTACGTAAAAAATGATTTACCTAGAAAGATAGTTTATATGAAATGTGAATTGAGATACCTAAATAAGTTCAAGAAGCTATACATAACCTAAATATCGAACAACATAAAACTTTTTCAACAATCATAGATTGCGTAAATTAAAGAAATGGAGGATTTTTTTTCATCAATGGGTCGGACAAATATATGTACTAACAAGGGTAAATGAAAGTATAATTATTCGAACTTCAAAAAGAGGACCAAAGATTTGTAAGGAAAATCACAATCATAATTGAAGAGTAAGTCATTTATCTTCTATAAAAATGAATGAGAAAAAAATATAAATTTAATTCCAAGGAAAAAGAAGAGTAAGAGTAAGACACAAAAGACAATCAAGAAAGAGAATATATAATTAGGAGTAAATACACAAACTTATCTTTCGTTTCAGAATTTCGAAAATTATTAATATTATTATTATTTTGACTATTTGATTTTTTTTCTACATTTTGATTTCTTAGGAATAGAAGAACCCGATTTTATTAGTCTAATGCAATAATATTTTTTCTACATTTTTTAACGAATCTCAAATTGATGTTCTTGGTTTTTAATTATTTGGGTTTTACATGTTATATATTACACTTAACTTTAATATGCTTCAACGAAAATTAAAGACCAATTACACTAATTTTAATACACTTGAAAAAAAAAACTAAAGATCATTAAATGATGGGAAAAAACCCACAAGATCAAATAAACAAATGCATGCAAATAATAATAATAATAATAATAATAATAATAATAATAATAATAATAATAATAATAATATCAACAACAAAATTTGTCCTCCACGTGCAAAGCACGTGTTGTCTACTAGTATATATATAAGTATGGATTTTTCGTCTATTTTTCATACTGTCAATTTTAATCCTCCTTCATAATTAAATCAAATTAAATTAAATTAGAGTCCTAATTAAAGAAAATTCTTTATTAAGGATAGTAACGTAATTCAATATTTATTTTATTTTTTAGTTTGATTATAAAAGACAAAAGTCATTTACATTTCAAACTCTTCTTGAAAAAATTACATGTTTGATTATTTTTCTTTTATAATCTAGAACACTTTGAATCTTAGACTAAAATTAGTCATATATTAATATATATTTAAAGAGTTTTTCAATGATATATTATAAGCCTATATAAAAAAAAATTATAAATTTAATATTTTAATTAAAGTATGTTATTATAAGAAATTATGTCCTTATACTTTTTTTTTCAAAGTATTATTTAATTTAATAGAGCCCATCCAAATCACAATTGTAAATAACATAAAATTAGCCTTGTATTAATATATATTTAAAGAGATTTTCAGTAATATATTATAATCATATTCAAACTCTTCTTGAAAAAATTACGTGTTTTGATTATTTTGATTTTATAATCTAGAACATTAAGGAAATAAATTATGGCAATTATGGATGTTTCGTCCATTTTTCATAATGTCAATTTTAACCCTCCTACATAATTAAATCAAATTAAATTAAATTAGAGTCCTAATTAAAGAAAACTCTCTATTAAGGATAGTAACATAATTCAATATATATTTTTATATTATAAAAGGCAAGAGTCTTTTACATTTCAAACTCTTCTTGCAAAAATTACATGTTTTGATTATTTTTCTTTTATAATCTAGAACATTTTGAATCTTAAACTAAAAATAGTCTTATATTAATATATATTTAAAGAAGTTTTCAATGATATATTATAAACATATATAAAAAAATTATTATTAGAAATTATGTTCTTAAGGTTTTTTTTTTTTTTCAAAATCTTAATTTTAACCCTCCTACATAATCAAATCAAATCAAATCAAATTAAATTAGAGTCCTAATTAAAGAAAACTCATTACCATGAATAGTAACGTAATTCAATATTTATTTTATTTTTCTATTTGATTATAAAAGGCAAGTGTCTTTTACATTTCAAACTCTTCTTGAAAAAATTACATGTTTTAATTATTTTGCTTTTATAATCTAGAACATTTTGAATCTTAGACTAAAATTAGTCTTATACTAATATATATTTAAAAAGCTTTTCAATGATATATTATAAGCATATATAAAAAAAATTATATTATAAATTTAACATTTTTATTAAAGTATGTTGTTATTAAAAATTATGTGTTTTTTTCATCAAAATCTTATTTAATTTAATAAAGTCCATCCAACTCACAATTGTAAATAAAATAATTCCTAATTTAATATGTAAAAAAAAGGAAATAAATTATGGCAAGTATGGATATTTCGTACAATTTTCATAATATCAATTTTAACACTCCTACATAATTAAATCAAATCAAATTAAATTAGAATCCTAATTAAAGAAAACTCTTTATTAAGGATAGTAACATAATTCAATATTTATTTTATTTTTTATTTGATTATAAAAGGTAAGAGTCCTTTACATTTCAAACTCTTCTTGAAAAAATTACATGTTTTAATTATTTTGCTTTTATAATCTAGAACATTTTGAATCTTAGACTAAAATTAGTCTTATACTAATATATATTTAAAAAGCTTTTCAATGATATATTATAAGCATATATAAAAAAAAATTATATTATAAATTTAACATTTTTATTAAAGTATGTTGTTATTAAAAATTATGTGTTTTTTTCATCAAAATCTTATTTAATTTAATAAAGTCCATCCAACTCACAATTGTAAATAAAATAATTCCTAATTTAATATGTAAAAAAAAAGGAAATAAATTATGGCAAGTATGGATATTTCGTACAATTTTCATAATATCAATTTTAACACTCCTACATAATTAAATCAAATCAAATTAAATTAGAATCCTAATTAAAGAAAACTCTTTATTAAGGATAGTAACATAATTCAATATTTATTTTATTTTTTATTTGATTATAAAAGGTAAGAGTCCTTTACATTTCAAACTCTTCTTGAAAAAATTACATGTTTTGATTATTTTGCTTTTATAATCCAGAACATTTTGAATCATAAACTAAAATTATTCTTACATTAATATATATTTAAAGAATTTTTCAATGATGTATTATAAGCATATATCGTGGAACATATTTCTGATAAGCATATATTATAAGCATATAATAATATATATTTGAAGAGCTTTTCAATAATTTGGAGTTTTAAATCATGGGCTCTGGTGACGGAATTTTACCATCAACAGCACGAGCAGATCACGAAGAACATATTACGATTATTCCATTATCATCGACGATAGTGATTTGTCTTCAAATCTATTTGATGTTTATAATTACTATTATCAAATAATGAAATACACACATAGAGCAATCAATACTCACTTCACCATTGAATTATTTCTTGGCCTTCATCTTTTATCACTATCGTCTTTTGTTTATTCATAGCAGTTGTGTGAACATGTTGCAATTTTGATCGAATTTTATTCCTCTTTTACAGTCTTTTTTTTTCTTTTACAGTCTTTTTTTATTTATTTTAGGTCAGTTGCAACAAGCCGGCATAATACTTCTTTTAGGTCTTTATAATGTAATTCGTGTTCTAGTGTCTATAGTTTCATGCTTACATGGAATAATTTACATTTTTTATTTTAGGTTGTGAATCTTCTCTACCATGTTGGATTCTTACAATTGCTAATTGTCCATTTGTCTCTTTTATACTGACTTTAATGATAATTTTTTTTAGATGTAGATGTATGTACATAATACTGTTTCACATATAATAGAAATTTATTGATACTGGACTTTTGCCATTGTTACATGAAGATGAAGGTTCAATTGATTTTTTTAATTAGTATAATTAACCAAAATATATTAATCTTACTACAGGAATGTATATTTACACATGTTTTATATTAATTGCAAATTATTTCCAATTTTTTTTATTAACTTTTATTTTAAATATAGTCAAAGAAAAGTGGTTATGTCAATTGTTGAGACGAGTGAAATTGATACCGATCATAGCATTGATACCGATCCTGAAATTGGTGACTAGGTTAAGCCCTATTTTCATTCTTTGTTTATATTGAATTTGTTTAATTTTTTATTTTATCTTCATTTATTATTGTTTAACTTTCTTCGATTATAATTATCGATCAAGCATGTTTTGGTTACTTTTAGTTGGTTGCGTTTCATTTTATATATATTTTTTTAAATTGTTGTGTTTCTGACCGGCCGACACCAAATATAAATGGTGTAAAAAGGAAACTTGTTAGACAAAAAAACAAAATATGCAAGTCTGAAATTGATACCGATCCTGGAATTGGTAATTAGCTTAAGCCCTATTTTCATTCTTTGTTTATATTGAATTTGTTTAATTTTTTTATCTTCATTTATTATTGTTTAACTTTCTTCGATTTTAATTGTAGATCAAGCATGTTTTGGTTATTTGTTGGTCCCAAGTGGTCAGAGGTTCAGAGAGGGATGAATGAACCTCTATCAAATTTTGCGTTTTAAAAACTTTCTGTAAGGAGTTGCTGAATTCTAGACAGAATGCAGCTACTCGGTTAAATCAGTAAGCTGGCAGAATGCTTAATCAGTTTACTATTTTAATGTTTACAGTATGCAGCGGAAACTTAAGATAAATTTTTTTTTAGAAAAACATTTTCTTTTCCAGGTATGATTTTAATAGAATCGTTTGATGCAGTATGAGTAGGATATAGATATAAAATGCAACAAGTAAGATAAAACGATAAACACACAGAGGGTTTATAGTGGTTCGAATGTGGTGTAATCCTTCTACGTCCACTTTTCTCCTTCACACAGGAGGAACTCCACTAGGTTAGATTGGTTTACAAGTCTTGTTGGTTCCAAGTGGTTAGAGGTTCATGGGGGGTTGAATGAACCTCTATCGATTTTTCGATTTTAAAACATTTTTCTGTATAACAGGTTCCTGACCCAAGGGCAGTAACCTATCTCAAATCAGCAACCTGGCTCTAAGCTCAATCAGGTTACTGACTCGGTATCAAAATGCAATGCAGCAGAATAAACTTGATAGGGTTGCTCTTTGGAAAAATGATTTTATCTTATAAGTATGCTCTTTGTAAAACCTCTTTTATGCAGGATGCTTATGATGTATGCAACAGTATGGATATGCAGTAAGTAAAATGCAGCATACAAACAAAACAAATAAACACTTATGGTTTATAGTGGTTCGAAGGTGGTGTAAGCCTTCTACGTCCACTCTGCTCCTTAACAATGAGGAACTTTGTTAGGTCAGTTCGAATTACAAGCCTCGTTTTACAAACCTCTTCCTAACAAACTACTCCTACTAGAATCCCAAACTCTAGTCGAAGGCCACAACCCACAAATGGTACAATCCCACAAAGGGCAAGTAGCCTATTTCTAGACTACCAAACTTAGCAAGGATACTATCCTCTCAACTAAGTACACCTAAAACAACCTAGCGCACACAACACAAATGGTTAAAAGATAAAAAGATTTCTCTTCAACTATGGTGATAAAGCCAGTCTTGAACTTGATAGCTTGAGTGCTTGAGTGATTGACTGCTTCTCGAAGGTTGAGTGACTGAGCTTAGTAAGATCTTGAGTATGAAAGTCTTGAGAGATTTTGCAATGTATGTTTCAAAGCTTCAGTGGTCTTCATGGTCACTCCACCATTTTATTCATAGATCTTTGGAAAATGCCCGTTGAATGAGGCATTGTCCTTGTTTCAATTCAAATTTGATCTTCAATATCTTTGCAATTAATGTGACTGAACAGCTGAGGGGATAAGTCTTGTCCAAGTCTTATCTGCATGAATGGCGCCACTCTTTGGCGGCAGTTCTTCTCTCTCTTATCCAGGTGACATCTTCTAATTGGACTGGCACTAACTTCAGTCAAACGGATCCTTGTCAGCAACCTTCATCGTACTGCACTCAATGTATATTCCTTGTACTTTGATAACTGAGTAAAGGTTGTCAGCTTGTTGTTTTGATTTTTAGTGCACGTGCTTCTTGGATGCCAGCTTTCTGATGTAGAACTGCTTGCTATTCCTGAGCAGCTTTCTTATCAGACTCTTGTTCAGTCTTCTTGTAGTTACTGATCTTCCATCTTTTTTTTTTATCACTTGATTTTTATGAAAATTTGTTTCAAGCATTTATTTTTATTTTTCTCAAAGACCTATCATTATATTCTCGAAGGTGCATTTGTAGGTCTATGTTCAACTCATAAATTATGGAAAATGCGTACTCTATCTTTCTATCTAATTAGTTACATTATCTCATCAAAACCTAAACAGAAATCTCCCAACAAGTCTCAACTTTACAATCTTCTTCCTAACGAGTCAACACCTACTAGAATCAGTGAGATTCCTAGGCTAATCCCACACAGGGTACAAATACTTACATAGAGTAAAAAGCCTTAACAATTTAAAACTAACACTTAGTGAAGATCTAAATCCTTCCCAATAAGGACACCAACTAAAACAACCTAGGACACAACAAAAAGGTTAAAAGGTATATATATGTTCTTCAACTGGTGCGTGAAGACAGCCTTAAGATCTTTGAAAGCTCGAAATCTTGGACTTGACTGCTTCAGAAGGTTGAGTGACTGAACTTGGAGAAAACTTGCGTTTACTTGAGAATTTTGATTGCTCGAAAATATCTTGTATGTTCAGTAGTTTAGTTGTTTTCTTGAGTCACCTTCGCCTTCTATTTATACTTGTAAAGAATATGTCTGTTGAAGAGAGACATACTCTTGTTGAAATTCAAATTTTGATCTTGTTTGATCTTCGCATTAAATGCTCTTGGAGAAATTGGGAAATAGGGCATGTCCTACTCTGCATCGCATTAATGGCGCCACTCCTTGGTGACAGTGCTTTTGCAGGTCAGCGGTTCAGATAGCATCACCTCATTGGTCAGGTGCTAACTTCCATCTACCAGATACTTTGACAATGCTAAAACCTCGTACTGCAACGAATAAGAGTGATAAACTTACTGCTACCTACTCAAGTTACAGTAGATGTTTTCTGTTCCGCGTCTGCTTACTAATTCTATAACAGCTTCCTTTTTCTGAATCCTACTTATTGATTCTGTAACAGCTTCCTGTTTCTGAATCCTGCTTGCTGATTCTAAATCCTGCAAAGAGCCTCGAGTTCTCCTTACTATATACTATATGTTGCTTACTAATCCAACTTACTGATCTTCCCTACTGAAAATCAGCATCCGATACATCTTCAAATGTAGAATCCTGCTACCATCAACAACTTCTATCTTTCTAATTTTTACATCTTCAAAGATACATTTCAAAAAGTAAACTTAGCCAAACTAAATTCCACTTAAACAATGTGGAAAAAATGGGGTACTCTAATTCCTATACAAAGATACTTTGTCTCATCAAAACCTAACAGAAATATCCCAACATTATTTTTAGTTAGTTACGTTTCATTTTATATTTAATTCTTTTTTGAATTGTTGTGTTTTTTAACAGCCGACACCAAATATAAATGACGTCAAAGGAAACTTGTTGGACAAAAAAGAAAATATGCAAATCTTAATGTTGCTAAGAAAATATGCAAATCTTAATGTTCTACATCTTAATGTAGAACATGTTTTGCACAATTGTGAAAAGAGACAAACATGTAATTTAGAAGTTCAAGCGAATCTAATTAACTCTAAAGGTAATATATATTTTTTTAATAGTCTTTTAACATTCTATTAAAGTTATTCTTTCATTTAAAATTGAAAATTGTATTTTAATATATTTATCTAATTATGAATTTTAATGTCAAAAGAACATAAACTAAAAAAATGTTGAGTTGCATTCATTGCGGTGCAACAAGATTTGAGTATAGTCTCCCACCTTTTGTTGTGATAATGGGAAAGGTAAACTTGCATCTTCAGAAGTTCCAGATAAAATGTACGAACTATACACTTCTCAATCAGAAGAGTTTGTTGATTTTTGTAAAAATATGCGTTCATACAATTCCATATTCTCATTCACTTCATTTGGAGTTAAATTGGATAAAGAGCTCACTTTGGTACGATGAGGAATTTTCACTTTTCAAGTACAAGAATGATTTCACAATCCCCCAAGTTTGAGTCTTAATAAAAACAGACCAGTTTATTTTCAATTATATTTTTTTGATACTGAAAATGAAATTGAGAATAGAATGTGTCTTAATTCACATGTATCAGAAGAAATTGTATGGATGCTCACTGAAATACTAGAAGAGAATCTGTATGCCAAAATCTTTAGAAGACTAACAGAGCATTCTTCTCTAAATGATGTACAACTTTGTATCACAAAAGATGTGAGATTGGATTAACGAGTTTATAATGCTTCAACAATAGATCAAGTTGTAGTTGTTTGAATTGAGGGTAATAATGATAATGTCGGGTTTGAACGAGATATTATTGTTAGTGCTTATTCAGCTATTATGACCGTTTACAATATCCTCTTCTATTCCCAAAATGTGAAATAGGATGACACCAAAACATTTATAAAGTTCTCATACAAAGACATGTGCATGAAAACGAGCAAGGTACATATTTATGTTATAATATTTCGAGAATATATATATTTTAAGATATAATTAACTTTTTTCAAATGTAATTTTATTTAATTTTTAAATACATACAATTGCAGCAAATATTCCAAATGTGTTGAATGCTCTAGACCTACATCAAAATTTAATGCAGAGAAAATTATCTCTGCATTAAAGCTGCCCAACAATAATGGCCAAAAGCTGTCAAACACTTAACTGTTGAATATTAATAATGCTGACCATTTTTTTAAGTCTTCTATGACCCTACCCCCTGGTCCCCTCAATAGATTCCCAGACATGCCATATCCATGGCTTTTTTAACAAATACTGTGAAAAAAGAAAATATTAATCTTATATGTATTGTAATTCTTTCTCAATTCCAACATAACCTATATACTATATTTGTGTAATTCTCAATTAATTTATAATCATACAAATTTATGTAAGATCCCCTCATGAATTAAGATGAAATCTTATTATCAATCAGAATTTACAACTTTTTTTAAACACTCAAACTTTGTACTACTTCATTTACAGTTTATAATTCATCATGCATTTTATTTTATAAGCTATATATACTATATATAATATAATATTATTACTATACATATGATACATGGTGATAAAATAAAATATATCATTGGAAATAGCTCAATAAATTTATTTTAAAATATAGTAACATATATTGTAAATATTCAAAAGAAGTATATTGTTATATGAGGACAAAATTAAATATCAGTAACAATGTATCATTACCCCTTCCATATCACGAGTCAAGTGATTTTAAATAATTAGACATACAGTTAGAAAATATCACAAGTGGCTAAGATTCAATCTAATTGGTGTTAGCAAATAATGATGAGAAAAGTCTTCTCTCTCTCTCCATTTCTTCCTTATTCAGTCTCTTGCAGCCAAGGACCAAAAAATCGCGATTTATCGCCGAAAAATCGGTGATATATCGGATTTTTGGGACCCCCGATACAAAAAATCACTTACATATATATCTGTTGTAATATCGGCGATTTATCGGTAATTTATCGGAAAATGTCGTCAAAATATCGTTATCGGTAGAGTTGTATACAAATTTGTCATTTTATCGAGATTTATCGCCGATAAATCGCCAAAAAATCGCCAAATATCGTTTCGGTGAGCATGAATATTTTTTTTTTTTTAATTTTAAATTGATTTACAAGTTGTTTAGGATATAATATGCCAAGTGTGATGATATTATTGCACATACATATATTTTTGTCCCCCATTTGAATTTGTAAGGTGAGCTGCAAATTTTTTTTTTTTTTAATTTTAAATTGATTTACAGGTTGTTTAGGTCCTTTTTTTTCTATATATGAGTTTAAGTTCAAGTTTAAATTTTAAATTTAAGTTCAATATATGTATTAATGTTACTTATAATATTATATAAAGTACTAGATATTTTTTTCTATTTTTTTTACAAATTTTTAAATTTTTTTGCGTAAAAAACCGATATATCCACCGATATCGATATATCCGTCGATATATCCGTAAAATCAAGTTACCGATATTACCACCGATACCGATATTTTTGTCCTTGCTTGCAGCTTAGATTCTGTATAGTGCAAATGGCTTATGCTTCTCTCGTTTCACTTGCACAAACACTAGATCATCTTCTCATTCGTCATGATTCCTATGTTGATCACCATGAAAAGCATCAAATTCATTCTCTTCATGAGAAAATTGTTTTCTTGTCAACTTTTCTTGAGGATTTTCCAACAGAGGCTACCAAATTAGAAGCACCAATCACTGTTGCAGCAAATCAAGTTGAAGACATCTTTGAGCTCCATATTTCGAATCTAATCGATTCTCCACAAGATTCTTCATTTGCTGGCTTTACAAAATTATACGAAGAGTTACAGAAGCCCACAACAGAAATCAATTCCATTATGGAACAAGTGATGGAGATCAAAAGTAGTTGTACAAGTGAAAATCAGATAGTGATTTCAACTCATTCTTCTGCTTCTTTTTCATCAACACCTGCGCCTAACATCAAAGGGGAAGTGGTGGGATTTGAAAAAGACTTGCAAGAAATACAAGAACGGCTCCATGGGGTGTCTGCTAAACTTGAAGTGATCCCTATCGTTGGGATGGGAGGCATCGGGAAGACCACTCTTGCTAGGTATGCTTTTCATCACCCTTTAAGTCTTCAACGCTTTGATGTTTGCGGTTGGGTGGCTGTTTCCCAAAATTATGACAAAGCAACTATTCTGTTATCCCTTCTAAATTCAATTGATGCATCATCCAAATTGGAAAATTCTCCGGACGAGTCATTGCTGCTAGATCGTGTGTATAAATACTTAAAAGGGAGGAGGTTTCTAATTGTGGTAGATGATATATGGAATACTGAAACATGGGATGATTTACGGAGGGTATTTCCAAATGACTTCAATGGGAGTAGGATTATCATAACCACGAGGGGCGCTGATGTAGCTTCTTATGTCGACTCTTCTAGCCATCCTTACGAGATGCATTTGATGGGGGTAGACTCGAGTTGGAATCTACTTAGACAAAGAGTGTTTGAAGAAGAACAATGCCCACCTGAACTCGAAGAAATTGGAAAGCAGATTGCTGAAAAATGCAGAGGACTTCCCCTTGCAATTGTGGTGATTGCTGGAGTCCTCTCCAAGGTCGATTGGATGCAAGAAACTTGGAAAAAGATCGCAATAAATGTGAATGAAGCTGTAAATACAAGCGATGAGCCTTTCGCGGAGATATTATCTTTGAGTTATACATGGTTGTCTCATCATTTAAGACCGTGTTTTCTTTACATGGGAGGTTTTCCAGAAGATTACGAGATACATGTCTCAAAACTGGTCAGAATGTGGGTGGCAGAAGGTTTTCTAAAATCAAATGGATCCAAAGGTTTAGAAGAGGAGGCGGAGGATTATTTGGAAGATTTGGCAAAGAGAAGTCTGGTTTTGATAATTAAGAAGAGGTATAATGGGAGGATCAAAAGCATAAAGATGCATGATCTGTTGAGAGACCTTTGTTTAAGAAAAGCTCATGATGAGAACTTTCTCCATCTACATGAATGTCAGGGCAGCCTTTTGCCTATTAGGAAATCACGCCGCATAAGTCTTTTATCAAATGTTAAGGATCTTTTCCTAAACATGGATTATTCACCAATACATACTATTCTTGTTTTCGATGATGATTCAAAACTTGGTTCTTGGAAGCGTTGTAGACTACTTAGAGTAGTGGATTTTAATAATAGTGGATTATTGGTGGATGACAAAATAGGTGAGCTACTTCATTTGAGATACCTTGCAATTACTGCTTTCAACTTACATATTTCAAAAGTTCCCGAATACTTTTCCAAACTTGTGAATCTTCAAACATTAAATATTCGTGGATCTTGGTATCGAAGGACGTTAGATTTGCCATTGGGAATTTGGAGAATGAGAGAATTAAGACACGTTATTGTTTCTGATGGCTTCTTACCTGATCCTTCATTAGAAACTTATGATCATATTCTACCCCTGCAAAACTTTCACACACTAAAACGAATACTAGATTTTAGATGTTCTGAGAGGATCCTAGAATTGATTCCAAATCTAAAGAAGTTGGGAATCTTTTATGATTATGAAACAAAATGGTCAGAGTATAGCCTAAACAATCTCGTCCACCTACAAAAGCTTGAAAAGTTGAATATTTATGCACCACCGTGTTCTTTCAAATGTGATTTATCTGATAAGCTTGCATTCCCAGTGACACTAAAGAAGTTGACATTGTGTGGCATTCAAATTCCATGGGAAGATATGTCAATTGTTGGTTTATTGCCGAATCTTCAAGTGCTCAAACTAAAGTTGAATGCTTGTCGTGGCTTCATGTGGGAAACGGTCGAAGGGCAGTTTTGTCATTTAAAAGTACTTGTAATTCAAAACACAGATCCCAATTTTTGGATAACAGAGAGTTGTCACTTTCCTAGGCTTGAGCACCTTATTCTTCGAGATTGCAATAAGCTAAGAGAGATTCCACGTGGTATTGGAGATATACCAACACTGCAACTGATTGAGTTGTGGATTTGTAAGTCATCTATTGTGGAATCGGCAAAAAGTATTGTAGAAGAACAACGTGACTTTGGAAATGACCTCCTCCAACTTCATCTAAAGAAATCGGCAAAAAGTATATTAGAAAAACAACGTCACCTCATCCAACTTCATCTAAAGGAAGCTCGTGACAGGTGGAAATTGAAATAGCTATAAAGAGAAGATTACTGTTTTATTTGAATAGTATATTGGATGCACTTGTGCTAATGGTGGTGTGTGATTCATTTTAATTATTTTATATTTAAAGGTAATAATTGGTTTTAATATATATATATATATATATATTAAGCAAGTGTTCGGATCTATTATGACATAGTCATGAAGCGCTCAACGAACCTTTTCAATCTCATAAAACCTTTTTGTAGTTTCGGATTGATGCAAAAATGATTTTTTTGTGTTACTTTAAGATCTTAATTTTTATATAAGATTTGATTTAGTAATATTATTGTTTTATAAATTATTTTTAGTTCAATCATATTCTTTAGATTGATTAAAATAATTTATATTACAAAAAAAAATTGTAAATAATCAAATTATATTAAATAAATTTAGAGTTTTTAAATATAATTTCTAGACAAAAACTTATATTACAATTTTGAAAAATTTTGACTAATTTTTTTTTAAATTTGGATTTATTATTTACATTTATATATTTAATTAAAAATTTTATTTAGTCCAAATAATCACTTTCATCTGGAAATTTCTAATTATCCCATATATAATTTTTTATCTTATAATAATATTTTGATTTTCTATGTGTTTCAAATCAACCATCACACTTTATTCTAAGGAAATGTTGATAGCAAATAATCAATTTAGATTGTACAAAATAACTAATAATTTAAATATATACTCATTTGGTAAAAAAAAAAAATCATGTTTCTCCAATGTACAATTTTTTATATAACATATGTTCTGTATCCCCATATATGTCATATTTTTATACATCTCTTTAAATTTTTTTATATTAGCTATTTTTATTATGTTTCGATTCTCGCCCTCATTATATTTCCATTTGTTCCGTTATATATTTTTCAAAAATAATAAATGCTAAATACAATATTTATTATTAAATGTATAGCTTTCATTGGATACATTCATGACATGAAACCAAATTGTTCATCTTATATATTTAGTTACTTATCTAAACTTTTGGGATTTTTTTTTTCACCATATCATTGTATAACTCATTAATCAGTTTAATGTTTTACATATACTTAACACATTTTTTTATATAAATTTAGTAATCTTGTTAATAATCAATAAAAAAATAGATTACATATTCATTTAATATCATTTTTGTCAAGGCACATCTATGTCATAAATATAATGGATAGTATTATGGGGATAGAATATGATATTTCTTAAATGGTTTTAAAAATATTTATTTATCAATATTTTATTGTTTCAACATAAGTAAGACATTTGCACTTTAATTATATACTTAGTTTGTGTTAAATCTCTTATTTTATTTTTATCGTTGTCATTTTATAAATATCATTGTACCATTTCCTAATGTTAAATATTTTATAAAGTTTATAAATTACGTTGTTGTCTTATTTGTTGGTCCCAAGTGGTGTCCGAGGTTCAGAGGGGGGTGAATTCCATTATGGAACAAGTGATGGAGATCAAAAGTAGCTGTACAAGTGAAAATCAGATAGTGATTTCAACTCATTCTTCTGCTTCTTTTTCATCAACACCTGCGCCTAACATCAAAGGGGAAGTGGTGGGATTTGAAAAAGACTTGCAAGAAATACAAGAACGGCTCCATGGGGTGTCTGCTAAACTTGAAGTGATCCCTATCGTTGGGATGGGAGGCATCGGGAAGACCACTCTTGCTAGGTATGCTTTTCATCACCCTTTAAGTCTTCAACGCTTTGATGTTTGCGGTTGGGTGGCTGTTTCCCAAAATTATGACAAAGCAACTATTCTGTTATCCCTTCTAAATTCAATTGATGCATCATCCAAATTGGAAAATTCTCCGGACGAGTCATTGCTGCTAGATCGTGTGTATAAATACTTAAAAGGGAGGAGGTTTCTAATTGTGGTAGATGATATATGGAATACTGAAACATGGGATGATTTACGGAGGGTATTTCCAAATGACTTCAATGGGAGTAGGATTATCATAACCACGAGGGGCGCTGATGTAGCTTCTTATGTCGACTCTTCTAGCCATCCTTACGAGATGCATTTGATGGGGGTAGACTCGAGTTGGAATCTACTTAGACAAAGAGTGTTTGAAGAAGAACAATGCCCACCTGAACTCGAAGAAATTGGAAAGCAGATTGCTGAAAAATGCAGAGGACTTCCCCTTGCAATTGTGGTGATTGCTGGAGTCCTCTCCAAGGTCGATTGGATGCAAGAAACTTGGAAAAAGATCGCAATAAATGTGAATGAAGCTGTAAATACAAGCGATGAGCCTTTCGCGGAGATATTATCTTGGGGTATCATCCCATTTTACCACCAAAATTATTTAGTCTAACCAAAAATACCACCAATTATAATAGTAAGCATAAAATACCATCAAATATAACACCATACATCTTACTACCATCTTTTATAATACTATACCCCAAAATACCACAAAAACATTAAATATCCTAGGTTGAATCCTAACCACTTCAAGATTCATTAATTACACTTTTATTATTTAAATAAAATCTATTCCATTTATTTAATTATATCCGAATAATACGTAAACTGATCAGTTTCAGGCCCAACATGCTTCCGTAAAATAAATTCATCCCCTAAAATTCATACCTTTATTTGACCGCAACAGCACCGGGTGAGATGGTTTGCAAAGCCACCAGCTGGAAAATCACTGCCCCCAGACCGTTCTACGAACAACTCCTCACTGTTCAACTTCAACCCTCAGGGAAGATGGTCTGCAAGTTATCCAGCTCCTTCAGCAACTGTACAGTACAACCTTGGTTCGTTTCCTACACCAGGTGTACAAAGTATTCCTTCCAGGGGACGAACTAACCGAACTAAAACATGTTGAAGCAAAAGCCTTTATTTTATTAAGAACTTAGAAATATTTATTACAACATATGTAATCTCCTTTTGGGAGGAGAATTACTAGTTTAGCCTCTCATAGAGAAAGCTTGAACTCCTAAACACATAAACTATAAACACTCTCACTATTACAGAAGAAACTAAGAAAGATAGATGTTTTGAAGAATCACTATTTTGATTTCAATTCCTCTTGAATGAGCTGGCTGGCTGCTTTCAATTGTGGCCAATCAGTGCTCTCTCTTCTTAATGCCCCGTGACTCTACCATGTGAAGTTTGTCGGGGAATCTCCTACTTTTGACTCAGCCTTCTATGTGATGGTGGTTGGAGAGTCATTTTCTCGTGACCTATCCCATTTCAATTTGTCGGGGTCTCTTTAATAATTTGGTCGTTGTGGTCCCCGGGGATATCTTTTCTTTTGTGCTGGCCCCTTGTCTTTATTGGTTCCAGCTACCTGTCGGTCGGGTTTGGGTCGGAATCCTTTCCCAAACTCGGGCTCTTTCTGTTCGGGGCACGCTTGACAGATCCGATTGATCCATCTTCCGATATGTGCCATATTACAAAATTTCCGGTAAGTATCTTTGCTTGCCGGAATCTTGTTCTCCCAGAGGATCTTTCTTTTGGTTTCAAAAAGTTCCTCTGCATAGCCTGTCGTTGATCCAGTCATTGTATTCAGCATGAAGGATCCATTGGCTGAATTCTGGAAGACCTTGAATGAGTATTTGACTTTGTCCATTTCTGTTAGACAAGTCCAAAGTCCCCAAGCTCGTCGTGTAGAAGCTTCGTCTTCAGTAAATGCTTCTACCAGTATCGGAATCTCTTCTGGGGAAGTCGCCTTTATGTATTTTAAGGCATTCCCGTCTGGTCTTCGAAGCTTGATAAAGTGAAAGGCTTCATGGAAACCCTTCTTAGCTGGTTCTGGAGCAGCACTAATAAAGTAGAGCTCCAAGATGTCTCCTCTGGACAAATGTGGATTATTTGTCCAGGTTTCATGAACTGCGTCTCCTATCCATCTCGGTAATTTCGAGATTTCTAAGAATCCTGGTGATATGGTATAAATTGAAGCTAGAGCTCCAAAGTTATACCATTCTCGGACTTCATTTGGATGACTGCCTGGTTTCATCCAAACTCTGGGATATTTCCCTAAGATATCAACTGTTGTTCTTTCTGGGTTGATCCCTTGTCTTGTTATCAATTTCTCCCATTGCCTTTGGTAAACCTGCATCGGAGAAACCTCATTAGTGTGAGCTTGAACCTTAGCTTTGCCTGTCTGCGGCCTCAGGTTCAACTCGACCTCTTTAACCCCAGAGGTACTGGGTTGACTTGAAGACTCGGGTTGTGACACCGGAGCTTCAACATTGGTTGCATATGGTACATCCTCAAGGAATGCATCACCTGTAACACTCGTAGGCATGGTATTTGAATCCATAGCCTTCGGGTTAGAGTCCCGATCTCGAAGTTCTCCTTTTAGCACAGTAGAAGATGCAGCCTGGAGGAGAGACTTATGCAACGCTTGGAACATATGTCCCTGAGCGTATTGGCATGCTCGTATTAGATCAGAAACGGATTTCTGATCTTCTCGTTGAAGTCGTCCAGCAACTTCAGCATTGAGACATAATGTCCCAAATTCTCGTTCAAGACTCTCTAGGTTTTTCCTGAGATGTCTTACTCGTTTGAGGACCTCGTCAGCAACGTGTCCTTCCATCTCGTGTTAAGAAATCGCTGCAATATCTGCATGACACTTCTCCATCTAGTGTGGCTTTCATAAGAACTGCGGCCCACCAATGATCACTGGCATCTGTGTAAAAAACCAGTTCATCTTCATCTTGGGGTATAGCAAGTTTCGGAAGCTTGCTACAGACTTCCTTAAGCTGCTTAATCCCATCTCGATGTTCATTTTCCCATTTAAAAACAACATCTTTCTTAAGTAATGGGCTGAACACCTTCCTGTGAAATGCTAGATTGTTGATGAACATTCCAGCAAAATTAACAACTCCGAGAAAGCTTTGAAGTTGTTTCTTGTCCGTGAGATCATCTGGAAATCCTTGTATCTTTTCTACAATATGACTTTGTAGAATAATCCCAGATTCATCGATTTCAATTCCGAGGAATTCAATCTGTCTTGTTGCAATTACTGCCTTCTTTTCAGAAAGCACTAACCCTTCTCTATGACAAACATCTGAGAAGATCGTCAAATGTTTGAGATGCTCCTTCATGTTCTTTGAAGCGATGAGAATATCATCGATGTAGACGAACATAAAGTTGAAATAATCCTTGAAGAGATTATCCATCTTTCTCTGGTATATCTGGGGTGCATTTGCCAAACCCATAAGCATGACATTCCAGACATAGTGTCCTTGTGGTGTGGAGAAAGCTGTGAACTTCTTACTTTCTTCCTCCATCTTAATCTGGTAGAATCCAGACTTGCAATTGAACTTGGAGAATATCTTGGCACCTTTGATACAGTTAACCAAGTGTTCTCTACTCGGGATGTAATATCCATCAAACTCCAGAATGTTATTAATTCCTTTGTAATTAATAACAAGTCTAGGTTTACCTCTTTTGATTTCTCCATGATTCCTTACTAGGAATCCTGGGCTGCTATATGGAGAAACTCCTGGTGATATCAACTTAAGGTCCAGATGTTCCTTAAGTATCGTCTGCATATCCTCACGATCATTTTGATTCATCAGGATTGGTTTGAGTCTCACGAACTCGTGTTCCTTTCCAGGTTTAACCTTTAAGGAAGCTTTGAGCTCGTTTCTGTCCCACCATGCTAAAGGATCTTCATTGTAATTCCTTTGGATTCTTTTCTTGAAATCTTCGAGTGATATTTGTTCATCAATGGTAACGTCACTCTATGGATTCTCCATTATGGCTTTCCTCAATTCTGCAATAGCCTCTGGAGGAACTCGTTCTTCTTCTTGTCTTCTGAACGAATACAAGGTATTATCCATTCTTTTGGTATCCTTTTGTCTCGGACCAAATTGTCGAAAGGATAATAAGGCATCACCAAATCTTCTTTTATATGCCATTTTTGGATGTCGAAGTTTGGCTTCATCATCACCACGCTTGTTGCGAAAAGGAAAGGGTATTTTTCTGTAAAATGCTTCCCGCAGTCTCTGGACAATAATCTTATGATCACATAATGTTGTGAAAATAAGCCTTCTTGTCTCATTTTCCTGTGTAAAACATTTGAATGTTTGTAGGAAATTGTTTCCTAGCAAAACATCTGCACCAGTGTCATGGAAATAGATTGGTGGCGTCTTCACCTTATACCATGGGGTATCACCGGCGCCTCCGATCATAATTTCCGCTTGTTTGATTCCTCTGTTAAGGATAAGAATCCTTTTGGAGAAATCTCGTCCTGCAATGGCTGGCAGATTTTCTCCCATCTCTTTGGGAAAAACCTCCTGCTTTGCAGTACATATTCCTGCTCCTGAATCAATATAGGCTGCGAAATATTCAGCCTTGAATTCAACATATAACATTCCGATTGAAATGTATATGGAGAATGGACTAGTGTTCATCTGATTCTGTATCTTTTATCAGCCACTGTGAATTCCATTCCATCTTGTAATCTTTCCCAAGACGTATGATCCTCAAGATAGTTGATACCCAGTACTAATTGTTCTGGGAGTCTTCCTGCAATCCCTGTGATAGTCACGTTAATTTCACCTATTTTTAGGTGTCCTTGAAATCGTCCCACTATCGGTTGTTGGAGATAATATAGAACATCACTAGGAAAGACATTATCTTTTTGGTTGATGTCAAATATTACTTCAACTGCTCTCCAGCCTTCTGGACATTGCAGCTCTCCTTGTGTTTTGAAAACACCTGGGATTCGCTGAATTGTACTAGGCCTTCTTTCCTCCCAACGACTACTACTCATTAGTCTATCTTGTTGGAAAGACATTCTCTTTGTCTCCATTCTGAGGCTTTGACTCCGATTGAAGACCGGTTGATCTTGTATTTTCATATCTATCTCCTTTATGGTTGGAGATTCAATGAGTTCTGGCAAGACCACCTTAGCGAAATCGTCGAAGATTTTTGGAACTTCGATAAATTCCTTTCTCAAAAATACATCCGAATGATACGAATTTGAGAGAGCATAGGAAATCTTGTATGTGATCGAGTAGGGCCTATTCCCTTCTTTCATCAAGTCTTCTCTTTTGAAATCCTGATGAAGGGTTAAGACTCTGTTAAAGTCTCGATCTCCTAGATTGTATGCAATTCTAGGATAGACATTGAATGCCAATTTCCCTGCATACAAATTTCCTGTGACTGCCCCAAGGCATGAATCCTTGAGATTTGAGATTCGCTTATCAAAAATGGTGAGATTGAGAGGCGAATCAATTCCTTCTTTGAAAGTTGCCTTAATATTAACTCTTATGGCTCCGATATGAATCCATGAGAGTGTATTTGCAACTTCTCTTTTAACTTGATTCCTTATATCCTGAACTTCTCGGTAAGGAATCAACTGCATCTCGATCAGGTTACTTGTGAATTCCATCGGGATGGCGAATTCTCCCGTAGTAACCCTATGGATAATTTGGTGTTTTCTTTTTCGAATTCCAAACTTATCCAAGGCCTTTTCCATAGCTCCAATGGTAAAACCATCATAGATCTGAAGCTTTGGATCTTCTTTTATAATCCTCATGAGAGTCTTATGAGAGACTGTTGTGTGAGAGAGAAAACCTGACATATCTTCTCTCATTGTTTGAAGAATTTCTTCTTCACTCTGATTCTGATGTGGATTCATTTCCATCATCCGAATAGATCTCTTCTTCATAGATGCTTTCATCTGAGGGTAGATCCTCAAATTGATACACCTGTATAAGATCTTGGTAATAGACAGCTTTTTCGAATTCTGGTGTTGCTTCGAACTGTCTAAGACCTCTCTTTTGATTGTCTGGGTAATCCGTTGAGATATGTCCTCTTGCTCCGCAAGTCCAGCAATTACAGTCTTTGAAACTTTCATTAGCTCTAGTGTGAGCTCGCCTGAAAGTTCTTCTTCCCATAGTTCTGCTGGAACCTCCTTGGTTTGAACCTGTTGATGAAGTTCTACTCCTGCTTGGTGCTGGTCTTTGCCCTGACTTATAACTCCGGGCTTTTTGTTTAGACCACATCTTTCTAGGTCTCCATGAAGAAGACCTATGACTCCTTCTCTTGTTGTTGCTTCCACGGCTATAAGGATGGCTTCTCTGCTTACTCCTTTTATGTCTCCGTGGTTGACCTCCCACTATTGTTGGGATGTCATTTTCTTCGCAACATAAGAGAACCATTTTATTGATTCCTCTTAGTCTCTTGTAGTTTTTGTAGAGTGCCGTCTGGTGGCACCATTTAGATAACTTGGCTTTTAGGAAAGACATCCTTCTGGCTACTGTATCCAAATCGTCTGCACTCTTGTATTTCCTGATGAGCATTTCTCTCCAGGGACTCGAAATCTTCGCAAAGAAGAGTTACGACGCTTCTTTGTCATCCACCTTGGACTTCCATCGGTACTCGGTGAATAACTTGATATATTCATCTATATGACAAATATCATGTAACTCGAGGCAGTAGAGAGCTTGTTTATATCTTTTTCTCTTTTCCTCTTCTATTCTCTCGAAATAGCCTATGCCGATAAAATGGATTTTGAATAATTTGGCCATATTATCGACAATTCCTTTCAATGACTCACCAACAGTTACGTCATTTCTCATATCTAGTGGAGTCAAATCCCATGCTCTTTTTGCAGATTCTTCAAGACTCATTTCAAGAAGTAAAATGAATTCTTCCTTTGTAAGATCAAGGGTTCCTGCTGCAATCCTCATCGATGCTGCCCAGTCATCTATAAGGACTTCTCGATTCTTGAAATCTAGAATATCTAGATTTAGCATTAATCCATATGGATGTATCGGATTAAGCTGTGACTTTCCATAAGACGTATTCTGAAGATCTGGCCTTTTGGATCTATGTCGAGTTCCCGAAACAATCGGGTCTCCTCTTGTGGTAAAATCACCAGCGTGTGGCATTGGTTCATCCACATGATGTGAACCTGAACTTTCTGCAACATTGGGGTCTACTGGTGGTTGCGGAGGAGGCCTTGGGTGTTGGTCACGAGTAACCAAGACTGAGCCATCTCCAGTATTCATCTTTAGATCTACTATACCTAATCCTGCAAAGGACTCGGCAAGTTCTTGTAGATCTTCCAGATTCATTCTTTCCAGATCCATCTTAATTTATGATGGATTTTCCTTTGATGATAGCAATGAGCTTTTCATCTCGGGTCATTGGTCGTATGACTTCAGTTGGTTTCCCCTTTTGGTGTAAATAGGGAACCGTTCCGAAATCAATACGTTTCCTTCCTCCGGGAACACTTGGTCTGTCCTCCAGATTCTTGACTCGTTTTTGAATATCATGAAGGATTTCAAGGGTCTCCTTATGATATATCACCATCGTCTCCATCTGGTTTTGGATCTGATGGACTTGTGTTGGTAGATGATTATGGCGGTTGCCATAATTCTGCACCGTCTTCTGGATTTCTCTAAGATCAAGGCCGATCTTAGATGTATTCGAAATTATCTCGCTCCAATCTGGTCCTCCTTCAGAGCTCATGGTTCTGATGAGCGTACTCCTGTTGGTTTATCAGATAAGCATATAGTATCCGGTTTATCGTAAGAAAACCCTGATAATATGATGCTTGTCTCTGGCAATGCCGTAGGGTTTCCCCGTCGGCTCTCGTATTCTCCTTTTCAACATATTGGTTATTCCAATATGTCAATCTCTCTTGGTGTTCCTCTTGGTGCATCGCCAAAATTTGACGGTACCTCCAGTAAGGTAAACATCTTGGACAATCGCCCAGATTCATGTTTTCTCGAGGAATTCTCCTCACCAAATGTTAATTACATAACAATAATAAATATCATAAAAGTTCTTAATAAACCTAGGCTCTGATACCATTTTCAGGATCCGTCTATGTTTACGTAAAAACCCTTTTTAGATCTTTATTTCTATAGTAATTTGTACGTGGCATTGTTACACATTCTAGACCACTGTGTTTTAGACAGTATCGGCACGAGAAAAGTATTCCAGCCTATATACTTATTCCAAAAAAAATTCGATCTTTAAAAGTCATTTTTGGAATCCGGATATAACAAATACTTGGAATAGATTTAATTAAACAAATATAGAAATCAAAATTAATTAAATAATGAAATCAATGAAGCATTAATTATCTCATGATTGAGCATTAATATCTTTATGGTGCTTTGGTCAAAATTGTGGTAGTTTTAGGTATGGTTTTATATTTAGTGTTATTTTTTTACATACTATTATAGTTCATGGTATTTTTTATCTAACTTTATAATTTTCATAGTAAATCACATACTTTCCCCTATTATCTTTGAGTTATACATGGTTGCCTCATCATTTAAGACCGTGTTTTCTTTACATGGGAGGTTTTCCAGAAGATTACGAGATACATGTCTCAAAACTGGTCAGAATGTGGGTGGCAGAAGGTTTTCTAAAATCAAATGGATCCAAAGATTTAGAAGAGGTGGCGGAGGATTATTTGGAAGATTTGGCAAAGAGAAGTCTGGTTTTGATAATTAAGAAGAGGTATAATGGGAGGATCAAAAGCATAAAGATGCATGATCTCTTGAGAGACCTTTGTTTAAGAAAAGCTCATGATGAGAACTTTCTCCATCTACATGAATGTCAGGGCAGCCTTTTGCCTATTAGGAAATCACGCCGCATAAGTCTTTTATCAAATGTTAAGGATCTTTTCCTAAACATGGATTATTCACCAATACATACTATTCTTGTTTTCGATGATGATTCAAAACTTGGTTCTTGGAAGCGTTGTAGACTACTTAGAGTAGTGGATTTTAATAATAGTGGATTATTGGTGGATGACAAAATAGGTGAGCTACTTCATTTGAGATACCTTGCAATTACTGCTTTCAACTTACATATTTCAAAAGTTCCCGAATACTTTTCCAAACTTGTGAATCTTCAAACATTAAATATTCGTGGATCTTGGTATCTGATATGGTCAAACTAAAACAAACCGGGCTTTTTTCCCTTAAACCTAATTAAAGTCAAAATCAGCATGTGTGAACAACTTAAAAAAGCGAACAAAGGTTAGGATGAGCGAACTAATTAAGTTTTGAGACCTGATAATGAACTGATTTAGCTTTCGTATAACGGTGAACTGATATAGTACGAACTTGTTAAGTTTCGGGACATGCCGTCAAACTGACTGGTGATAAGGATAAGACGAACTTGGCGAACTAGTCTGACTGTAACGAACCGCTATTTTCGTGGAATCAGTGGCCTGCACTCCCTATTTTTCGGCTATATCCCCTATTTTTCGTAGGATTTCAACGGCTACATCTCGCAGGGAGTATAAAAGTTTGTAAGATTCATTCTTTTTATTTTTTCATACGTAAATTTACATTAAAAAACAGACATATCTTCTCTCCTTTTTTCTAACTTGAGCGTCGGAGCCCATCATCGGGAATCCCTCCCGGTGTTTGTTTTGCAGGTTATTAAGTCGGAGATATCGAGTTGCTAGTTGGGAAAGAAGGCTTTTAAATCGGAACCACATCAATTGTCGCCGTCTGTGGGAAAGATTAGAATTTTAAGACGTTGAAGTATTTAAGATGGTGAATACCAGAGGATCAAGGAGAAGGATGAAAGTAGGTGGAACGTCAAGAGGCCAAGAAGAGGGTAACCGGAGTCCTACTCCGGTGGAACCCCCTCGTACCATTGTTTTAACGCCGGAAGAGCTTGGAGATCTGATATCGGCAGCTGTACAGAAAGCTTTGGGAAAGCAAAGAGTTGAGTCACAACAGGACAATGTTGAGATCAATAAGGAAAAAGAATTAGATGATAAATCACAGACAGACGAAAGGGAAAGTCAGTTTGACCATCCTCGAGGACAAAAGCGAGAACATGACGAATTGTCGGAGAAAGTTGATGATCTGAAGAGGGAACTGCGGGAAGTCCAGCGGAATATCCTACGAGTTCCGAGGGGTTCAAGAGAAAATCCCTTTTCGGAGGAAGTGATGGACGATGAATTACCGACCTCTTTTCGGCCCGTGAATTTCGACTATGACGGTACCACTGATCCGTGGGATCATCTGTGTCGGTTTGAGAATACCGCCCTCTTACATTGGTATTCAGATGGTATCAAGTGTAGGGTGTTTGCTACTACCCTCACCAAGGCAGCTCAGACCTGGTTTAGTCAATTAAGTAATGGAGCCATTCATAACTTTGTACAGTTATCCGAGTTGTTCCTGCATCAGTTTGCGAGTGCTAGGAGACAACGGTAATCTACCCAGACTTTGTTCGGGGTAAAACAGAAGACGGAGGAGACATTGAGAGAGTTCGTCAAAAAATTCACCGCCGCGACTTTGGAAGCTTCGGAGGCTTCCGATGATCTGATAGTTAATGCCTTTATACAGGGCTTGAAAGAGGGCGACCTTCACACTTCTTTGGTTAAAAAGACGCCTAAGAACTTTGATGACTTATTACAGTGAGCCACCAAGTATATCAATTTGGAAGAAGCAGTTCGAATCAAGAAAGGTGAAGGCTCTAGTCGAGCAAACAATTCGCATGAGCAAGAGGTTGCAAGGAAGAAAGAGATAGGTGAGTCACGAACGAAGTTCGCACCCCCACCCTTGCGAGATAACAGGGTTGGAGGAGGTATGATCAGTATACACCGTTGGCTATTTCTCCTGAACAAGTGTTGATGGAAATCTGGAATTGGCCTCAACTGAAATGGCCAGCGACTTGGAGTCCAACTCCTAAGAAGCCGTTTACCTTCGGAAATGGCAAACTTTATCGGTTTCATAATGAGTACATGCATGGTACTGATGAGTGTCTGCACCTGAGGGATGAATTGGAGAGATTAGTTAGAGAAAACATACTCGCTCGGTATGTTCGTCAACACCGATAAGATAACAGAGGACAACGGAATGTTCGAGAGGAGCCTAGAAGGGAAAGGGGTCAGGAGCGACCTGAATTACCTCCACCTCCGCCACTCCCACCGCGAAATAGGCCGGAGAGGGAAGAGAGACCTACCATTCATATGATCATGGGAGGGCCAACTGATGGAGATTCGAACAGAGCTCGCAAAGCAAGATTAAATTCAGTTCGACAGAAAGGAGATGAAGTCCAAACGATCTTTGATGAAGTAGTAGTGGAGTTTGGAGCTCGGGATAGAGTGGCCATCCAAAGTCCGCAGTTCGATGCTATGGTGATTATAGCTAAGATAGGAGGTTTTAATGTTGAGCGAGTATTCATCGATACAGGCAGTTCGGTGGACATCATGTTCATGGATTGTTTTAGAAAGATGAGATTGTCGGTTGAGGTCAAACATGTAGAAACTTCTCTTTATGGTTTTGCAGGGGAAGTAGTGACGGTGTTCGGTAAGGTGCAATTGCCTATAGTTTTAGGAGAAGGGGAATGGAGGCAGAATAAGACAATCACTTTTTTACTGGTGGATGCACCTTCGCAATACAACGTGATACTAGGTCGTCTATCTTTGAGTACCTATGCCGCAATCATCTCGCCTGCATATTTGATGATGAAGTTCCCAATGGAAAATGGGGAAGGACGAATAGTGGGAGTGGGATTGGTTCATGGTGACCAGCAGACAGCTCGACGTTGTTATGTTGTTGCAGTTCGTCATTCAGAGTCCCGAAAGCGTCACACCGAACAAAGAGACGATATTGATCGAGAAAGGGACCAAAGCTGGAAGAAGGGGAAAGAGGCGAACACAACAGAATTTGAGGAAGGAGAATTGATGAGTGTCGAACTAATTCCAGAGCAGCCTCGACATTTAGTTCGTGTAGGCAACCATTTATCTGAGCTGATTCAAAAAGAGATAATACGAGTGTTGAAAGAAAATGTAGATTTGTTCGCATGGAAGCCTGAGGATATGAAGGGTATAAATCCAGATGTAGCAGTTCACAGGTTGAATAGTAAGCCAGAAGTTCGACCGGTTAAGCAGAAGTTGAGACATTTTGGGAACGAACAAAATGAAATTATAGAAAGGGAAGTTGAGAAGTTGTTGGAGATAGGGCATATCGAAAAGATCCAGTACCCTCAGTGGTTGGCTAACGTAGTGTTAGTGCCCAAATCTGGAAATAAATGGCGAATGTGTGTTGATTTTAGGGATTTGAACAAAGCTTGCCCAAAAGATCACTACCCACTCCCCCGGATTGATAAGTTGGTGGACTCAACTGCCGGTTGTGAACTCCTTAGCATGATGGATGTTGCACAAGGATATCACCAGATTTTGTTACATCCGGAAGAAAAGCCTAAAGTTGTTTTTATCACTTCGTTGGGGACATATTGTTATACAGTGATGCCGTTTGGGTTGAAAAATGCAGGAGCTACTTATCAGAGGATGGTGGACAAAGTGTTCAAGAATCAGTTAGGTCGGAATATGGAAGCTTATGTGGATGACATGTTGGTAAAAAGCGTCCAAGCGGGCAGTCATGCAACAGACTTGATGGAAACTATGGCAACAGTTCGAAAGCATGAGATGCGGCTAAATCCAGTAAAGTGTTCGTTCGGAGTAAAAGCAGGGAAGTTTTTGGGGTATATGGTTACGGAGAGAGGAATAGAAGTTAACCCTGCCAAAATCCGAGCTATACAGGAGATGTCCCCTCCTCGAACTATAAAAGAGGTACAAATTCTAACTGGTCGTATGGTTGCTTTAAGCAGGTTTATATCAAGACTGGCGGATAGAGGCTTGCCCTTCTTCAAAATTCTGAGGAAAAGTGGCCAGTTCGGCTGGAATGAACAATGTCAGAGGGCATTTGAGGACTTGAAAGTTTTCCTATCTTCACTTCCTTTATTGAAGCAACCAATGCAGTGAGGCATGTTGGTGGTATACTTAGCAACTGGGGAGGAATCAGTCAGTTCGGTTCTTGTGCAAGAAGAAGGAAAGGAGCAGTTCCCTGTCTACTTTGTTAGTAAAGTTCTTCAAGGGGCCGAAGCGCGGTACACTGAGATTGAAAAGATGGCCTATGCACTCGTTACTGCCGCCAGGAAGTTGCACCCATATTTTTTGGGTTATACGATAATTGTGCGAACTGATCATCCATTGGGTGTTATTCTGGGAAAACCCGATGCATCAGGAAGGTTAGTCAAGTGGGCTGTCGAACTGGGTCAGCTTGACATCAAGTATGAGCCTCGAACAGCCATTAAAGGTCAAGCCCTGACGGATTTTATTCAAGAAACAACCAGAGTACAAGAGAAGAATGAATGGGAATTGTTTGTAGATGGATCCTCATCTCGTCAAGGAGCTGGAGCGGGAATATTGCTGATCAGTCCGGAGAAAGATGAATTACAGTTCGCCATAAAATTCTTGTTTAACACATCTAACAATGAGACAGAATATGAAGCTTTTTTGCAGGGCTTAAAGATAGCCGAACAGGCAGAGGCTCGCTACTTAACAGTCAAATCAGATTCATAGTTAGTGACCCAACAACTCCAAAATCAATATGAAGTCAAGGAAGATAGGATGATTTCTTATGTAGAAAAAATCAGGGATATGGAGAATAGGTTTGAAAGGCTTCAAATCGAGCAGATTCCCAGAAGTGAAATCAGAAGACGGATTTCTTATCGAAAATAGGCAGTTCGTTACGAGATTGTTCGCAGAGGAATATAACGGTGATGGGCGTTGGGAGAGAGAATGAAGTTATGAATATTGACAAGGCAAAGTCCGATTGGAGAACTCCTTTTTTGAATTTTCTGGAAGGCAAGAGGGAAAAGACAACGAAAGAATTAGAAAGGTTAGAAAGGCAAGTTCGATTCTATTATGTTATCGATGGACTGTTATACAGAAAAACCTTTTTACCAACGGACGCAAGATGGTTATCCCAAGAGGAAGGGATCAAGGTCCTAAAAGAAGCTCATAAGGGAGGATGTGCCGAACATTCAGGAGCAAGAGCTTTAGCTCGAAAGGTAGTACGAGCTGGCTTTTATTGGCCCACGATGAAGAATGATGCTGAGGAGCTAGTGAGAAAGTGTGAGTCTTGCCAGAAACACGGGTGGCGGATCCACACGCCAGCCACGGATATGTTAACTACTTGTTCGCCTTGTCCTTTTGCTAGATGGGGGATTGATATAGTTGGTCCGTTTGTTAAAGCTAGAGGAAGTATACAATTCTTGGTAGTAGCAGTGGATTATTTCACTAAATGGGTTGAAGCCGAACCTTTAGTCAAGATTACGGAGGCTGGCATGATTCATTTTATTTGGAGGAATATTTGTTGTAAGTTTGGTTTGCCGAGAATTTTGGTGTTGGACAATGGAGCTCAGTTCCGAGGAAAGAAAATTACTGAATGGTGCAAAGAGATGAAAATTTTACAAGTATTTACGGCAGTTGCACATCCACAGGCGAATGGGCAGGTCGAAGTGGTGAATCGGATCATATAAGACGGACTTAAAAAATGGCTTGAGTCCGAAAAATCGAACTGGATGGACGAATTGCCATCATTATTGTGGGCCTACCGAACAACACCTAGATCGATGATAGGGGAGAGTCCTTTCAGTTTGGTGTTCGGAATGGAGGCAGTAGTTCCAACGGAAATCCAAGGAGAAGCTTTGCGGATCACCAATTTTAAACCACAAGAAAATGAAGAGTTGATCAGAACTGATTTAATGTTTTTAGACGAATTGAGGGATGAAGCCCGAGTTCGTCACGAACTCTACAAGAGGCGCATTCAAACAGCGTTCAACAAGAAAGTTCGAAAAAGAGAATTCCAAGTAGGAGATATGGTGTTAAGACAGTCAGATGCCTCGGTCGAAATTGGAAAGTTGGATGCTACTTGGAAAGGACCGTATATTGTCTCAAAGATTCTTTCAGGAGGATCCTACGAACTAATAGATAAAGATGGGAAGAGGTTGCCAAGACCATGGCATGTGAGTCATCTGAAGAAGTTTTATGCTTGAAATGCCATCCTTCTGTATGTTACTTATACTTTTTTCAATTCCTGTTGCTTAATAAAATGAGAAACATTTACTCTCCGTGGATGTAGGTCAATTCGACTGAACCACGTTATATCGCTGTGTCACTCTTTTCCTTGCTTTATTTTTATATTGCTGTTGTATTTAATGATTAAGCGAACTGAAACATTCTCTCGGAATGTCCTGATTAAGCGAACCGAAACATTCCCTCGGAATGTACTGATTAAGCGAACCGAAACATTCCCTCGGAATGTCCCGATTAAGCAAACTGAAGCATTCCCTTGGCATGCACTAATAAAGCGAACTAGAACATTCTCGTGGAATGTATTGATCACACGAATTAACATTCCCTCGGAATATGCTGATTATACGAATTAATCCATTGACAGTTATGTTGATCGAAGTTTGAAGAATTGAGTTAACCCCTTACATACTCAAACAGATGGAAAGCTCAGATATATAGTTAGAAACAAATCATAACATGAGAAAGTTTGATAGATTGATCGCAGCTAATAAAATATACAAAGTATTCCTGAACAAAAAATACAAATCTTCGATTAAGTACAATCAGAGGGTTTTTCAGAGGAAGGAAGAAGAGAAGGGGGATCAGCAGGAGTGCTTAGCGGCAGAGGATCGAATATCTCTTCAGGCAGATCCGCGGCCTCTCCGATCTGCAAAGGGTTCGAACTGGCACTTGGTGGTGGAGGAAGTATTTCTGAAATAGCCTTCTGTAGATATCCTTCCCACCACTTAGCATCAACAGGTTCGCTCGGATCCCCTTGGCAACCGGGAGAAGTGGGGAAAGATTGAAGTAACTTCCGGCCAAGAGAAGGAAGATGGAATTGGAATGTGGATTCTGATAGCACATGACCAGTTTCTTCCTGATACCACCGCACGATTTCCTTCACCTCTTCCTAGTATAGTCGAACTGCTTCTCGGAAATAAGCCTCAGCGATAGGAGCCGCCTTAGAGAGGAAAAAACAGATTTCCAAAGCTGGTGGAAAATCTGGTCCCGATATTCTGCAACTATCAGTTCCATCTCCGGACTCCTAGCGAATTGATGAAAGCCTTCAATTACCCCATCTCGGAAGCCTTCTTTTCTCATGTCCTCACCGAACTGAGCCTTTGACTTCTTTTCTTTTTCCAGTTCCTCCCTCAGTTTTCGGTTCTCTATCTCAAGGGCGAGAAAAGCTTCTTGTTTCTCCATGTCAAACTTCTCTTTTGCCCACAACAGTTCCTTCCTTTTAGATATTTCTGATCGAGCCAAAGCAAGGTCTACTTCGTACTGCTCTAGCTGAGCAGAAAAACTTGTTGACCTTGCCAGTCTGAACAGTTAGATCGCTTTCCAAGGTTTTCTTTTCATCCTCCATTTCCTGCAGCCGCTGCTGATGATTCTATACCCGAGCTCGCTGGCGAAGTGTCTTTCTGGCGAAGCCCTCGAAGAATTTTCTCGCATTCGCCAATCGAGTAAGATTCATCCTCAGTTCCTTCTCCTCTGGATCTTCATCTCCTTCTGTAGTTTTTTCACTCTGAACTGCTGCTTCTCCCGGAGCCTCTAAAACGCCCTCAGTTTCTTCGGTAGTTCGCTGCTTCTTCGATCTTAAACCCCACGAACTGGAAGACCCTCTCTTCTTGACTGAAAGAGTCGTCGCTGGTAGGTCCTCACTAACATCTTCAGACAAATCAATTGGTTCAGAAGCAGGAGTTGTAGTCAGGAGCAAGCGTGGTTGGTCCTTTGAGGGAGATGGGATCACAGGTTCTGAGTTCGCAGGAAGGACACCTCCTTCTTCCTGTGTAATGTCTACTGTCGAGCTAGTGGTCTTGTTTGTCAGTCCTGCAAGGCGGATCTCCTCTGTCTGCTTGTAAACTGCAGCCAGATCGATATCGATTCCGTGCTGAGAGATCAAAAATGGAGTTCGGTCTTCGATAGGGATCTCCTCTATGAAACTAAAGAATTGATTCATCGTTCTATCTGCAGAAAGAAATAATTTGAGTTAAGTTGCAGTTCGACAAAACAGTTTGAGTTAGCAGGATAAGATGCGAGAATTGAAAAATAACCTAGATTGAATCGAGAGGGGATCTGGCTATTCGGGTAGAATCCCCAGATTGATAGTAACGATTCGCAGGAGCTCAGTCTCACTATGTCGAACCATCCCTTGTCAAAAATCTTGTTTAAAAAGGAGATTTGAACATCGGATGGAGGAAGAGGATTTGTTTGGGCCGAGGTTTGAGCCCAAGGAGGCGAACAAAAGGGCTGATTTACTGGTTCGCGGATAAAAACATAATACTTCTCCCAGGAACTGATTTTCTCATCCCCGAGAGACAAGAAAGAAGCTCGCCTCTCGCCACTACGAGGGCTCAAATAAAAGCGGAAGGGGTTCGTATTTTTAAGTACAAAACAAGAACGAAATCGACTGGGAGTAGGTTCAACTCCCATCCATTTACAGATCATGTAAAAAGAAACTATATAACTTATAGAATTTGGGTGTAATTGGTTCGGACATACACCAAAAACCGAACCAATCTCAAGAAAAAAATGGTGGATGGGGGGAACTAGTCCTAGAGTTACATGTTTTAGAAACCATGTTTGGTGGCCAGCGGGAGCTCGATGGGGTCTATCCTCAGAATTAGGAATTATTACTGAATAACCACCCACCAAGAAAGAGCTGAGTAATATAGTATGGGTTTGGGTAGCCTTGGTAGAAGAAAATACTGTGTCCATAGTTTTCTTTTGAGATTTTTTGGGAAGGTTGGATGTCTTTCGATGGGAGGAAGGATTAGGATTTACAGATCTGGAATCAGAGTGAAGAGAGAATTGGTCGAAACCCTCCTCTGATTCACTCTCATTTTGAAGAAGAAGTAAAGGATGTGAAGATGCCATTGAAATATAAGGGAAAAAGGGAAAGAAAATGGTACCTTGTTTTGGAGGAGAATAAACTTTGCTGGAAAGGGTTTTCTTTGATGAATTTTTATAGAGAGGATCACAATAATTTTTTGCAGAAGGATTTCTTGAGTGATGAAGGTAATATATATATGAGGAAGGCGACGCCTAGTTTTGGGGGGAAAAATTGAAGAGTCACATCTTTTTGACCATTGGATGCGTGGAAATCGGACAGCAGGAAATGAAGAGATCCTTATTGGAAAGCGTGTTCCGCCACGCGTCGTTTAGATAGAACACCTTCAATGGGAAAAACACTTTGCCTTCAAATGAGTCGATGAGTGTTCGACGAAGACGCTTGACGAACTAGGCCTGTGCGTGTAAACACGCACTTCAAAGGGAGGGAGTAATTGATATGGTCGAACTAAAACGAACCGGTCTTTTTTCCCTTAAACCGAACTAAAGTCAAAATCAGCATGTGTGAACAACTTAAAGAAGCGAACAAAGGTTAGGATGAGCGAACTGATTAAGTTTTGAGACCTGATGATGAACTGATTAGCTTCCGTATAACGGTGAACTGATATAGTACGAACTTGTTAAGTTCCGGGACATGCCGTCGAACTGACTGGTGATAAGGATAAGACGAACTTGGCGAACTAGTCTGACTGTAACGAACCGCTATTTTCGTGGAATCCGTGGCCTGCACTCCCTATTTTTCGTAGGATTTCAACGGCTACATCTCGCAGGGAGTATAAAAGTTTGTAAGATTCATTCTTTTTATTTTTTCATACGTAAATTTACACTAAAAAATAGACATATCTTCTCTCATTTTGTCTGACTTGAGCGTCGGAGTCCCATCGCCGGGAATCCCTCCCGGTGTTTGTTTTGCAGGTTATTAAGTCGGAGATATCAAGTTGCTAGTTGGGGAAGAAGGCTTTTAAATCGGAACCACATCAGTATCGAAGGACGTTAGATTTGTCATTGGGAATTTGGAGAATGAGAGAATTAAGACACGTTATTGTTTCTGATGGCTTCTTGCCTGATCCTTCAGCAGAAACTTGTGATCATATTCTACCCCTGCAAAACTTGCACACACTAAAACGAATACTAGATTTTAGATGTTCTGAGAGGATCCTAGAATTGATTCCAAATCTAAGGAAGTTGGGAATCTTTTATGATTATGAAACAAAATGGTTAGAGTATAGCCTAAACAATCTCGTCTACCTACAAAAGCTTGAAAAGTTGAATATTTATGCACCACCGTGTTCTTTCAAATGTGATTTATCTGATAGGCTTGCATTCCCAGTGACACTAAAGAAATTGACATTGTGTGGCATTCAAATTCCATGGGAAGATATGTCAATTGTTGGTTTATTGCCGAATCTTCAAGTGCTCAAACTAAAGTTGAATGCTTGTCGTGGCTTCATGTGGGAAACGGTCGAAGGGCAGTTTTATCATTTAAAAGTACTTGTAATTCAAAACACAGATCCCAATTTTTGGATAACAGAGAGTTGTCACTTTCCTAGGCTTGAGCGTCTTATTCTTCGAGATTGCAATAAGCTAAGAGAGATTCCACGTGGTATTGGAGATATACCAACACTGCAACTGATTGAGTTGTAGATTTGTAAGTCATCTATTGTGGAATCGGCAAAAAGTATTGTAGAAGAACAACATGACTTTGGAAATGACCTCCTCCAACTTCATCTAAAGAAATCGGCAAAAAGTATATTAGAAAAACGTCACCTCATCCAACTTCATCTAAAGGAAGCTCGTGACAGGTGGAAATTGAAATAGCTATAAAGAGAAGATTATTGTTTTATTTGAATAGTATATTGGATGCACTTGTGCTAATGGTGGTGTGTGATTCATTTTAATTATTTTATATTTAAAGGTAATAATTGGTTTTAATATATAAATATATATATATATATATATATATATATTAAGTAAGTGTTCGGATCTATTATGACATAGTCATGAGGCGCTCAACGAACCTTTTCAATCTCATAAAACCTTTTTGTAGTTTCGGATTGATGCAAAAATGATTTTTTGTATTACTTTAAGATCTTAATTTTTATATAAGATTTGATTTAGTAATATTATTGTTTTATAAATTATTTTTAGTTCAATCATAGTCTTTAGATTGATTAAAATAATTTATATTACAAAATTTTTTGTAAATAATCAAATTATATTAAATAAATTTAGCTTAAATAAGGCTTAATTCCTTTTGAGCATAGACGAGCCAATGGGGGAGGTTTTGATATCTACTACTAAACGAAACTAAACTAACTAAACTAAGAAAACATCAAATAAAATACGAATAAGACAAGCAACGAAAGGTGAAAAGAAGAGGAGAATGAGAAATCTTACGAAACTTCGATTCAAGGGGCGTCGACACTCGATTGCATCACTGATCACAGGTTATAAATGTTATCTTGTTCGTTCAAGTATTTAACCTCGGACTAAACACGAAGCCGTAGAGAAGTCCATGTTTTCCTAATTTCATTGATTAAACCTAGCATCCAATCAAATCTAGCCATTAACTAAGTTGGTCGCGATCCAAATTAATTAACAACCGCATTGAGTTCTTGTGAAAACAGTTAAACCCAACTGAAACCTAGAACCTAATAATCGAGATAGCTACAATTACTAAGCCTATGGTTCCGTTAGTCCCGTTAATCCATTAGGAAATTACACAATCCCAGCAAAAGTATAATCAACCTATTGCTACTAAGTACCAATCATTCATCAATCATACATCCTAGCAACATATAAAAGAGAACTCATGGATAGCATTAGCAAAATATAATTCAAATCGAATTGTTAGATCAACCCAAATTATATATCACTATATGGAATTAGATCATGAATTAACAAGTACTTGAATTAAAACAAGAATTAAAATAAGCACAAAACTTCACGGTGATAGCAATCGAATTAAACAACCCTTGAATCAGAGAAGGAAATTAGCCACTCATGCTTTGATTAATCATCTCCAAAGTGATCTTCAACATTGTTCTTGAAATTGAGAGGAAACTAGAGAGAGAAAAACTTAATTGTGTGTGTAGAGAAATTTTTGGAATGATAGAATGATCTTGGGTCTTGGCCCCCAAGAGAGAGAAAGATAGGAGAGATTACATAACAAAGTCTTATCTACCTTCTAAAACAAAACTTAAGAAAACTAAACCCTAAGGATATAAGGGTCCTTTACAAATTGTGAGAGACAATTCATCTTTGCCCTTTCTTTTCCACCAAGCCACTAAACATTTGATGTGGTCCCAAGCCCATTAAGCCCATCTTCACATCTTAAGCATCATTTGATCATTTTAAGCCCACTTTTCTTCAAAGCCCATCAAGGTTCATACCTACAAATAACAATGATAATTAGATCAATTAAAACACAAATACACTACAACCAAGGATAATTATGATGATAAAATATATACAATTAAAGGCACATCAAATCTCCCACACCTAAACTATGCTTGTCCTCAAGCATGCATCTAAACATATATGCACAAGGTTAGAACCAACAAGAATGAGACATGAACTCAAAATCCTCAAGCATGCATCTCAATTGTACCAAAACTCATCATGCAATCAAGTGAAAAAGTAGACACTTTTCAAAAAGCAAATGATCATAATTCCCTTAATTTTCAACAAGGATCGTATCTCATCAACACTTAATCATTTCAAAAGATCTAACATAGCAAAACTCCACACCTCACTAAGGTAAGCTCTCAAGCACTCTCAAGTGTTTAGAGGGTTAGTAATTCACTCAAAATCACACATACATGTCATTACCATAGGCTTGCTAATATATCAAATCTCCACTACTAAAAATATGAACTCACGCAAAAAATCAAAGGGTCTTTTCTTTGGTTGTAACGGGGCTTGGGTTAAGGTAGGATAAAGGATAATATATGAGGTGTAACAATGCCAAAAACATATGAGAATCTCATGCACAAAATCAACATACCAACACCTCACTTCCACATTTCATCATCAAGCCTTTTTTCTACCAATTTCCTTTCTTGATAATTCCTATTTTCAACAAAATCCACCTTCAAATTCAACTCAACAAGGAATTCAAGTATAGACTTTTCCTTCCCATAATTGATAACTCTCAAACCACAAATGGTAGCAAATGATCAATATAAGAGAGTATCATACAATTCAATCAACTTTTCACATTTCTCCCTTTTTTTTACTTCTTGTGGCAATATTTTCACTTTTTCATTCTCTTTTCTTTTGAACGATTTTTTTTTCATTCACTTTTTTTTATCATTTGTTTTTTTCATTGCCACAATGACTTTTTATCTCCATTCCCCTTTCCTCATTTCTTTTCCGTCTCACAACTTCAAGAACGATTCAAACTTGTTATGCATTCAATTCTCATATTTCTTGGCAAGAAAGGTTCAACAAGATGTGGATAAATAAAAGAAAAGGAGTATGAGCTCATCATATATGTGTTAAAACAAATGAAAGGTCACAAGCTCAAAGGGGGCTAACTAAGGGAAAAATATGTCAAGGTAGGCTATTTTCAAAGAAGGGTCTAACGAAAGGTTAAGCCTAAGTGCCCTTATCATTTTAAATGCATAAATTCATCAATGTAGTCTCAACATGTATAACATAGCAAGTTCTAGAATAACACAATATGTGTGATCACACTCAACGAAGAAATAGAGCATATATGAGGAATGTGTTGCTCATTAGGCCCAAATCTCACAATTAGGTTATATGAGTGGAATTTTGCATGTTTCACTTTATCCATAATTAAGATCGATGAGATACTCACTCGTTTCAAGCAAAAGAATCAATCACATTCAATTCTTGTCAAGTCATCATGCTTAAACACAACATTGCAACGATGAATTTTGGCAATTAAGATCAACAAACACACAAATGGTTCTAAAATCATCAACATTTTGAAAAAATTTCAACTCAAACTTAAGGAAGACATAAGCATATAGATATCATAGATCACCCACACTTAAACTCTACATTGTCCCCAATGTAGACACAAGAAACTCACAAAATGAGAAATAAGATAAATGAAAATAAAGTAGAGACAATGAGAACTTCCCCAAAAAGTGAGCTATTGTGTAGGCGGGTTAGAAGGATTAGTATCCCGAACAATGCGGTCTATGACATCTCGACACTGAAACTTTCTTCCATTGATGAATTGGTGAGTCGAGAGGCTTTCGAACACCACTCGAAATTTGGGACTCACCCATTTTCTAAAATCACAAGATAATTGAAAAGAATTAGTGGTCACAATGAAAAAAAAATTAAAGAAATTAAGGATGCATTGTGGTTGTGTGAAATTGATAATTGGGTGTAAAGTTGAATCTGTTGAAAGTATGTGAAATTGAGATTGGGATTTGAAGTTTGAATGTTGGTGTGTGGCTTGGTGGATGAATGAAGAGAGAGGTGATAATCTGTTTTGCCAGCGGGAGAAGAAAAAATGGTGTGATGGGCGGTGGAATCGGGTTCGTCGGGAGAGAGAAGCTGAGTTGGAGCTGCTGTTGCAAAGCTGTGGTGAAGGAAAGAAGAAGATGATGGCGGCAGTGAGGTGGAGAAAAAAGGAGCAGCGCCGGGTTTGTGGGAATAGCAGTGGACCGACGGCGGCTGAGCAGCGAGAGAAGAGAAGCAGCTGCTGGTGGATGGAAAACAGCTCACCGGAGAAGATGACGGTGGCAGAGCAGCTGTGATGGAGATGGAATGATGGATGCGGCTGAGCTCCCGGCAACGGCGCCAAAATTTGGTCGGTTTGTCAGACCAACAACAAAAATAAAACCTACTCCAATGAGCAAAAGTACAAGTATAATGGGAAGTAGGGTCGATCCACAGGGAATAAGGCTTAATTCCTTTTGAGCATAAACGAGCCAATGGAGGGATTTTGATATCTACTACTAAACGAAACTATACTAACTAAACTAAGAAAATATCAAATAAAATACGAATAAGACAAGCAACGAAAGATGAAAAGAAGAGGAGAATGAGAAATCTTACGAAACTTCGATTCAAGGGGCGTCGACACTCGATTGCATCACTAATCACAGGTTATAAATGTTATCTTGTTCGTTCAAGTATTTAACCTCGGACTAAACACGAAGCCGTAGAGAAGTCCATGTTTTCCTAATTTCATTGATTAAACCTAGCATCCAATCAAATCTAGCTATTAACTAAGTTGGTCGCGATCCAAATTAATTAACAACCGCATTGAGTTCTTGTGAAAACAGTTAAACCCAATTGAAACCTAGAACCTAATAATCGAGATAGCTGCAATTACTAAGCCTATGGTTCCGTTAGTCCTGTTAATTCATTAGGCAATTACACAATCCCAGCAAAAGTATAATCAACCTATTGCTACTAAGTACCAATCATTCATCAATCATACATCCTAGCAACATATAAAAGAGAACTCATGGATAGCATTAGCAAAATATAATTCAAATCGAATTGTCAGATCAACCCAAATTATATATCACTATATGGAATTAGATCATGAATTAACAAGTACTTGAATTAAAACAAGAATTAAAATAAACACAAAACCTCACGGTGATAGCAATCGAATTAAACAACCCTTGAATCAGAGAAGGAAATTAGCCACTCATGCTTTGATTAATCATCTCCAAAGTGATCTTCAACATTGTTCTTGAAATTGAGAGGAAACTAGAGAGAGAAAAACTTAATTGTGTGTGTAGAGAAATTTTTGGTATGATAGAATGATCTTGGGTCTTGGCCCCCCAAGAGAGAGAAAGATAGGAGAGATTACATAACAAAGTCTTATCTACCCTCTAAAACAAAACTTAAGAAAACTAAACCCTAAGGATATAAGGGTCCTTTACAAAATGTGAGGGACAAATGTCTTCTTTGCCCTTTCTTTTCCTCCAAGCCACTGTAGCATTTGATGTGGTCCCAAGCCCATTAAGCCCATCTTCACATCTTAAGCATAATTTGATCATTTTAAGCCCAATTTTCCTCAAAGCCCATCAAAGTCCATTCCTACAAATAACAATAATAATTAAATCAATTAAAGCACAAATGGACTATAACCAATGGTAATTATGATGATAAAATATATACAAATAGAGACACATCAAATCACTCACACCTAAATCATGTTTGTCCTCAAGCATGCATCAAAATATAAGCAGTGGTGCTGGGCGGAGGATTGAGCGAAGAAGATGACGGAGCTTGGCGGAGCTGCTGTTGCAGATGCAGTGGGAATGATGGTGGTCTCGGCGGTCGAGCAGGTTGGAGAAGACGCGTTGACGGTGGTGTCGAGCAGCTGTGTCCGGCGAGTCTGCAGCGGTGGCGATCGGTGAAGGACGGAGAAAAAGATGGCGGTCGGAGGTGCTGAAGTTGACTGGAGAATGACAGCGGCGGCGTCGGGGTGGACTGCGAAGAAGGAGATGATGAATAGTAACAATTAGGGCCTCAATTTGATTTTTCTGATTTTTCATGTTTTTTGATTTTTGATTTTTGATTTTTGATTTTTTTTTATATAGAATAAAAACTAAGAAAAAAAGAAGGAAAAAGGGTGCAACAAGGAAAAAAAACAGAAGACTATATTGTGTTAGGCGTGCCCACGCCTAACTCCATCTAGTCTCTAAAGAACAAGCAAGAAAAAACAAAAGACTCTCTCAAGTTAGGCGTGACCACGCCTAACTCCCATAGTCTCCTTTATACCTTCGATTTTTAACCCCTTTTTTTTTTTGAAAGCAAACATCTAAATAAAATCAAACTCTTTGGGTTGCCTCCCAATAGTGCAATTGTTTAACGTCGTTATGCTTGACACTCCATATCGACTCAATTCGACGGATAATGAGGAAGGTCAAGATCCACATCAATCATGAGTGATGTCACCTCCACTTCATGAAACGACTTCAACCGATGGCCGTTCACCTTGAACTTTTTATTCGTTTCCAAGCTCTTAATCTCCACTGTACCATAAGGAAACACATGAGTAATAACAAACGGACCAAGCCATCTAGAACAAAGTTTACCTGGCATCAATTTGAGACGAGAATTAAATAACAACACTTTTTGACCAACCGAAAATTGCTTCCTTAATATGGCATTATCATGGAACAACTTTGTCTTCTCCTTGTAAATTCTCGAGTTCTCATAAGCCTCTAGTCGGATTTCCTCCAACTCTTGTAACTCCAATTTTCTTGCTTTCCCAGCCTCTTCCATATCCATATTGTAATATTTGACCGCCCAATAGGCTTTATGCTCAATCTCAACGGGTAGATGACAAGATTTGCCAAAAACCAACCTATAAGGAGACATCCCTATAGGAGTTTTATAGGCGGTCCTATACGCCCATAATGCATCATCTAATCGAAGACTCCAATCCTTCATTTCGGGATTAACCGTTTTCTCTAAAATGGACTTGATTTCTCGATTCGAAACCTCCGCTTGACCATTGGATTGTGGATGATAAGCAGTGGCCACACGATGATGCACCCCATATTTCTTCAATAAGGCGGCAACAGTCCTATTGCAAATATGACTTCCTTGATCACTGATAATTGCTCGTGGAATGTCAAACCTGTTGAAAATGTTAGTCTTGATAAAACCTATAACAGCTGCAGAATCATCAGTCCTAGTGGGTTTTGCTTCCACCCACTTCGAAACATAATCAACGGCCAAAAGTATGTATAAATATCCACAAGACGATGGAAATGGTCCCATAAAGTCCATACCCCAAATATCAAAAATTTCACATACAAGTATAAGAACTTGAGGCATTTCATTCCTTGGAGACAAAGAACCCGTCCTTTGACATTTATCACAACTTTTACAAAACAAATATGCATCTTTGAACATAGTCTCCCAATACAACCCACTATCCAAAATTTTCCTAGCAGTTCTTTTAGGACCAAAATGACCACCACAAGCATAATTATGACAAAAGGCTAAAATACTCTTATGTTCATTTTCGGGTACACACCTCCTAACCATTTGATCAGAACAAAATTTCCATAAATGAGGTTTATCCCATGCATAATATTTTGTCTCATATCTAATCTTTTGCTTGCGTGCTCTACTAATATCATTAGGCAAAATTCCAGTAACCAAATAATTAAACATATCAGCATACCAAGGAATCATACCTTTCATTTCAAACAACTGCTCATCCGGAAAAAAATCAGAAATAGGTAGGGACTCTTCTTCTTTCACTATCCTACTCAAGTGATCGGCCACCGGGTTTTCAGTTCCTTTCCGATCCTTGATCTCAATGTCAAACTCTTGAAGTAGAAGTATCCATCGTATCAACCTTGGTTTGGACTCCTTCTTGGTCAATAGATACTTCAAAGATGCATGATCAGAGTAAACAAGAACTTTAGAACCAAGCAAATATGATCTAAATTTCTCTAAAGCAAAAACAATTGCTAAAAGTTCTTTTTCGGTGGTTGTATAGTTGCATTGAGCAGCATCCAACGTCCTTGACGCATAATATATGACATGACTCTTCTTGTCAGTTCGTTGGCCCAACACAGCTCCAACAGCATAATTGCTTGTATCACACATGATCTCGAAAGACAAACTCCAATCCGGAGGTTGGATGATAGGTGCAATTGTTAACATGTTCTTGAGTTTGTTCAATGCCAACTTGCAATCATCTCCGAACTCGAAAGGCACATCTTTTTGGAGCAACTTAGACATAGGCAAGGCAATCTTCGAAAAGTCTTTAATAAACCTACGATAGAAACCTGCATGTCCAAGAAAGGCTCGAACTCCCTTAACGTTAGTAGGATAAGGTAAGCTCACAATTAAATCAACATTTGCTTTATCAACCTCGATGCCCCTATAAGAAACAACATGTCCTAGGACAATGCCTTCCGTTACCATAAAATGACATTTTTCATAATTCAAGACCAAATTGGTTTCAATGCATCTTTTCAAAATTTTGGACAAATGACCTAGACATTGATCAAATGAATCACCATAGACAGTAAAATCATCCATAAACACCTCAATGCATTTCTCAATATACTCAGAAAATATACTAAACATGCATCGTTGAAATATACCTGGAGCATTGCACAAACCGAAAGACATCTTTCTATAGGAAAATGTCCCAAAGGGACATGTGAAGGTCATTTTTTCTTGATCCTCTTGTGCAATCACTATCTGGTAATAACATGAAAAACCATCTAGAAAACAAAAATAAGCTTTCCCAACTAGTCTTTCTAACATTTGATCAATAAAGGGTAAGGGGAAATGGTCTTTCCTAGTGGCTAAATTGAGTTTTCTAAAATCAATGACCATACGCCATCCATTTTGTACCCTTGTAGATACCAACTCATTGTTTTGATTTCTTACCACAGTGATGCCCGTTTTCTTCGGTACAACATGGATTGGACTTACCCACTTACTATCCGAAATAGGATAGATTATCCCTTCATCTAGAAGCTTTAAAATCTCTTTCATTACCACCTCTTTCATCACCGGGTTCAACTTTCTTTGAGAATCTCTAACCGGTTGAGCATCATCCTCTAGCAAAATTCGGTGCATGCAAAATGATGGACTTATACCTTTTATGTCGGCTAAGGTCCAACCAATTGCAGTTTTGTGTTCCTTGAGAGCCCTGACCGACCTCTCTTCTTGATCTTTAGTTAATCCCTTTGAAATGATGGCGGGTAAGGTCTCATTATCACCCAAATAAACATATTTTAGGTGGTCAGGTAAAGTTTTCAGTTCTAGTTTGCGGGCCTACAAAACAGAGGGTAATGTTTTCTTATGAGAAAGTGGAATTTCGATACCAGAATCGATTACCCCAGACTGTATTTCTTTCAACGACTCTGAAATTTCTAAAGCTTCAGCTAGCTCTCCTTCAATATCCAATTGTGCTTGCATATCAAATCTTTCAATCTCATACCCTTCCTCAAAGTTATCCTGCACAATAGAATCAAGAATATCAACAGAACATATTGAATGATTTTCACTTGGATATCTCATAGCATCAAAAATATTGAATTTCACAATCTCTCCGTCAAATTCGACGGAGAGAGTACCCTCATCCACATCAATCTTTGTTTGGGCAATTTTCATGAATGGACGTCCTAGTAGTATAGGAGCCGAACTCGACACAGAGTCATCTTCCATCTTCAAGATATAAAAGTCCGCTGGAAAAATCAACTCCTTAACCTGTACCAAAACATCCTCAACTACCCCTTCCGGGTAAGCATTAGAACGATCCGCCAATTGAATAACAACTCTAGTTTCTTTCAAAGGACCCAAATTCAAGGCACAATAAATTGAGTATGGCATGACATTAATAGATGCACCTAAGTCTAGCATGGCACGCTCAATTTTCATGTTACCTATAACACAAGGCATAGTAAACATTCCGGGATCCTTGCATTTATTTGGTAAGTTCCTTTTTATCATAGTGGATGCATTCTCACTCACACTTACCTTTTCATCACCTTTCAACCTCCTTTTGTTAGTGCACAACTCTTTCAAAAATTTAGCATACTTTGGAATTTGTTTGATTGCATCTAACAAAGGAATGTTGATTTCTACCTTTCGGAAGGTTTCCAACACTTCTTTTTCATGGTCTTCATTCTTCGATTTGGTCAACCTACTAGGAAATGGAGCAACAACCATGTTAGAAGTATTAGGTGACTTAATAGAGGATTTTACCTTCGATTGCTCCTCAACTTTCTCTTCAACATCTTTTTCCACATCCTCCGCAACTTGTTTAATTTCTTTCTCGGGCACTCCAATCCTAGCATCAATCTCTTTTCCACTCCTCAACAATATTGCACTTGTATTTTCCTTCGGATTTACCACCGTTTGTGATGGTAGTTTTCCCGAGCTTTGTGCCTCTATTTTGTTGATGGATGTGGCCATTTGACTCATTTGATTCTCTAGGTGTTGAATACTTGCCCTTGTCTCTTGTTGGAATTTTTGAGTGTTAGTAGCAAGAGCCTTAACTATATCCTCCAAGGACAAACTTGAGCTCGATGATTGTGGAGGTGGCGGCTTGTTGTTGAGGTTTTGTTGTGGAAATCCTTGATTGCCTCCTTGATTCCTATAGCTAAAATTAGGATGATCTCTCCATCCTGGATTATAGCTATTCGAGTATGGATCATATCTTCTTTGTGGTTGGCCAAGAAATCCACCCATTGCATTAGCTTGTTGTATGGAGTCTTCTTGCAAGGTAGGGCATGCATCGGTTAAATGACCTTGGGCCGAACATATACCACAAACTTGAGGTGCTGATGTTTGTCCTAAAACCAATTTTCCTGCAAGAGCAATCAATGCATCAAGTTTTTGGTCAATAGAACTTGTACTTACCTCCTTGGCAGTCCCTTGAATGATGTCATTTCTCGTTCCAAATTGTTGTGCATTGGCCGCCATGTTGGAGATTAGAGCTTTTGCATCTTCAGGGGTCTTGTTTACCAAAGCACCTCCACTTGCGGCATCAATCATACTCCTATCAAAAGTGGAGAGACCTTCATAGAAATATTGCACAAACAATTGTTCAGGAATTTGATGTTGAGGGCAACTAACACATAATTGCTTGAATCTTTCCAAATATTCATGTAAGGACTCTCCATTCAATTGCCTAATTCCACAAATATCTTTCTGGATATGAGCAGCTCATGAAGCTGGAAAGAACTTCTCTAGAAACTGCTTCTTCATGTCAGACCATGTGGTTATGGATCCAGGTGGAAGATAATATAACCAATCTTTTGCCTTGTCAGCTAGAGAAAATGGAAAGGCACACAGTTTCATTTGCTCTTCTGTAACTGCTTGTGGTCTCATAGCTGTGCATACCATATGGAATTCCTTGAGATGCTTGTGTGGATCTTCACCTGCAAGACCACGAAAGGTAGGCAATAAATGAATTAAGCCAGATTTCAATTCAAATGTAGCATTAGCAACAGGAAATTGAATGCATAAAGGTTGTTGGTTAACATCAGGATTAGCCAATTCCCTTAATGTTCGTTGAGCAGCCATTTTTTCTTGAGTTTCTTTAACTTCAGGATCAGAATCAGGTTCAGAATCACTAGTATCCGGATCTTCAAATTCCACAGCTAAATTCAAACCGGATGATGATGGGGAGAAATCTTGCTTCAACAATTTTGTCTCTTTTCTACGTCTTCTAGCTTCTTTCTCAATTTCTGGATTATACACAAGTTCACCTGTACGAGAAGAACAAGGCATAAACCAAAAACAAGGAAATAAACTCAAAAGAAATTAATTCAACGCTAATTCCCCGGCAACGACGCCAAAATTTGGTCGGTTTGTCAGACCAACAACAAAAATAAAACCTACTCCAAATGAGCAAAAACACAAGTATAATGGGAAGTAGGGTCGATCCATAGGGAATAAATTAGCCACTCATGCTTTGATTAATCATCTCCAAATTGATCTTCAACAATGTTCTTGAAATTGTGAGGAAACTAGAGAGAGAAAAACTTAATTGTGTGTAGAGAAATTTTTGGAATGATAGAATGATCTTGGGTCTTGGCCTCCAAGAGAGAGAAAGATAGGAGAGATTACATAACAAAGTCTTATCTACCCTCTAAAACAAAACTTAAGAAAACTAAACCCTAAGGATATAAGGGTCCTTTACAAATTGTGAGAGACAATTCATCTTTGCCCTTTCTTTTCCACCAAGCCACTAAACATTTGATGTGGTCCCAAGCCCATTAAGCCCATCTTCACATCTTAAGCATCATTTTATCATTTTAAGCCCACTTTTCTTCAAAGCCCATCAAGGTCCATACCTACAAATAACAATGATAATTAGATTAATTAAAGCACAAATACACTACAACCAAGGATAATTATGATGATAAAATATATACAATTAAAGGCACATCACCCAATGGATATATTCTCAAGATCTATATATTGAAGGTGTGGCTGACTGAAGTAACTGCGGAACAGTGTTGTAGGAAAAATCAGATATACTCCAGAGTTTCTCAAGCTTACTCCTGTTCTAGCCACTCAACCTTCTAGGAGCAGTCTGCAATTGTGTTAGACCTTCAAAGATCAAGACTGTTCCGCACCAGTTGAAGAACCTTTTATTTTCTTTTAACCATTTGTGTTGTGTGCGCTAGGTTGTGTTAGATGTAACTTAGTTGATAGGATTTTATCCTTGCTAAGTTTAGTAGTCTTGTGTAGGCTATTTACCCTATGTGGGATTAGTACCCTGTGTGGGTTGTGGCCTAGGAATCTGGGATTTTGTAGGTAAACTTGTGTTAGGAAGAGGTTTGTAAAGCTGAGGCTTGTAATTCGAACTGACTTAACAAAGTTCCTCCTTGGTGTAGGAGTAGAGTGGACGTAGAAGGATTACACCACCTTCGAACCACTATAAGCAAAATTGTGTTTATATGCTTTGACTGTATGCTGCACTTTAATTACTGTATATCTATATTGTTGCATACATCATAAGCATCCTGAGAAAAGACTTTGCTAAAACCATACTTTGAAAAGAAAATGTGTTTTCCAAAAGTACTCTATCAAGTTTATTCCGCTGCGCTGCATAATGTGATTCCAAGACAGGAACCTGATCAGCATTGTGTCAGGTTTCTGAATCGAGTCAGGTTACTGTTTCTCTTTAGAATCAGAAACCTGTTCACAAAAAGATTGAAAAAGTTTATAAATCGATATAGGTTCATTCACCCCCCCTTTGAACCTCTAACCACTTGGGACCATCAAGTGGTATCAGAGCAAGTTGGGTTAACCGCCAACTTTTCTGGTAACCTACCCAGATCCACTCGTTTCAGTTGGATAAACACCATTTTTCTTTTTCATGAGACCAAAATCATAATTTTAGCACAAGCATACATTTTTTATAATCCTAACCTCTCATATTAATCTGGATATATTCTTGTAGATGAAAGCTGAGTCCTCAATTCTGAACTAAAGAAAGCAGTAACCTGGTTTCAGGTTACTAGGGCCACTTAGCTCTGAATCAACAAATGGATGTTGAGAACCAACAAGTGGTTGAGCAGAATGCACAAATTTAGGGGGAATACTATTTTTTAAAATAGTATCAACTGTCTCAGACCATCAAGCAGGCAACCTCTCAAACAAGGAAAATGAAGAAGATTGCTAAAGTAACTGAAAGCTACACCTTTTATAGTAGCTAAAGTCACTAAGGAAGCAACTAAGGATGTTGCTGAGATGATTAAAGCTATACCTTTTATAGTAGCTGAAATCACCATCGAAGTAACTAGTAAAGATGGTTGCTAAGAGATCAAAGAAAGGAGCCATAGTGTTTGAACAGTTTGCTGAAGTTACTGAAGGAAATCAGACTTCTAAGAAGTATAGTCAAAACACTTGCGGAAACAAGTTTCTTCGAAAGAATTCTGAAAAACACATACTGACGAATTCAGACAGGATACACGGTCAGAATTCAAACAGTCCAGGAATCTGGACCTATGAGTAAGAAGATGTAAAAGTTCCTTAAGTAAGGGGGAACTTGTATAGTTTTTAAAAGCATTAGCCATTCTACTCATATATTCAAGTTGTCTGAAACAGGATGCAATATTCTTAATAGATCAGACCTCTTAACAGTATTCTATTTCAGGACACAGAAAAAGTAGCACTCTAAATGACATGTTTCTACAAGAAAACATGTGATATCATTAAGTGGTGTCAGAAATCGAGAAATCTAGAAGAAGAATACTGCATGAAAGAGGATATCAAAGCAGTATCATAGCATAACAAGATTTCTGACCTACATGTATTTATGATCTCGATATGTGTAGAAGATCTAGATAGGTGGCTGACCATCAAATCAACAAAAAAACAAGATCTACCTTTTCAGAAGAATGAAAAGACGGTTATGAAAATCTATCCAAGGAAAACCGACAAGCGGTTTTATCTATTTTCAAAACGGTCCCTCCACCCTTTTAGAACCAACCGTTAGATCGTGCGCTTCTTCTCTCAACCGTCGATCCAAAGAAACTGCTCTTATCCACCTCTATATAACCAGACCTTTACCATTCTCCCACATATTCATTACTCACTAAATGCTTGACTTATCAAAATAACTTCTCATGTGAGTTATACTTATCGTCAAAAAGGAAGAAGATGGAGACACAAGAAGGTGGAGAAGGAGATGGAGATGAAGACGATGATGAAGACAAAGATCTGTTGACCTAGAAGCACAGAAGGTCTTCAGAAGAATGGGGAATAGAGGTTCAGCCTGTCAAGAAGCACAAAAGGTCTTTAGAAAATAAGACTGAGCCTCTACGAATCCCCCATTCACTAGACACAAGGCCAACTTCCTCGACGATGAGAAGATATGGGACCGAAGCCCATGAGAAAGTCTTTCACATCGAAGGATGATGTGGGAGTTAAAGCTTGGTCTTTGGACAGAGAAGACATCTGCTGCAATCCATGGAGATAAAACAAATTTGCAGCAGGTGCCTCTCAGGAGATGTCAGTCCAAAGACGCTGTGTCAACAGCTTCCAGCTGGATATCTGGACAATGATGAATCCTCACCAGCACAAAAAGTTATGGTGAAGGCGAAGCCAGACCAGCAGCCAAAGATCCAAGGTGAACGTGTCTTGGACAAGAAGCTGATGAGGTATCTGATCATCCACCGATCAGGTACATGACCTCCTGACATCTCTCTCTCTCGAGGCATTATTCCCTTGGGTAGGAATAAGAAGGAGAAACCTCGAGAGGAGATAATTAGTTGTTTAGGTTTTGAGCAGCAAGTGTCAGACAGGAGGAACCTGATGGCCAACCTTGGCGTTGTAACTCCACCCCTGAGCAGCAAGCTTGAGGATGATGACAGAAAGGGGGAAGAGAGTTCCAAGTCAAGAGTCACTAAAGAGCCACTGTTGAAGCCTTATTGTAAAGGGAAATTAGTTAATAACGGTGATCAGGAGTCACCTACCATCTGAAGCAACAAAGGATAGCAAGCTGATCATCCAAGAAGATTTGAAGGAGATAGCAAGCTGATGAAAACATGCTGAAAAAGGCATGCAGAGATCAGAGATGGTAGAGATGGAGAAGAAGATCTCCCTGGTGGAAAAACGTGGAAGCAGCAAACTGAACAAACTGGAGAAAGAAATATAGCTAGATGGAGTAGGAACAACTTACTTTTGTACCCAAATGATATTGTACTTGTACAATTACTAAGCTTTCATATAAAAGAGCATTTCTTATCTAATGACTCTTGTTCTTATTATGTTCTGTCATCATCAAGATAAAGGGGGAAATTGTTGGGATATTTCGGTAGTTATCTTGATGAGACAAGAACAGGTTGCATAATAAGAATGAAGTTTGCTGAAGTAAGGATCCACGTATTACATGGTCATAAGCTTATCTTTCTATGGATAAGATCATGTAATGGTTTTTCAAATCATAAGGAAAACCAACCTTAGAAGAAATAGGAAGTTATCTTCTAAGAGCAGAAAGCTGAAGGAATCAGCAAGCAGGATTCTGGCATAAAAAGGTTGCTATGTTATGAGTGTAATAATTGGTTAAGATTATTTTAAATGTCTTATAATATCTTACATATATAATTAGATATATGTTTTTAAAATGAATAGGATGTTACATCTTATTTTAAAAACAAATAGTTTAACCATTTATATAAAGAAGACTATGGAGTTTATTAAAATACTATTAATTCCTCTAATGTAATTTAAATAACAAATATTGAAGAAGTTTTGAAAGAGAAGATGTTATTTTGAAATAAACTGGTTTCTCTTAATATTTTTGTAAATAGTTTATAAGCTCCTATCATAATATTTTAGTTTGAAATAAAATCTTATTTTCAAAACTTCATTAAAAACCTTCCTGAGCTTAATTATATACTCCTAGTATCATAGTTTGGAAAAATTAAATTTTTTTTAAAACTTCATTAAACACTTTAAGGAGTTCAAATCTAGAATATAAATAACTTATAAATGTTATTTAATAAAAGAATTATGAGTTTATTCCAACACAGTAATATATATATATATATAAAAGATGAAGAATAAAAAACTTATGGTTCAACAGCTAGATAGTAAAAATGAATTACTAACCTTATGATCAAAGTTGTCTCTCAAGAGTTCCATGAAAATGAAAACACCTGAGCCTTTGTTTTCCACATATATCTCCTAGTCTCTTTTGTATATTCTTTTGAATCCGAGGATTGCAATCGACTACTTCAATATTTGGAATAAGTTCATATGTCATTGTGAAATGGAGCTTTCTCAAATAGATCAGTTAGGGAAGGTTTTGAGCATCAACAAATTAAAGAATATCAAAAGAGAAATTGAGAGTATTCATCTAAGAAAGTTGCAACTAAATCAATGACAACACATCAAAATAAAGTTATGCCTCTAGTTATTTATATAATATACTGATAGTTAACTCAAATCTAACATAAGAAAATAAATTATAAAGTTTAAACAAAATTATTTTATTTACCTCAAACTCGTCAAATGTTAAGAATTTGAACAAAGCAGAATATTTCATTATATTTCCGAATGATAACAACTTTGATATATTTATTTTATTGGTAAGAATTTAAACAAACACTAAATAGTTGAAAATTTTAAGAAGAAAGTGGCGAATGAATGAGATTGTGGATGAAAATACTATTTTACCTCTAAAGAAATTTGAGATTTGAGGGATCTAGTGAACCCTTGTCCTCTATGTGTATTTATGTGTTTCTTATCTTATATAAAAAATACTATATATAGTTACAATACCCAAAAATCTTAAAATTTTAATCAGTTCATCAATCATCCCTTATAAATATATATATATATATATATATATATCATTAATCCATTTGTCTTATCGATTCAAAGGTCCCAAAAATATGTAAATAAGAGGTAGCTCAACTACATAAAAATCCTCTACGATGTTTATCGAAATTTTTCCTCATAATAAAATTAAACTACATATATGGAAAAGAAATGAATGAGAAGGAAGAAATTAAACAAGATACTCGGTTTTATCAGTATAAGCCATAGATGTCGTAGGTATCTCGAAATTAATTGGTTATGATCATAAACAAGAATGCAGCTGAATCATAAAATATTTAACCTCTAATACTGATACGTATTCAAACAACAGGGATTCAAAGTTCACACAATAAATTCATACTTAAATTCATACTGATACAATGACCAAGAAATCATATTGATCATCACTAGCTTGCTTATTTATGACTTTATCACTGAAACTCCCCAGAGTAAACTGAGTTAGGGTTACCTGCATTTTAAACCTATGATTCCTTCGTTACTATGCCTATACCATCGTGATCAAGCAAACACCATCGTTACTAAGCCTATACCATCGTGATCTATCAAATACCATCGTGATCTATCGCATCCATCGTTACTAAGCCTAAACAATCTATTGCATCCATCGTTAAAAAGGTAAGATGATCATTATTTTCAAGTGTAATATTTGAATGTAGATATACATTTCTGCATGTAAATCGTAGTTTAAAAAACCAAAAAAATCGTGAAAAACCGAGAAATTTATACCAGGAATAGACCACGAAGCTCGTTGCAGATCACAAAGCTAAACATAGATCACAATGATCAATATGTTATTTTACAATTAACCTCGTGATCTACCCTAGTCCCCCTCGTGATCTAGCAATTAACCTCGTGATTAAGCAATTTCCCCTCGTGATCTACCCTCGTCAACATGATAAAGCAATTTACCTCGTGATCTAGCAATTTACCAAATTAATATTGCAATCTGTACTTAGTGATCTATCAATCTACCTCGTGATTAAGCATATATATATACGGAATTGACTCATGATCTACCCTCATCAACATGAAAAATTCAAATCCTAGAAACGATCTGAAAACATTTCGACTTCAATTGAATTTCGCGAATCCAACTTACTTGTTCAAAAGCCATTCAGAATCGTGACTGTTGCTGTTCGGCGCCGCCTTCCGCCGCAACTGTACCGGTCGCTGCCGATATCAACAATAATCGGACTCTAGTTCTTGTTGTTCGCTCACCGTCGTGCCGCCGCCTCACTTCAATCTCCGGTTTTCCTCGACCGAAATCACGAACAACACTGGGAAAATCACGAAGAGAAATCGAGTAAATAACGAAGAGTACAAATTCAAAAATTACTAGGGTTCGAGTTCGAGTGGTGAAGGTAATTTTGGTGATTTTCCCCAATTCAATTTACCAAGTTTAATAAGGGTATTTGGGTAATTTTGCCCTCAAATTGGGTAAAAAACATGTGTTCAAGTAGTGGGTATTTTTCATTTTGCTCATTATGTAATGGACAAAAATGCCCCCTACCCCAATTATTTTTTATATATATTCCATATTTGACCCTAAAAAACAAAAAAAATCTTTCTTGAAATTCAATAAATTTTTTATGAAATTGAGATATTATTACAACACATGGGCCCTGGATTGAAAAGATCCGATTCATTTGAACAAGTATTTATTGTGTCCAAATCCAACTTAGGCCTGACAGAATTATCTGATATGTTCTAAACTAAAAAGTTGAAAGGGACTATCAATATCAAGAATCTGTGCAATTTAGCCTTTAGAATTGTGATATTTGCATGTGGAAATCTACAGTTGATAAAAAGACTATTTAAAGTTTGCAGTTCTTTGATTATAATCACCTTCTGTAGCCATTGAGCCAAACTTGGCCTTGTGTAAGGATAAAAATTTCGCGAAATTTACTGAAATATGATAAAATTTAGTTTTCAAAATCGAAATTTTCTTCAAAATTTCACCAAAATATCGAAATATCCATAAAATGAAGGTACTGAAATTTCTACGGAAATCGAATTTCCATCCTTGGCCCTATGGGACTATTATTAAAAAGCTAAAATATCAAGTATGGATAATTCAAATTGAATTCAAGTATGTATATCAATTCAAGTGCAAAACGAATCAAAATGTTTCACATTCGACTTCGATCCAATTACTAAAAGTTTTATTAGTTCGATTTAACTTTAATTCACATATTAAAACAGAGTGTTATGAGATTTGAAATACAACTTGTAAAAAAATTAAGCTACATTAAATTTGAAATAACGTGTGGATGTAATTAAAACTCGTTCAAACTTTAAAGTTAATAAAAAAAAAAAGCTAAGTTGGGATATTTTTAACAAAAATCAACTCATCATTCACTATCGACCCTGTTTATTCGAAAATGATAAAATGCTCATCGTAGACAAATCTTGACATGTCCACCAATAATATGTAATAATTTTATCATCTAATTATATAAAAAATGAAATTAATAGATATATTAAATATCTAACATATCAATCGTGAACACATATTAATGTGCTATGGTGGGCAGGGCAACTACTTTGATTGTGGATATGCGAATTTGGATTATTTCGGGTTATTACTCAATTCGAATTCACGAAAAGCCGGCCCAATTAATTAGTACACACTCCAAATTTTACCGCCCATTAGTATCATGTGAAGAAGAATTTCCATTTTCATTTGGGCTTTGTTATAGAAAACCTTATGGGCCATAAAAAGTCATCTTATTTTGGGCCCAGGACAATCACTTGCAGAATTAAGCATTGGACCTCGGTACAACTTTTTGGACTCAAATTGAAATGTAGATCTATTACTATCATTATTGGATCAACTACATGACAACCCTTGATGTATGTTTAAATTTCAAAAGAGTTAATAAAGTTTGTGAGGATTGTAAATTATAAAAATCACGTCAAATTGACCTATTTTATATAAATATATTCCGACTTTTGAAATTTTACAATATAACCACCAACTTTTGTGTATGGTCCATTGCAAGTATCAGTTAAGGAATATTCTCAGATATTTCTTCTCGTGCTGAAATTATTAAGATCAATTTTGGAATATTTTTGGTATATTCCACTGTCAGGTTATCTATACGAGCCATTTGGTACAATTTACTAAGGTTGACAGTTGTACAATAAAGTTTCAAAATTTAGGTAGCTTGGTGCAATGAGATCATAGTTTAGCATGATTTTTGTAATATACCTTTGTGAAAATTATAGTTAAATCCTTCAATGATCTAACTTTTTTTATATATGACCCATTCAACATATAAAATATGATAATATGATATGATTTTGATAAAAAATGAGTAAATTCAAACCAAATTACCATAACAATCTGTTGAAATATTATTTAAATTTATTAGTTTAATTTTTCATAGTTGATTAATCTTGTTGTAATTTTCACAAAATTAAAAGATATATATTTAACCAAAATAGAGGGGGTGATATATATCAGAGTTTATTACTTTTTTCGCCCATTATGTTTGTCGTGTGGCAATTTTGCCCTTTTTTATTTCGGGTTTGCAATTTAGGACTTTCTGTTTTAAAATTTAGCAATTACTGCCCAATTTCAGCCCGAATTGCTTATTTGGGCTGGAATCGCACATTTTTTGCACGTGGCACCTCAATTCGGGCTGAAATTGCTTTGGTGACTGATCATTTATTGACGTGAATTTTCTTTCTTATTTTTTTTTACTGATATGTGTATTATTTAGTGGGACCCACCTGGACACATCATTCAAAATTAATTAATCAAATTAAAAAAAAAAACCAAAACCTTTGCCCTCCCCTCCCATGGCGGCGCCTTCGCACAACATCCGCCCTCCACCACCACATCAGCCCGCCGGCGAGAGAAAAACCGAGAGAAAGAAAGAGAGGGATCGAAGAGAGAGAGAGAGGGAGGAGAGAGAGAGGGAAAGGCCAAGAGTTTGACCGGTCGTTGCCGGCGGAGCTGATGTCCGATCGATGATCCGAGCCTGGATTCATGATGGGCTCGGCGAGAACTTCAAGATAGGCACAAGAATCGCTCCGATCGGTGGCCGGATGGCCTGAACTTGAAGAGAGAGAGAAACGGGTTTTAGAGAGAGAGACGGCCGCGACTTCTTGGCCGATTGCCGGCGTAGGCGGCGTCAGATGGCTGATCCGAGCCCGGATTCGGAACGGGCTCGGTGAGAACTTCAAGATAGGTACAAGAATCGCTCCGATCAGTGGCCGGATGGCCTAAATTTGAAGAGAGAGAAAAATGGGTTTTAGAGAGAGAAACGGTCGCGACTTCTCCGGCTGATTGCCGGCGGAGGCGGCGTCGGATGGCTGATCCGAGCCCGGATTCGGAACGGGCTCGCCGAGGGCTTCAAAATGGCATAGGATACGATATGTTTCGGGTCGGTGGAAATTAATTATAAGAATGGTGGACAATTGGATTCTTCTGCCGGTTTCAAGATTCAAGAGAATCTGCGATGGTGGAGAAGGGTGGAGAAGAAAGGTTTTTTTTTCTTTTTTTTTAATTAATTTTGAATTAGGTAGTGGAGCCCACTTAAAATACGCGCCTGACAATTAATTGCAAAATTCCACGTCAGATAATCACTCACCACCTCCTCAAATTAAGCCCGAAAAACGTGCAATTTCAGCCCGAATAAACAATTCGGGCTGAAATTGGGCAATAATTGCTAATTTTGAAAACATAAAATCCTACATTGCCATTGATAAAAAATAAAATCCTAAATTGTCAGCCCGTAAAACAGAAAGTCCTAAATTGCAAGCCCGAAATAAAAAAGGGCAAAATTGCCACACGGCAAACATAATGAACGAAAAAAGTAATAAACTCTATATATTATTCACCCATCATTTATTTTACAGATCATATTGGTGGGTATGTTACGCATTGGGCACAAAGTCATCAAGTTTCAGTCAACTCAACTGATCCCACCTTAAGCAACTATACTTTTTATTTATACCTTAATTAATAGATTGATGCTCAACTTGTGTTTTCTAACTCTTTATTTTAAAAAAAAAAAAAAAACTCTTTATTTTAAACTACACTTTTTTTTCCCCATCAAGAAGACTAGCTTTACTATTTATAAAAAGTCGATAAGTGTCACGAAATGGTTAGAGTGATTCACTTGACCTATGCAGTATCCCGTATGCAATTAGAAGTGAGTAAAACCAAATCGCAATTGAAAATATGAACCGAACCAACTGAATCATTTCGGTTCGGTTGCGAAAATAAAAACAAAATTTTTATTTGGTTAATTACAATTTTTTTCGTTCTTTGTAATATTTTTATTATATATATTATTTTACTTTAGATTAAATTAATTAGTATGCGATTTATGATTTATCAATTCTCACTCAATAATTAGTAAGTTAACTCGATTTCTACTTTCTCTTATGAAAAATTAACCAACAAAAACATTTGCTTTTCCTACGACTTATGATGAGTTTTTCAATATCCAAAACTGATAACTGAATCAAACCGAACTGGTAATTTTTGGTTAGGTTAAAAATATAAATTCGATTCAAATGTCAAAATAATAAAATTTCGATTTTTTTCAACTAAGTCGAACTGATAGATTGTTCATCCGTACTTGAAATATATATATATATATATATATGTGTGTGTGTGTATATATATAATATAGTTTATCCGTGTATGCAAGTTATGATATCATAGCATATGTATTTAGTGTGCACCAATGAACCTGGATTGCCAATAAATTAATCTCCCAGCAAAAGAGTTAGCATAACAAAAGACAAATTTGCACAACAAGAAAAGTGGTATACATATAGAGATTATTATTTAAGAAGATTGATGAAAACTACGGGATGTTTGGCTAAACTTATTTTTAAAGCTTATAAGCTCTTACATCTTATAAGGTGAAATTAGAGTTTGTAAAATGTAAAATTTAAGTTTAAAATAAGTTGTTGAAGTGTTTGGATAAATAAGATGGTGGAACTTATAAAATATTAATAATGACATTTGGGTAATTTCAATGATCAAATTTGAAGGTGTTTTAAAAAATATTTTAGAAATAAGTTGAGATTCTCTCACTTCTAAAAATAGAGATTATAAGCTCCTTACATCTTATAATTTCTTAAAATAAGATTTTATTTTTAAAATTTAGCCAAACACTTTTGAGGAACTTATAAGCTCTTAACATCTTATAAACTCTTAACATTTTATAAGCTCTTTTAAGGAATTTATTAAAGTCATCATATTATTAGCTTATTCATCTGCTATTTTATTGATCTCCACTTGTCAAAAATTTCAGCTCTCATCTAGTCAATTGATCCAAAATTCATAGAAAATTGTTTGGATTATGTAATAAGCCACGGGGTTCAACACCTTGACCTCCGTGGTCCTGTTATCCTACACCTTTCAAGTTCCCTGACGTGTTTTTTGCTAGTCATTCGCATCCTACACCTTTCAAGTTCCCTGACGTGTTTTTTGCTAGTCATTCGCAACAGGAACTTAGGCTGAGCCGCTGAGGCAATCAATTAGTATTGTTATACCAAAGCCTTTCATTTTGCCAAATCTCGAGTCCCTTTATCTTGAATGTTTCGTCTTCAATGTATCGAAGTGAATCGGTTGCAGATGAAGCAAAGGTGGAACACATTTCAACTCCCAAGCTTACTACATTTAGGTAATAAACCCATTATAATTTTATATCTGTAATTAAATTCATAGTTGATCTTATATACAAGCCCAACAGACCACACTACAAGAAAAATGAGAATTTGCAATAAGATTTTTTGCGACAACAAAAATTATCGTGAAAAGTCTAATTTTTTGCAATACTGAAATTTTCGCAAAAAATACCAGTATAAATTGACAAAATATTGTCACGAAAAGCAATGAAAACAACTTATTTACGACAACATATTATCACAAAAAAACTATTTACGTGAAGGCTTTTACGATAATAACTTAGCGACAAAATGTTGACGCAAAATATTTTTGTGACAATTATCAATGTTTTTGCGACAACATTTTTGCAAGAGTTGTTACATTAACCTTGGACATCATTGATGTAATTATTTTGTCCACATTGAAATATTTTTCCAATTTTAATTTGTAAGATTTTTTTTAATTGTTGTTCTTACCTGGTTGCCTTTGTATAATTAAGGTTCTTGAATTGGATCCTCAATTTTTCGAGCAAAGTCAATTTCCATTTCCTTATATCAAGTGTTTGAAACTCATAAAAGGGTGTTACGAAATTCATCCATTGAAGACAGTGCTAAAGAATGAGATGAATTACTTGATGAAGGGATGTTTGTATGGTGAATCCGTACTGGTCATGGAGTTGCCTAAAAACGTGTCTGTGGTTGAACATAAAACCTTTGATGAGTCATTGAACGAAGATGAAGATGAACTAGGACTCAGGTTGCTCTTCACATACTAATAATTGATTTCCAGTCCGAATGTTCTATTTAATCTGGTGTTTATCTCGCAGTTCATTGTCTTTTAGACACTTATGCTGTCTAATGCAAAGTTTCATTTGTAAGATGCTACAAGTTTATATCTATTAATAATTGTGCTTTAAAATGTATTTTATACATGTAACTCGTAAGCCTTAAGTAAATTGATAACAATTAATAAAACAAGCATTTGCATTTTTGTCCTAAACTTAATGAATCTCGTAAATTCTCTGTTCAACACTAACAAATTAACTAGTCATGTTATTCGTACAACACTTCTTTACTCAAGATATTTTATTAATTCAGGCCTCGAAAAATAGATCAACATTCAACACAAAGTGTGAAAGATGAAATTTATTAATCCAGAGCCTGAAAGATTTGAAAGTATCAAATTAGGACCCCAAATATAACGGTGTTAACACTCCCAAACACAGTCAAATGCATATTATACACAAGTTGTTAGAAATTAAAATCATGCACATATTCCTACTGCTTTGATGATCTTATGTAGAGTGGCTACTGTCTCTATCATGTTGATTCTTGTCACAGGTGAAAACGCTAAACATTTCATAGACAAGTCAAAAATGGACGAGATACATTGTTCCTGCCTAGAGAAATGTTGATCTTCTGATCTTGCAAGTAAACCAGGGGCAACAACTTCACTTATTGTATTTTCTTGTAATGTATCACTCACCCACTCCTTTAAGCTCTTTTCCTCGTTGAACATATCTTCAGTCGGTTTCTTTCCTGTAAACATCTCCAACAACAATATCCCAAAACTGTATACATCGCCATTTGTTGATACTTTTCCTTCCAATCCATATTCTGATATGTATATTGCAATTTTGAGGATATTAGAAAGAAATATAAAGAGAGAAATTGACATTTAAGAGTTTCATGAACATTGTACGTTACCTGGTGCTGCATAACCTATAGTTGCCAAAGTTTTAGTTTGAATCATAGCCTCTCCTTGGTCAAAAAGCTTAGAAATACCAAAATCAGCAACATGAGCGGTCATATCTTCGTCCAACAAAATATTGCTTGGCTTTATATCGCAATGAACAACAGGAAATATATGATGATGATGAAGATATTCTATGGCTAATGCAACATCTTTTGCTATTTTCAATCTTTGCGCCAAATCCAAATGATAGGTGTCAGAATATAACCACTTCAACAAGCTTCCATTCGGCATGTATTTGAGAATTAAGGCTTTGAACTCAGTGTTAGTACAACAACCTATTATTGGGACTAAGTTACGATGGCGAATAGAGCTCAATATTCCACTTTCAGTGTCGAAGCTCTTGGTAGCTCCTTCTAACTGTAAGTTGAAGACTTTTACTGCAACATTTAGTCCGTCGGAAAGTATTCCTTTAAATACTGAACCATAACTTCCTCTTCCAAGTAGACTAGTTTCACTGAAAGAACTTGTCACTTGCACAAGTTCTATGTATGAAATTCTTCTCCAATTAATACCGAGTTCTAGTGTAATATCTTCAGATGATGGTAATCTTTTCTGATTACATTTTCTAATGAGCATGAGTATGAAAATTAATAGAACAACAACCGAAATGAATGAGGGCAAAATATACTTGATGAAATGGACAACACTTTTTGATCCTAAACCTCTATGATTTTTTGAGCAAGGTGACACTTCAAATCTCTCTGCACCACATAGAGCAGAGTTGTGAACAAACGATTGAGCAGTGAAGTTAACAAAACAACCCCCATTTGGAATCTCTCCTTCCAATTTGTTGTACGACACATTAAAATATTCAAGATAGCGAAGATCTTCCAAAGACTTTGGTATCTGTCCGGAAAGATTATTGTTTGATATGTCCAACTGAGTCATGCCTTTGATACTATCCAATGATAGAGGGATAGATCCTTTGAATTGATTATTTGACAAGTTCAAATATTCTAGTGATTGACAACCACTAATTAAGGTTGGAATATCACCAGAAAACTGATTGTATGACAAGTCAATCTCATATATTACCTTCAAATTTGAAACTTGAGATGAAAGTTGTCCACTCAAATAGTTTGAGGACAAATTTACAACCAAGAGGTCTTTAAGACTCCAGAAGGTAGAAGGTATGGTGGATTGCAACTTGTTTGAGTCTAACAAGATGTGTCTGAGGGATTTAAGTTCACTAATGCATTCAGGAATTTGACCTACTAGCCCATTTCTATTTAAGTACAAATCCCCCAAACTACTCATCTCACAAACTTCACTAGGGATAGAGCCTTGCAGTCTATTTCCACTAAGAGATAGTATCTGCAGTTGTTTTAGTTGTCCTATCTTTTTGGGGATGAAGCCTCTAATTTGATTTTCGCTGAAATCTAATGTGATCAAACTGTGTAAGTTTCCAATCTCTGATGGAATAACACCTTGAATGTTGCATCCACCTATAGAGAATTCTTGAAGAGAAGAAGAGAAATTACCAATTGAGATTGGGAGAACACCACTAATTAGTGGATTGAATGATATTTGTAAAACTTTCAAATATCGACAAGAAGTCAGTGAAGAGAGAAATCTTAATTCTTGAGTTGGTGATTCTATACCAGTAGTCAAATTAGTATCCCAAATACGAAGTTCCCCTAAAAGCCTTAAATTACTAAAGTTGGGTATGGGGCCACTGAATGAGTTGTTGCCCAAGCTCAATTTAGTAAGCTGAGAAGCATTGGTGATAGAAATTGGAATCGGCCCACTCAGTGTGTTAACGTGCAAATAAAGTATTTCCAGATTGAAAAGTGAAAGCCCAATGTTTAAAGGAAGTTTACCCGTAAACTGATTAAATGAAAGTGATAATATCTTCAAACTTGATATATTAAATAAAGAATATGGGATGGAACCTGAAAAATACATAGGGAATAGATTAGAAAAGCTAGAGTAATTAAAAAGATATTCTGTATTTGAGAGTTGTGACTTGTGTGCTTAGTAGATAGTTACAATTAAAAATGAAAAAAAAAAAATCTATCAGATAATGTTTCATGAATAAGTATATTGGATTACTTTTTTAGAGAAAAAAACAATTTTTTTTAAGAAGATTGGTTTTTCATTTTATTTTATTAGTGTTTTAAATACTAATCATGTCAGTGTTTTATATATAAAACTCGAAGTAATATTATTTAATTGTATAATATTATATAGTAGAAATACAATATGAGATATTATTTAAAAAATATGTAAGAATGTACAACTCACTACTTAATTAATTATATGATATTATTTTATTGAAAAATTCAATTAATAATTTCTGATTTTGAAAAATATTTCAAAATCTTCATTAATAATATTAAAAAAGATAAAATTAGTTTTGTACGATTATCATTGTAGAAATTTATATTTTATCAAAAAATGAATATTGTTAAATTTTTTATATATGATAATGTTTATAAAATGTTTACAGGGTTTTAAAAATCTTATTCAAAGAACTTAATTATAAGTCCAATCAAATACTCTAAAAGATCTAAAAAGAGTTATATATATATATATATATAAATTTAATATACATTTCATTATATTATTGCATAACACCAGTGATACACTAGTAAATAATAACAGAACATTGTAAGCCATGCAATAAATCTAATAAAAATGCAATAAATGTAATAAAATAAGGTTGAAGAGATTAATAGTTGATCATGCAATGTTTAAAATTATTATTTTTGGAAAAACATACCTGATAAGTAATTAATATGAAGGAATAGTTCTTGGAGGGAAGTGAGTTTACCAATTTCATCAGGTACTCGACCTATGTAAGATAAGCAAATGAACTTCATATGATGTAATGACATATTGTACGTTGAATAACTTAGTGGTTTTAGAGATTGTTTGAGCATTTTATAGTTATATATTTTATGTTAACACAAGCAAACTACTATTTGGAGAAAGAAGTATTAATATTGAAGATAGAAGGCATAATAAATTACCTGTTAGAGAGTTATTAAAGAGGTCTAACTGCTCTAAATATGAAAGATTTCCTATTTCTGCGGGAAGTCCTCCTGAAATTGTTTGAACAAAGAAGCATCTAATCAATCAATTTGGTTTGACAAAATATTATTTATATTTTGAAATTTATTTTAGAGTACTTTTGGTTTGCTTTATCATTTTAATTTAGTAGTTAAATATAATATAATTTAATTATTAATATATTATCTAATTATTGAAACATATGATGAATTTGTTTCAAAATAAAATTCTTTTTTCATATGTTTAATATTTTTCATTTTTTTCAATTCTTTAATTTTCATATGTTTAATATTTTGCGTATTCTTTTCAATATGATCTTTTCCTATTTAGAATGAGTTTCCACTTCAACCACACACGCACTAATTCCTTTAATATGTTTATGAGGTTTTAAACATCTTATTCAAAGAACTTAATTATAAGTCCAATCAAATACTCTAAAAGATCTAAAAAGAGTTATATATATATATATAATATACATTTCATTATATTATTGCATAACACCAGTGATACACTAGTAAATAATAACAGAACATTGTGAGCCATGCAGTGAATATTATTAAATAAGGTTGAAGAGATTAATAGTTGATCATGCAATGTCTAAAGTTATTATTTTTGGGAAACATACCTGATAAGTAATTAGAGCCAAGGTATAGTTCTTGAAGGGAAGTGAGTTTACCAATTTCATCAGGTACTCGACCTATGTAAGAATTGCAATTAAGCAAAGACATGTTTAAAATCATTATTTTTGGGAAAACATGTCTGATAAGTAATTAGTGTCCAGGTACTCGACCTATGTAAGAATTGCAATTAAGCAATGAATGTAAATGTTGATTAGTGAAATCATACCTGTTAAATTGTTTGACCATAGAGATAAAATCCTGAGCTTACTCAACTCCCCAATTTCATTTGGTATGTTGCCATTCAAATTGTTGCGTGGCAACCGTAGGTCCTCCAGTTCTCTGCATTTGTATATATTTGCTGGAATTTCCCCCTCTAGTTCATTCCCCGACAGATACATAGCTCTAAGTCTTGGAGTATTATGACATATCTCATTTGGAAGCCTTCCTGATAGCTTATTCAATCTTATATTAATTTCTATCAAAGAAGATATGTTGAAGATAGTATATGGTATAGACCCCATAAACTGGTTACCCTCTAAATTCAATATTTCCAAGAAAGAAAAATTGCCAATATTTTCTGGAAGATTTCCATCAAGAGAATTATTCTCAATATCTAAAGTCTGCAACTTTGAAATATTGAAGAGAGTAGGAGGGATTCTACCCCAAAAGGAGTTATTATTCATACGCAGATGTTGAAGTTGAGATAAGGCTCCAAGCCATGATGGTATCTCTCCAGTGAAGTTATTAACTCCGACGTTTAACTCCTTTAAACGACGTAATTTTGACAGCTCAGATGGTACCACCCCCATAAAATTGTTGAAGCTAATGTCTAGAGATCGAAGAAATGTCAAATTTGCAAGATATGGAGAAATGGTTCCATTGAGCTCGAATCCTGAAACATTTAAGGCAGTGACCCTATGGTGTTTGATGCCACAAGAGACACCAATCCAGTAGCAAATAGATGAATTAGTATGGGCAGAAGACCAATTGTTGGTTAAAACATTATAAGGATCAGAAGTGATGGAGTTTTTGAAGGCAAGCAGTGCATATTCATCAGTGCTCAAAGGCTGGGAAGAGGTGAGTCTAAGGGTGTTTATAAATATGAACAGCAAATGAATACCGAAAGAAAAGAGAGATTCCATTACAAGAATGATAATAATCTTTACTTCAACTTGCTGTGTGTTGCTATGGAAATGGAATGGAATGATGCTATAATATATATATACTATAAAATGAAAAGGTAAAAAGACACTGAATTTTTTATTGTAGTTTCACAGACACTCACCGGAACATTTTTTCACCGCAATTTAATTTTCCTTTCATAATTTCAGTTTTGTTTTAAACTTTATAATTTGTTTAAATTGTTCCTTTTCATTTTTATTTTTCTTAAATTTTATCATTTTATTTATTAGAAAATTTCGACTAAAATTGGAAAAACTAAAAACATAAATGATGAAAATGGAAAATGTATAACTAGTGATAAAAAATAGTAAGAGTCTTAGTTACATGATTATAATTGAAATTATCTCCAAGTCAATGCTAGTTGGTTATCCACAAATTTATTTAGGACCTATTATTATTTTTAAAGTGTTATGTACCTGGCGGGATTTTAATTGCTCTTAACAATTTATATACTCCAAAAATTTGATTTTACAATGTTATGAGTTATTTTTCTAAAATGTTTATAGGAAAAAAATTATTTTCAATATAATTAGAGAATTCTTCCAGTACTATAATTATCTTAATATAAGGAGTTCGTCTCTTAATATTTTCGAGTTTTTTTTTTGGTTTTTTTTTTTGTGTAATTTATGTGTTACTTTTATGTTATAAATGTGTGACCTTTATGTTATATTAGTATGACCTTTATGTATAAATGTTCTTATCTTTATGTATTGTAACTTAGAAAGAAAAAGAAAAATTTCAGCACAATTTGTACATATATACCTTTATGTGATATTCATGTTACTTTTATGTATATTCATGTCACCTTTATGTACAAATATCGTTACATTTATGTAATATATAAAAGTGAAACTAACATAACTAAAATGAATGAGTAATATCACATAAAGGTATGTTGATCCAAAAAAGCGTTGAATTTCTTCCTTTTTTTTGTAAGTTACAGTACATAAAGGTTATGATATTTGTACAATACTAATATAACATAAATGTCACATTTTTATAACATAAAGGTCTGCAAAAAAGCGCTGAATTTCTTCCTTCTTTTTCTAAGTTATAGTGCATAAATGTAATGATATTTGTATATAAAGATCATATTAATATAACATAAATGTCATATTTTTATAACATAAAAGTCAACATAAAATTTAAAAAAAAAAAAGGAAAACTCGCGGATCCCGATCGAATCGACCCAGATTGCAAAGATCTTACTCATGTGCACTAGATCACAGGAGAATTTGGGTAATATAAGATAAGATTGTAGTTACTAACATTTTAAAGGATGAACTTAATCCTGTAAGAGCGTGATCATATTTTGATTCAAAACCATCATTATTTTTTTTTTCTTTTTCTTTATTTTACTGTAAGGTCATTAGTTTTTTTTTTTATTTGTATAATGTAATATTTTTATATATAACAATATATAAAATTAATCAAATTGCAATAATGTTAAAGTCATGCTTTTTAATGTAAATAATTAAGTCGTGATTTCTGAAAAATATAATTGTCATTCGTATTACATTAGTGTTATAAATTCGTGATTTTTTTTTCTTAATCATGATTAAATTGCAAGGGAAAAAAAGATGGTATAATTTTTTTTTCTTCTAAATACCAAAAGTTGGGATTAATTTTTTTAAGAGACGGTGTATTTTTTTTTTTTGTCAATTAAACCTAAAAAATATGAATTAATTGTAGGCATGATCATAATGTGAAAATAGTTACTCGATTATAACAATTATTGTTAAATACCAATACAAAATAAAGTATGATCGATTTTCAATTTATATACAACCTAAACTATTTTTTGTTCAATTATAACCTGAATTTCATGAGTGTTTCAAATTGCAATCTAAACTTTTTTCCGACAACTTTTTCAACAAAAAGCACAACACGTGATTTACATGTAACTTTTGTAAGAGTAAATATATCTTTAAAAAACGTTTAGATTGCATTTTGAAAATCTTCTAAAACTTCGAATCGTAATCAGATAAAAAAATAATTTATGTTGCAAATTGAAAAACAATTACACTTTAAATTGATTTTTGTATTTAACCCTAATAATTAATCATTTCATTAGTCATGATTATTACGTGATCTAGTGGAGACTATCTAGCCGCGTTACGATTTCAACAGCTTTTGAAGAAAAGTCTCCTTCAATTTTAAAATATTTTGAAGCAAAATGTTTGATATCTTTTAAAATTTTGGTAGATTCAATGTGTAAATGGCATGAGATTCAACGACTCACATGCTTTTTATCATCTAATTAAGGAGACTTTGTAGACTTCATTTTAATAAACCTTTCTTTTGGACTGGATAAATTATTACCATTGAATACTCATATAAATGACAACTAGGCAAGTTGCATTTGGTTTTTGATATAAATAAAGGAGGCCGGTAGGATGTTCATGATCACTAACCAAAACCAACTATAATTAAATTTAAATTAATCTCAAATTCTACCGTAAAGATATTAAAATCAATAAATAATACTTTTATTCTGATTATGCAATATTTTTATTTGTATAATGTAATATTTTTATATATAACAAATAATGCACTGCAGATACTTTTAATATTTTTGTTTATATCATATAATACTTTTAGGCATATCATGTAATACGCAAAAACTCACGTGAGACCGTCTCACATATGGTTTTACATGAGATGGTTGGACTTATAGCAGAAAAATGCATACTTATAGGCTATAGTTGTAAAAGACATACTTGAATAAACTCATATTTATACTATAAAAAACATACTTATAAAACACATACTTATAGGTGAAAAACACATATTTATACCTGTAAAAGACATACTTGAATCTCGTTGTACGTGAGATGGTCTCACAAGAGACCAACTCCATGTAATATTATGTAATACATTTATAATTTTGACAAATAATATTATATATGTAATACTTTTGTGTGTACCATATATTTCTTTTATATGTATTAGGGTTCGATTGGTTGGCGGGTTTAGGTTGGTTTCAAATTATAAACCAACCTAAACCCGCGATTGGTATGAAGGTTTACGGCCCGAAAAATTGGGCCGGTCCGGGCTTACAAATCGGACTTATGGTGGGTTTATGGTGTGTTATTTCCCCTTTTCAAAACCCATCACTTTTGGTGGGTTTAATGTTGTATGAATAGTAATCAGTGTTCAATTACCAAACTGCCCTCACTGTACATAATTAATTATTTTATTATTTTTGGGACAGGGGCAAAACAGTCTTTTAACTAATTTAATCAGTTTAAATCAACATACCAATCACTCAATTACAATTAAACCCATATTTGCAAACACCCTAACCATGCATACCAATCACCAATTTAACTCAAACCCACCTTTACAAACCTACATACCAATCATCCAAAAAATGTTATTTTGTCTTCGATGAACAGTAAAAATCCAAAAAGCCCAACCAACCTAAACAAACCCAACCTACGAACCAATCGAGCCCTTAGACAATACTTATATATATATATATATATTATATGTAATACTTCTAATAAATTATAATTTTGATAAGTACTGCATTATATATGCAGTATATATATATAATATATATATAATATAAAAGTATTACCTGATATACAAAATTTAAGCATTACATAATATACACAAAAGTCTCACATGTTACAAATCCATCTGCACATTAACCCAAACCACAATCGTAGTGTGCGACCGTTTGACATGAGACTTATTCAATTTGTTAACATTAAACCATATATGTTTATAAATAGCAGTTTTGAGTTAATATCGTTAATTTTCTACACAACAATACCAACTTATAATTTTTTTATATTTATAAGTATATAAAATTATAGTTACAAGAGATTGAAATCAATATGAACTCATACATCCCCAAAAGAACAAGGGCAAAATAGAAAGAAAAAACATAGAAAAATCAATGCTCGCATCACCAATAAAAACTCAGATTCCCTCAAATTTGAACAAAAGTTTTTAAATAATTATTAGTTCTTGAATAAATTACTGTAGTTCGCATCTTTGGAATTCTTAATGGTCCTCCAAAGTCCGATGAAGATTGTTCCAAAATTGTACAAACTTATCTTAATTTATCTAAAACATGAATACATACTGAAAAATAAAATAAATCTATAAATACAAATTATAAGAAAAAAGAAAAAGAAATTGAATTTTGTCTTTAATTGAGAACTCAATCTAATTTCCTAGCCTTAAATTGAGAAAAAAAAATGTTAAATTGAACCCCTTATTAAGAAATTTTAAAAATTGGGTTTAGAATTGAGAACTAATGTATAAATTGGGTCTTTTATGAAATTTATCCATCATCATCATATTCTAAAAGAGTTTAGTTTCGATCAATTTTTGTAATGCCTATAATAATCTTATTAATATTAAATTTTAAGGATAATAAAGTATAATTTATTATTTATATTTCTTTATTTCAATATAAAATGTAAGAGTCCTTCTACATTTGAAACCCTTCATTATTATTTTACATATTTTGATTCTTCTTCTAAAATATTGAATACTTTGAATCTTTGACTAAAATTATTTTCATATTAATATATATTTAAAGAGTTTGTCAATGATACATGACATGCGGTGCATATATAAAGAAAATTGTCTTAAATACATTTAGATTTTCACTAAAATATGTCATGATATAAAATTTGTGTTCTTATGTTTTTTTCTTTCCAAAATCTTATCTATAGTTTTTTGATATATAATATTAAAAAAAATTAGATTTATAAAATATAAAATAAATATTTTAAAAAGTCAATATTAGTAATGAAATATTACTGATTAACGTTGATAGGATATTGAGAGTAAAACATTTAAATTTCATATGAATCTATAAGAATAATTTATTTGTCATGTCAAAATCTACACACTATTTTTTTTTTTAACGAGTTTTTTAACTCAAGTGATATCTTATTTAAAGATGCAAATTGGATTGATTTGGGTTTGTACTTGGATAACCCTAGTATTCTAGTCTGTATTGTATTTCTTTTCCTCACTCCCCCAACTTATTAAAAAATTTATATATACTTGTGAATTGCAGATAGTAGTGTAATAATTGTGTTGAAACTATAATAATATTCATTAAGTGAACCAAAGATCCGAATATTAAAATTTCCTAAATATTGTAATTAAAAAAAGCGAATTTTACGGATAAAAAATGTTCTGAAAAACTTGGTAAAATGAAAAGCAGTGTATAAATCAAATATTCTTGTGACACTTGCACCATTTTTGTTTGAAATTTTTCATAAAATGTTGTTCAAACATAACATATGTACATATGTGGAGCTCTAAATTGAAAATTCCCAAAAAAAAAAAAAAAAGAGATGGAATCTGCCGCAGCCTCCATTGTCGCTGCCGACCATCAATAATTTAGATTTGCAGGTAACCTCTCACAAGGATAAAATAATCGAAAAATATGCTTCTTCTGCTTTTCTTTCATTTGATTTTTCCATTTTTCATTTTTCAAATATCTTAGAATTTTATTAAATTTTTTTATGATTTGAATTTTCTTTTCTAAATTTTTAATTAATTTTTTATGATGTGGCGTAAAAAATTGTATTTCATTAGTCCCTTCAATGTTTGTAATATTTTTGTGCATTTACTGAAATATACCTAAAACTTCTTTAAATTCAACAAGTTTGAGATAATCCGGTAATTGTTAACATCAACTCTGATAATGCGCAGAGATTAAGACATTATTATCCGCTGCAGTTGAGCTTGATCCTGCCATTATTATTACTCATAAAATAGTCGAAAATATTGACTTGTTTTTGGCCAATTTATTCCTAGTTAGAATGGAAAATGAAAAGCTGAAGACTGTGTCTTCTACAGGTGTGAATTCTTCGTAGTTGTCTGATTTTTCTGTACACTTGAATTGTTTAAAGTGGCGGTCTTCGTTGGATTTGAAATCTGAGTCTTTATATATATATTATTAGTGCCCAATTAATACTGCATAGAAATCTCACCTTTGGGGGGCCTTGCATAATTATGAGAGGAATAAATGGACTGTTTGAGTAAACAATCTTTAAATTCTCGTGTGCTTAATTTCGAGGTTGATCTTGATCAATTAAACTCATTTGCTTTCTTATGGAGATAAGAATTCCCTCTCTTCATTGCTGATGATAAAACAGATTAATTAATTTTTTGGTGGGAATTAAGTGGGTGAACATGCCTTATTATTTCATTTGCAATCATATTTATTAAGTTTGAATTGTTGGAACCATTTATAATGTTGAACATGGCTCTTGCGCATATTAAATTAGAAGAAGGTATGAAACTTGTGAAATCAATCTTGCATCTTGCAGATTAACTTATTAGAGTGCTATCTAATAAGTTGTCTGATTTTGCTGTACACTTGAATTATTTAAGGGTGGGGCTGCCCACTCCCCACTCAATACTAAAAACACATATATATCCCTCTTTTTTTTTTTTTTTAAATAATTTTATGTTTTTTATTTTTTTTAAATAATGAGATGTGTTTAATATTGGGTGGGGATGTTGATAATTTCACACTTATTTAAACTGACTTTTTATTTCATACTAGGAAGTATGTTTTTGGGGTTGATGACACCTTAAAAGTCCTAGAAATGGATGATGTTCACACACTTATCGTGTAGGAATTATGAGGAAATACGTACTATCATCATGCGATAGTTGGATCGAGTCTAGTCAATGCATAGATCAATGTATGTGTCAACTTATAATATGTCATATTTTTATTTATGTATTTATATAATATTTTTACGTGTATCAGGTTATATACCTATATATATATATATTAAGTAATGTAATTCAGGTTTATGGTTAATTTGAGAAATTACAATTTGTTAAGTAATACTTTTATTCTGATAATGTAATATTTTTATATATAACAGGCAAATTATGATAATCTAATACTTTTTTTTATAACAATTTGACAAGTAATGCACCGTATATATTTTTAGTTAATATTTTTGTTTGTATCATGTAATACTTTTAAGCGTATCATATAATATTATGTTAATACTTTTATAATTTTGACAAGTAATTAATATTATATATGTACGTAATATTTTTGTGCGTATCAGTTAATATTTTCATGTGTATCATATGTGTAATACTTGTGGTAAATTATAATTTTGCCAAATAATTTATTATATAGTATATGCATGTATAAAATTATAAAAATATTACCTGATATGTAAAAAGATATTACCTAATAAATACAAAAGTATCACATGTTACAAATCGGTCTATACGTTGACCGTGTGATAGGAAACTTGTTCAATTTGTTAACATAAAACTATGTTTATAAATACCATTTGTGAGTTATCATTATTTTTCTGTGACAACAACACTGTAATAATATATATATATATATATAAGTATGTAAGATTGTTGTTACAAGAGATTGAAATCAATATATATGAACTCCGATATCCCAAAAAGAACATGAGCAAAATAGAAGGAAAAAAACATAGACCTAGATGGGCTATAGTACCCTTCATTATCCAATGCATGCATTGAGCCAAAATAAGATACTTTACAGTTATGCATTGTTTTTTTGAGTAGTGTTGACGCCAAAATTTGAACGGGACAAATTCGGGTCACACACCAAATAAATCGAATCAAATAAGCAAAGTGAGTTAAATAGATCGAATAAAGCAATAAAGGACAAAGAGAAAAGAACAAAAGACTATGTTTGGGACCTATCCGGACAATTGTGTTTAGGCAGTTCTGGGCTTCTGGCTGGTCATTCGATGTCTTGAATTTGTTTCCTTTTTTTAGATGTCTTGTGCTTGAAGGACTCTAATTAGAGTGGACTTCTTTGAACACTTGAGTTATGTTGAGGTGCGGAATGTCGGTTTGAGCACTGGTAAGCTCAATGGGCTTTGGCTAGCTCGATCTCTTATGGTAGTCCCCCTCTTGAGATCGGTCCTCGAAAAAGTTGCTCTTGCAGGTTCGGTTTGGCCGTTCCTTGTTCGAAGTTCTGGCCGGTTTGATTCTTCGTCGGCCACTCCTAATTTTCCACATGTTCGACTTTATTCATCTCAAGTTAAGGGTAAAACAACTAGGAAGACTGCACTTCCAAGTCATGAATGTCTTTTACCTCGTTTGAATAGAAGACTTCATAGCTTCCAAGTCAATGCCTTTTAATGTTAATTTATTAATTACCGACAAACAATTTAAAGCTGGGAACACCGCAGACTTCTCTACCCTTGTTAGCTGGAAAAAAATTGATTATTGTACATGTAGGACTTGAAATTTAAGAATTTAAAAGCAATATATATCAAATACGTTAAGTCAAATTGATGAAATTCAAATCAATTAGCAAATGAATTAATCCAAACAACCACATATGAATTTATTATATACCATGAATTTGGACAGTAATTTTTTGGTTTGGCAATTTAGGACAATAACTTAAAAATTCGGAAATTTTACTTAATTTTAATGCGAATGGCCCAATTGGACTCAAATTGCACTTTAAACCCTAATTTCGAACTTTATGCCCGATTCACGATATACTTATATCTGACTTGGCAGTCACATATTAATTTGAAATACATTAATTGTCTTTAAAAGAAATAAAAATACATTAACACCACTAAAATAATTGAAAAAATACAGTAATCAAAGAAATAGAGATTTGACATAAGAATTAAAATTTACATTCCAAATAATTTTATTATCCTGAAATATTTAATTGAATAAATAAATTATTTTTACTAATTTATAAACTCCGATATATGAACTCCGATATCCCCAAAAGAGCAACGGCGAAATAGAAAGAAAAAAAAAACTATCAATGACATCAATTCAAAATTATGAAGTTATTGAACATTTCTATAAGCCAGGGTTCTTCTTAAGATCTGAACCTCTCTCTCTCCAAATCAAGTGATTTATATTATCGGAAACTCATTTTTTTATCGTTGTTACAAATTGTTATGAGATTTGACTGTAATTCACATATTAAAACAAATTGTTATGAGATTTGAAATTCAGCTTGTATAAAAATTAAGCTACATTAAATTTGAAATAACGTATGGATGTAATTTAAGCTCGTTCAAACGTTAAAGTTAATAAAAAAAATATAGCTAAGTTGGGATATTTTTAACAAAAATCAACTCATCATTCACCATCGATCTTGTTTGAACGAAAATGATAAAATGCCCACCGTAAACAACTTTTAATATGCTCACCAATAACGTGTAATAATCTCATCATCTAATTATATGAAAAATGAATTAATAGGTATATTGAATATTTGACACATCTGTCGTAAATACATATTAAAGTGCTATATTGGGTAGGGTAACTAGTTTGAATCGTGACGTGGATATGCTAATTTGGATCATTTCGGGTTATCACTCAATTTGAATTCAAGAAAAGCCGGCCCAATTAATTAGTAAAAAGCCCAAATTTTACGGCCCATTAGTATCATGTGAAGAAGAATTTCCATTTTCATTTGGGCTTTGTTATAGAAAGCCTTATGGGCCATAAAGAGACATCTTATTTTGGGCCCAGGACAATCACTCGCAGAATTAATCATTGGGCCTCGGTACAACGTTTTGGACTCAAATTGAAATGTAGATCTATTCTATCATTATTGGATCAACTACATGTACAACCCTTGATGTATGTTTAAATTTCAAAAGAGTTAATAAAGTTTGTGAGGATTGTAAATTATAAAAATCACGTCGAATTATTGATCTCTTTTGTATAAATGTATTCCAACTTTGAAATTTTACAATATAACATTGCAGGTAATTGGTTAAGGAATATTCTCAGATATTCCTTCTCGTGCTGGAATTATTAGGATCAATTTTGGAATATTTTTGGTATATTCCACCATCGGGTTACCTATATAAGTCATTTGGTACAATTTGTAAAGGTTGACGGTTGTACAGTAAAGTTTCAAAATTCAGGTAGCTTAATGCAAATGGAACATAGTTTAACATGATTTTTTTAATAAACCCATGTGAAAATTATAGTTAAATCCTTCATTGATCTAACTTTTTTTTTTTTTTATATATGACCCATTCAACATATAAAATATGATAATATAACATGACATTGATAAAAAATGAGTAAATTCAAACCAAATTACCATAACAATCTGTCGAAATATTACTTCAATTTATTAGTTTAATTTTTCATAGTTGATTAATCTTGTTGTAATTTTCACAAAATTAAAAGATATATATTTAACCAAAACAGAGGGGTGATATATATAATTCACCCATCATTTATTTTACAGATCATATTGGTGGGTATGTTATGCATTGGCACAAAGTCATCAAGCTTCAGTCAACTCAACTGATCCCACCTTAAGCAACTATACTTTTTATTTATACCTTAATTAATAGATTGATGCTCAACTTGTGTTTTCTAACTCTTTATTTTAAACCATACAATTTCTTTTTTCCTCATCAAGAAGACTAGCTTTACTATTTATAAAAAGTTGATAAGTGTCAACTTGAAATGATTAGAGTGATTCACTTCACCTATGCATGTATCCGGCTAAATCCATCCTACATGTGATGGTATTACCATCACATGTTAGGATGGTGACAAGCGTGCACTTTTGATGTCATAAATGCACACATGTGTGCATTTTTAAATACAAAATGCACACTTGTCACCATCCTAACATGTGATGGTAATACCATCACATGTAGGATGGAATTTGCTCATGTATCCTCCTGTATGCAATCAGAAGTGAGTAAAATCAAATCGCAATTGAAAATATGAACCAAACCAACTGAATCGGTTCGATTGAGAAAATAAAAACAAAATTTTTATTTGGTTAATTACAATTTTTTTCCTTCTTTTTAATATTTTTATTATATATATTATTTTACTTTAGATTAAACTAATTAGTATGCAATTTATGATTTATCAATTCTCACACAATAATTAGTAAGTTAACTCGATTTCTACTTTCTCTTATGTAAAATTAACCAACAAAAACATTTGCTTTTCCTATGACTTATGATGAGTTTTTCAATATCCAAAACTGATAACTGAATCAAATCGAACTGGTAATTTTTGGTTAGGTTAAAAATATAAATTCGATTCAAATGTCAAAATAATAAAATTTCGATTTTCAATTTTTTTCAACTTAGTCGAACCGATAGATTGTTCATCCGTACTTGAAATATAAATATATATGTATATATACACTTTATCCGTGTATGCAAGTTATGATATCATAGCATATGTATTTAGTGTGCACCAATGAACCTGGATTGCCAATAAATTAATCTCCCAGCAAAAGAGTTAGCATAACAAAAGACAAAAGACAAATTTGCACAACAAGAAAAGTGGTATACATATATAGATTATTATTTAAGATTGATGAAAACTAAGGGGGTGTTTGGCTAGACTCATTTTTAGAACTTATAAGCTTTTACATCTTATAAGGTGAATATAGAGTTTATAAAATGTAAAATTGAAGTTTAAAATAAGTTGTTGAAGTGTTTGGATAAATAAGATCGTGAAGCTTATAAAATATTAGTAATGACATTTGTGTAATTTCAATGATCAAATTTGAAGGTGTTTTAAAAAATATTAAGTTCCTAAAATAAGATCTTATTTTTAAAACTTAGCCATACACTTTGGAGGAGCTTATAAGCTCTTAACATCTTATAAACTCCTAACATTTTATAAGCTCTTTTAAGGAATTTATTAAAATCATCATATTAGCTTATTCATCTGCTATTTTATTGATCTCCACTTGTCAAAAATTTCAGCTCTCATCTAGTCAATTGATCCAAAATTCATAGAAAATTGTTTGGATTATGTAATAAGCCACGGGGTTTAACACCTTGACCTCCGTGATCCTGTTATCCTACACCTTTCAAGTTCCCTGACGCGTTTTTTGCTAGTCATTCGCTACAGGAACTTAGGCTAAGGCAATCAATTAGTATTGTTATACAGGAACTCTCGAGTCCCTTTATCTTGAACGTTTCGTCTTCAGTGATGTTGATGGTGATGATCATTGTATCTACGATTTCCCAAAAGAGCCATTTTCGGGCTTCCCTAATTTGGAAAAGTTGACTTTACAAAGTTGTGAGGTCTCAAACCTTATTATATATGCTTCCAACCTCAGGATTTTGGAAATTTCAAAGTATCGAAGTGAATCGGTTGCAGATGAAGCAAAGGTGGAACACATTTCAACTCCCAAGCTTACTACATTCAGGTAATAAACCCATTATAAATTTATATCTGTAATTTAATTCATAGTTGATCTTATATACAAGCCCAACAGACCACACTACAAGAAAAATGAGAATTTGCAGTAATATTTTTTGCGACAACAAAAATTGTCGTGAAAAGTCTAATTTTTTGCAACAATAAATTTTCGCAAAAAATTCCAGTATAAATTGACAAAATATTGTCACAAAAAGCAATGAAAAAAACTTATTTACGATAAAATAATGTTGCAAAAAAAACTATTTACGTGAAGGCTTTTATGATAATAACTTAGCGACAAAATGTTGACGCAAAATATTTTTGCGACAATTATAAATATTTTTGCGACAACATTTTGTTGTCGCAAATACTCATTTTTCTTGGGCAAAAACTTATACTAGTCGTGGAGTTGCCTAAAAACGTGTCTGTGGTTGAACATAAAACCTTTGATGAGTCATTGAACGAAGATGAAGATGAACTAGGACTCAGGTTGCTCTTCACATACTAATAATTGATTTCCAGTCCGAATGTTCTATTTAATCTGGTGTTTATCTCGCAGTTCATTGTCTTTTAGACACTTATGCTGTCTAATGCAAAGTTTCATTTGTAACATGCTACGAATTTATATCTATTAATAATTGTGCTTTAAAATGTATTTTATACATGTAAATCGTAAGCCTTAAGTAAATTGATAACAATTAATAAAACAAGCATCTACATTTTTGTCCTAAACTTAATGAATCTCGTAAATTCTCTTTCAACACTAACAAATTAACTAGTCATGTTATTCGTACAACACTTCTTTACTTAAGATATTTTATTAATTCAGGCCTCGAAAAATAGATCAACATTCAACGCGAAGTGTGAAAGATGAAATTTATTAATCCAGAGCCGAAAGACTTGAAAGTATCAAATTAGGACCCCAAATATAATGGTGTTAACACTCCCAAACACAGTCAAATGCATATTATACACAAGTTATTAGAAATTAAAATCTTGCACATAGTCCTGCTGCTTTGATGATCTTATGTAGGGTGGCTGCTGTCTCTATCATGTTGATTCTTGCCTCAGGTGAAAACACTAAACATTTCATAGACAAGTCAAAAATGGACGAGATACATTGTTCCTGTCTAGAAAAATGGTGATCTTCTGATCTTGCAAGTAAATCAGGGGCAACAACTTCACTTATTGTATTTTCTTGTAATGCAACACTCACCCACTCCTTTAAGCTCTTTTCCTCGATGAACATATCATCAGTCGGTTTCTTTCCTGTAAACATCTCCAACAACAATATCCCAAAACTGTATACATCGCCATTTATTGATACTTTTCCTTCCAATCCATATTCTGATATGTATATTGCAATTTTGAGGATATTAGAAAGAAATATAAAGAGAGAAATTGACATTTAAGAGTTTCATGAACATTGTATGTTACCTGGTGCTACATAACCTATAGTTGCCAAAGTTTTAGTTTGAATCATAGCCTCTCCTTGGTCAAAAAGCTTAGAAATACCAAAATCAGCAACATGAGCGATCATATCTTCGTCCAACAAAATATTGCTTGGCTTTATATCGCAATGAACAACAGGAAATGTATGATGATGATGAAAATATTCCATGGCTAATGCAACATCTTTTGCTATTATCAATCTTTGCGCCAAATCTAAATGATAGGTGTCAGAATATAACCACTTCAACAAGCTTCCATTCGGCATGTATTTGAGAATTAAGGCTTTGAACTCAGTGTTAGTACAACAACCTATTATTGGGACTAAGTTACGATGGCGAATAGAGCTCAATATTCCACTTTCAGTGTCGAAGCTCTTGGTAGCTCCTTCTAACTGTAAGTTGAAGACTTTTACTGCAACATTTAGTCCGTCGGAAAGTATTGCTTTGAATACTGAACCATAACTCCCTCTTCCAAGTAGGTTGGATTCATTAAAAAAACTTGTTCCTCGTTCAAGTTCTATGTATGAAATTCTTCTCCATTCAATAGCTAGTGAAAAAATACCTTCTGATGATGATGGTGTTCTTTTCTGTTTATGTTTTCTTATGAGCATGAGTATGACAATCACCAGGATGATAACTGAAATGAAGGAGGGTACAATATACTTGATGACATGGACAACACCTTTTGATCCAATTGAACCTCTATGATTTTCTCTGCAAGGTGGCACTTCAAATCTCTTTGCACCACATAGAGCAGAGTTGTGAACAAATGATTGAACAATGAAGTTAACAAAACAACCCCCATTTGGAATCTCTCCTTCCAATTTGTTGTACGACACATTAAAATATTCAAGATAGCGAAGATCTTCCAAAGACTTTGGTATCTGTCCGGAAAGATTATTGTTAGATATGTCCAACTGAGTCATGCCTTTGATACTATCCAATGATAGAGGGATAGTTCCTTTGAATTGATTATTTGACAAGTTCAAATATTCTAGTGATTGACAACCACCAATTAAGGTTGGAATATCACCAGAAAACTGATTGTATGACAAGTCTATCCCATATATTACATTCAAATTTGAAACATGAGATGAAAGTTATCCACTCAAATAGTTTGAGGACAAGTTTAGAAACAAGAGATTTGCAAGACTCCAGAAGGTTGAAGGTATGGTGGATTGCCACTTGTTTGAGTCTAACAAGATGTGTCTGAGGGATTTAAGTTCACTAATGCATTCAGGAATTTGACCTACTAGCCCATTTCTACTTAAGTACAAATCCCCCAAACTACTCATCTCACAAACTTCATTAGGGATAGAGCCTTGCATCTATTTTCACTAAGAGATAGTCTCTACAGTTGTTTTAGTTGTCCTATCTTTTTGGGGATGAAGCCTCTAATTTGATTTTCGCTGAAATCTAATGTGATCAAACTGTGTAAGTTTCCAATCTCTGATGGAATAACACCTTGAATGTTGCATCCACCTATAGAGAATTCTTGAAGAGAAGAAGAGAAATTACCAATTGAGATTGGGAGAACACCACTAATTAGTGGATTGAATGATATTTGTAAAACTTTCAAATATCGACAAGAAGTCAGTGAAGAGAGAAATCTTAATTCTTGAGTTGGTGATTCTATACCGGCAGTCAAATTATTATCCCAAATACGAAGTTCCTCTAAAAGTCTTAAATTACCAAAGTTGGGTATGGGGCCACTGAATGAGTTGTTGTTCAAGCTCAATATAGTAAGCTTAGAAGCATTGGTGATCGAAATTGGAATCGGCCCACTCAGTGTGTTATTGCTCAAATAAAGCCCTTCCAGATTGAAAAGTGAAATCCCAATGTTTAAAGGAAGTTTACCCGTAAACTGATTTAATGCAAGTGATAATATCTTCAAACTTGATATATTAAATAAAGAATATGGGATGGAACCTGAAAAATACATAGGGAATAGATTAGAAAAGCTGGCGTAATTAAGAAGATATTATGTATTTGAGAGTTATGACTTGTGTGCTTAGTAGATAGTTACAATTAAAAATGAAAAATAAAAAAATAAATTAATCAGATAATGTTTCATGAATAAGTATATTGGATTATTTTTTTAGAGAAAAAAACTAATTTTTTTTAAGAAGATTGTATTTTTCATTTTATTTTATTAGTGTTTTAAATACTAATCATGTCAGTGTTTTATATATAAAACTCGAAGTAATATTATGCAATTGTATAATATTATATAGTAGAAATACAATATGAGATATTATTTAAAAAATATGTAAGAATGTACAACTCACTACTTAATTAATTATATGATATTATTTTATTGAAAAATTCAATTAATAATTTCTGATTTGAAAAAATTTCAAAATCTTCATTAATATTGAAAAAAATAAAATTAGTTTTGTACGATTATCATTGTAGAAATTTATATTTTATCAAAAAATGAGTATTGTTAAAAATTTTATATATGATAATGTTTATAAAATGTTTATAGGGTTTTAAAAATCTTATTCAAAGAACTTAATTATAAGTCCAATAAAAAAGGTATAGTTCTTGGAGGGAAGTGAGTTTACCAATTTCATCAATAAGCAAATGAACTTTAGATTTTTATCCAAAACTTCTGGTACTTTTATCCATTTTGAATTTTTAAAGTCATATGATGTAATGACATACTGTACGTTGAATAACTTAGTGGTTTTAGAGATTGTTTGAGCATTTTATAGTTATATATTTTATGTTAAAACAAGCAAACTACTATTTGCAGAAAGTTGATGATTATAAAAGAAGTATTAATATTGAAGATAGAAGGCATAATAAATTACCTGTTAGAGAGTTATTATAGAGGTTTAATATCACTAAATATGAAAACAAAAACGTTTCACCCATGATTTCATCCTTAATTAATCTTAAGCAATATAGAAAAAAGAGAAGTTTGTAGTCGCATATGCCCTGCATAATCTTTATATATATATAAGAAGGAACAAAAATGTCACATGGCAAACATACAATATTTTCACGTTAAATGTAGCTAATTAATTACTTCAAATTTTATGTTACTAAGAAACATTACTAATTAAATAATATAGTAATGTTAATAGATTTATCTAAATAACATATGCTAAAATTCAATAATATAAATTATTTCCATAATTGAAATTTGTAAAATTTAAAAGTTTAAAGAAAAAATATAAATAAATAGGAAAAAAACTAAAATAAAGGTGGGGCTGATTGAAAATGGTTGTTCAAACTTTTAAATAATGAAATTGAATACATTTTTTGAATATATGATTTAAAATAAATTATGAAATTTATTTGTAAAGTTTTGATTTTCATTTTTTATCGTTTATTTGAAATGAAAGGTGAGGGTTGTTACAGACGTTGAAAATAAAAAGCTAACCAAAAAAAAGAAAAAAGGTGGGTGTGATGAATAACATAATAGACATAATAATATATATTCTTTTTAAAATAAAAAATAAAAAATTATGATCCTCTACAAATGGAACTAATTATAATTCTACAATTAAATAATTATTTAATCATATTATGTTATATTTATTGTTCAATTAAATGATATGCACTACACAAATCATATATTTAATTTTAATATATACATAATATTTACATTTTTCAAATTTACCAACTTTTATTTAATTTTTTTTATAAAAATCCCGTGTATTACACGGGCTTTATACTAGTACATAGATATAAACAAATGTTAATAAGTTTAATAAAATTAAAATATTATTTATATTTTGAAATTTATTTTAGAGTACTTTTGGTTTGCTTTATCATTTTAATTTAGTAGTTAAATATAATATAATTTAATTATTAATATATTATCTAATTATTGAAACATATGTTGAAATTTGTTTCAAAATAAAATTCTTTTTTCATATGTTTAATATTTTTCATATTTTTCAATTCTTTAATTTTCATATGTTTAATATTTTGCGTATTCTTTTCAATATGATCTTTTCCTATTTAGAATGAGTTTCCACTTCAACCACACACGCACTAATTCCTTTAATACGTTTGAGCAAAAATCCAAATAAAAATAATCTAAAACGTGGATAATGAAATTTATTTGTATATAGATCATACTATTTCAAAGTATACCTCGATAATTAATCATTCTAAAGGTTTTTTTTTTTTTTTTCATTTCGATAAGAAAGAAAAGTAAAAGTACAATTAGCAAATGTACGTACCCGAGAAATAATTAGACCTATATCATACAAGAAGATTAGCAAATGAATTTTTGATTTCCAACAATACAATAACACGAAGTAATACATTTGATGTTACATCTAAGTGTTTTATATCATTTAATTTATGTTATATATTTATTAGTAATGTAATTTGATACATATGATATGTAATTATTAATTTGAAATAGAAAATGTAATATGATGTGTAATAAAACATCTTATACTTTGATAAGCACTTCAAAAGACAACATTATTAATTAGTGATGTAATTAAATGTTGAGTTGGTGCAATCGTTGCATCGTGCGACGGGACCGCACACGGTCGCGTCCTGGGACACGGTCGACCATGCGCCACGACAAAAAAAAAACATATACTTATAGCCCTAAAAGACATACTTAGAGCTAAAAATCACATACTTGTGTGACACACTATCGACCGTGCCCTATACCATGCGCTACACATGCCGTGTATTGTCGCGCCGTGCCCCACAGCACAACCATGCGCGAAAAAAAAATTCACATACTTAGAACCGAAAATGACATACTTGTACACTGTTGTTGCGCACGGTCGACCGCGCCCGGGGCACGGCCGTGCGCCATCCCATCACACGGTGCGACGGTTGCACGCGAGTTTTTGCGTTATATATTTGTACCTTTGAAAATAATATCTTATAGGTCAGAATCAACTTGGCGGAGATGTCAACGGGTAGGGAACCTTCCTATTCAGGAGTACCTATACCTTAAATCTATACATAGATATTATAATTTCATATTCGTCTCATTCTCATTTAAAATTTACTTGGAATACCAATACATGTCCCGAAAACTCGATTACCACTACCTACATGCTAGTTCGTTCCCTCCCAATACCTAATTACTACACAAATATTTCTTTTTTATGTGAATCTAATTGAGTTGGTATTTTAAATTGATATTTTAAGTGGGTATATACCCTATCCATTTAAGTATTTGATATATATTTTTGTGAAAAAAAAGTTATGACGTATTTGTATAAAATTATAAGATGATGGAAATATTTGATACATTATTTATAGTTAAAATGATTAAATTTGAATAGTTTAAAAATAAGATAGATCCTCCTTATTTTAGAAAAAATAATTATAAGATCTAATCAATAATATCAGATAAAGTAAAATATTTTTCAAATCTTAATCAACCACTTATAAAATGTTTATAAGGTTTTAAACATCTTATTCAAAGAACTTAATTATAAGTCCAATCAAATACTCTAAAAGATCTAAAAAGAGTTATATATATATATATATATATATCATTATATACATTTCATTATATTATTGCATAACACCAGTGATACACTAGTAAATAATAACATAACATTGTAAGCCATGCACTAAATCTAATAAAAATGCAATAAATGTAATAAAATAAGGTTGAAGAGATTAATAGTTGATCATGCAATGTTTAGAATTATTATTTTTGGGAAAACATACCTGATAAGTAATTAATGCCAAGGTCTAGTGCTTGGAGGGAAGTGAGTTTACCAATTTCATGAGGTACTCGACCTATGTAAGAATTGCAATTAAGCAAAGACATGTTGAATGAATGTAAATGTTGATTAGTGAAATCATACCTGTGAAATGTTGGTATTTTGCCCTTGAAATTGTTGAGTGGCAACTGCAGGTCCTCCAGTTTTCTGCATTTGTATATATTTGCTGGAATTCCCCCCTCTAGTTTATTTCCCGACAGAGAAATAACTCTTAAGTCTTGGAGTATTATGACATATCTCATTTGGAAGCTTTCCAATTGAATCTTATATTAATTTCTATCAAAGAAGAGATGTTGAAGATATTATATGGTACAGACCCCTAAACTGGTTGCCCCCTAATTTCAATATTTCCAAGTAAGAAAAATTGCTAATCTCCTCGGGAAGATTTCCATCAAGAAAATTATACCCCATGTCTAAAGTCTGCAACTTTGAAATATTGACGAGAGTAGGAGGGATTCTACCCCAAAAGGAGTTATTATTCATACGCAGATGTTGAAGTTGAGATAAGGCTCCAAGCCATGATGGTATCTCTCCAGTGAAGTTATTAACTCCGACGTTTAACTCCTTTAAACGACGTAATTTTGACAGCTCAGATGGTACCACCCCCATAAAATTGTTGAAGCTAATGTCTAGAGATCGAAGAAATGTCAAATTTGCAAGATATGGAGAAACGGTTCCATTGAGCTCGAATCCTGAAACATTTAAGGCAGTGACCCTATGGTGTTTGATGCCACAAGAGACACCAATCCAGTAGCAAATAGATGAATTAGTATGGGCAGAAGACCAATTGTTGGTTAAAACATTATAAGGATCAGAAGTGATGGAGTTTTTGAAGGCAAGTAGTGCATATTCATCAGTGCTCAAAGGCTGGGAAGAGGTGAGTCTAAGGGTGTGTATAAATATGAAGAGCACATGAATACCAAAAGAAAAGAGAGATTCCATTATAAGAATGATAATAATCTTTACTTCAACTTGCTGTGTGTTGCTATCGCTAGTAGTAGTGTAGTACGTGGAATGGAATGCTGCTATAATATACATACACTATAAAATGAAGAGGTTCACAGAAGTTCACTGGCAACATTTCCTCCACCACAAATTTCTTTTTCATTCGATTTTTTCAGGAGTAAAATTCATTTATGTTCCTGCTCTAGATGAATTGTCCGATTTTAGACCTATTAATTTTTTATTTTCAATTTTTTAATTTTAGTCTTGTAATTAAAAAAATTGTCCAATTTAAGTTCTTTTTCGCCGAAATTTCAATTTTCCGACCCAATTTTGACGAGTACACCCAATCTCAACTTTTCAACCAACTTATGCTGACATGACTATTTTTTACATGTGGATTTTAAAAAAAAATTATTTTACATCATAATTTTCCATTTCAATCGCTAAATCATTATTTCTACTTAAAAGAAAAAAAAAACATAAAACTCAATTAAAATAAATATCCATAAAATAATCATATTTAAAAGAACAGAATTAAAGAAAACAGAGTTAATTCCCAAAATCTAAATCCCCAATATCACACATGAACCCTAATTAATTTTCTTGTGTATTCTTAACGGAATTCGTTTTCCTAATTATGTTAAACATCGCCCCCAAAACATTGATGAAGTAGACGAAAATCGCCAAAGCTATCCAAAAGTTCTTATCGTGAAAAATTATGTAACCAGAAATTAATTTCTTAATGAATTCAGCCATGGATTCAGCTAATCTGGAATAATCAGAGGCGTCCATGGAAACCGAATCAATTTTGAGAGTTTTTGCTAGGGTTATTGGATTTGAAAGAGGAGGTGACGAGGGAGGATTCGATTTTGAAAGTGGGGAGAGCGAGCTCGGTTTTGGAGTGGAGCTGCTGGGCGTCGAAGAGGAGGGTGATGTGGAAGAGAACCCTAATGAATTTTAACTACTCCCTCCGTCCCGCAACACTTGCAAAGTGTTGCGGGACGGAGGGAGTAATTAATTTCTTTTGTGATATTGGGGATTAATTCTGTTTTTTTTTTTTCTTTAACTCTGATTTTGTAATTCAATTAAGGTTTTGTTTTTAATTCATTAAATGATGTTGTACGGTGGTGTGGTATTTTAGATAGTAAAATAGTGTGAAATGAAATGCCGCATGGGGAAAAAATTATCACATAAGCGCAAGTGATTGAAAATTATGGGATTGGGGGCGAGTTTGTGACACTCGCTGAAAATTGGCCGGAAAATATAAAATCCGGCGAAAAAGAACTGAAATTGTACAAAATTTTCAATTACAGAACTAAAGTTGATATCGAAAATTAATAGAACCAAAATCGAACAGTACCTCTGGAAGCAGCACAAAAAATGAAATTTTCCCACTTTTTCAGTTTTATTTTAAACTTTATAATTTGTTAAAAGAGAATAAGGATCAAAAGTGATGGAGTATTTGAAGATTCTCTAATGCGCGCTACTGATCACTAATAAGAATGCGATTGCAATGTGGATTAACCTCTTTTTCTTTTTAATATTTTGTTCGAGGAAATTGGTGGATGAAGTGGAAATATGGGGAGTTTTCACGTGGGACCAAATCATAATTGTAAGTTGAAATACAAGATATTAAGTTGGAATGGAAAATAATATATTTTTTAAGATCCACTTTGAGATTTGTACAAATTAATGCGCACATTGCTTCAGTGGAACACCAAGTGTTTGATGTTTGCTCTTCTTTTTCCAAATTTCACAAATGCGTGCAATTATGTCTATCGAAGAAATTTCCTTCTTTTAACCGCAACTTAAATTTCATTCTTTTATCGTTTAGAGAAATTTTTGTGAACGTATTTACATAAAACTGTACTAATAAAATCAGTGGCGATCCAAAATTTTAAAATGGGTACAAACAATAAAAAAATAGATAATAGAAAAAAATTCTCATAAACATTATTTAATATTTAAAGTCCGACAACCAAATATGCATAATATATAAGATATTCAAAATGATTCAAGTAAAAATTATAATTACAAGTTACAATTTAGTTTGTCGAGTCTTGATTTTTTCGGAAATAATTAATCACAAAATCAACAAATTTCACACATACATGAAAAAACATAAATCCTAATTCGTAAGCAAACAACATCAAATTAACTAATTAACAAGGTAAACCAAACAATAAATATAAATTATATGTAAACTTTTTAATTATATAAATAAATAAAAACTTATTTACAACAACATATTATCACAAAAAAACTATTTACGTGAAGGCTTTTACGATAATAACTTAGCGACAAAATGTTGACGTAAAATATTTTTGCGACAATTATCAATATTTTTGCGACAACATTTTGTTGTCGCAAATACTCATTTTTCTTGTAGTGTCAATTTTATATTTTTAGTAACTTATATTCACTTATGTTAGAAGGCTCGAAAAGTCCTACAATAATTCTCTATTAATTCTTGCAAATGGTCACTTACAATTGAGTGATTTCTATCCATATCAGGTATAAAGGGTGTTGTCTACTAGAATGTTCAAAGGTGGATTTCCCTTCATTAGATGAAGTATACTTGATGCAAATAATAGGCCATATTATAGAATTGACAAAAAAGATGTTCCTAAATTCTACTTGGAAATTTGTTACATTAACCTTGGACATCATTGAGGTAATTATTTTGTCCACATTGAAATATTTTTCCAGTTTTAATTTGTAAGATTTTTTTTAACTGTTGTTCTTACCTGGTTGCCTTTGTATAATAAAGGTTCTTGAATTGGATCCTCAATTTCTCAAGCAAAGTCAATTTCCATTTCCTTATATCAAGTGTTTATCTCGCAGTTCATTGTCTTTTAGACACTTGTGCTGTCTAATGCAAAGTTTCATTTGTAACATGCTACGAGTTTCTATCTATTAATAATTGTGCTTTAAAATGTATTTTCTACATGTAGCTCGTTTGCCTTAAGTAAATTGATAACAATTAATAAAAAAAGCATCTGCATTTTTGTCCTAAACTTAATGAATCTCGTAAATTCTCTGTTCAACACTAACAAATTAACTAGTCATGTTATTCGTACAACACTTCTTTACTTAAGATAGTTTATTAATTCAGGCCTTGAAAAATAGATCAACATTCAACACGAAGTGTGAAAGATGAAATTTATTAATCCAGAGCCTGAAAGACTTGAAAGTATCAAATTAGAACCCCAAATATAAAGGTGTTAACACTTCCAAACACAGTCAAATGCATATTATACACAAGTTATTAGAAATTAAAATCATGAACATATTCTTGCTGCTTTGATGATCTTATGCAGGGTGGCTGTTGTCTCTATCATGTTGATTCTTGCCTTAGGTGAAAACGCTAAACATTTCATAGACAAGTCAAAAATGGACGAGATGCATTGTTCCTGTCTAGAGAAATGTTGATCTTCTGATCTTGCAAGTAAACCAGGGGCAACAACTTCACTTATTGTATTTTCTTGTAATGCATCACTCACCCACTCCTTTAAGCTCTTTTCCTCGCTGAACATATCATCAGTCGATTTCTTTCCTGTAAACATCTCCAACAACACTATCCCAAAATTGTATACATTGCCATTTGTTGATACGTCCTTTCAATCCATATTCTGATATATATATATATATATTGCAATTTTGAGGATGTTAGAAAGAAATATAAAGAGAGAAATTGACATTTAAGAGTTTCATGAACATTGTACGTTACCTGGTGCTGCATAACCTATAGTTGCCAAAGTTTTAGTTTGAATCATAACCTCTCCTTGGTCAAAAAGCTTAGAAATACCAAAATCAGCAACATGAGCGGTCATATCTTCGTCCAACAAAATATTGCTTGTCTTTATATCGCAATGAACAATAGGAAATGTATGATCATGAAGATATTCCATGGCTAATGCAACATCTTTTGCTATTTTCAATCTTTGCACCAAATCCAAATGATAGGTGTCGGAATATAACCACTTCAACAAGCTTCCATTCGGCATGTATTTGAGAATTAAGGCTTTGAACTCAGCATTAGTACAACAACCTATTATTGGGACTAAGTTACGATGGCGAATAGAGCTCAATATTTCACTTTCAGTGTCGAAGCTCCTGGAAGCTCCTTCTAACTGTAAGTTGAAGACTTTTACTGCAACATTTAGTCCGTCGGAAAGTTGATGTGTCTCTAATTCTACATATTTTATCATCATAATTATCCTTGGTTATAGTCTATTTGTGTTTTAATTAATTTAATTATCATTGTTATTTGTAGGACTATACCTTGATGGGCTTTGAGCAATTATTGGGTTTAAAATAATCAAATCATACTAAAAGGGTGAAGATGGAATTAGTGGGCTTAAAAGGAGTATCATGGGCTTAATGGCTTGGTGGAAAAGAAAGGGCAAAGAAGACATTTACCCCTTAAATTTTGTAATGGACTCTTATGTCCTTAGGGTTTTAGTTTCTTAAGTTTTGTTTAGGGGGTAGATAAGACAATTTTATGTAATCTCTCATCTTTTTCTCTCTCTTGGGAGCCAAGACCCAAGATATTCTATCATTCTCCCAATTCTCTATATACACACATTCTAAGTTTTTCTCTCTCTAGTTTTTCTCTTGAAGATTTACATGGAGATGATCAATCAAAGAATGAGTGGCTAATTTCTCTCTCTGATTCAAGGGTCGTTTAATTTGATTGCTTTCATTGTGATGCTTTGTGCTTGATTTTATTTCTTGTTTTATTCAAGTATCTGTTGATTCATGATTTAATTCCATATAGTGATATATAGTTTGGGTTGATCTGACAATTCGATTTGAATTATATATTGCTAATGCTATCCATGAGTTCTCTTTCATATGTTGCTGGGATGTATGATTGATGAATGAGTGGTACTTAGTAGCAATAGGTTGATTATGCTTTTGCTGGGATTGTGTAATTGCCTAATGAATCAACGGGACTAACGGAACCATAGACTTAGTAATTGTAGCTATCTTGATTATTGAGTTCTAGGTTTCAGTTTAGGTTTAACTGTTTTCACCGGAGCTTAATGCGGTTGTTAATTAATTTGGAAAGCGCGTCAATTAGTTAATAGCTAGTTTTGATTGGATGTTGGGTTCGATCAATTAAATTTGGAAAACATGGACTTCTCTACGGCTTCGTGTTTAGTCTAAAGTTAAATGTTTGAATGTGCAAGAAGCTATTTGTAGCCTATGATCGATGATGCAATCGAATGTCGATATCCTTGAATCGGAGCTTCGTGAGGTTAATCTCTCTCCTATTTCTTTTCATCATTCGTTGTTTATTTCATTCGTATTTTATTTGATGTTTTCTTAGTTTAGTTAGTTTAGCTTCATTAGTTTAGTAGATAATCGAAACCCCCCTTGTTCGTTTTATGCTCAAAAGAATTAAACATTGTTCCCTGTGGATCGACCCTGCTTACCGTTATACTCATTCATTTGCTCATATCGAAGTAGGTTTTTATCTTTGTTGGTCTGTGATAAGTGTCGTTTTTCACGTATTTTTACGTATGTTTATGTATTCATTTGAATATGTCTAGATTAAACACGCCCAAACGGTTCGGAAAACCGGAACCGGGCCGGTTCGAACCGGCGGTCAACGGTTCTGGGAACCGTTGACCCGGTTTCGGTTCCAAACCGGAACCGGGAACCGGTTCGGTTTCGGTTTTCAATTATATAAACCGCGAACCGGTGGTTTAACCGGCGGTTCGAACCGGCGGTTAAACCGCCGGTTTTATGTAATTTGTTTTTTTTTTAAATTAGAGCATGCCACGTGTACAGCTGTGTTTGAATCAAATATAGCCGTTGAGGACGAACGACTCAGATGAAATGACCGTTGCAAACCGGCCAAACCGAACCTAACTGGAAACCGCCGGTTCGAACCGGCGGTTTGGATGAATTTTGAATCCAACGGCCAAGATCAAATGGTCGTTGGAAATTGATGGCTGAGATGAGTTGAACTGCCGGTTCGAACCGAACCGGAATCGGCGGTTCGAACCGGAGCATAGCAATTTCTTTTTTTTTTTTTTTTTAATTTTTGAGATCTATAAATAGAGGTTCAAATTGTGTATTTGCTCACACCAATTCTCTTGCTCTCTCTCTCTCTCAAGTCTCAATTCTTGCATTCTAGCTCACTTTAAATTATTTCAAGTTCAAAATCTCTCAAATTCTTGTTATATTTCGATTTCTAGTTCTTCGTCATCAACTTCTAGTTCTATTTCTACTTCTATTTTTTCTATTGTAAATTCATCATGTCTAGAAGAGGTTCTTCAACTTCATCATCTCGTGGGAAGGGAAAGAGTCTCATGCCACCTCCACCATCGTATGAAGATGAACTCATTGATCAATGGTGTGACGATCTTGATGAAAATATCGATTTGGGGGAACAAATCGCTCAAGCCTTAGCCGACGAAGATGAAGAAGAGGTGCATCCGACACAAGAGAGTTTGAATGCCACTCAAACCACTTCAAATAGAGCACCTTCTTCACTTTGAGGAAGGTGAACCGGATTTGTATGGTTACGACTCAAACACAACATCCTCCGGCGGTAGTGGCATCAACAACCTCGACGATTGAAGAAGGTAAGTTGAGGTAAGAGAACTACGTGAGCTTTGATTCCTTAATTTGATTTGAATTAAGGATACGTAGGCAATTTTATTTTAAGTTTGGAATTTCAATTTCAATTCCAAACTTAGAATGAAACTCAAGCTCTTTCATTTTTTTTTTCCTCTTTCAATTTGTAATTTGTAAGTTGTAATTTTTTTTTAAATTCAAACTTACAAGTTTGTTGTTTGTAAGTTGTAATTTTTTTTGAATTCAAATTTAGAAGTTTGATGTTTGTAATTTGTAAGTTGTAAATTTTTGGATATTTATACAAAGTTGTTTATTTTGTAACATAGATACATTGTTTTATATTGTTACATTGTGATTGTATGATTGAAAAAATTTGAGTTAAACAATAAAAAAAGTTAGATCATAGATTAGAATCATTAGATAGAGTTCATTATAAACAAACATTAAAAATCAAATTTGGAGTTGTGCTTTTAAAATTATAAAAAAAAAAAAAGGGAAAACCGCCAAAACCGCCGGTTCGAACCGGCCGAACCGCTCGGTTACGGTTAAACCGGCGGTTTGGAACCGAAATTGGAACCACCCATCTCACGGTTCGGTTTCGGTTCCACCAATCCGGAACCGCCGAACCGGAACCGTAACCGGCGAACTGTTTGGGCGTCTCTAGTCTAAATACGTTTTTATGGTGATTTCTGATATTATATTGTATAAGTTGCATTTGACGTGTTTGTACTTAGTTTCATGATTTTGATGAGAAAATTGCAAGTTTCAAGTGTAATTGATGATCAAGGAAGGAATCACGGAAAAACGAGGAAGAATAGAAGTGAAATACGAGATCGCGTGGAAGAATTGGTGGCGCACGATCTGGTCGTGCCATGTAGCACGACCGTGCGCCATTGTACAGTGACGAGGCACGACCGTGCTGTGGGGCACGGTCAACTCTATGCATCAGCCAGTGACCTCTTGGGAGGGCACAGTCGACCATGCTGTGGGGCACGACCGTGCCCGGGTGAACAGGAACTCATAGAAAGTCAGTTTTCTTGGATAATCTTCACATGTTACTTCACTTGGAAGATTCCCAAAGCCATATAAATACTCAACATGAAGAGGGAGCAAAAATTCAGGAGAGATTCATACAGAGAAAAATACGATAGTCGAAGAAGCAACGAGAGGATTTGAAGAAGGATTCAAGAGATCGAGGAATCGAGAGAAACGGACAACACTTTTTGATCCTAAACCTCTATGATTTTTTGAGCAAGGTGACACTTCAAATCTCTCTGCACCACATAGAGCAGAGTTGTGAACAAATGATTGAGCAGTGAAGTTAACAAAACAACCCCCATTTGGAATCTCTCATTCCAATTTGTTGTACGACACATTAAAATATTCAAGATAGCGAAGATCTTCCAAAGACTTTGGTATCTGTCCGGAAAGATTATTGTTAGATATGTCCAACTGAGTCATGTCTTTGATACTGTCCAATGATAGAGGGATAGATCCTTTGAATTGATTATTTGACAAGTTCAAATATTCTAGTGATTGACAACCACCAATTAAGGTTGGAATATCACCAGAAAACTGATTGTATGAAAAGTCTATCTCATATATTACCTTCAAATTTGAAACTTGAGATGAAAGTTGTCCACTCAAATAGTTCGAGGACAAGTTTAGAAGCAAGAGATTTGCAAGACTCCAAAAGGTTGAAGGTATGGTGGATTGCAACTTGTTTGAGTCTAACAAGATGTGTCTGAGGGATTTAAGTTCACTAATGCATTCAGGAATTTGACCTACTAGCCCATTTCTACTTAAGTACAAATCCCCCAAACTCTCATCTCACAAACTTCACTAGGGATAGAGAATTGCAGTCTATTTCCACTAAGAGATAGTTCCTGCAATTGTTTTAGTTGTCCTATCTTTTCGGGGATGAAGCCTCTAATTTTATTTTCTCTGAAATTTATTCTAATCAAACTACGTAAGTTTCCAATCTCTGAAGGAATAACACCCTGAATGTTGCATCCACCAGCAAGGAATACTTGAAGAGAAGTTGAGAAATTACCAATTGAAGTTGGGAGAACCCCATTAAGTGGATTCAATGATATTTGCAAGGTCTTCAAATATCGACAACTAGTCAATGAAGTGAGAAATCTCAATTCTTGAGTTGGTGATTCTATAGCAGTAGTCAAATTATTATCCCAAATACGAAGTTTCTCTAAAAGCCTTAAATTACCGAAGTTGGGTATGGGGCCACTGAATGAGTTGTTGTTCAAGCTCAATTTAGTAAGCTTAGAAGCATTGGTGATAGAAATTGGAATCGGCCCACTCAGTGTGTTATCGTTCAAATCAAGCTTTTCCAGATTGAAAAGTGAAAACCCAATGTTTAAAGGAAGTTTACCCGTAAACTGATTAAATACAAGTGATAATATCTTCAACCTTGATATATTAAATAAAGAATATGGGATGGAACCTGAAAAATACATAGGGAATATATTAGCATCATTGGCGAAAGTGTGTTAAATACTAATCGTGCCAGTGCTTTATATATAAAACTCGAAGTAATATTTTAAAAGGGATAATCGTGCGAAATCCCCTTGTGGTTTGGAAAATCAGCGTGAAACCCCCCTATGCTTTAAAAAATGCATGAAACCCCTTTATAATTTTCTAAATGAAGTCCGAAATCCCCAACTCCGTTAAGGTTAACGGAAGTGCTATGCACACGCTCTTCATGCGTTTTTTTATGTTTGCTATAAAATGATATATATATATATATATCTTTTTTTTTTACTATATTAAAATATTAATTCTCTTGTGGGGTTTCTTGCAATTGCAAACACTTCATTCAATCTGATTTTTTACATTAACAACTATGTATTATTTGTTTTTTTTTCAATTAATTTTTTTATAATGTTAATTTTATATATAGTTATTTATTTTATTATTTTTAATACTAACAGTTGGTACGTATGTTTCTTTTTTACTTTTGTTTATTTCAATTATTTTTTTTAGTTATTTATATTATTGTTATTAATGATTTTTCTTCTTTTCTTTCATTTTTTTAATTAATTTTATTGTTTTGCAACAATTGATACATATATTTCTTTCTTTACTTTTTTTTCAGTTCATTTTTTCAAAATGTTAAATTTTTTATTTAGTTAATTTTTATTGTTATTAACTCAACTATTTATGAAGATTATATTAAATAAATAATACTCCATATTAAGGAAAATATAAAATAAATAAATAAAAGACTCATTATTTAATAATTGTTAGGTATAACAAACAAAATTAACCATACCAAGAAACAATTAACATACCAAAAAATTAACCATACCATGAATATTTTGTATGGATATCGAATATTTTTTTGAAGTAAGATAGTAAACTAATTATATTTAGAGTCTTGTTAATTACACTTTATGGTTAATTTGATGTGAAAATAATATATTATCAAATATTTCCACATCCTCTTCATCAATAGTCGCTATTAATATCAATAAAATAAAAAATGAACATTGTAAAAAATGAACTGAAAAAACCAAAAGCAAATAAAGAAACATACGTAGCAACTGCGTCATTAATAACAATAAATAATAACTATAAATAAAAATTAATATTGAAAAAAAATGAATGGAAGAAAACAAAAGTAAAAAAAACATACATACCAACTATTAGCATTAATAAAAATAAAATAAATAACTAAATAAAAAATTAGCATTGTAAAAAAATTAATTGAAAAAATAAAATAATACATAGGTGTTAATATAGAAAACAAGCTTGAAAAAGGTGTTTGCAATTGCAAGAAACCCCACAAGAGAATTAGTCTTTTAATATAGTAAAAAATGAGTAAATATGTCATTTTATATCAAAAAGTGAAAAAAAAACACCAAAAAATGCATGAAGAGCGCATGCATAGCACTTCCGGTAATCTTAACGGAGTTGGGGATTTCGGGCTACATATAGAAAATTATAAGGAAGTTTCGTGCATTTTTTAAAGCAAAGGGGGGTTTCATGCCGATTTTCCAAAACATAAGGGGATTTCGTGCAATTATCCCTATTTTAAAATGTTCATTAATATTAAAAAAGATAAAATTAGTTTTGTACGATTATCATTGTAGAAATTTATATTTTATCAAACAATGAATATTGTTAAATTTTTTATATATGATAATGTTTATAGGGTTTTAAAAATCTTATTCAAAGAACTTAATTATAAGTCCAATCAAATACTCTAAAAGATCTAAAAAGAGTTATATATATAAATTTAATATACATTTCATTATATTATTGCATAACACGGTGATACACTAGTAAATAATTAATAGAATATTGTAAGCCATGCAGTAAATATTATTAAATAAGGTTGAAGTGATTAATAGTTGATCACGCTAATGTTGAAAATTATTATTTTTGGGAAACATACCCGATAAGTAATTAGAGCCAAGAGATAGCTCTTCGAGGGAAGTGAGTTTACCAATTTCATTAGGTACTCGACCTATGTAAGATAAGCAAATGAACTTTAGGTTTACAAAAGGTAAGCCAACAAGATTTTTTTTTGGGACCCAATTAGCATAATTTCCCCCTCCTCTCAAAACTTCTGGTAATAATTATATCCATTTTGAATTTTTGAAGTCTGGCATATTGTACGTTGAATAACTTAGTGGTTTTAGAGATCGAACATTTTACAATGTTGGGCCCTCTACAATCCGACCCGATCGAGGGAGCGACCCGAGCATAACAGTAATTCGATCGAGGGGCCGACCGAGCAGAAGGGCGAGCCAATGGAGGGGCGACCCGGCCAGGCGTCAACTCAGCAGTAGCCGACCCAACCAGGCCTTGACTCGGCGGGGTACCGACCTGGTCGAGAGCCGACCAAAACAGACGTCGGCCCGACAGATTACCAACCGGCCTTGCTGTCTCCTCGGGTCCCCGAGTGACATACCCGACCAGGAATCGGGATCGACCCGAGCACGACCAACCCAGGTGCCGACCAAGGCTAGATCACGGCCAAACCGATTCGAGTTAAGCATATCAGAGAATCCAAAGAAAATGATATCACTCAAGGCATTACTGGAGATTACGGGAATAGCATAAAACACTTAGTCTCGCGGGAAAAATCTACGAAGAAGGAAACAAATCTACAATCAAATCATATCTGATTTAGATAGGATTTGATCCATTTTTTCCTTATCTAAATCCTTAAATCAAGGGATTTAAGTCTTATTTTTCAAGTTTCATATCTTAGGTTTAGCCTATAAATAGGAACTTAAACCTCATTGAAAGGGATCCGAAATCATTGCAATTCAAACAATTACAGAGCTTTTCACTCTCAATTTTATATAAAAAACATTTTGTCCGGTCAAAACTGATCGACCATAACAAGCCTAGCTAATTTGTCCGAGTATATATAAAAAACGTTTTGTCCAGCCAAAACTGATCGATCAGAACAAGCCTAGCTAATTTGCCCGAGTAAGCCCTAGGCATCGTCTTTTTCTCATTTTATTTGATTTTTTCTCATTTTATTCGATTTTAATACTTTTGTTAGGTTCAATTTATTTAAGCCGGATTGAGTTTTTGGTGTTTGGCTAGAATTTTACTATTTGATGCCAACATATAGTTATATATTTTATGTCAACACAAGAAGTATTAATATTGAAGATAGAAGGCATAATAAATTACCTGTTAGAGAGGTATTAAAGAGGTTTAATACCACTAAATATGAAAGATTTCCTATTTCTGTGGGAAGTCCTCCTGAAATTGTTTGAACAAAGAAGCATCTAATCAATCAATTTGGTTTGACAACAAAAAACGTTTCACCCATGATTTCATCCTTGATTAATCATAAGAAAAAAGAGAAGCTTGTAGTCGCATATGCCCTGCGTAATACATAGATATAAAAAAATATTAATAAGTTTAATAAAATTAAAATATTATATAATTATATTTTGAAATTTATTTTAGAGTTTTGGTTTGCTCTATCATTTTAATTTAGCAGTTAAATATAATATGATTTGATTATTAATATGTTATCTAATTATTGAAACATATGTTGAATTTGTTTCAAAATAAAATTCTTTTTTCATATGTTTAATATTTGTCATTTTTTATTCAATTCTTTAATTTTCATGTTTTAATATTTTTGCGTATTTTTTTCAGCATGATCATTTCCTATTTAGAATGAGTTTCTACTTCTACCACCACGCACACACAAATTCCCTTGATACGTTTGAGCAAAAATCTAAATAAAAATAATCTAAAACGTGGATCATGAAATTTATTTGTATCTAGATCATACTATTTCAAAGCATAACTCGATAATTAATCATGCTAAAGGTTTTTTTTTTTTTTTTTTTCATTTCAATAACAAAGAAAAATAAAAGTACATGTTAACGTACGTACCTGAGAAATAATTAGAGCCAATGTATAATTCTCTGAGGGAACTGAGATTTCCAACTTGATTTGGTATTCGACCTATATCATACAATAAGATTAGCAAATGAATTTTTGATTTACAACAATACAATAACACAAATTAATATATTCGATGTGACATCTAAGAGTTTTATACATTTAATATATGTTATATTTTAATTATTAATATCATTTGATACACGTGATATATATATTGATTAATTTGAAATAGATAATGTAAAATGATGTGTAATAAAACATTTCATATTCCAATAAGATGTTTCATAAAACAACATTATCATTTAGTTATGCAATTAAATGTTTGTACGTTTGAAAACAATATCTTATAGGTTAGAATCAACTCGGCAGAGATGTCAACGGGTAGGGTACCATCCCATTCAGAAGTACCCATACCTTAAATCTATATATAGATATTATACTTTCATATTCATCTCATTCTCAAATAAAATTTACTTGGAATATCAATACCTGTTCTGAGAACTCCATTACCGCTACCTACATACTTGCTTGTTACCTCCCAATACCTAATTACTGCAAAAATATTTTTTTATGTGAATCTAGTTAAGTAGGAATTTTAAATTGATATTTTAAGTGGGTATATACCCTATCCATTTTAAAATTAAATGAAATTAAACAACAATAACGTAGATAAAAAAAATATGCAATCAAGAATTTCTTGAAATACATATAGATTCCAACTAAAGAATTCATTAATACAAATAAAAAATTCATTAATCATGAAAACACAATTGTTCATATACGCCAATTGCATCCGTGCAACTGGGTCCACCCCACCGGGGTGCGTTTCACGCTCCCCTCGCACGCTTCACGCGCCCACATGCGCACCCACGCGTCCAGACCTTAACTCAAACCCTAGTTTTACAGTTATGTAGGTCTAACCTTTTAGTTTGGCGAACTTAACCTTTTAGTTATCTTTGCATAACCTTTTGAGCACATATATAAAGGTTATGTAAAAAAATCTAAATTATTCACTAAAAGGTTATGATTTCTGTGTATAAAAGTTATACTAATATAACATAAATGTTATACTTGTATAACTAAAAGGTTAAGCTATACTACATTTGTAATTGAAAAAAGTCCAAGTCATTCACTTAAAAATTATGATATTTGTACATAAAGGTTATACTAATATAACATAAATGTTATACTTATAACTAAAGGGTTTCAGCTATACTATATGAATTTTTGTAGTGAAAAAAATTTAAGTTATTCATTTAAATGTTATGATATCTGTACATAAAAGTGATAATAATATAACATAAATATTATACTTGTATAACTAAAAGGTTATGACATAAATAAAATAAAAAAACTAATATGGGTGCGGATCAGGGCCGAATCCGACCCGACCCGACCCACATGCCATGATCCATGCACTTGGTTTACACAAATACTACTCATCAAAAATAGTGTTGAACATCTACAAATTTAATAAAACTCGAAAAACAATCACACACATCACAAACTTGTACAAATATCACCACTAATTAATCGTCACATCTATAATCCAAATCCTATAGTATAACCGAGTATGAGTAGCAGATATTGAAGGATGTAAATTCGAACCTATCATAAACCCATATAAAATTATTTGTACCCATTCTATTTAGATTTGGATGGATAGACCCGGAAACCATCCGTATTCAGCCCTTTAATTTATTTTTTGTTTGTTTGTATTCTCTTCTCTTCCCTCTCCAACCTTTTAAACCACTTAACCATAAATATGTTAATTCTTGTTAACTAAATTTTAAATATAATAAATGATATATATAATTAAGAAAAGTACTTAATAAACTTTAAATTTTAAAAAATCATACACAAAAATATTTTTCTAAAATAATCTTCAAAAATTTTAAGATAGAATTGAAAGTAAAAAAGAAAAAAATTAAAATTACGCGCATACTATGAAATGACTTGGGTAATACCGCCACTTCATTCTTTTAAACATAGGTATTAATTTTTTACTTTTATATGAAAATTGGAATTTATATTTTTAATGTATAAAGATGTTTTAGAAAGTTTAAATTTAACGTTTCGATGAATTATATATATATATATATATATATATATATATATATATATATATATATGACTGTGATATTTTTGTGTGGTTTACCTGTGAAATGGTTTGACCGTAGATTTAACAACCAGAGCTTACTCAACTTAAACATCCAATTTCAATTGAAATTCTCCCTCAAGTTTGTTGCCCCAAAGATAAAAACATTTTGATGTTTGGCATTTTATAGTAGGACTCTTATGATAACATCTTATAAAAAATTATATCCAAAAAATGTAATAAAGAAATCATACCTGTGAAATTGTTCAACTGTAGAGCTAAAATCCTAAGCTTACGCAAACTCCAAATTTCATTTGGTATTTTGCCATTGAAATTGTTGAGTCGCAAGCGAAGCTCCTCCATCTCTTTGCATTTGTATATATTTCCTGGAATTTCCCCCTCTAGTTTATTCTCTGACAGAGACATTGTTCTAAGTCTTGGAGTATTATGACATCTCTCATTTGGAAGCTTTCCTGATAGCTTATTGTATCTTAGATTAATTTCTATCAAAGAAGATATGTTGAAGATACTATATGGTATAGACCCCATAAACTGGTTACCCTCTAAATTCAATATTTCCAAGTAAGAAAAGTTGCCAATATTTTCTGGAAGATTTCCATCAAGAGAATTATTCCCAATATCTAAAGTCTGCAACTTTGAAATATTGAAGAGAGTAGGAGGGATTCTACCCCAGAAGGTGTTATTATTCATACGCAGATGTTGAAGTTGAGATAGCGCTCCAAGCCATGATGGTATTTCTCCACTCAAGTTGTTAAATCCGATGTTTAACACCTTTAAACGACGTAATTTTGACAGCTCAGATGGTACCACCCCAGTGAAATTGTTGGAGCTAATGTCTAAAGATCGAAGAAATGTTAAATTTGCAAGATGTGGAGAAATGGTTCCTTTGAGCTCGAATCCTGAAACATTTAAGGCAGTGACCCTATGATGTTTGATGCCACAAGAGACACCAATCCAGTAGCAAATGGATGAATTAGTATGGGCAGAAGACCAATTGTTGGTTAAAACAGCATAAGGATCAGAAGTGATGGAGTTTTTGAAGGCAAGTAGTGCATATTCATCGGAGCTCAAATTGGAAAAAGGGTGGGAAGAGGTGAGTCTAAGAGTGTTTATAAATATGAACAGCAAATGAATACCGAAAGAAAAGAGAGATTCCATAACAATGATAATAATCTTTACTTCAACTTGCTGTGTGTTGCTATAATATATCTATATATATAGAAAGGGTCATGGTTACACGATCAAAATTGAAATTTATCCCTTATTATTATACAGTTATATTTCAAAAATATATATATATATATATATTATAGAGTTATATTTGTAAAAAAATTTTATTTTCTCTAATTTCTTTGCATCGATCAATGTTAAATTGAAGAACACTCTCAGTTTTTATTTTTTAATTGATCGGTTGGTTTGAGGCGTCAAAATTTGATCAAAACGTGAGTTTTTGTGTTTTTTTACACCTAAAAATAACTTATAATTTAATTATATATTTACACCTAAACATAAATTATAGGGTTATTTTTTCACATTTTTTCAAACATAAGTAGCAGTTAGTTTTTTTGAAGTAATTGCTATTTTACTTTAGTCTATAATAGTCATCGCCAAACATGACTCAAAACTGTCTTAATCAACTTCAACTTGATAGCAAAAAAAATTCGAATATCAAGCTAGCGCCAATATTTATTCTCAGAAATCAGATCAAGAAACCAAACACACAAGCATGCAAACTAGCATGCAAATCAAACCCTCAACACAAGAGAATCGAATATGAGAAGAAAGAGAACAAATAGAACAAGAATCAACGAAACAACACCAGGGAATTAAGTGGTTCGGCTTATACCATGCCTACATCCACTGAAAGAAAGAAATTCACTAACAATCAACAAGAATTACAAAGTATCAAGAGATCTCAAAACGAAAAACCCTAATCTGCGCCTATGCTTTCGAAGACGAATATCTCTCTCTACACTTTACAACTCAAATTGAATCCTAAACAAGAACTAAACTAAAGCTTATATAGATCACTCAGTTTCAAACCTCTCCTCAAACCGTTGAGTAACGCGGGAGAAAACCGCCTCGCAAACCAGCTCGATCAAACTGCAAAACTGAAACAAGAAATCAAGTGTGAAGAAAATAACTGCAATACCTACCTTGAAGTCGCATTTCAAATATGCGCTTTTATAAGTTTGGCTTTTACGTTTTTTATTTCCTTGGCCATTTTTTCCACTGATTTTCCTTGCTTCCTTTTTCCTTTGTTTTGCTGAGTATGCATGCTATATATACTACATTTATAAATAAAATCATCAAGCTATCATCGTTTATTTCTTTTTCCTCCCATCGCTTTGTTTGAATTTATAGGGATTTTGAAAAAAGAAAATGTTATTTAATTAAAGAATGCGTGTTTTTTTTTTTTTTTCTCACTTCCAAATCAAAAGTTACAAAGTACTTCTTGATCAGATGAAATTTTGTTTTAGTTGACTTCTTAAATCATTTTCTTTTTTTATTAATGCATTGGATATAGTATCATTTTTAAAATTCATTCAGGACCTATTATTATTTTTAAAGTGTTATGTACTTGGCTGGATTTTAGTTGCTCTTCTAAAACAATTTATATACTCTAATTATCTTAATATAATATAAGATTGGGGAAAATTGGTAAAAATACCCCGTATATATACCATAAGTATGATCCTACCCTTTAATTTTTTGACTTTTTAAAAATACCCTGTATATTGGCACTTCTTGTTAAAAATACCCTGTCACCTGTTGTAGGAGGTAACTAACCGGTCACATGCTGACGTGACAGATAAATACACATGTGTAATCGTTTTTTCGATTTTTTTTGTTCTCTTTTCCATGTCAATTGAGAAAGGGTGGGAAAATCCAACTATTTCCCTCCCAAATTCTCTTAAAACAGTCAACCATCCCTCCCAAATCCTCTCAAAACATAACACCTCAATATTTCCCTTACCCATCCACAAAAAGAATGTCAAGTTCTTCAAATGAGGGAGAATTCTGCTAATGTGGCTTGAGATCTTCTTTTTTCATCACCACTTACACCGATTCTCTTCTCCGGCAATTCCAGTCACTCACCATCTTCTTCGCTCCGATCCACTACCGCTGCAGACCACCACCATCTCCGGTCAACTCAGCTTATCACCACCGCCGATCTGCTGCCCGTCGCACCGCGAACAACATCTCCACTGTCGACCTTCTAATCCAGCTAACCACTCCACCGTCGATCTTCTTCTCCGACCAACCACCATCTTCTTCTTCTCTCTCCTACAAACTTGCTTTGCCGCCCACTAAAGCCCCCGAATGGAGATGAATGGGAGAGGGGAAATTGGACTAGAGGTTGTCGGAGGAAGAATCAGTTAAATTTGTGGGATATTCAGAGTTTCAAGCCCCACCGTGAAGCTTTCCTATTCCAGATTGAAGCATTGGTGATCGAAACTCTGAATGAGTTGTTGTTCAAGCTCAATATAGTAAGCTTAGAAGCATTGGTGATCGAAATTGGAATCGGCCCACTTAGTGTGTTATCGCTCAAATAAAGTTTTTCCAGATTGAAAAGTGAAAGCCCAATGTTTAAAGAAAGTTTACCCGTAAACTGATTAAATACAAGTGATAATATCTTCAAACTTGATATATTAAATAAAGAATATGGGATGGAACCTGAAAAATACATAGGGAATAGATTAGAAAAGCTGGCGTAATTAAAAAGATATTCTGTATTTGAGAGTTGTGACTTGTGTGCTTAGTAGATAGTTACAATTAAAAATGAAAAATAAAAAAAAAATTAATCAGATAATATTTCATGAATAAGTAATCATGTCAGTGTTTTATATATAAAATTCGAAGTAATATTATGCAATTGTATAATATTATATAGTAGAAATACAATATGAGATATTATTTAAAAAATATGTAAGAATGTACAACTCACTACTTAATTAATTATATGATATTATTTTATTGAAAAATTCAATTAATAATTTCTGATTTTGAAAATTATTTCAAAATCTTCATTAATATTAAAAAAGATAAAATTAATTTTGTACGATTATCATTGTAGAAATTTATATTTTATCAAAAAATGAATATTGTTAATTTTTTTATATATGGTAATGTTTATAAAATGTTTATAGGGTTTTAAAAATCTTATTCAAAGAACTTAATTATAAGTCCAATCAAATACTCTAAAAGATCTAAAAAGAGTTATATATATATATATATATATATATATAAATTTAATATACATTTCATTATATTATTGCATAACACCAGTGATACACTAGTAAATAATAACATAACATTGTAAGTCATGCAATAAATCTAATAAAAATGCAATAAATGTAATAAAATAAGGTTGAAGAGATTAATAGTTGATCATGCAATGTTTAAAATTATTATTTTTGAGAAAACATACCTGATAAGTAATTATTGTCAAGGTCTAGTTTTTGGAGGGAAGTGAGTTTACCAATTTCATGAGGTACTCGACCTATGTAAGAATTGCAATTAAGCAAAGACATATTGAATGAATGTAAATGTTGATTAGTGAAATCATACCTGTTAAATGGTTGGAGAATATAGATAAAATCCTGAGCTTACTCAACTCCCCAATTTCATTTGGTATTTTGCCCTTGAAATTGTTGGGTGGCAACCGCAGGTCCTCCAGTTCTCTGCATTTGTATATATTTGCTGGAATTTCCCCCTCTAGTTTATTTCCCGACAGAGAAATAACTCTAAGTCTTGGAGTATTATGGCATATCTCATTTGGAAGCTTTCCTGATAGCTTATTGTATCTTAGATTAATTACTATCAAAGAAGACATGTTGAAGAGAGTATATGGTACAGACCCCATAAACTGGTTGCCCCCTAATTTCAATATTTCCAAGTAAGAAAAATTGCTAATCTCCTCGGGAAGATTTCCATCAAGAAAATTATACCCCATGTCTAAAGTCTGCAACTTTGAAATATTGACGAGAGTAGGAGGGATTCTACCCCAAAAGGAGTTATTATTCATACTTAGATGTTGAAGTTGAGATAAGGCTCCAAGCCATGATGGTATCTCTCCAGTGAAGTTATTAACTCCGACGTTTAACTCCTTTAAACGACGTAATTTTGACAGCTCAGATGGTACCACCCCCATAAAATTGTTGAAGCTAATGTCTAAAGATCGAAGAAATGTCAAATTTGCAAGATATGGAGAAATGGTTCCATTGAGCTCGAATCCTGAAACATTTAGGGCAGTGACCGTATGGTGTTTGATGCCACAACAGACACCAATCCAGTAGCAAATGGATGAATTAGTATGGGCAGAAGACCAATTGTTGGTTAAAACAGCAGAAGGATCAGAAGTGATGAAGTTTTTGAAGGAAAGTAGTGCATATTCATCAGTGCTCAAAGGCTGGGAAGAGGTGAGTCTAAGGGTGTTTATAAATATGAACAGCAAATGAATACCAAAAGAAAAGAGAGATTCCATTACAAGAATGATAATAATCTTTACTTCAACTTGCTGTGTGTTGCTATTGAAATGAAATGGAATGATGCTATAATATATATACTATAAAATGAAAAGGTGAAAAGACACTCTCAAATTTTTATTATAGTTTCACAGAAATTCACTGGCAACATTCGTGGGATATGCCTAAGTGGCAGACATCTGTGGGAGAGAGCCAAACAGGATATAAGCCCAGGACAAACCTCCATAATATTTCAGTAGAAATCTAAAATGTTTACAGGATAAAATTTATTTTCAATATTAGAGAATTCTTCCAGTACTCTAATTATTTTAATATAAGATAAGATTGTTGTTACTAACATTTCAAAGGATGAACTAATTATAATCCTGTAAGAGCAAGATCATATTTTGATTCAAAACCATAAATAGTTATTTTCTTTTTCTTTATTTTTTTGAAAGGTCATTAGTTTTTTTTCTAAAAGTTAATATGTTGTATACTTTTTGGTAAAAATATATTATAAGATATTTGAGCTCGTAAAATCTTCTAAACGAATTACTTGAGAAAATGTACCAAACATCCTCCCATAATCAGTTATGAAATATTTTATGAATTATTTTAGAAGACTTTATTTTTATTTTTTTGTTTTCTTTTTAAATTGCATGCAAGTAGAAGAAGAAAAAAAAAACACTTACAATCATGATCACCAAGGCCGACTATGACTTTTATTGGGGGGCCTATTGTGACAATAAAAGAAAGCGAACCCCTTATTTTTATTTTTGAGAAGTTCTTTATTTTAATTTTTTTTTTGAATATAAATATAGACATTTATATCTTATTTTTCTTTTTATGGTTTTTTAATATTTTTGGATTTCTTTTCATGTTATTTTGTCCACATCAATCATTTAATGTCAAGTGTATAACATTACACATAGGCATAAAATGCTAGTCATATCAACAAATCGGGTTGAAAAGTCTGAAATTAGGGGCACATGTGTATTTTACGTGTGATTTGGGTCTAATTAGGCGATTCAGATTGAAATTTACCTATTTAAATACTTGCATATTCTCAAGTTAATGTTCTAAATTGTCGGACCCCATAAATTTTTTGGCATATTGAATAATAAACTCATCATTATGACTTGATGCACTTAAATCGATGTATTTTTGTATGTTGAAATAAGTGTGGATTTTGCAAGTTTAGATTTAGAATTATGTTTGGATAAGAGTATTTAAATTTTGCTCGTGTATTTTTGTAGGGAAATTGGTGAACATACCCCGTATATTACCCATAATTATGATTTTACCTTTTATTTTTTTGAGTTTTTAAAAATACCTCATATGTTAATACTTGTTGTTGAAAATACCCATTTATCTGTAGTAAAAGGTAAATAGTCGGTCACAATCGTGGCCGATAAATACACATTTGGAATTGATTTTTGGGTTTTTATATAATCATATATCAATGTCATTCGAGAAAGGGGTATTTTTGGCAAAAACATACACACATACGGGGTATTTTCGGAAATATAAAAAAAATAAGAATTTATTATTTTTTAAAATCAGAAAATTATTTTAAAATATCTAAAGATCAAAAAAAAAAATTTATATAAAATAATAATAATAATAACAACAACAACAGAATTTCTAAAAAACTATATTTTAAATATTATAATATTATTTGAGTAAATATAAAAATATTATAAAATTAAAAAAATTTATTTACAAAATAGAAATCATATCAAATATCTAAAACTATAAAAAAAAGAAAAAATTAATTTTCTTATTAAAAAAAATTCTAATATTATTATATATATAATTTTTTTAGTAATACTTTATTTATATTTTTTAACATTTTATCCATTTTACTAATTATTTTACTTTAAAGCATTTCATCGATTTTGTTTGTTTACTCTTTTTTTTTAGATATTTTAAAATAATTTTCCAACAAAAAATCTATATTAAAATCTATTTGCTAAATGTTTTTTTGTTAGTTTATAAATAATTTAAAATATTTTAAAGAAATTAATAACTATGATAAAATCATTTCTTAGTTATTATGAAATTTTGTATCATTAATTACAACTTCAAATATCAGTAATTTAAAATAATTTGAGATTTTTTAAATAAATATTTCTAATTTATTATATTTACTAAATAAGTATTATAAATTTATTTGTTATATTTAACATTTTAAAATTAATTTTTATAATATAATAATAATGATTACTATTACTTAATTTTAACATTTTTTTCTAGACTTCTTTTTGTGTATTTAGATAATTCAAATATTTTAGATGATTTTTTTAATAATTTTTCAGATTTTATATGGTTTATTAAATATTATTTTAATTTTATTTGTTACTTTAGAATTTTCAAACATAATTTTCATAATCATAATAATAATAGTTATTATTAATTCATTATTTTAGGTGAAAGTTGCTAATTTTTGTCTTTCTTTTCATAATACATGGATTTTTGTCTTGCTAATTTATATTTTATCAAACAACGTGTGTAGGTGTTTAATTGTTTATTATAAATTTCAGTACTTATTATATCTTTTGTGAAAAAATATATTATTGAAGTATTTATATAAAATAAGATGATGGAAGCTTTTAATAAATTAGTAATGATTATTTTTATAGTTATTAAATTTAAATAGTTTGAAAATAAGATAGAGCCTCCATACTTTTGAAATATAAAATTAATTTAAAAGCACTAGTCATAATCTCTATTAAGTTAAAACATTTTTTAAATTTCAATAAAACACTTATAAAATGCTTATAAGGTTTTAAAATCTTATTCAAAGTCCCAATCAAATAACCTATAAAACTAAAAAAGTTGCACATATATTTTTTAATTTAATACATTTCATTATATTATTGAACCACATGATGATGCACTTGTAAATAATAATATATACAACATTGTAAGTCATGCAATAAATGTAATATAAAAATGAATCATGATGAAACAAGATTGAAAAGATTAATTGTTGATCATGCTAATGTTATTTTATATTATTTTATTTGGAAAACTTACCTGATAAGTAATTAAGGCCATAGTATAGTTGTTTGATAGAAATGAGTTTACCAATTTCATCAGGTACTCGACCTATATATATCACAGTAAGAGAAGCATATAAAATTTTAGATTTATCAAAGGCAAGCCAACAAGATAATATATATTTTAGTTTATTATTTTTTTATCCAGTAAATTAGGTGTCTGACAATTTCGAACTTTAAGTTTTCGGGTTGTCAATGTAGAACAATAACTTATCGGGCTTCGTGAATTTTGTCTAATTTCAGCCCTGTGTTTATGATGAGCAGGTCGTAATCGACAAGTAGAAGCCCAATATCTTCATCTATGGCGACGACATCGGCAAGACCATCGTCTCTATTGTATAATGTTAAGTTTTAAAATTGATTGAGTTGTCAGTGCCTGGGAAGAAGATGAACCAGGGATGCAATATTTTTACTTATATATAGTCAAATTATTACTCATAACATATGAGTAAAACTTGACTCATTGGCTTCACTTTGTCTCCTACATGTGTGAATTCTTCAAGTTGTCTGATTTTGCTGTAATTATTTAAAGTGCAGTCTTTGCTGGATCATAAAGAAGACTTTTTATTTATTTATTTATTTTTTTATGTGTATAATATTACGCCCAATTTGGTAGGTGAGATTGTTGTAATATTAATGTAAAGGTATCAGCCGGCCTCTGGCTTACTAAAATGCTCTCAAAATTTGTCTCTTTATTATTATAGCCCAAATTTATAAATAGGTAAATAGGATGGCGTAACATTTTTTCTAGTCAAAACTATAATTTACATTTATTTTAGTCAATTATTAAAAAAAATTCTCAAATATACCTTAATGAGGTGGGAGTATTTAAATTCAAATTAAATGAAAATTTAAAAAAATGAATTTGACCCATCCAAAGCCAACCTACCGACCCTGCAGTTAAAGTTTAATATAGGTTTGAAAATTCCTACAATTCTGCCATTTGTGTGGCTATACGAAATATATTTCGTGTGGTAATATGAGGCATAGTCATGTAGCGACGGGTCGTAATTCGTGTGCCTACACGAATTGTAATTTTTGTAGGTTCATGTGTAGGTTGTAATTCGTGTGGCAACACGAGTCGTAATTCGAGTAGGTTCGTATGCGTATAGGTTGTAACTCGTATATTCTAAACCCTTCCAACCAATACTGTTTTTGAAGCAAAAGAATCCATCAAATTCAAGTCAATATTTTTAGTGGAATCAAAACCATTTTTCCCATATTTAAGGTGTTCTTCACAAACGTTTCAAAATTTAACTAGAATTGTTTTTAAAAGAATGTGGTTTGAATGATTAATTGATCCTTTAATTAAGTATAGGGAAAATTGCAATTTTTATCTCATTTTTTTTACCACCAATTTACGTATTCCAATTTTGAATCCTTTAACTATCATTTAGTTTCAATTTTCATCCGATTTTACTCAAAATTTTGATTTTTCCTTACATGGACGTCAAAATTCATGACATGGATTTTTCAATGCCAGCGTTCATGTTGGCAAAATTTGACATTTCTAGCAAAATCAAACCAAAATTGAAAAGAAATTATTAGATGAAAATTTAAATACATAAAATTGATGGTAAAAAATTGGATAATGTTTAAGATTTTCGACGAATATTGAGATTTTCCTTAAAGTAACCATCTGTTTTTAAAACCAATCTTATTAGGAAATTGCAAAATTTAAGACACCATCTTTAGGTCATTCACCAATGAGAGATACTAATTTTTCAATTTAGATAATTTTAGGACACAAACCCAAAATCATGAATTTCGGGACAAATCATAATAGCAAAAGCCTAAATGTTAGAGTCTCAATATCGATGCTTGAAAAGTTAATGTCATCATTGGCGAATAGTCTAAAGATAGTGTCCTAAATTTGTAATTCTCTCAAGCTTAAAAACGTTTTCATGAATATTATATAAAAATTCTGCAAATAAGAATCTATATACTAACATATCAAATATATTTACATTGATCTTTGAACTACAAAGTTGTGATAGAAAATAGGGAAGCTATATATAGATCTTATTATAAGTAGTAATGGGATTTGCATATCATTAATGCCTTTGGGTCATGGTTCCTGCAACTGCAACTGTGGCTTTAATTTTCCGAAGAGTGGCAGCTACTTCAGTCATGTTGATTCTTTCATTGGGTGAAATGGCTAAACATTTCATTGCCAGATCAAAGATCAACCCGACACAATATTCTTTCATAGAGAAATGATGATCTTCGCTTGCTAGTAAACCAGGGCCAACAACTTCACTTGTTGCATTTTCTCGTAATGCTTTACTCACCCACTCCTTCAAGCTCAATTCTCCATTGAACATATCATCTGTTGGCTTCTTCCTTGTAAACATCTCCAACAATAATATTCCAAAACTGTATACATCGCCATTTGTTGATACTTTTCCTTCCGATCCATACTCTAATTGTATGACATATATGTTTGTTATTGTCAAACAATAAGTTAAAAAATAATAATAATAATGATTTTGACAACATAACAAAGAAACATAAGCTGAGAAATTGAAATTCTAAAGGAAAAATTGCAATTTTCATTCCATAATTTAGGTATTGTCTTCTCAATTAACATCAATTTTATGTAATTCCAAATTTGGTCCTTTAATTATCATTTTTTTTTCAATGTTCATCTAATTTTACAAAAAAACTTCAATTTTTGCCTATGTGGATTTTGAAATCGTTGATGTAAAATTATCAATCTCGCGTCCACATAGACAAAAATTGACATTATGAGCAAAATCAGATCACAATTGGAAAAAAACCGTGATAATTAGAAGACAAAATGGAATACGTAAAATTGGTGATAAAAAAATGTACAAAACATAACTCACGCAACACAAAAATTGAGGTTTTCCCAATTCGAAATTTTGAACATTTTACATCACCTGGTGCTGCGTAACCGATAGTTGCCAATGTTTTAGTAAGAACCTCAATCTCCCCATCATCAAAAAGTTTGGCAATACCAAAATCACCAACGTAAGCAGTCATATCTTGGTCGAGCAAAACATTGCTTGGCTTTATGTCACAATGAATAATAGGAAATATGTGACCATGATGAAGATACTCCAAGGCTGATGCAACATCTGTTGCTATCTTCAATCTTTGCACCAAATCCAAACAATAACTATCAGAATGTAGCCATTTCTCCAAGCTCCCATTTGGCATATATTCAAGAATCAAGACTTTGAATTCCGTGTTAGTACAAAACCAATTATTCGGATTAAGTTTCGATGGCGAATGGAACTCAGTATTTGACTTTTGGTATCAAAACTTTTAGTAGCTCCTTCTAAACGTAAGTTAAAGACTTTCACTGCGATATCTATTCCATAAGAAAGTGTTGCTTTGAATACCGAACCAAAACTTCCACTTCCAAGTAGGTTTGTTTCACTGAAAGAACTTGTCCCTCACACAAGTTCTATGTATGAAATTCTCCTACAAGCACTACCTAATGAAGCATCCAGTGAAAGTGGCACTTTAGTTTGTTTCCGTCTTCTTATGAGCATGAGCGTGATGATCACCAGAATGACAACTGAAATCAATGGTGGGACAATGTATTTCAGTATCAAAGTCTTGACACTCTTTGTTCTTGATCCTCCATGATTTTTTGAGCAAGGTCGCACTTGAAATCTTTCTGCACCACAAAGATCATAGTTGTGGCTAAAAGATAGAGCAATGAAGTTAGCAAAACAACCCCCATTCGGAATCTCTCCTTCCAATTTGTTGTAAGACATATTAAATTCCTCAAGAACGCGAAGGCCTTCTAAAGACTTGGGTATCGAACCAGAAAGACCATTATTACCAAGGCTCTGATATTTCCTAATGACTCAGGAATAGATCCTCCAAACTTATTATCTGACAAATATAGTTGTTCTAATGATTGACAATAGCCAATTGAACTTGGAATGTCACCTGTAATCTGATTAAAGGATAAGTCTAGATAACCGAGTGTTATCATACTCCCAACCCGAAATGAAAGGTTGCCAGTCAAATAGTTTGAGGATAGGTCTAGACTCAATAGGTCTGTAAGATCCCAGAATTTTGAAGGTATACTGGAATTTAACATGTTGGAGGTAAAGGAAACATTTCTCAAGGATTTAAGTTCACCAAAGCATTCATGAATTGGGCCTGAGAGCATGTTTTGACTCAGGTACAACTTACTCAAACTACTCAATTGGCAAAGATCACGAGGGATATAACCTTCTAATTTATTCTCATTAAGATATATTTCTTGAAGGTTCTCTAATTTTCCAATTGTTGTTGGGATGAGTCCTGTAAGCTGATTTTCATGTAAACATAAACTTTGCAAGCTTTTCAAGTTTCCAATCTCAGAAGGAATACCCCCTTAATGTTGCATGACCATGCCTTAAAGTTAACCAAAAGAGTAGATAAATTCCCAATAGAAGCTGGAAGAACACCATTGAGTGGATTGTTATTTATTTCCAAGTACATCAAATTTCGACAATTAGTTAATGAAGATATAAATCCCAATTCTTGAGTCGGGGAATCTGCGCCCGTCAAATTGTTTTCCCAGAGTCGGAGAACTTTTAGCTGTTGTAAATTACCAAAGTTGGGTATGGAGCCACTAAATGAGTTTATATTGAGTTCCAAGGTAGTAAGCATAGAAGCATTGGCAATGGAGCTTGGAATTTCCCCCCTGAGTTTGTTATTGTATATGTAAAGTTCTTGGAGATTGAAAAGTGAAAGCCCCATGTTTGAAGGAATACTACCAGAAAACTGGTTCTGTTGAAGTGATATTATCTTCAATGTTGATATGTTGAATATGGAAGATGGAATTGAACCATATAAGTAATTATTGAAGGGCAATGCAAATATCTCAAGGGAAGCCAAGTTACCAAGCTCTTGTGCTAATTCACCTGCCATGCATTGATGAGTATCATCTTTCTTTTTCTAATTTATTGTGGTTTAATGTTGTTTCACATAGATTAAGAATTTTTTTCAATAAGTTCAACTACATATATAAAATGAGTGTAACACTCAACATTTAATTAACAAAATAAATGTATTGAGATGCATGACCTCCAAATTGGTGTTTTTTGTTGACCTAGAAGTGACGTGGCGACACTTGTTAACCAATAAGAATTTGATACATCTCGTCATGTCACTTCTAGGCCACCGAAAATCCCAATTTGACGAAATTGGACTGAAATTGAACAAATTCTTAAATTGTAGTACTAAAATCATGATAATTGTTGGACCAAAATCGGAAGATACCATATAAGAGAGGGGTAATGATGTTAAAATAATTCTCTTGCCTAAAAATCTTAAAATTGAGTTGAGGCTACCTAGTTAATTATTTCTTTCTTTTACCAGTGAGTCAATGATCTTAATTAAAAAGAATGTCTCCAAAATTTTACAAGATATGGCATGTGTTAGGATGTATACTATAAGTCTAGCTTTTGTATGAACATCTTTTATGGAATGAGAATCATTTTGGTCATATGTTTGCATTTTATATTTGTTATATATGTTTATGCAATGTCCAATTAATTTATATTATAGATAACTTGGTGTGTGGTGCCACACAGAAGATCATGTTATAAGTTTCTTATAAATTATAAATAGTAGCTCACAACCAAGATGGATTTGGACAAACCATTGGAATGGTTGTAGTGTAATTTGTTATTAGTCTATCTTGACTATAAAGTTACACTAGTACATTTTGTATGTATTGAGCAGGACCATTTGAGGTTGTTCGATTTGTACTGACTATATAATAGAACAAGACCTCTGTTATTATGGATGTACATCTTCTTAATCCCTATATAATAACGGGCACGTATGCTCAGTGTTTATTTCTTTAATTTGCCAATGGGTGAGATTTATTCATAAATCAATAAGCTCGGTGAGTTGAGAGATAGCATTGTTTATATGGTGTGCTGTTGATTATAGACGGAATCGGTGTCCTAATTATTTAGGATGATAATGTCCCCTTGAGGAGCTCATAAGGATTATCATGTAAACCTTGCAGGTGGATTTAATCCGACATGATAATAAGGATGAGTGGTACTACTCTTGGAATTAGATGTAAATTAATTAAGTTGTCAGTAACTTATTTAATTTACGGACATTCGATATCTTAAACACGGGGAAATAAATGTATACATAATAAAAGGAGCCCATATTATAATATGGGATTGGGACGGTAGTTCAATAATAATTCTCTAGTGGACTGAATTATTATTGATGGGCTTAAGTTATGTGTTCGGGCCGAACACAGGATACTTAAGCCCATCAGGAGGCCCAACCCAATTCCTCCTCTAGGTCCCTGGTGTAGCCTATATATAGCTCTTTTTCATCAGCGCCTCATTGAACACAGATCACAGAAAACACGTGATAGTGAGAGAGAGCAGAACTGAGTTTTCTCGAAGGATCGTTGACCACACAACGTTCGAGAAAGGTTATAGGAATACATCAGAAGATCAAAGAGGTCTCCAACAAATCCCCAAATCAATGAGAAGGTTAAACCTCTAAATCCCCAAATCAAAAAAAAAACCTTTTTCTAATTCAAGAAAACCAAACCAAATTCTCTCTCAATATACCCCAAATCCTTACGTATTTACCGTGAAATTCAGAGACAAGAACAACCTACACCGGCAACGGTGCCAAATGGAGATCAAGAAAGTTGTTGAAACATAAACAAAGGCAAGAAGGTGGTGGTGTCTTCGTGGAGAGACGGGTCTAATCTTGAAATAGGAAAGCTTCACGATGGGGCTTGAAACTCTGAATATCCTACAAATTTAATTGATTCTTCCTCTGACAACCTCTAGTCCAATTCTCTCTCTCCCATTCATCTCCATTCGGGGGCTATGGTGGGTGGCAGAGCAAGTTTGTAGGAGAGAGAAGAAGAAGATAGTGGTTGGTCGGAGAAGAAGATCGACGGTGGAGTGGTTGGCTGGATAAGAAGGTCGACGGTGGAGATGTTGTTCGCGGTGTGACGGGCAGCAGATCGACGGTGGTGATAAGCTGAGTTGACCGGAGATGGTGGTTTAATTTTTTTATATTCATTTATTATTGTTTAACTTTCTTCGATTTTAATTGTAGATCAAGCATGTTTTGGTTATTTGTTGGTCCCAAGTGGTCAGAGGTTTAGAGGGGGTGAATGAACCTCTATCAAATTTTACGTTTTAAAAACTTTCTGTAAGGAGTTGCTGAATTCTAGACAGAATGCAGCTACTCGGCTAAATCAGTAAGCTGGCAGAATGCTTAATCAGCTTACTGTTTTAGTGTTTACAGTATGCAGCGGAAACTTAAGATAGAATTTTTTTTAGAAAAACATTTTCTTTTCCAGGTATGATTTTAATAGAATCGTTTGATGTAGTATGAGTAGGATATAGATATAAAATGCAGCAAGTAAGATAAAACGATAAACACACAGAGGGTTTATAGTGGTTCGAATGTGGTGTAATCCTTCTACGTCCACTTTTCTCCTTCACACAGGAGGAACTCCACTAGGTTAGATTGGTTTACAAGTCTTGTTGGTCCCAAGTGGTTAGAGGTTCAGGGGGGGTGAATGAACCTCTATCGATTTTTCAATTTTAAAACATTTTTCTGTATAACAGGTTCCTGACCTAAGGGCAGCAACCTATCTCAAATCAGCAACCTGGCTCTAAGCTCAATCAGGTTACTGACTCGGTATCAGAATGCAATGCAGCGGAATAAACTTGATAGGGTTGCTCTTCGGAAAAACGATTTTATCTTACAAGTATGCTCTTTGTAAAACTTCTTTTATGCAGGATGCTTATGATGTATGCAACAGTATGGATATGCAGTAAGTAAAATGCAGCATACAAACAAAACAAATAAACACTTATGGTTTATAGTGGTTTGAATGTGGTGTAAGCCTTCTACGTCCACTCTGCTCCTTAACAATGAGGAACTTTGTTAGGTCAGTTCGAATTACAAGCCTCATTTTACAAACCTCTTCCTAACAAATTACGCCTACTAGAATCCCAGACTCTAGACGAATGCCACAACCCACAAATGGTACAATCCCACAAAGGGCAAGTAGCCTATTTCTAGACTACCAAACTTAGCAAGGATACTATCCTCTCAACTAAGTACACCTAAAACAACCTAGCGCACACAACACAAATGGTTAAAAGATAAAAAGATTTCTCTTCAATTGTGGTGATAAAGCCAGTCTTGAACTTGATAGCTTGAGTGCTTGAGTGATCGACTGCTTCTCGAAGGTTGAGTGACTGAGCTTAGTAAGATCTTGAGTATGAAAGACTTGAGAGATTTTGCAATGTATGTTTCAAAGCTTTAGTGGTCTTCATGGTCACTCCACCCTTCTATTTATAGATCTTTGGAAAATGCCCGTTGAATGAGGCATTGTCCTTGTTTCAATTCAAATTTGATCTTCAATATCTTTGCAATTAATGTGACTGAACAACTGAGGGGATAAGTCTTGTCCAAGTCTTATCTGCATTAATGGCGCCACTCCTTGGCCGCAGTTCTTCTCTCTCTTATCCAGGTGGCATCTTCTAATTGGACTGGCACTAACTTCAGTCAAACAGATCCTTGTCAGCAACCTTCCTCGTACTGCATTCAATGTATATTCCTTGTACTTTGATAACTGAGTAAAGGTTGTCAGCTTGTTATTTTGATCTTTAGTGCACGAGCTTCTTGGATGCCAGCTTTCTGATGTAGAACTACTTGCTGCTCCTGAGCAGCTTTCTTATCAGACTCTTGTTCAGTCTTCTTGTAGTTACTGATCTTCCTTTTTTTTTTTATCACTTGATTTTTGTGAAAATTTGTTTCAAGCATTTATCTTTATTTTTCTCAAAGACCTATCGTTATATTCTCGAAGGTGCATTTGTAGGTCTATGTTCAACTCATAAATTATGGAAAATGGGTACTCTATCTTTCTATCTAATTAGTTACATTATCTCATCAAAACCTAGACAGAAATCTCCCAACAAGTCTCAACTTTACAATCTTCTTCCTAACGAGTCAACACCTACTAGAATCAGTGAGATTCCTAGGCTAATCCCACACAGGGTACAAATACTTACATAGAGTATAAAGCCTTAACAATTTAAAACTAACACTTAGTGAAGATCTAAATCCTTCCCAATAAGGACACCAACTAAAACAACCTAGGACACAACAAAAAGGTTAAAAGGTATATATATGTTATTCAACTGGTGCGTGAAGACAGCCTTAAGATCTTTGAAAGCTTGAAATCTTGGACTTGACTGCTTCAGAAGGTTGAGTGACTGAACTTGGAGAAAACTTGCGTTTACTTGAGAATTCTGATTGCTCGAAAATATCTTGTATGTTCAGTAGTTTAGTTGTTTTCTTGAGTTACCCTCACCTTCTATTTATACTTGTAGAGAATATGTCTGTTGAAGAGAGACATACTCTTGTTGAAATTCAAATTTTGATCTTGTTTGATCTTCGCATTAAATGCTCTTGGAGAAATTGGGAAATAGGGCATGTCCTACTCTGCATCGCATTAATGACGCCACTCCTTGGTGACAGTGCTTTTGCAGGTCAGTGGTTCAGATAGCATCACCTCATTGGTCAGGTGCTAACTTCCATTTACCAGATACTTTGACAATGCTAAAACCTCGTACTGCAACGAATAAGAGTGATAAACTTACTGCTACCTACTCAGGTTACAATAGATGTTTCTGTTCCGTGTCTGCTTACTAATTCTATAACAGCTTCCTTTTTCTGAATCCTGCTTATTGATTCTGTAACAGCTTCCTGTTTTTGAATCCTGCTTGCTGATTCTGAATCCTGCAAAGAGCCTCGAGTTCTCCTTACTATATACTATATGCTGCTTACTAATCCAACTTACTGATCTTCCTTACTGAAAATCAGCATCCGATACATCTTCAAATGTAGAATCCTGCTGCCATCAGCAACTTCTATCTTTCTGATTTTTACATCTTCAAAGATACATTTCAAAAGGTAAACTTAGCCAAACTAAATTCCACTTAAACAATGTGGAAAAAATGGGGTACTCTAATTCCTATACAAAGATACTTTGTCTCATCAAAACCTAACAGAAATATCCCAACATTATTTTTAGTTAGTTGCGTTTCATTTTATATTTAATTCTTTTTTGAATTGTTGTGTTTTTTAACAGCCGACACCAAATATAAATGACGTCAAAGGAAACTTGTTGGACAAAAAAGAAAATATGCAAATCTTAATGTTGCTAAGAAAATATGCAAATCTTAATGTTCTACATCTTAATGTAGAACATGTTTTGCACAATTGTGAAAAGAGACAAACATGTAATTTAGAAGTTCAAGCGAATCTAATTAACTCTAAAGGTAATATATTGTTTTTTTAATAGTTTTTTAACTTTCTATTAAAGTTATTCTTTCATTTAAAATTGAAAATTGTATTTTAATATATTTATCTAATTATGAATTTTAATGTCAAAAGAACATAAACTAAAAAAATGTTGAGTTGCATTCATTGTGGTGCAACAAGATTTGAGTATAGTCTCCCACCTTTTGTTGTGATAATGAGAAAGGTAAACTTGCATCTTCAGAAGTTCCAGATAAAATGTACGAACTATACACTTCTCAATCGGAAGAGTTTGTTGATTTTTGAAAAAATATGCGTTCATACAATTCCATATTCTCATTCACTTCATTTGGAGTTAAATTGGATAAAGAGCTCACTTTGGTACGATGAGGAATTTTCACTTTTCAAGTACAAGAATGATTTCACAATCCCCCAAGTTTGAATCTTAATAAAAACAGACCAGTTTATTTTCAATTATATTTTTTTGATACTGAAAATGAAATTGAGAATAGAATGTGTCTTAATTCACATGTATCAGAAGAAATTGTATGGATGCTCACTGAAATACTAGAAGAGAATCTGTATGCCAAAATCTTTAGAAGACTAACAGAGCATTCTTCTCTAAATGATGTACAACTTTGTATCACAAAAGATGTGAGATTGGATTAACGAGTTTATAATGCTTCAACAATAGATCAAGTTGTAGTTGTTTGAATTGAGGGTAATAATGATAATGTTGGGTTTGAACGAGATATTATTGTTAGTGCTTATTCAGCTATTATGACCGTTTACAATATCCTCTTCTATTCCCAAAATGTGAAATAGGATGACACCAAAACATTCATAAAGTTCTCATACAAAGACATGTGCATGAAAACGAGCAAGGTACATATTTATGTTATAATATTTCGAGAACATATATATTTTAAGATATAATTAACTTTTTTCAAATGTAATTTTATTTAATTTTTAAATACATACAATTGCAGCAAATATTCCAAATGTGTTGAATGCTCTAGTCCTACATCAAAATTTAATGCAGAGAAAATTATCTCACAAGAACAAGAAGGTATGTACTTCCTAAAAATATGTAAGCATATATGTCTATCTTTGCGTCTGTATCTGTAACTAATTCATCATTTAGGTTGTGGGTAAAATACCATCTTGCAATTTGAAAACTTCAAAAAGAATTTTAAAACTTATCCGTATTTAAAATTGACAAGAAAAAATATTAGAATATCTTCATTTATATTAAGAGCAACAATGGTCATACTCTGTATTCAAGAATATCTTATTCATTAAATAGAGAAACATGAGTTTTACTTAATAATGTTTCTAAAATGTGAGTAAAGATTTTTTTTGATAATTTTTAATTAATTCTTAATTGAATTTTAAAGAAATTATTGTAATCAATGAAATTCTTATATTAAAAAAAATAATACTTAATATTTTAAAAAATACTTTAAATCAATCATATAGTTATAATATCTCACATGCGACGTGCGTATGTTATATTAGTTAATATTTAATAATAGACTAATATATTTTGTGTTTTGTAGTGTTCTCCAACAAGTGGAGAGTGGATGAAAGACATGTGCATGTGGGGCACAACACAATAAAATAACACAAAAATTTACGTGAGATGGTCTCACGGATAGTTTTCGTGAGACGTGAGACGATCCTTTTTACCCACTAATCAAACCTATTTTCACAAATTTATATTTGAATTGTGAAATGTGAGTTGTGAATTAATTTGTCTAACGTAAAATGATTCATCATATAAGACTCACTCATAAAATAATATATTCTTGACTTTTTTTTTTTTTACAATATATTAGACCAAGTTGCAGATGTCCTGTATATTGCTGAGAAAAGTCTTGAATGATACAGATGAATCTGCCCAACAATAATGGCCAAAAGCTGTCAAACACTTAACTGTTGAATATTAATAATGCTGACCACTTTTTTAAGTCTTCTATGACCCTACCCCCTGGTCCCCTCAATAGATTCCCAGACATGCCATATCCATGGCTTTTTTAACAAATACTGTGAAAAAAGAAAATATTAATCTTATATGTATTGTAATTCTTTCTCAATTCCAACATAACCTATATACTATATTTGTGTAATTCTCAATTAATTTATAATCATACAAATTTATGTAAGATCCCCTCATGAATTAAGATGAAATCTTATTATCAATCAGAATTTACAACTTTTTTTAAACACTCAAACTTTGTACTACTTCATTTACAGTTTATAATTCATCATGCATTTTATTTTATAAGCTATATATACTATATATAATATAATATTATTACTATACATATGATACATGGTGATAAAATAAAATATATCATTGGAAATAGCTCAATAAATTTATTTTAAAATATAGTAACATATATTGTAAATATTCAAAAGAAGTATATTGTTATATGAGGACAAAATTAAATATCAGTAACAATGTATCATTACCCCTTCCATATCACGAGTCAAGTGATTTTAAATAATTAGACATACAGTTAGAAAAATATCACAAGTGGCTAAGATTCAATCTAATTGGTGTCAGCAAATAATGATGAGAAAAGTCTTCTCTCTCTCTCCATTTCTTCCTTATTCAGTCTCTTGCAGCCAAGGACCAAAAAATCGCGATTTATCGCCAAAAAATCGGTGATATATCGGATTTTTGGGACCCCCGATACAAAAAACCACTTACATATATATCTGTTGTAATATCGGCGATTTATCGGTAATTTATCGGAAAATGTCGTCAAAATATCGTTATCGGTAGAGTTGTATACAAATTTGTCATTTTATCGAGATTTATCGCCGATAAATCGCCAAATATCGTTTCGGTGAGCATGATATTTTTTTTTTTTTAAATTTTAAATTGATTTACAAGTTGTTTAGGATATAATATGCCAAGTGTGATGATATTATTGCACATACATATATTTTTGTCCCCCATTTGAATTTGTAAGGTGAGCTGCAAATTTTTTATTTTTTTTTAATTTTAAATTGATTTACAGGTTGTTTAGGTCCTTTTTTTCTATATATAAGTTTAAGTTCAAGTTTAAATTTTAAATTTAAGTTCAATATATGTATTAATGTTACTTATAATATTATATAAAGTACTAGATATTTTTTTTACAAATTTTTAAATTTTTTTGCGTAAAAAACCGATATATCCACCGATATCGATATATCCGTCGATATATCCGTAAAATCAAGTTACCGATATTACCACCGATACCGATATTTTTGTCCTTGCTTGCAGCTTAGATTCTGTATAGTGCAAATGGCTTATGCTTCTCTCGTTTCACTTGCACAAACACTAGATCATCTTCTCATTCGTCATGATTCCTATGTTGATCACCATGAAAAGCATCAAATTCATTCTCTTCATGAGAAAATTGTTTTCTTGTCAACTTTTCTTGAGGATTTTCCAACAGAGGCTACCAAATTAGAAGCACCAATCACTGTTGCAGCAAATCAAGTTGAAGACATCTTTGAGCTCCATATTTCGAATCTAATCGATTCTCCACAAGATTCTTCATTTGCTGGCTTTACAAAATTATACGAAGAGTTACAGAAGCCCACAACAGAAATCAATTCCATTATGGAACAAGTGATGGAGATCAAAAGTAGCTGTACAAGTGAAAATCAGATAGTGATTTCAACTCATTCTTCTGCTTCTTTTTCATCAACACCTGCGCCTAACATCAAAGGGGAAGTGGTGGGATTTGAAAAAGACTTGCAAGAAATACAAGAACGGCTCCATGGGGTGTCTGCTAAACTTGAAGTGATCCCTATCGTTGGGATGGGAGGCATCGGGAAGACCACTCTTGCTAGGTATGCTTTTCATCACCCTTTAAGTCTTCAACGCTTTGATGTTTGCGGTTGGGTGGCTGTTTCCCAAAATTATGACAAAGCAACTATTTTGTTATCCCTTCTAAATTCAATTGATGCATCATCCAAATTGGAAAATTCTCCGGACGAGTCATTGCTGCTAGATCGTGTGTATAAATACTTAAAAGGGAAGAGGTTTCTAATTGTGGTAGATGATATATGGAATACTGAAACATGGGATGATTTACGGAGGGTATTTCCAAATGACTTCAATGGGAGTAGGATTATCATAACCACGAGGGGCGCTGATGTAGCTTCTTATGTCGACTCTTCTAGCCATCCTTACGAGATGCATTTGATGGGGGTAGACTCGAGTTGGAATCTACTTAGATAAAGAGTGTTTGAAGAAGAACAATGCCCACCTGAACTCGAAGAAATTGGAAAGCAGATTGCTGAAAAATGCAGAGGACTTCCCCTTGCAATTGTGGTGATTGCTGGAGTCCTCTCCAAGGTCGATTGGATGCAAGAAACTTGGAAAAAGATCGCAATAAATGTGAATGAAGCTGTAAATACAAGCGATGAGCCTTTCGCGGAGATATTATCTTTGAGTTATACATGGTTGTCTCATCATTTAAGACCGTGTTTTCTTTACATGGGAGGTTTTCCAGAAGATTACGAGATACATGTCTCAAAACTGGTCAGAATGTGGGTGGCAGAAGGTTTTCTAAAATCAAATGGATCCAAAGGTTTAGAAGAGGAGGCGGAGGATTATTTGGAAGATTTGGCAAAGAGAAGTCTGGTTTTGATAATTAAGAAGAGGTATAATGGGAGGATCAAAAGCATAAAGATGCATGATCTGTTGAGAGACCTTTGTTTAAGAAAAGCTCATGATGAGAACTTTCTCCATCTACATGAATGTCAGGGCAGCCTTTTGCCTATTAGGAAATCACGCCGCATAAGTCTTTTATCAAATGTTAAGGATCTTTTCCTAAACATGGATTATTCACCAATACATACTATACTTGTTTTCGATGATGATTCAAAACTTGGTTCTTGGAAGCGTTGTAGACTACTTAGAGTAGTGGATTTTAATAATAGTGGATTATTGGTGGATGACAAAATAGGTGAGCTACTTCATTTGAGATACCTTGCAATTACTGCTTTCAACTTACATATTTCAAAAGTTCCCGAATACTTTTCCAAACTTGTGAATCTTCAAACATTAAATATTCGTGGATCTTGGTATCGAAGGACGTTAGATTTGCCATTGGGAATTTGGAGAATGAGAGAATTAAGGCACGTTATTGTTTCTGATGGCTTCTTGCCTGATCCTTCATTAGAAACTTATGATCATATTCTACCCCTGCAAAACTTTCACACACTAAAACGAATACTAGATTTTAGATGTTCTGAGAGGATCCTAGAATTGATTCCAAATCTAAAGAAGTTGGGAATCTTTTATGATTATGAAACAAAATGGTCAGAGTATAGCCTAAACAATCTCGTCCACCTACAAAAGCTTGAAAAGTTGAATATTTATGCACCACCGTGTTCTTTCAAATGTGATTTATCTGATAAGCTTGCATTCCCAGTGACACTAAAGAAGTTGACATTGTGTGGCATTCAAATTCCATGGGAAGATATGTCAATTGTTGGTTTATTGCCGAATCTTCAAGTGCTCAAACTAAAGTTGAATGCTTGTCGTGGCTTCATGTGGGAAACGGTCGAAGGGCAGTTTTGTCATTTAAAAGTACTTGTAATTCAAAACACAGATCCCAATTTTTGGATAACAGAGAGTTGTCACTTTCCTAGGCTTGAGCACCTTATTCTTCGAGATTGCAATAAGCTAAGAGAGATTCCACGTGGTATTGGAGATATACCAACACTGCAACTGATTGAGTTGTGGATTTGTAAGTCATCTATTGTGGAATCGGCAAAAAGTATTGTAGAAGAACAACGTGACTTTGGAAATGACCTCCTCCAACTTCATCTAAAGAAATCGGCAAAAAGTATATTAGAAAAACAATGTCACCTCATCCAACTTCATCTAAAGGAAGCTCGTGACAGGTGGAAATTGAAATAGCTATAAAGAGAAGATTACTGTTTTATTTGAATAGTATATTGGATGCACTTGTGCTAATGGTGGTGTGTGATTCATTTTAATTATTTTATATTTAAAGGTAATAATTGGTTTTAATATATATATATATATATATATTAAGCAAGTGTTCGGATCTATTATGACATAGTCATGAAGTGCTCAACAAACCTTTTCAATCTCATAAAACCTTTTTGTAGTTTCGGATTGATGCAAAAATGATTTTTTTGTGTTACTTTAAGATCTTAATTTTTATATAAGATTTGATTTAGTAATATTATTGTTTTATAAATTATTTTTAGTTCAATCATAGTCTTTAGATTGATTAAAATAATTTATATTACAAAAAAAATTTGTAAATAATCAAATTATATTAAATAAATTTAGAGTTTTTAAATATAATTTCTAGACAAAAACTTATATTACAATTTTGAAAAATTTTGACTAATTTTTTTTAAATTTGGATTTATTATTTACATTTATATATTTAATTAAAAATTTTATTTAGTCCAAATAATCACTTTCATTTGGAAATTTCTAATTATCCCATATATAATTTTTTATCTTATAATAATATTTTGATTTTCTATGTGTTTCAAATCAACCATCACACTTTATTCTAAGGAAATGTTGATAGCAAATAATCAATTTAGATCGTACAAAATAACTAATAATTTAAATATATACTCATTTGGTAAAAAAAAAAAAATCATGTTTCTCCAATGTACAATTTTTTATATAACATATGTTCTGTATCCCCATATATGTCATATTTTTATACATCTCTTTAAATTTTTTTATATTAGCTATTTTTATTATGTTTCGATTCTCGCCCTCATTATATTTCCATTTGTTCCGTTATATATTTTTCAAAAATAATAAATGCTAAATACAATATTTTTTATTAAATGTATAGCTTTCATTGGATACATTCATGACATGAAACCAAATTGTTCATCTTATATATTTAGTTACTTATCTAAACTTTTGGGATTTTTTTTTTCACCATATCATTGTATAACTCATTAATCAGTTTAATGTTTTACATATACTTAACACATTTTTTTATATAAATTTAGTAATCTTGTTAATAATCAATAAAAAAATAGATTACATATTCATTTAATATCATTTTTGTCAAGGCACATCTATGTCATAAATATAATGGATAGTATTATGGGGATAGAATATGATATTTCTTAAATGGTTTTAAAAATATTTATTTATCAATATTTTATTGTTTCAACATAAGTAAGACATTTGCACTTTAATTATATACTTAGTTTGTGTTAAATCTCTTATTTTATTTTTATCGTTGTCATTTTATAAATATCATTGTACCATTTCCTAATGTTAAATATTTTATAAAGTTTATAAATTACGTTGTTGTCTTATTTGTTGGTCCCAAGTGGTGTCCGAGGTTCAGAGGGGGGTGAATGAACCTTGGTCAATTTTGAAAATCTGATTAAAACTTTACTGTTCTGCAAGTTACTTGAACTTGCAGCGCCAGTTAGTTACTGCTTACAGCACTAGGATGCAGTGCTACATGCCGTAACTTAGAGTTTTATACGCAGCGGAAAAAAAAGTTTTAAGACACAAGGCTGGTTTTCTCAAATATGATCCTTTTCAAAACGTTTTATGCTTTATGACAAAGATAGATATAAAAGATAAAGTATAGATAAGAAAACAATAAAACACTTATGGCTTATGGTGGTTCGAAGGTGGTGTAATCCTTCTACGTCCACTCTATTGCTACCTCGAGCAGGAACTTTGTTAAGCAAGATTGATTTACAAGACACTCCTAACAATCTATCAACTTACAAAGCTAAACACCTACTAGAGTCCAACGTACACACAACAACTGCAAACTCTAAAGGCAAACCCACACAGGGTTTCAAACTCCCACACAGGGAAGTTGCCTATATCTTAGACAACTATACAAACAGCAAGGATCTCTCCTATCAACTGTTCGACACCTAAACAACCTAAGCACACAGCAACAAGGTTAAAAAGTATATAGATTGGTTCTTCAACTGGTGCGGTGAAGTGAGCTTTTGAATCCTTCAAAGGATCTTTCAGCTTTGAACTTGCTTCACTTCACAGAGGTTGAGTGACTGAAACTGAGAGTAGACTTGAAAGAGTATAGCTTGAATGCTCGAGAGTTTTTGTACAAAATGTTTCCAGTTCAGCTGTCAGCTTCAGGGTTGCTCATATTCTATTTATACTTGTAGAGAAGATATTCGTTGAATGAGATATCTCCCATTTTGAATTTAAGTGTATTTAATCAAAGACATGGCTTGCATTTAATGCGTCTTGACTTTTCTTTCTGGAGCATTTAATGCGGTGGTTGCGGCTCGTAGCTTTCTGCAGGCGCGTCAGTCCACGTGGCGTCTTGGCATTGGCTCCGTGTCTGCAACTTTGATCTTCTTTGGAACGGCTCTATTTATTCTTGTTTGGATCTTCGTTCCTTGTACTGCATTTACCCTTCTTCGGATTGCAGGGTACTTATTCTGTTTGTCATTGGCGCTGTTGACAGTTTGAGTAGTAAGCTTCGCGCTGTATCCTAGGTCTGCTTGCAGCTGTTTGTCTTTACAGTGCTGTTGTAACTTGGACCTTCTTGCAGTATCTTCGTACAGTACTGCTGTATCTTTTCTTATAGTATTCCTATAACTTTTTCTTGCAGCGATGATAGATGTCGTTCTTACTTACTTTGCTGTAATGCTGTAACTGCCTTCTTGTAGTGTTGCTGTATCTGCTTTCTTGCAGCAGCTTCGTCCTGAGATCTTCGATGAAGCATTATATGCATGTGTACCTCTATCTTTCAACTTCTATAACTAGACTCAATCCTAGTCTATGTTTTCACTTAAACATTGTGAAAAATGGGATACTCAAACTTCCTATTACATCCTTGGTTTGTCTCATCAAAATCTAAACACTGAAAACCCAACAATTTCCCTCTTTTTGATGATGACAAAACCATTACATTATTTCGTTTATGAAGAAAGCTTTTACATTACATCATATCATTTTACATCAGGATTACATATATGATAAGCTTTGAAAAAAATAAAAGAAGTCTAACCCTGGATTTATCAGAGATGTATCTTATCTACTCATTTATCAAATATATAGATTATTGCTGAAACAGGGACCTCCTTGTAGACGTTTCATCTGGTCTTCTTTCAGCAGTCCTTCTTTCTTGCTCTGCTCTTTCTCTTGATCCTTTCCACCAGTCTCGAATGGACTCCTGATAGGATTCTTCAAGTTTCTCCTGAATCTTTGGGATCTGAATCTATCTCAGCCAGAAGTCCTCACAGTAAGACACTATATGGCCTTGCTTCACTAGGTCTATATAATAATTCTGGACTTCAAGCTCTCTAGCCCTAGTATCTTCATATCTTCATATATATCTTCATATTTTCTCAGTGCAGTTTGGCAGGTTCGAAATCTACTGAATTTGCCCTTTCTGCACAGAAATCTGAAGTTTCTGAGATACTCGGATCTCTTGTACAGCGTGATTGCTTCGAAGGATGGATTTCTATCTATAGGCAACTTGACTGCCTTGAAGATGTTTAAGCTCTAAGCTATGTTCTCTCTATCGGGTCTCTGATCCATCAATACTAACACTTCAGCAGATATGTTGTCCGTGTCGAGACGTGGAATTTCTTGAGGGGGGTATTGGTAGAAATCTTTGTCAAAGATTCTCTTCTCACCAATCACTCCAAGCCTTTGCAACCAGGCATATTCTTCTTTTTCAGCTCTGGTTCTCTCCGTCCTCTGAGCAGCCATTTTCTCGTTGTAAAGCCTTTCAACCTTGGCTCTGCTTACCCTCTTTCTTGAGCATTGTTGTTGGCTCTCTCTCCCTCTCTTTGTATGATGAGAAGAGGGAGGTGCTGCATCTTTGCTTGCAGCACTGTTGTATGCAGCGCCTGCTGCTGATTTGCTTGCAGCAGCTGCACCACCAGCTCCTCCTTCATCATCTTTTCTCCATCTTTTCGGAGAAGGAGCGTCAGCAGCAGCAGATGATCCAGACCTCTTCCTCCTCCTGCTTTGAGGCTGGTCATCATCTTCTTCCTCACTTTCTTTCTCCCTAGAGCTCCGGTATATATCTTGAAATCCTTTCCCCTTTTTGGCATCATCAAAAGTCGGGGATGGAGCGGGGGCATTTGGAACCACTTTAGAACGTGGTATTTTTGCTGGTGTTGGGGCTTCCCTGGATCCTTGGGCATACTGGTGCTGGGGCTTTACCATAATGTCCCTTAGTTCTCCTACAATCATCTCCAGGTTCGCCAATCATTCGTCGACACTTCTGGTTCTTCTGGATTGATCGGTTACATGATCCAAAAGTGTCTCTAACACCATGGAGTGAGTGTGCAGCCTTTTCGATGTTGTTTCTGCATGCCGCTTGTAGAGTTTGACTTCAGCTCGGGTGCTTGCAGCTTCTCTTTTCAGTTTTCCCTCCATTCTAACCCTGTCCATGTACAGCCTGTGAGCATTATCATTCAGAGTTCGCTTGATCATCTCAGGCAGTGCTTCAATATCTTTCTTGAAGCAGGACATGGTTTCAGCGTGGAACTTGGCGCCGACCATCATACTGTTCTGCATGTTAGACTCATGATCCTGAAGAGCATGAAGCAGGTGTCTAACAACAGCAACTATCCTGTCAATTGATTCATCAGGGGTCAGGCCTGCATTCCTTCTTTGAGATGCAGCAGCCAATGCAGCATAAGGAACTAAAGAACTTGAGGGCTGTGCTGCATCCTGCCTTGGAGCCTCTGGTTCAATCTCTTCATCCTCATCCTCATGAAGGCTTGATAAGGGACTTGAGCAGCCTGAGGTGGGATTTTCTTATTCTTCCTCCTCATCAGATGATATCGTGACTGTCACGTCACCAATATTTCCATATTTAGCTCTGTTATGGTCAGCCATTATCCGGAGGAATTCAGCAAGCTCAGCTTCCTCAGTAACCTCTGCTGTTGTAACCTGGATAGGTTCTTTTGAGCGTGCAGCAACAACAACATCAACCTCCTCATGAGGTGTGTCCAAAAGTAAATAGTGGGCGCATTATATGTCAGAAACAGCTCAAATGCATTTAAGGCGACCACAGAGAAGATCTTGGAGATAAAAGCTTAAACTCAAATGTGAGAAGGATCACTCTTCAATGGATACTTCTCAACGGATAAAACTCTCAAGATCTATAAATAGAAGGTGTGGCTGATTGAAGAAAGTGTTGGACAGAGTCGAGAGAAAACTCATATACTTTCCAAAGCTTCTCAAAGCTTTTGTATGTTCAGCCACTCAACCTTCTTGGAGCAGTCTACAACAGCAATAGAGCTTTCAGAGATCAAGACTGCTTCCCACTAGTTGAAGAACCATATACTTTTAACCACTGTGCTGTGTGTGCTAGGTTGTTTTATTTGGTGTACTTAGTAGATAAGATTATATCCTTGCTAAGTTTGTTTAGTCTTGTGTAAGCTAATTTTCCCTGTGTGGGAGTGTGTATACCCTGTGTGGATTTAGACCTTAGAATCTGGGATTCTTGTAGGTATAACTTGTTTTGGAAGAGGTTTGCAAAGATGAGTCTTGTAAAACAAACTGATCATAACGAAGTTCCTCCTCAGTGAAGGAGTAGAGTAAACGTAGAAGGATTACACCACCTTTGAACCACTATAAGCCATATGTGTTATCTACTTATTATATTTGTTGTATTGCTTTACTTGCATATCTATTCTATTGCATCTCATATAAGCATACTGTTAAAACGCGTGTTGCAAAATCATACTTTGAAAAGAAAACAGGTTTTCATCAGAAACTCTATCAAGTTTATTCCACTGCATTACATTCTGATACCGGGATAGTAACCTGATTCAGCCAAGGGCCAGGTTGCTGACTCGAGACAGGATATTGTTCTCCAAGTGAGACAGAAACCTGTTATTCAGTTATATACTTTGAAAAGTTTGAAAAACCGATAGAGGTTCATTCACCCACCCTTTGAACCTCTGACCACTTGTGACCCAACACACATCTTCACAATTTCCCCTCTTAATCATCTTCTTGACCTGTTTTCCAAAAATCATACTGATCTGAATTTCTCCTTGCTTACTACCTTACAAACTGATAACCTTATCATTCTTCTGAAATTGCAACTTGTGGCACTTGAAATCAAAGGTAATAGGACCCAACTGGCTGAGAAGGTACACCCCAATAACCATATCACACCCTCCAAGTTGCAAGATTCTGACAGGTGCACTGAATTTACACTCTCATTTCCCATTCCGATTTGGAGCATTATGTGTTACATTCAATTTTTCTTCTATCAGCAATTGTAACCACAAAAGGATTAGTATACTCCAATACACACCCCAGTTTCTTGGCCGTTTTGGGATCTAAAAAGCTATGAGTATTGCCCGAATCTATGAGCACAGATATAGTTTGCTTTCCCACTTTACCTATTATCTTGATGATGTCTGGATCCTGGTGTCTAGCCAATGCATTCAAAAAAACCATTGGCTCATGGTCATCATCGGTTACATCCTCAAAAATCAGCTCGTTATTATCGTCTTCTTCTTCAATTCCCATAATAACAAAGACTTTCTTGCATTTATGGCCTATGTTGTAAGTCTCATCATAGTTGAAACATAAATTATGTTTCCTTCTTACATCCATCACTGATAGAGTAAGTCTTTTAGCTGGTGGTATTTTATCTACAACATTATAGCTTATTTTATCCTTAGGACTATCTCTATTTTTCCATTGAGTTTGCATTGGAGAGTTGTAGTTAGAAGCCCTTCCTTTAGAATTTCCATCACTTTGTCATTGAGTTTTCAAAGATGGATTCACAATTGGTCTGTAAACTGTTTTAGGGCCTCTATCTCTACAAGAAATCATATATTCCTGTTTTATAGCCATTTGTATATATTCTGCCAATTGAGTTGGTTTCAGTTTTTGTAACAAGTGACTAATTTCCTCCTTAAGTCCACTGATGAAGCTCTTGATGAAATAGTGTTCACTAAGAGTTTGGTTAGTAGAAAACATGAAAGACTTCAATTCTCAAATTCCTTGACATACTCCAGCACTGTCCCACCTTGTCTCAACTTGTTAAACCTCTCAATAAGATTGTCATCTTCCACATTGGAAAACCTATGCAAGACCAATTTTGCAAATTAATTCCACTACATGTTCTCTTTCCCATCAATGTAGTCTATATACCAAAGATCGGTTATATCCTCCATGTTAATAACAGCCAATAAGATCTTATCGTAGTCAAGCATAGGATTGAATTTAAAATATTTCTGACACTTCCTAATCCATTGTCTTGGATTCTCCCCATTAAACCTAGGGAAATCAATCCTAGGTTTACCCCTATACTGATTTATAGAGTTATTAGTTCTATAGTTATGAGATACATCATGCGTATATCCATATGGCTGATAAATATCCGGTTTATCTTCATATCTTCCCACTGACATCTTAGGAATGTCATGTCCTCCACAGTGTATTGGATGTGGATTGAATGAATATGTTGGTATAGCTCCAGTTTCAGCTCTGCTAAATGAATGACTTACTAAACCTATAGGAGCACCGATTACTCCACTTGTAGAAATGTGTGGATTGAGTGATGGTATGGGTAGAATTCCAGCATCAGTTCTGTTAATTGAATGAACAGTTGTGTCTTGTGGAACGTTCACAACACCGTCTTCCATCGGCTCCAATTACGCTGGATCGCATTCATCCACAGGTGATTTGCCTTTGATCGATTTACAATTGCCGATCTGTTTCAACATCTCAAATATTTGTTGCTTGAATGTCTCTAACTCTCGATTTTGTTTCTGAATCTCTTCATTCATATTATGAATTAACTTCGCTAATTCATCCTTACTTTCATTCCTTGAAGCACCTCCGATAGTTGATTTCCTATCATCGTAATCTTTGTCTCCACCGAAGAAACTTGCATTTCCAACAAAGAATACGCTATGTGTTTGTATTAACCATCCTATCAATCACTGCGCAGCTTAGAAGTGGATCGAAAGCTTTGAGGCCACTGTAATAATGGAGACGAGTGCTTGAAAAAAATGGTTATAGAGAGAAGAAAGAAGAAAAAAGATAGGAAAGATTATTATTGAGAAGCAGCTAGAAAATCACATACAACACACCCATTCTGATTTTAGTGGTAGAGTTTTATAGCTAACTCTTCAGCTCTAAGATAGACATGTTTTTACAAAGGAGCATGAAGCACGCTTTATAACTCATGCTTTTATTAAACGACGATGTGGCCTACACTCCTCTTATTAGCTAAGTGTAACAATACCCCCTCCTTCAGCATTTGCTTGTCCTCAAACAAATAACTGAGGATGTTGCTGGAACATATATAACATCGTAATCCTCCCAAGTAGCCTCTTCATCTGGTAAGTGAGATCAACGAACAAGAACCTCAGTGGCTGCTGCATTTTTCTTCTTGACCATCTGTCGAGCTAAGATAGCTAATGGCTGCAATATGACCTTTTTCTCCTCATCAAAGTCAGTTATCTCTCTAGCAACAATTTCTTGAGTACCAATTTTTTTCTTGAGCAATGAAACATGAAATGTAGGATGGATCTTTACAGTTTGTGGTAATTCCAGAGTGTAAGGTACCTTGCATATCCTTTCGATAATCTGAAATGGTCCTGCATATTTAAGACTAAGCTTCCGCATGTGGCTCTTGTGTAATGTTTTTTGTCGGTAAGGTTTAAGCTTAAGATAGACCTAATCACCAGCTACAAACTCCCTATCACTTCGATTTCTATCAACAAAGACAGTCATTCTATGTCTAGCCTTACACAACAATGTTTGAGTTGTTGTATGATCGACTGTTTTTCATGTAATGCCTCTTTAACCCTTGAGCTTTTTGTTATACATAAGGCCCAAACCTCAGCATTAAAGGTTTGTATCCATACAATGCCTTAAAAGGGGTCATGTGAAGAGTAGTATGAAAATTAGTATTATACCAGAATTCAGCCAAAGGCAACCATGTAGTCCATTTTCTTGGAGTATGCCCACACATACACCTCAAGTGTCCTTCCAAACACTGATTAACTCTCTCTGTTTGCCCATCGATTTATGGATGGTAAGTCATACTCAATATCTGCTCAACCCCAATGAGTTTGAAAAAGTGTTGCCAGAAGGTACTAGTAAACACTTTATCCTTGTCCAAAACTATAGTAGCTGGGAGACCATGCAGCTTGTATATGGAATCCATGAAAATTTGAGCTAAATCAGATGCATTATATGGATGTGATAATGCAATGAAATGGTTGTACTTAGTGAATCTGTCAACGATCACCCAAATGGTATCCTTGCCAACTGATTTAGGAAGCTTCTCTATGAAATCTATTGATATATCTGACCAAACTTGTGTAGGAACTGGTAATGGCTGTAGTAAATCAGGTGGTTTAATTAACTTATGTTTGCACAATTGGCAAGTGTGGCATTGAGACACAACTTGATGTACATCCTTTTTCAGACCAACCCACCAAAACACAGCACGAACCTTTTTGATAAGTGGCATCTTCACCTGAATGACCACCTACTAAAGAACAATAAATATGCTGAATAATATTTTGCCTCAGATTTGCTCTTTTTCCCACATAAGCTTGTCCTTGTATCTGACTAGTCCTTTTGAATATCTGAAGAGAAACATGTCGTAAGGGTAAGTTAGTCTTTCTGTAATAATTTGAGGGACCAAGTCATCATGTTTATAGCTTTTTTGAATCTTTTCAACCCAAGTTGGTTTTAAGTAAGTGATGGCATAGAAAACTTACCTCACAAGTCTCTCTTCTAGACAAAGCATCTGCAACTACATTCTCCTTCTCAGCCCTGTATTCAATAGTATAATCAAATCCCAACAATTTAGTCAAGTATTTATTCTGCAATGGATTAGAAATTTTTTGCTCTAGAAGGTATTTCAAGCTATGTTGATCTGTTCTAATAATAAATGAATCATGTATCAAGTAACTTCTCCACTTCTCAACTGCCAAAATAATTTTCAAAAATTCTTTTTCATATATAAATAGTCTCATGTTTCTAACACCCAAAGCCTTGCTAAAGAAAGCTATAGGTCACTTCCCATGAACTAACACTGTTCCTAATCCACCATAACATGCATCAGTCTCTATTATGAATTTTTTGATTAAAATTTGGTAGCTACAATACTGGAGAGACAATCATAGCATTCTTCAATTTTCAGAATGCTTGTTCAATTCCGTCATTCCAAGTAAACTGCCCCTTTTTTGTCAAGAAAGTTAAAGGTTTAGCAATAACTCCATAATGTCTTATGAACTTTCTATAGTAGCCTGTTAATCTCAAAAATCCCCTTAAAGCTTTAACAAACTTAGGTATTGGCCAATCTTGCATCACCTTAATTTTCTCAGGATCAACTTTAACTCTCTCATCTATTATTATATGGCCCAAGTACTCAACTTGAGTTTGCCCAAACATACATTTAGAAGTCTTGGCTAACAATTGATTATCAGTCATTAGTTGTAACACCTTCCTCAAATGCTCTCTATGCTCATGCATATCCTTGCTATATATGAGGATATCATCAAAGAATACTAGAACAAAACTCCTTAGATGTTGAGAGAACATTTTATTCATTAATGCTTGAAAAGTTGCTGGAGCATTTGTCAACCCAAAAGGCATAACGACAAATTCATATAATCTAGAGACTGTCACAAAAGTATAATATTACTCATATATTTATGTGATATTATTTATATTTTTATATCAACATAGTCATACATTTTTGTAATATATAAAAGTACAACTGATATAACTAAAAGATATGACTGTTATAACTACAAAGAATGAAGCGTTAATATGTCTGTAAAAAAAATGCTAAGATACAGCTAACTTTATAAATGGTATGACTAACATAACTAAATGGTATGACTAACACTACTAAAAGATATATTTAACATAACATACAGGTCTGGCATCTGGGAGCATGTCTGGATGAATTTTGTCCGCGACCTGGTGGTGCGTACGAGTGCTTACAGGTGCATGGTGGGTTGGGTCGACCCGAGTGTACGGATCTAAGGTCCGTGCACCAAGTGCACAAATATTTTTGCCAAATATTAAAAAGAGTGGGAGTTGTAACAGGAAGGTGTTGATTTCCAATATAATATTTTTATTTTTATTTACTTTAATTTTTCTATTTTAATTTATTGGAAAATAATACACTACAATAGACAAGTCGAACAGAAATAAGAACAAGAAGAAACGGTAAGTCGAGGAAGGTCCTCACTCCTTAAGACAAGATGCGCTTAGGGTAGTGCTCATTGGAACGTGTGTATCGTCTCCCAAAGATAAAATTACTTCGTCTCTAGAATTGTAGCACCACAACTCGAGAGCTCTGGCGAACTTTAGTGCTTATAGAATTGAGATGATGCAAGGATGAAAATAATGCAAGGATTTTCGATTTCGATTGATTAAAAATGATGCATGATGACTCTTATGTATAGGTCTCCAACATGGAGGGTTACGCCCGAAATTGATGAGAATTTACTGCCCAAAAATCGGTCTTTTAATGCAAGTTAATGTCTCATTCAAAAATAAGAAACGATCAAAAAACGCTTACGGTGCTGTATTCTGCAACACGACGTTTGCAGTATTCTGGAGTAACTTGCTACATTTCAGCTTACTAAGTAAGCTCAGTATTTCAGCTTACTCACTATTCCAACTTACTAAGTAAGCTCAACAACTTACTAAGTAAGCTCCAGTTTGCTTGTTGCATCCCAGCTTACTAAGTAAGCTTTACTTATTATCCAACTTACTATAGGTCTCCAATATGGGGGGTTACACCTGAAATTGATGAGAATTTACTACCAAAAATGGGTCTTTTAATGCAAGTTAATGCCCCGTTAAAAAATAAGAAACGGTCAAAAAATGCTCACGGCGCCATATTCTGCAACATGACATTTGCAATATTCTGGAGTAACTTGCTGCATTTCAGTTTACTAAGTAAGCTCAGTATTTCAGCTTACTCAGTATCCCAGCTTACTAAGTAAGCTCTGCTTATTATCCAACTTACTAAGTATCTCAGCTTGCTTACTAAGTAAGCTCAGCTTACTCCACTGCAACCATGACCCGAAAAGATAAGACGGGTCGTGTAAAACCCGAGCCTCATCCATCCAAGTCCAGCCCAACGTCCAATTGCCAAGGATCAAAGCCCAAGCCCACGGCCAAGGTCGGGTCAGGTCCAGGCTGAGCCGAGCCCCGCGCGCGTGTGTTGCACAAGCATACTACTACAATAGTATACTAATTACTAAACCTCTTCTCATGGCTTATCTTATACTTGCATTTTCAATGTCTATTTTCCTATGTGGGATAGTTAAGCACTCCCACATTTAAAACCTTTCATTCCCATTTCAAAGTAGCCAACTTTGATGCTCAATTTCTCACCCATCAAAAATTGGTTTTGAGCGATTCCAAATGCCTCGATTATCTACTCAAACGTAAATTACTCTTTTGTCATCCAATCCTTAAAAGGATTAACTCTTAGTCACTTAACTATTGGTCAAAGTGGTGTCACCCACCACTTTCAACAACCAATTTTCCAACATAATTTACTTTACATTGAAGAAGAAATTTTTTTAATGTTTTCCAGACAAGAGCAATTTAGTCATTCTTTACCATAGCGTAGCGTTTGAAGATCGTTAAGCTTAACGTAATACGCCCGTATTCTACTCCTGTTTTTGTTCAGGTGGCAGAACAAATTCGAAACACTTCACTTGGTTATGAGTTAGAGGAAAAAAATCAAAGAAGAGCAATTTGACCATTCTTTACCATAGGCATGTGAAGATTGTTAAGTCTTTACGTAAGAAGCCCGTATTATACCCCTGTTTTTGTTCAGGTGGCCGAACAAATTTGAAACACTCGACTTAGTTATGAGTTAGAGGAAAAAATAATAATATATAACTGCAGAAAAATCTCAAAAAAAAAAAAAAAAAAAGGCAGTGAAAGAACAAACTGAAATCTGAATGAGTTAGATGAGTTTTTGTTTGATCTTTTCTAATGTGAAGTTGATATGCTGATATGCTATTAGTATATAGAGATTGAGGGTGTGAGAGTACTCTAATATCCTTCAAAAGTATATGAGCCATTGTTTACGACTAATTGAGGTTTAAGAATAGTGAGAAAGAGAAAAATGGGGTAGGAAGAAGAAAATGTACATATATTAAATTATGTATATGATAGTTGTTTTATCTTCTAAATTTTGGGTTCTTTTAGAAATTAGAAGTGATTTATAGATGTTGTGTATGTGGTGTATCTAGAATATGGAATCAATTAAAGAAAATTCTCTATATCTAATATAATTAGTCTTCATGTAATTTAATTAAAGTCCTAAAAATCATCATTAACATTTGAAATCATCAAATTAATAATAAAAAATATACAGATAATTTTAGATTTTCCTTTTAATAAATTCAAGCATTAAAAATGATTTCCAGATTAATAATAAAAGATATAAAGATAATTTAGATTTTCTTTTTAATAAATTCAAGCATTAAAAAAGATTTAAAAATTGAATCTTGGTTGGATTCATTTGAATACATTCACAATTTTCATATCTAATTAAAGTCCTACAAATCATCATTAACGTTTGAAATCACCAGATTAATAATAAAAGATATAAAGATAATTTTAAATTTTCCTTTTAATAAATTCAAGCATTAAAAAGGATTTAAAAATTGAATCTTAGTTAGATTCATTTGAATACATTCACAATTTTAATATCTTAAAAAATAAGTACTTTAATGTCTTAAAAATGTACTTAATAATAAATCATGTAATTGTAATATCTCACATGAGTATAACACACATGTGTCAGCATGTGAGATATTATAATTGCATGATTTAATGATTTATAGATGTGTATGTGGTGTGTCTAGAATATAGATCACAATTTTAGAGTGTAATACTTCCCTTGAAAGCTCTAGATTATATTATTAGCTCAAAGTGTTTTGAGCTAACTTCCTAATAGTGATATTTATAGGTATAGGAGGATCTCTAGATCATCTCGTGAATTTAGAATTATCTACACATTATTGCTTAAGACTTTTCTAGATTATACATATAATATTTCTAATGTTGATTTCTCTAGAATACACCTAACTTTTCCAACATTATTTAGAAACTTCTAGATAAATGTATAATTCCTTTCAATACTCCTCCTTGATGCATATATCGGTAACTCCAAGCATTTTACGTAGAAACTAGAAACTGAAACATGTCTCTTTGGTTTGTTTGAGTGAAGATATATGCTAGTTGTTCTTCTGTTGAACAATACTTTATATCAATATGCTTCTTGGCTTGAACATCTCTCAAAAAAGTGGTACTTGATGTCGAAGTGTTTAATGCTATTAGCACACCCCTATCAATAATTGTAAATGATTGTTGTATCAAATAAATTTTAGATTAATTTTGTAAAAAAATATAGCTTAAATTAAGGTTTAGATAGTAACACTGAGATTGGAGGCTCTAACATAGTAGTAGTAATGACGTCTTAGCGAAATTCTATTTGTATTATACATTTATCTTTTTTATTTTTATGAATATTTTACTGTTTTGAGTTTTTTCAGATCTTCCACATAATGTATTTAAGTGGTATTTGTGATTGGGATTTTTCACCGTCTCATCAGGTCTAGATTTCATGACGTTTCTCCGAAGAAAAGAATCAATCATGTTTAATGTAAGTAGTCTTTAAAAAAAATTGAGATAAGATTAATAATGCTCTTACCTAAAATAAAGGACATGAAATTATTATTGTTATGATTTCTCAATCTCATGTCTATCTCCAATTCATTAGAAATTAATGTATATATGCACACAACTTAACGAATCAACTTATTGAATTACAGCGGAAGATTAATCAATTCAGCAAGATCCAATAAATTCGATATGCAAGTCTCCTCACATTATGAACTCGAACACAATCCACCTCTCAGTAATTGTGAATAACTACTAGAACTATTTACATACATGCACACCTCATTATCTTAGAAGTCTATGATGATTTTCCACAAAAATCACGTAGAGAAAAAAAAAATTGAAAAATCCCGTATTTTTCATATTCCGGTGAGATTAGGAGATTCGATATATATCCCAACTATATATATCAAATCACTCATCAACCTTCAAAGCAGTGATTTGATTGGATTCACAATTCTTTAATAATGGTGTTTTATACTTTAATGCACAGATGACAACAAAAATGTTGGCTACATTTTTATATATATATATTTTTTTTTTTTTCCATGATGCCTAAGACGTCACAATTTCACCAAAATGAATTGATTTACATTTATTTATGGGACTTTATCCTCACATAAATCAGGTAGCATATTCTGTATGTCACATGGTGTTTTCCCTGACTCTAGTGGACAGAATCTGCAACATTGATACCACTTTCAAGAAAGACAGATTCCTTATTCCAAAACTCACTTATTTCATATTTTTGTCAACTATTATGTTCCGTTTATTATGAGATAGCTTAGAATAGTGACATATTATATAATTTTATTTGATATTTTGATGACAGATTCCTTGTTCCAAAACTCACTTATTTCATATTTTTGTCAACTATTATGTTCCGTTTATTCTGAGATAGCTTAGAATAGTGACATTTTATATAATTTTATCTGGTATTTATTTTGATGAAAATTAAAATTCGATTTTCTTTCAATCCGGAATAAAATGCCAAAATCAGGATAATGTCTTGGATAATTTCATTAGGAATAGAAATGTAATTTTTTAATGTTATCCCTAATAAACATTAAACACTAAACATTTACATAAAAAAGACATTTAGGTAATATCACTCATATCCTAATCTTCATATGTTACATAGTAAACAATGGATAAAGATAATTGATATCCATATCCAGATATTATATGTTGGAGTAAAACATTGAAAGTAGATAACAATTTATATCTTATTCTATTAAGTTATCTCACTTGCCTAAATAATTAACTTATCTTTGACAACCAAAGTAAAAGGAGCCTTAGTGAAGTTTTAGGTGTTAACAATATTCTTAAATCTTGTGCAAGCAGAAGATAAAAAATAATTACAATCCGTTCATTCCAAAAAAATAATTATGATCCGTTAATTCCAAAAATATCAGAAAACAATAACAAATTATACCGGAAAACAGTAACAATTTTGAGGAAAACTCTTTTTTTCTTATTTCATAAATCATTCAACTATTTAAAATAATACACAACTTATATTTATACTGATATAACTAGAAATCTAAAAGATAAAAATAAAATCAATATAAAAATATCAAGGGTGTGTCTCTTGTGTCCCCGGGACACCGATCCAATCCGTGTCCCCAGCCCAACCCGCGGGCCCCACATTATTATTATTTTTTTTTTCGCTCAGGGTTTTTTTTTTTTTTCATATATAGGTATCACATGTATACCTTCAAGGTATCCATGTATACATTGAAGGTGCACAACGCGGCGTGAGTATGCGGGTGGCGTGGGTGCGCGGTTTGTGGGCGCACGGGGCATGGTGGGCGCGCGCGCGGCATGGGATACCTTCAAGGTATACATGGCATACCTGTTCGCGGGAGGCATGGGCGCATGATTTGTGAGTTGCGCGCGCATGGGCGCATGGTATGCGCGCATGGGCGCTTGTTTTGTGAGGTTTTACAAGTTTGTCTTATAGGTATTACAAACATGAACTAAAGGTATCTGATACCTGAAGAGTATATGTGGGATACCTTTAGAGCAAATATAGAATACCTATCAGGTGCGCGCACATGGGCACACACATGGGCGCGTGGGCGCGCGTGAGCGCGCGTGGACCCCGGGGCGGGTTGGGGACACGGATCCCGGGGACACGGGAGTTTTTGCGAAATATCAATGATAATACAATTAGTCTAAATCTCAATCAAATATATTTAATCTTCATATATCTAAGTCTAAATCACAATCAAATATATTTAATCTTAATATATCTAATCTCAATCAAATCTGAACATATCAAATGGGACACCTACACTGGAAACCAATTTCACACAACCCCAACAAGCTTATTAAGCAATAAAAGATGAACACAAACTAAAATTACAAATTGGTTTAGCATTTAAGCACTTGAAAAAAAGAAAGAAAACAACTAATTAAGATAGAGATTTGTATCTGCAGAGGACCTTGCACCTAAGCACTCTATCAAGCACATAGAAGCCAGGCATTACCATGATCTTGACTCTGCTAGGACCCTGTGCTCTTTGCCTGTCAGCAAAAATATCCTCCATATAATGAGCATCAAACGGGGCGTTTTCGTCGACTCTGAGAATACCTAAAGGCTGATGAAACGAAAAGGCGAGCAAATGTAGCAACCAAATGCATTTGGCTGCCACAAAGAATGCTTGAAGGAGATGCTCAGGCCATGGCCTAGTGCACCCTAGAGTTGCTATAATGCCACTCATTTTCTGATCACAGAACTTGCTAAACTCTTCGCTGTAATACTTCGTCCCTTTTCTCAGAACCTCGTTCCAGCTCAGATTCCTCAGAGAAACGAATGATTGGAACCGGGCTTGGCGATCTTGCTGAGGGTCCAGGTGCTTTGGTGCTCCGTTTTTATGGAACACGCAATTCTCAAAGTCTTGGTAGAGTGATTGGTTTATGATGGCCTCCAAATGGTATAAAACCGCTTTGGAGTACTTAGAATTGAGTGATAGCTTGTATGGCTGAAGCAGCAAGTTCAAGTTATCGACTAGAGTGTGGTCCGTTTCTTCGATCTGAGCCACTAAAGCCTTGCAAAATTGCTTCACTGATAACCTTGCCTCTGATACCACTTGCAAGAACCCCTCAACCATTACTTCCTCACTCACAGGCATCGAGTTTTCACCATTGTTCAGATTTGTAAGCTTTTCAGAAGGCTGAGAGATCTTCACATGTACAGCTTGCTTCAATGCCTTCTTCAGTTCTTCACAGTAACTCTCCAAATACTCCAGCTTATGATTAAGCTCTCCAAGAGACGACTTCATCTGCGTAACCTCACTCAACGCCTCGTCTCTCCTATCATTCGCTTCAATTACTTCTTTCTTCATTGTCTCAACAGACACCATCCCCAAGTCCTTGAGCATTTGGGACACTTCTTCACTCTGCGAGCCCTCGTTCTTGTTCTTCTTCTTCAGCCTCGGAAACAGCCACGAGAACCCCAGCCCCTTGCTTCTTGTTTGTGAGTGGAGAGACGAGTGTGAATCCGTCAACGGAACGATGATGTTCGATTTCCTCCCGTTTTTCGTGAACCCATCCGACTCACTACTAATCATAGCAGGCCTACATTTGTTGCAAGAAGAAACTGATTTCATATCCCCCATGCTATTTCTCCTAGACTTGGGGTGATAACGATCAGGCTCTGGCGATGCTCTAGTGTTGTTAGCACAAGATCCGACGGCTGAGAATTGATCATCTGCAGGACATATGTGGCCTTCAAAGTTCATCAACTCAGATGCCAACCCCTTTCTAGAAGATTCATTAGCTGTTCTGTAATCCGATAACACAGTTTCATCTACATTTCCCCCATCAATGGTGTGTTCACCCCAACTCTCTGCATAATTTCGATTCTCCATCACAATCTGTTGGTATCCTGATAACGGCTCCTCATCATAGCTCTGTAACAATTTCAGATTCTCAACTAAAATCAAAAATCCCCAAACCAAAACCCTATCACATGAAAGAAGCTCCAAATCTACAATTAATTAGCTAAAAATGGAATTGATAGAGAGAAGAAGACTTACAGGGGTGAAAACAGGGTAATCGTGAGCGGACAAATGGCGAGAAAGAGGGGAAGCAGCAGAGGAAGGGAATCTGAGGTTGTTGGAGGGGCTGTTCCCCTGCTGCTGGTGCATCAGAGCAGCGTGGAGAGCCCTCAGCTCAACAGCTTTAGCAATGGCGGCTTTGATGTTGTCTCTGCTAATCCCATTCTCGCTCTTCCCAGTCTCTCTCTCTTCCTTGTATACATCCTCCATCGACACACTGCTTATCCACTTAAATATACATATACATATGCATATGAATGAATGAATGAATATACTTTACCCAGAAAACACCGCATTAATCAAGAGCTGAGTTGAATCGAGTCAGAGTTGAGTCACTACATTATATGGCTGTGTTGTTTTGTATCCATTGACAGAGAAGAAAACAAATAAGAGAGATGGAGCCTAGAAATCATCTGACGGTTGGATTTGGATTGTGCAGTACACATCTAGATCATATCATATCCAGCCACCGATTCTGTAGAGCCAAGTAAATTTAGAGTGAGAGAGAGAGAGAGAGAGAGAGAGAGAGAGGAGAGAGAATGGGGGTTTAGGCATCTCTCATGACCAAATGAGGATTTTGTCTTTGTGCTCCATGAAAGTATGTATGATGGAATGAGTGCATGTGAACTTTTGTGAAGATAAAGTGCCGAATTACCTAATTGCCCTCGTCTTTCTTTTTGAATCTTCACATATTTTATGGGTCAATTCCAAGAAACATTCTCCAAGTTTTGTGAAATTATCGAACATATTTTAAGGTTTGTAAAACATTTAAGATAAATTCAGGTATAATATATTAACCAAATTCTATGAATAATTTTGTTCAAACTACTAACTTATTTGTTGTTTGATATCATCTTGTTCCTATTATTTTTGGTCCTATACTAAATATTAAATTGTTAAAGAAGTCTGATTGTAGTTTAAAAAAATATTGAAGTGTGCTTGGTAATTTGAACAAATCTCAAATTGATTAAATTTTATTTAAGACAAATAGAACTTAGTTTCCACGTGTAACATTATATACCGTCTTTTTTTTCTTTTTGATAATGATTATTAATTAACTATTCATACATTACCCACCATATTATCATTTAGCAAGTGCTATCGATTCTATTATTGATCAATTCTATTATCGATTCATAGCCCATTTTTGTGTATTGCAATCCTATATGTAAGTACTCATATAACTATATAAGTACGTATTCATTCTTAACTACATAGGCAAGTACTGCTGTCATTAAATTTCAATGCTAAATTAATTGATTTTATATGGTTTCACTAGGTAAAAATGTTAACTTTTTTATGTTACCAGGATTAATTCTTTGTGTTGTCAGGATTAATGGTCGAAAAAATCACCAACTTTTAAATATTACAATTTTAATTAATCTTTTGGAAATTAGCAAATATAATATGACTTTCAGTATCTCGTGCATCTGTAACTAACAATAAGATTTCAGAAATTGTTGTGCTGACATTTTCAGTCACTAGCTATTCGAATAGTATACTCATTCACAATATCAATCCTCTAAACTGCATCTCTACACTTGATCGGACACATCAACACAATAATATCCAAAATCTACATGTTGGTTAAGGATGTTCGGATTTCGAGATATTGAAAATCATGTTATATTTGCTAATAAAAAAAGATTAATCAAAATTGCAATTTTCAAAAGCTTCATGATTTTGTGCTGCAATTAACACGTTATATCTTAGGCTTCCAATAAATTTACTTACAATGAAGTCCTCTTTTTTGCTTTATAAAAGAGTGATAATGAAATGATACTTACTTTGAAGAATAATTTTACTTAATGTTGCAGGAAAAAAAAAAAAAAAAAAGACTTGGTTACGTTGTTTCGAATCAGATAAATTGATTGACCATAATCTCTCTTGCACTAATTATTTTGAAAGTGAATGATACGTTTAAAACCTAAAGTCTTCATTATCTGCATATGGCCTTATTTTCTTATTTTAAATCTTCTATAATATTTGATGTTACATAACATTTATTACACGTCATGTATTAATTAGTGATGTTATTTGATAAATGTCCTATATTTAGAAATGGTGAGTCCATTCCATGAGCATAAGGGTAATTTCGTCCATTGCTATGAAGCTGTCTACATTGAAGAGTTGGCTGAAAGAGGGGAAAGGTGTGGGGGACAGAAAAGTCCTATTCTTTGTGTGTTTTCCTTTTCTTCACTGTCCTCTTAACATGGATATTTTTTCTAATGCCAAATTACTTTGGGCTCGTTTGGTTTGGAGGATGGGTTTAGGTTAGTTTGTTTAAAAATGTGATTATTTACTGTTCATCGAAGACAAAAAAAAGTGTTAATTTGGATGTTTGGTTTGTTGGTTTAGGTTAGTTTGTATTTAAATTTTGTGTTTGGTTTGAATGGTTATATTTTTTGTAAATTGGGATAATTTATAAACTTTTGTTTGGTTTGTAGGTTAGTTAAGTTAAAAATGTGAAATGCCCAAAATACCCCTCATTAGAGTTTTCTTTCTTTTCTCAATTCAAATTTAATATATATAATTTAATATCCCAAAATTTAATTATTTAATATATTAAAAGATTAAAAAATACATTTAATATATATATATAATTTAATATCCCAAAATTTAATTATATATATATATTAAAAGATAAAAAAATAATTTAATATATATATAACTTAATATCCCAAAATTTAATTATATATATATTAAAAGATTAAAAAATAACTTAATTATATATATATAATTTAATATTCTAAAATTTAATTGTATATATATTATCTATCTATCTATATATATATATTTAATTTAATTATCTATCTATATATAATATTCAGAAATTTAATTATATATATATATATATTGAAAAGTATATATATATATGCAAAAAGTAAGGACATTTTGGTCCAAAATCCAAAGTTACTATTTGGCTTATTTAAACCCACCAAAATTGGTGGGTTTATAAAACACCCCCTAATCCAACATAATCACATGGACAAAACCGGGTCGAAATTGTAGTCTAACTTGCAAACCCCCAAACCAAACGGGGTTTAGGTTGATTTGTAATTTTAAACCAACCTAAACCCCCAATCCAAATATGCCCTTTGTGTGTGAATCCAACCCTAAGTTTCAAATATTATATTCTTTATATCCACAATAATTATTTTACAAATTTTCAGGATTTACCCAACTTTATATAAAACTAAGTATTAGTTTCATGTCTAAGAGAAACCAATTCTAATTCATTATATTTCACTATCTCGAAGTATCTCAAAAGTGACTTGTATTTCAAATGCACATATGTTCCAAGACAGACTCTTGGCTTCTAGATGGTAATGTTTGATTGGTAAAGTGAAATTACCTAAAAACACATTTTCCCTCCGATTCATAATAAGTGTGGTTTTGGGGTCTAAATTTTATTTCAAATTAAATGTTGCTAGATTTTTATACAATTTTATTCTCAAATTATCTCTATTAATATTCCTTAGTTAAAATTTAGAGATTTAATATGATACCTTTTATGGAATTAATTTAATTCTTTTTCCAATCTGAAATCATAAATTTCTTGATTAGTTAAGGATATATTTATCCATTTTTTATATTTTTTAATCTATAACAAAAACTTTAGAAGGACACTTATTTTGAAAATAATGTAAATAATAAATGTGAAGTAAATGAATTTTTTTCTCAAAAAGAGAGGGATGGAGTCATGGCTCTATTGAGGGACAAAATAGGAAAATAATATGTTATAATATGAAGCAATGTAATATAATTGATTGATGAGATCTATTAATTAATTAATCGGTTGAAAAAGGTAGTATGGAATTCCAGGTAGGATTATAGAATGTTTAAGTCTAATCAGGAGGTGTGGTAGTGATTTGTGAAGGCCAACTACTACTCATCTTTTACCAAAAGCAATATTTTTTTAATAATATCAAATTTCTTAATTAACCACTCCCCTTAAAAAGCGACCAAAAGTTTGTCAACCTTCACATGCAAAAAAGTGGTTTACCCCTTGCCAAGGTTTGCTTATTTAGAATGGGTAAAATATTTTAAAATTTAAACGTTCTGTACTTTATCACTCAAACTTATATTGGATACATATAGCCTATTAAATTATATACATTACTACGCTTTGTTTTTTCAACTCTCAAATTTTCCAAAATAGTCATACAATATATATATATATATATATATATATATATATATATTTAAATACTAAAATTTAAATATAGCAAATGTATTCTTCCAAATAGCTGACACACATTCGGGTTGCTTATCCTTTATTCTCTCACTTCTTCCAATAATTGATGAGATCCTTGTATTGTGTGCTAGCCTTATCCGAGTACAAGCTCATAATATCGTCATGGATTGAAGGGTCCCATCTGCACAGTTTCTTTTAAAAAAAAAAAAAAAAAAGAAGATCAATTAAATACATGAGCTAAAAGTTTAAATGCCACATACAACTTTTAACAAAACATATTTACCTTAAACTCTTCTTTCTATATATGTTTGGTATTGGGAGAACTTGCTTAATCCCAAGTAATATCCTTATGTTCTTGTACTTGTTTGATAATTTTGTTTTCATCAAGTATTGCATTTTGTATTGACAGAACAATCTATTCATCAAGATATAAATTTCACATTGTATTACATTAGAAGATGTCTACAAAGGGTTTAAGGAAGATCTACTGATGAGTATAATATGTATATATACAAGATTGTATCACTACTAATAATAGCAAGTATGGGAGTACAATATTTGTGTGTGTTGATAGTGCAAATTCTAATAATGGTTAATATGAAAGATATGTATCGCTTTTTTTTTAAACAAATTGATTACGATTTTTCAATTTTTGATACTTCAGACACAAGAAGTTAAAGAACTTTATAATTTAATCTAAGCTTTTCAATTTTTACAATTAAATATATGAAGTTTTAAAAATTGCAATTTGATTTGTCTAAAAATTTCTTGTGAATTTTTTGTTGATTTAACCATCAAAACCACCACTTTAGATGTCAAGTTGGATGACTAGCTTGACAAGGAAGAGAAATATTTGGAACAATATTTTTTAGGATAAAAAAAATTTCATATTTGAAACGCGACATTTATCTGAATGTTTTCTTTGTAGTGTTTGAATACGTGGCTGATTTTATATTTTTGACACTACAAAAAACTGTCAATTTATTGATGGAAAATACCTAGGGAAATATTCCGTCAAAACTTATTGATAGACTATTGATGACCTTTCCTAACCAACTCAGGAATAGCTTAAACCATGATGTCTGAAAGGTTCGAGAATGTTTTTCTACAGATTTTGGATATTTTGTAAGTAGACATTGATATGGACCACTTTTAATATAAGCTCTTCTCACTTCATCGCATTTTTCAATGGGATACTCCCATATTGGTGGTCGTAATCCCGGATCATGCACCAATGATTGAATATCAAAATTTTCATCAATTGTAGCTCTTAAGGATTTTTTCGGATGACTTTCTGGGTTCGAAAAATCAATATCAATATGTTGATTCTGTTGGGGAAATCGGGCAGTTTCCACCACAAACTAGTGAATTATAATGATTATATAATTCCCAGGAACGAACTTAAAATCAAATAAAACACTAGCACATAAAACCCGACAGATAAATATTGAATACTACTATAATTGGAAAAAGAAACAACTATGAATAAATTGCGGAATAAAATAAAAAAAGAGTAGGTCTTGTATGAGACCGTCTCACGGATCTCATTCCGTGAGACGGGTAGGGTCGGATCGAAGTATTACATGATATATATAAAAGTATTACATGATACATATAAAAGTATTACCTCATATACATAAAGGTATTACATGATATTAAGTTATGTGATATTTTCAAAAAGTATTACATGATATACATAAAAGTACTACCTAATACACACAAAAGTATTACATATTACACAATTCACTCACGAAGAAGAAGAACACCTGGGCACCTAGGATCCGCGCGTTTTTTGTTGACCCGACCCGACCCAATTCGGGTCATTATCCCATAATACAAAAGTATTACCTGATATACATAAAAATATTACCTAATACATATAAAAGTATTATATATTTTCTTATAGTCTAACTCAACTCAAAACGCATTATATAATACAAAGTATTACCTAATATACATAAAAGTATTACATAACACACACAAAAGTATTACATAATTTTTATGTTCGACCCGACCCTATCCGTCTTACGGAATGGGATCCATGAGACGGTCTCACCCAAGACTTTGTCATAAAAAAAAAAAGATAAGGAAAGAACACACCCGAAATTTGATAACGGAGTTCGACCAATTTGGCCTACGTCTCCGAGCACCACCCAAAGAGTCTGCGCGTCTTTATATAAGAGAAGAATTGTACAAAGTACACAAATTTTAGGATATTCAAAGGTAAAGGGGAGAGCTTTATTTATAAGGTCACAAAGCTCCTTCTCTTTACTAAACTTCCGATGTGGGACAAGTAATTTTGCCAAAAAAGTCAACAAATCTCCACCTTGGCATAATTTCAGGTCCCATCAAAAACAAATCTTCTCAAATGAATACAATAAGAACGGTCTTCGTGGTGCTTCCAATTTTGCGCCCTCTAGCGCTAACTCAAATGTGTTGGATGTTGACCAGGTATAAACAATATTCAAACTTGGTCTTTGTAACCATCTTGGTCATCATATCTGCAAGATTCTCCATAGTATGAATCTTCTTGAGAATAATCTCTTATTCTTCGAGAATTTCCCGCACAAAATGATAGCGAACATCAATATGCTTCGTTCTTGCATGAAAGACTTGGTTCTTTGCTAGATGAATAGCACTCTGACTATCAGAAAACACCTCAATGTGTTTTTGATCAACTCCTAATTCTTTCATCAATCCTTGAAGCCAAATTGTCTCTTTCACAGCTTTTGTAATTGTCATATACTTTGCCTCTGTCGTAGACAAAGCAACTGTTGACTGCAAAGTAGATTTCCAACTAACTAGCGCCTTGACAAAAGTGAACAAGTAACCAGTTGTAGATCTTCGCTTATCCAAATCACCTGCATAGTCAGAATCATAATATCCAACTATACATCGACCAAGTGATTCATCATGCTCAAACACCAAACCAACATCTACAGTATCTTGGATATACCGTAGAATCCATTTCACAGCTAGCCAATGAGTCTTGCCTGGGTCATGCATAAATCTGCTCACAATACTAACAGCTTGTAAAATATCTGGTCTCGTACACACCCTTGCATACATCAAACTTCCAACTGCATTAGCATACGGGACTCTCATTATATATTCTCGTTCTTCATCCGTCTTTGGAGATAATCGACTACTAAGCTTCAAATGAAGAGCAAGCGGGGTACTTACAGGTTTTGAATCTTCATTCATTCCAAAACGTTGTAATACCTTCTTCAAATACTGCTTCTGTGTCAGCCAAAGCTTGCCTCTATTTCTATCCCTTCTTATCTCCATGCCGAGAATCTTTTTGGCTTCTCCCAAATCCTTCATCTCAAACTCTTTACTCAACTGAGCCTTCAACTTGTCAATTTCAACTTGGCTCTTTGATGCTATCAACATATCATCAACATACAAGAGTAGGTAGATGTAGGACCCATCTTGAAGTTTGCGCAAATACACACATTGATCGTATTTGCTTCTTGTGTACTTCTGACCCATCATGAACTTGTCAAATCGTTTGTACCATTGTCTCGGTGACTGCTTCAATCCGTACAATGATTTGTTCAATTTACAAACCCAATTTTCCTTACCAGCAACTTTAAATCCATCTGGCTGAGTCATATAGATTTCCTCCTTCAAGTCACCGTGTAAAAACACGGTTTTCACATCAAGTTGAGCTAGCTCCAAATTCAACTGTGCTACCAAGGCCAATAAAATTCTAATAGTGGAATGTTTGATAACTGGAGAAAATACCTCATTATAATCAACTCCCTCTTTCTGAGCGTAGCCTTTAGCCACCAATCTCGCCTTGTAGCGAACATCATTCTTGTCAGGAAATCCTTCTTTCTTTGCAAATACCCATTTGCATCCAATTATCTTCTTATCTTTCGGTAGTTGTGTTAACTTCCACGTCTGGTTCTTATGAAGAGATTGCATCTCTTCTTCCATTGCAACTTTCCATCTATCAATTTCTGAACTTCGAACTGCTTCAGGAAATGTGGATGGAACACCATCAACCAATGAAAGTGCATATGCCACCATATTAACAAAACGAGCAGGTTTGTGAATTTCTCGTCTTGTCCTCCTAACTGCAATTGGCTCTTGTTGCTGCAGAGATTCTTGGGATAGAACATCTTCTTTATCGAACTCTTCTTCTGCCTAGTCACTAACGGTGCTTTTTGCTGGAATCACTATTATCTGCTTAAACTCCACCTGCTTCGGTGTACACTCCACCTACTGCGGAGTACCATTACACCATTCTTGTGTTACTTTATTCAACATGATAGATTCATCAAATGTAACATCCCTACTGATAATTGTCTTATTTGCCTCCAAACTCCACAAACGGTATCATTTTATCCCAATATTGAAACCCATAAAGAGAGCATTCTTCTCTCGTGAATCTAACTTTGATTCCTTCTTAACATGATAATTTGCAATAGAACCAAAAATATGCAAAGAATCATAATCAGTTGCAGGTTTACCAGACCATACCTCTAATGGAGTCTTGTCATCCAGTGCAGATGATGGCAAATGATTAACAAGATGTTGAGCGTACTTCACAGCCTCAGCCCAGAACTTCCTGTCTAATCCAGCATTAGACAATATACAACGAACTTTCTCCACTAATGTCCTGTTCATTCGTTCCGACACCCCATTCTGCTGCGGTGTTCCCCTGACTGTAAAGTGTCGACTATACCATACTCTTGGCATATCTTCTGGAATGGATCATTTTTGTATTCTCCACCATTGTCTGTGCGAAGAACCTTGATCTTCCTTCCCGTCTGGTTTTCAACCTCAGTTTTCCACTTAAGGAAAATTCCAAGCACCCCATCTTTATTCTTCATAGGAAACACCCATACTCTTTAGGAAAAATCATCAATAAAAGTGATAAAATAATGCCTACCTCCAACGGATGGAGTCTTGGTAGGTCCCCAAACATTTGAATGCACATAATCCAGAATACTCTTAGTATTGTGGATGGCAGTGCCAAATTTCACTTTTTGTTGTTTTCCCAGAATACAATGCTCACAAAATTCCAATTTGCAAGCTTTTGAACCTTTCAATAATCCTTGCTTGGCAAGAGTTTGCAAGGATTTTTCTCCAGTATGTCCCAAACGCATATGCCACAACTTTGTTGCCTCTGCATCTTTCTTGCTACTCGAAGTTGCAGCTGCTATTGTCCCAACCACTGTACTACCTTGGTAGTAATATAAATTATTCTTCCGGATACCTTTCAACATCACAAGTGCTCCCGAAGTTGCTTTAAGAGTTTCATCTCGCATCATCACAACTAAGCCTTTTGACTCCAAGGTCCCCAAAGAGATGAGATTCTTTTTCAACCTCAGCACGTACCGAACATCCTTCAAGATTCTGGTGGATCCGTCATGATTCTACAGCTTGATTGAACCTATCCCAGCTGTTTTACATGGATTATCATCTCTCATGTAAACAACTCCACAACCAAATTCTTCAAAATCGAAGAACTACTCCCGCATGGGAGACATATGATAGGTGCAACCTGAATCCAAAATCCACTCATCTAGATGACATGTTGAGGGTGAAACTACCAAAGAGAAATCCGTTTCTGCATCACTTTTACTTTCTGCAACATTTGCATTTTGCGGAGCTTTCTCTTTCTTTTTTAACTTTGGACAGTCTTTCTTCCAGTGTCATTTCTCGTGACAGAAAGCACACTCATCTTTGGCAACTCTGCTTTTTGATCTTTCTTTTCTCCCATTTGATTTGCCTTGTTGGCGACCCCTCGCCACTAATGCTTCATCTGCTGCAACTGTTTTATTTTTCATTTTATCCTGTTTTCTCAATTCATGACTATACAACACAGAACATATAGCATCTAAAGACACATTCTTCTTCCCATGAAGTAACGTAGTTTCCAAATGTTCAAATTCATCGGGAAGAGGTGATAACAACATCAAGGCTAAATCCTCATCTTCAAATCTTACATCCAAATTTAACAGGTCTGCTACTAATTGATTAAACAGAGTAATATGTTCATTCATACTAGTACCTGATCGATAATCAAATCGGAACAACCTTTTCTTCGTAAGGAGCTTATTCTGACCGTTTTTCTTCAGAAATTTGTCCTCCAATGCCTTCCATAATTTGTGTGCAGAAGTCTCATTTTTGACAGCATACTTCTGCTCCCTAAACAGGCACGATAGAATTGTTCTGCACGTTAACCGATTCATGGTACTCCAATTCTTATCATCTGCGTCATTTGATTTATTTTCCTCAATGGCAATGTCAAGGCCCTGCTGGAAAAGAGAATCCATGACCTCACCTTGCCACATACCGAAATGGCCAGTACCGTCAAATTTTTCTACCGCTAACTTCATACTTGACATTGAAATCCTTGCCCATGTGGATGAGGAAGCCGATGCCCCTGATGTTACATTTGTTGTAACCTCCTTTATCGGTAAATCTTCTGATGACATTATGACCTCAACTGACAGTATTCAATATTACAAACAGAAAACCGAGGACGAACCTTCGGCTCTAATACCACTTGTTGGGAAAATCGGGCAGTTTCCACCACAAACTAGTGAATTATAATGATTATATAATTCTCAGGAAAGAACTTAGAACCAAATAAAACACTAACACATAAAACCTGACAAATAAATATTGAATACTACTACAATCGGAAAAAAAACAACTATGAATAAATTGCGGAACAAAATAAAAAAAAGATAAGAAAAGAACACACCCGAAATTTGATAACGGAGTTCAACCAATTTGGCTTACGTCTCCGAGCACCACCCAAAGAGTCTGCGCTTCTTTATATAGAAGAAAAATTGTACAAAGTACACAAATTTTGGGATATTCAAAGGTAAATGGGAAAACTTTATTTATAAGGTCACAAAGCTCCTTCTCTTTACTAAACTTCCGATGTGGGACAAGTAATTTTGCCAAAAAAGTCAACAAATTCGACTAAGAGGCTTCATCATTCGGATTTTTCCTTTTAAAGATTGAGTCAATTTTTGGTGTCTTCATCTACAAAATGATGAACAAGTGTCAACTACAATTTTCATGTTTCTTCATTGCATTTAAAGCCTCTCCATCCAATTCTTAACTTATAATTAATCAAAACAATATGTACTTTTTCTTTGAAACTACATAATGAAATTTATAAGAATATCATCAAATTAGTAATCAATTTAAAGTTCGTAATTGTTAGATGGACTTCTATTGACTTTATAGTCAACATTTTTAATTAACAAATTTGTTAATTATATTGCTGTCCAGAATCAAATGTTGGTTGGAATGTTGCCCAACATCCATGGCAACATTCTTAACTGTTTTATTTTCCTTCACAATT